>JABUIW010000028.1:2988038-3001474 GCA_013363375.1 Menidia beryllina | reverse complement strand
TGTGTGTGTGTGTGTGTGTGTGTGTGTGTGTGTGTGTGTTCTGCATCTTCACTCATTGCAGAGAAGCTCATCGCCGCTCCATCGCTGGACCCCGGACTCACCCTCTGTCCACTGCTTGGTTGTCATGGCGGCAGATCTGGTAGGACGGAGCTGAACCCTGATGTTCTGCTGGAATCTTGCAATGTTGTGTTGGGCCGAGCCTTTGAACCTGAGTCAGTGAGGTTTGGAGGATGGGAGGAGGCCTTGATAAAGTCATTCTCAGTCCATGGGCAGAACACTGACATGACCCATCTGGACGCATGACTACAGTCATGGGGTTCCTGTCCCACCAAGAAGGGTCACAGACTTCATTATGTGGTGGCACAGATCATCGTTTATTTCCTGCTGTTGGGGTCAGTTTAATTTTTAGCCTTTTACTTGAAGCTGTGTTGATGTGTGGTTCTGATGTGGGGGAAACTTTTACCTTCCCCAATTTCAGCTCTTGTTTGTATTCATTCTTTCAGCCTTTTTATTTCTGATATGCTGAAAACTCCAGTTTTGCTGGACTTCTCCCTTTTCACACTTTCCGGACCATATTTATTTTTCATATCATCAAATTGGAGGTCCTAAAGGAGGCTTCCAGACTCTGCTGTTGCCCACCTTGGCACCCACAAGACGGGAATATGGCTTTTAAGCTCCAGGGACGTCTCCGGCAGGTGTACTACTTGGAATTACGTCCACACTCCTCCTGCCTGGAGAACAGTGCTTCAATAGTAAATTCCCTAATACTTTACCTTAAATTACCACCACGTTTTCTATGGTAATTGACCCGATACTTCGACTTAAGCATTACCACTCAAATATAAGGACTAATTAAACGTTCTAACAGTTTAATTCTTGAATTTGAATGACTTAAATCAGTCATCCGTTTCCTTCCTTACCGCCTCAGATTGGTTCCACACATCCCCGGCGCACACCAGCGCTCCAGAGCCGGACCGGTCATCCATCTCCCCACTCCCTGGAGTTTTTCAGGCCGGACACCATCCGTCACGCGTGTTGACTGTTGGTTACGCCCCACAAAAATTGGGATCTTTTTCTTAGTCCGTTTGAGGAATTCAGGAAAAATCAAACCTCAAGCACAACCGCGCACGTGAATCGTTGGAAGTACCAAAGCGCTCCGACTGTAGAGGAATGTGCATCACTTTTTCTTAAAACCAGCATCCAGTCAGCAAAGCCTAATCTCCCCCACCACCTCCAGGAGGAGATGTCCTGTTTTTTAAACTACACCACCTGTTCTCGCACCTCCGTGGACAGTGAATAGCAAGCACTTCGCGGGCGCGTGCGTCATATCAGATCACATGTGAACACTTTGCTCCTGTATCTGGGAGAGGACAGCAGTCTGATGTAAACAGTAATGGGTGGAATGTTCCCTCCACAGCTCAGATGGGATGGAAGCGCAGCCCCACGCGCTCACAGGGAGCTATGTGGCTGTTCGAGCTGCAGCTCACCTGAGTCCTTCTCTCCCAGCCACCCAACCATGACTTGCTTTCGGAACTTTACCAACCAGCTCCAGAGAGTGAGGAATCTCCTATGGAAGCAGACCGAGGAGCCATGCGGGGGCGATCAGCCGACAGTAAGCCCCAATCCTCCTCTGACTGCCCAGTCGTATTTTATATCTTTTTCTCAACATAATTAATGTGCCTTCTGACGGATACACAGTTAACCGTTCCTTGTCTTCTCATTTCATGGATGGATTTACAGACACTGATTCTTACGGATCACTTTTTTTTTCCTTTTGCGCACCCACGCCTTTTGCGTTTCCTGCAGAGTTTGATTATCTTTATTAGGACAAAACCTCATAAACTTCTTCAAAGGGCTGATTATCCTGCATGATGACGTAAGAGCAAAACTTTCTTTTGCGAGCACACGCAATAAGTTTGCTTGGGAAGGCAAAAGTTTTTTTTTAAATTATCATTATTAGCTTTGGTCACATTTGAGTAAGAAAGACAAACATTTAATGAAAGTAGTAGTTTATGTTATTTACTTTCATTTCCATTTGGTTTAAAATCACTTCTCTTTGCGCATGACTCTATGCTGATAATCCAGACTTGTGAAAACAATTGTAACAGAGTCCCGTTCTGCTCCTTTTTCTGTGTGTTGTTTATTAGTAGGCCAGTGCATCCGAACATCAGCTGTCTTGAATGCATGAGTCGGCTGACTAATAAATCTTCCTTCCTTTGCTGGTTCTAGCAGGGCTCAGGTGGGATCCCTGTGGTCAGGAAGGTGTGTTATGCTGTAGGTGGGGTCCCATTTCAGATGACCACCGCAGCCATTGGTATTTCCCTGCAGATCTTCCTTCTGGACGTTGTCAAGGTAAAGATCCGAAACGATCTGTACTCCTCTGACCCATTGACCTGTTGACGCCTCTTGCTTTCAATCGGGTTTGAAAGTGAATTCAAAAGTCTTTTCAGATGGAGGCCATGTACGTGTCCATGATCTTGTTTGCGAGTCGAGCCTGGGATGCTGTGACGGATCCTCTGGTTGGATACCTGGCCAGCCGCAGTAACTGGACACCCATTGGCAAACTCACGCCATGGTGGGTTGGGTTCTGAATTTCGCCTCCGTTCATCATCCTGACCTGTGACCAAGAAACCCCTTCACTGTGTATCTACAGGCTGGTCATCTCCACCCCATTTGCCGTCCTGTCGTATGCCATGCTGTGGTTTGTGCCCACAGACTCCATGTCAGAGGCCGGCTGCGTGCTCTGGTTCCTCATGGCGGCCTGCCTCTTTGAGACACTCATGAGTGTATGTATGTCTTTATGTAGTTGTTAAGTACATTCAATTCTGTTCTTTACATTGGTAAGTCATTTTTATTATGTTACTAACACAAATCCAATCTCCTTTTAGAAATAATTTTCGATGTGCTTACGATCAGCTGCTGTGAACTTTGAAAAATGTAAACGCTTCTTTACATGCTTCTTTTATACTTAATCTTGACACCCTTACAATACCAGTTGATAAACGTATATAATCTTCCAGGACACTATTACTTATCTAAACATTTTTCTGTTTGTTTGTTTTTTTTTGCCACAACTACCATCAAATCTAATATTTTTGCAGACGATGGAAAGAACTTCTTTTGAATTTCCAATTTTGGAACGTTTCCCCAAATGAGGCTGCACTTCCATTCCTCTTTTTTAACTTTAAATCCTTTGCATTTTTAGTCAGGATTGCTATTGTTGAACATAATTTACATACTCAATTTTAAGATACCAGGACAAAATTATTGGTTTTCAAATTTCTGACCACTAACATCTTACAAAAAGATTTCTCAGCAATGGAAGCAGCTCCTCCAAAAATTTGACTTTCTCTAAACGTTTGCATATGTTCAGCTGGTTCAATCAAAAGATCACAGTAAAAAGTCCTTCCCTTTCTGTGTTGTAGCAGATATTTTATACCGTGTTTTTAATTACATTTCAACTTTGTATAGGTTATTTATTCTCAAACACTTTATAAATAAAACATAAATAGAGAGAAGAGCTGAAACAAGCGTTCTGGCCTTCCTTTAGCTTTGCAGCTGGGACTTTGAGTTCGGGTCACAGAATTACTGCTGAGTTTCCCACAGATCTCATGTGCAGTAACCTTGCCTCATGTTGTCTTCCTGTCCTCGGTGAACAGTGCTACAACGTCCCCTACCTCTCACTGAACATGTTCCTGGGGGGACATCAGAGGGACAGAGACTCCGCCACAGCCTACAGTAAGGATGCCCACGACAACACATCTCACAATTGCCTGAGGCTAAACAAAATGTGTTTCTGTCATCTATTTTTTGTTGTTGTTGTTGCCAGGAATGACTGTGGAGATGTTGGCGATGCTGCTGGCTTCAGTGATTCAGGGACAAGTTGTGTCGGTGTACGGCACGGAGAAGCAGGAAGCCTGTGAGCAGCTGGACCAGGCTCCCAGCGCACCACCCAGCACATCTTCACCACAAACCGTGTCGCTACAGGAAACGGTACCCAGCCTAACAGCTTTGCCTTGGCACTGTACTCGCCTCCGCCCAGGGGGATCTTGTTACACTGTAATTAACTGTTCTTGGCTCGACGCAGGTATTGTTGTGTCTTCAACCGTAGCATATGCATTTTTATACTTATCTTACTGACACTGGGCGACATAAACCTGAATCTACTGAAAACTTGGTGGAGCAACAGCATGCCTCGTAAAACCTTGTGGGAACAGTCTGGCTGTCTTTGCCTCTCATTGGTGCAGATTTAATCTGTCTTCATGATTTAACCCTAAAATAGCTAAAGTTTCTCCTTTTAGAGGGATATGTTAGTCAGTTGTCTCATTTAAATCCTTAACAAAACAGTTACTGAGTCCAAATAAAAGCCTTTCCTTAACCACAGTGCAGTCAACACTGAGTGCAACATGGTACAACGTGACACGGTTTGAGAATAAGGTTATAAAGTTAGGAAGCATTGGTTTTGTACTGTTTGCATGCATCTTTTTATTTTTTTTCTTTATACATAACTGTTCCTGCTTTATTTTATTGGTTCTATATTTTCCTTCTGCCCCCCAGCAAAAGGCCTTTCTGGCCTCTGCTGTGGCCATGGGCGGCTTGTTCTTCCTCTGCAGCCTGGTTCTCTTCTTCGGTGTGAGGGAGCAGAAGGGTGAAACAGAGCAGCGTTCACACTCTATAAATAGAATGGCTAAGTACTGTAATTAACAGATCCAGCTATGCGAAAAAGAGAGTGCACCCCATTGCATCACAAAGAGAATTAGGCCTCTTTAGCCCTAAAACAGTCATGTTTTCACACACAGCTTCCACATATCGGCTTTTTTCACATTCAGTAAATCATTATGCTACTTGGAATATGCAGCTCTCCATGTGAGGTTTTACTCATTTAGCTTTATTATTTGGATAAGACTAGAGTTTTTTTTTAATGAACTAACATTTATACCCAGAATTGAAAGGTCCACTTTATTTTTCCTCACGTGATCGTACTTTTGCTGCATAGCCGCTCAGATGGGGATGTCATTCAGTTAATAGCTCAAATCTCATCATAAATGAGTAGATATCTCCTTTTCAGTTATCAGTAAAAAAAAAAAAAGAAAAAGATTAATATCATGGTTTTCTCAGCTCCCGTCTGCTCTGATGACAAAAGGCAGCCATCCTACCTGAGCTCACTGAAGATGCTGATATGCCACATTCCTTACCAAAGGCTTGTGCTGGGCTTTGTGTTCAGCGTACTTGGATTTCAGGTATTTGTCACAACAGAATCCTATCTTGCCAACTACTGGGCCCAGGAAGTTTTGTTTTTCTTGATCTCTTTTTTCACAATTTCCAAATTCATGCATGCGTTTGATGATATTATTTAAAATTTTTGCTTCCCTGTCTTTTCTGAGATGTCTTTGGGCAACTTTGCACTGTTCTGCAGTGAAGCAGCTGGTCTGGGATCCCAGTTCCAGCTCCTCCTGCTGGTCTTAATGGTAAATTGCACCCAGATTATAAACACTACATAGCTGGAAGTTTCTAAGTGTATAAATTCAGATTGATTTTTTTTTCTTAAACATTTTAAATGGAAAAATGTTGTAATATCTGTACAGGTTTCCGCTTCATTAGCAGTTCCCCTGTGGCAAATGGTTCTTCTGAGAATTGGGAAAAAGACCACACTCTTCGTTGGACTATCGGTGAGAAATCAGACACTTACAATTTTTCCATGAAGGTTTTATTCGCCGTCACAAATATGTGTTTACATTTCTGTCCCAGCTCTTCATCCCAGCAGCCATCGTTGTGGCCTGTTTCCCCAGCAACCTGCCAGTGTTTATGACCATGAGCGTTCTGATGGGATTCAGCATAGCGACCATGTTCTTGTTACCCTGGTGAGTCAGACTTTGGGCTTGGCGCAAAGTCTGTGTGTCAAACTCTTGACTCTGGAGAGTCAGAAGTAATCCACAGGCCGCGTATTTTCTTTGACTGATCAGAACTTTTTTTGATCTCCGCTCATAACGTGAATGCTACAGGTCAATGCTCCCAGATGTGGTGGATGACTTTGCTTTGAAGCACCCTTCCTGTAAAGACCTGGAGCCTCTGTTTTTCTCTGGTTATGCTTTCTGCAGTAAGCTGGCGGGGGGGCTGTCTGTTGGACTGTCAACCATGACATTACAGTGAGGCTTTCATCGGGCGCTTCATGAATCTGTTTTGTGTGCGCGCCGCTGGGCATTTCATTTCCTTTTTTTTTTGTTTTTCTTCTCTGCTCCGTCTGCAGGATTGCGGGCTACAAGGCAGGTGCATGTAACCATGGTGATGGAGTGGCGATCGCTCTGATTGTGCTCTTCTCGCCAGTCCCCATCGCGCTTCTGCTTATAGGGATGATGTTCTTTTGCACATATCCAGTCAATGAGAGGCAACGCTTACAGCTCCAGGAACAACTCCAGTAATAAACCCTCTGGATTACTTTTATTCTCTTTTATTCAATGGATAATGGTTGTTCAATTTTAGTGCTTACTTTCTCGCAAATCATGTACTTGGACTGACTGTAGCCAGAGCCAAGTGATCTTAGCTCATCTTACCTGGGGTACTTGTTGAATAAAGGCAGAATACAATGATCCCAGCTGTAATAGAGATATGAAAGTACTTCTCACCATAGCGCAGGGAGACATGTGAGCGCTATTTTGGATGGAATGCTCTTCCACTGCCTGCAGTTACTGTTGCCAATAGATTTCTATTTATATATCTATTTAGCAGTAAAAGTCCAAACGTAGTGGAGGAGTTGAGATTAGGACACTGTGAACGTCTGCTTATGGATGAGCGGCGTCATAATCAGATCCCCCGAAAACCCCAACTCTCTTTTATTGGCCAATATAAAAATATATAAATAAGATACAAGAGAAAGCATTTATACAATATAGCCTTTAAACATTCAGGTGTGATGTTATCGTCACTTTCTCTATTGAAGACATTACAAGCATAAGATGATGTTTGATATTTTGTTTTGGTTAGTTGAAAAAGATAGAAAATTGAAAAAGAAGAATGTTTACTCTGAAGTCATTGGCTTGTTTTAGTAAAGCTTCACCTGGGGCAATAAACTGATGGTGCTTTCATATTAAATAACTTTACTTGCAAAACTACCAAATTCCAAATGTAAACCAACACTTTTCTCTTTGCTTATATTCTTTATTTAGCCCAGAGGTACCGCCAACCTCCTCACCAGGCCCAGAGGAATGCCTCGAGCCAGCAATCTTGCAGGAATCAACTGTCGCTGTGGTATCAGCGTCAGACTCCTACCCAAAGACCAGCTCGCTGAACAAATCCCACTCATTTCCACGCTCTTACCGACATCATAAAAGCGGCTCACTAAAGTATTCCATTCGTTCAAACGGCTCACTTAAGTATTCCATTCGTTCAACCGTGTCACATATATCTTTTGGGGAAAATTGCACGTCATCGCCACATGTTGTTTCCGAGAGAAATCCTAAGCCGCAAAGACAGAGTCTGAAACGGCCCTCAGCAGAAGGTGCACTGGGGGTTAATCTCTCTGGGAACCAGGCTGATTCTTGCAAAAGGTCACAGGTGCGCTCCAGAGTGTCGTGGGTATAGAGGGCTCTGCCACTGGGATCCTGAGAAAGTAGACTGGGATGTAAACACCTGCTGACTCTCCATGCTGCTTGCACTCATTAAAATAACAGGTAGCAGCCACGAAGCACAATATAATTAAAACAAATCTAGAGAACACACTTCATTTTCTAACAAATGATAGCAGAGATAAATGTATTTTTCTGTTTTCTTTCTTTTAAATATGTCTTAGATACATTGAAACATATAAGGTAGCAGTATATCAATTCTAAGGCCTCAGATTGAGAGCTCTTGGATACCTGTTGATTAGAGAGCCTTGTTATATTTGCTATTTGACTTTACTAAATGTAATCATTTTGGCAGTTTTTGTGTTTACACTATTTGTGACTTTCATACATAACAAGCCCAACAAATCAGTACTGTCAACTTGCCGAGTTAAAGCTGAATAAAGAAGCCAGTGAGCACAAAGGGGTCTTTATTTTGGACTGAAATTGACTGATTTGCCCTCTGGATCTAGAAGAACTCTTTTGACCAGCTTTCTGCTCTGCAAAAAATGTTATTTACCATATCAGTGTATGAAATAATTTATCATATTTTATTTGTGGGTGAAATGTGGCATAAACAAAACTTATATTTTTTAGAAATGTACATAAATATATGGAAATATTTACCCAAAAGAGTGATACACCAAGTCCCGGAAGCTTCTTGCAAGACAAACAGTGTCTAAACACATTTGATTGGTATAAAAGTGACTGATACCTAAGTTAAAAAGCAACACAGGAAACAAGTCTTCAGTTAAAACACGCATAAATAAGATTGTCAATATTTCATATCTGTATTTACCTTGCTGGCATCTGCTCCGTTCTTTGACTCAATGTCCCATGTTCACTGTGTGGATCCCCATGACAAATGCCCCACGCATGAGTTCCCAAACAGGCTGAACACACTGTGCAAAGTGGAGGCCAACACACACGCCCAAGCAGCCCATCAGATGCTCAGTGGGGGAAAAACAGTTGGTGTAAAGAATACTAATTGAGACAACTGTGATGTCGGTTTTAAATGCTTTGCAACTGTTTTTGTTTAACAGAATCCACCCACGGTAAATTGTTGAATGTAAAGGTATTCCAATAACAGCATGGGCATGTCTTTTAGGGGCTTGAAATGCCTGGAGGGAGCTTTGAATTCAGATAACCCCATTCACAGGCAGCTTGTCAAAGAAATAACCTGAATATAAAAATGTTCGCTTGTAGTCTGATTGCCAGCAGCATTTAATGTCTAGTTTTTTTTTTTAAATATATATTACTTAGTTGATACTGGGCCTACCAGACCATTGGACTGTACCCAGATGTGTTATTAAAAAAGTTATTAAGGAAGGATAATTTATTGAAGTTGGACCAATTGAATTATATATATATATATGTGTGTGTGTGTGTGTGTTTGTTTGTTTAATGATGTTGAGTTCAGGGGCCTCTAATAATCATTTTAAATTAGCTGGTTCAGATACAAATGTCATCATCACATTTCCCTAACGTCGATTTTTGCATTGTTGTTGGACGTTTACTGTTTAAGAGGTTTACATTTTGAGCTTTTTTGAAGCTTCCGGGGGAAAAAGAATACTGTAAAATGTTAATAATAATCAGGTGGCCAGTGCCCCCTCCGTGCCCACCGCCGTCAGCAGGCCGGCCCAGCCTCCTCCTCCTTCCGCTGCGAGCTTTGTAGAGTGGTCGAGAGGAGCGACACCGCGGAGCGAAAATGGGAGTTGAAATTGAGACTATAACTCCGGGCGACGGTAGGATTGGTGACTGCGATTAGGACGCGATCGAATTCGGCCGAAAGGCCCGCAACGGCCACGGTAAAACAACCTTTTAATCCATTTTCTCATCCGAACAGGACGGACGTTCCCGAAGAAGGGGCAGCGCGTCGTGGTGCATTATGTCGGTGAGAGCTAAGGCTGCTCTTTTTATTTTATTTTTTCTGTTTGGAACAAAAGTGAGCCTGGTAAATGTGTTAAATGTGAGTGTTTTGGGGGCTGACTGACGAAGTCGAAACGATTAGTTTGAGCTAACAGCTGGCTGTCCATAGCTGTAGCTCTTCGTTAGCATTCCGGCTAACACCCCTACCCAATGTAACTAAGTGCCCGGAGTGCCTCCTCGGCTAACATCGGCTAAGGTGATGCTAAGGCCGGACTTTTCCTCGCTTACTTCTGCTCTTAGTAACTTAAGTAGACTGAAATTATCTGGGCTTGAGGGACGAGGGAACATTCCAGATAACGGTACGGTAGCTGCTGTCAGCCCCCCCCCCCCCCCCCTCCACTTTAAGCCAAACGGTCCCATGATGCTAGCCGGCTAACGGTAGCTCTCAGACTTTTGGCAGGGTGTGTTGGGCTAATCGTGGAGACTGTGGTCTGAAAGCCAGTGTAAATGTCGAGCCTCGCGCCTTTTAAAACCGCTCACTGGCCTCGCATTCGCGGCTACTATTCATCCTTCACTCCTTCATCCTTCTCGTTTTCTTTCCTTGCAGGAACACTGGCGGACGGGAAGGTGTTCGACTCCTCGAGGTCCAGGGAGAAACCGTTTAAATTCAAAATCGGGCACCAGGAGGTCATCCGCGGCTGGGAGGAAGGAGTGGCTCAGGTGAGGGGGGGGGGGGCATCACCAGAAGCTGCAGCCTGCCTTTTAGAAGAACACATTTCTCTCGCAAATATATATATATATTTTAGTTTCTTAAATGATACCCATCCACCAGTATTTACATCTAACGGTGTTAACTCGGCCCAGGGTTTAAACAAGCTTAGGGATGACAAAACGGACTGTTTTGAGTCTTTAAAAACCTCCATCGGACAAAGATAACTGTGCCCACCTCTCAAGACCGAGGCAAAGTGGGGAAGACTGTAAGATAGTCTGACAAAAGACATGCTTTTCTGCATAAACATGGAAACCGTGGGTGTCGCGCCCTCAGGGCTGAGGAGGGAAACGTCCTCTTCAGAAGCCCACAGCGCGTCCTGGCCTGCAGCCGTCTGAAGGCCCCGTTGATCCCACTAAACGATAACCGTAGATGTTTCTGCTGCTCGGCCTGCATCGGTCTGCGGGCCGTTGGCGTCCGCGTGGCCGGGCAGATTGACAGGCTTTTCCCTCTCCTCCGCAGATGAGCGTAGGCCAGCGGGCAAAGCTCATCTGCTCGCCGGACTTTGCGTACGGCAGCAAAGGTCACCCCGGGATCATCCCTCCCAACGCCACTCTCACCTTCGACGTGGAGCTGCTCGGTCTGGAAGCCTGAAACGCGTGCACTCAGCCTCTAATGTCACTCAGATTTTCAGGGTAAGTGGGTGTAAAATGAGGAATCATCCATCTTAAGGTTAGCTTATTACTCAGTATTGTCCCGTTTTGTTTGGTTTGTTTGTGGAATTAAGAGATTAACAGGTGGTAAATAATTAGCTTTAGATTTCCCGTCCTTTAATCCCATTATGCCTCTTCACCGTTAAATCTCTGGCCTCTTGTTTTAGCTCTTTGTTTACTTCCTTTTTTGTTTATTTTGTTTATGCAGGTTGTCTCCTATTTCGGGAACATGGAGGAAAAAATGTTCACAGATGATTCCTGCTCTTGATTCCTGCATAGGACCTATGTCTCTAGCTTCACTAGTTTATCCTCCGGTCCGTTAAGGTGCAAACCGAATTGTCACTTGCTTTAAAAACGGTATATTATTCTACCTGAGTTTCTATACAGTGATAAGTCATAGACCTTCACCTCCCGTGTATTTTGTCATCCTCTGCTGTGTTTTTAAAAGTGATTTTTTTTTTTTTTTGTACTTTGAATTGGCGGTTGACTCTCAAAATGCCTTCAGGACCACGTCTTTAGATGCTGGATCAGACTCGCTCCTGTGGCCTTCAGTTAGATTGTGTTCTTTGCAGGCTGTATGAAAAAGTAAGAATAAATAGTTTACAGCAATCTTTCTACGAACAACTTTTGTGATACTTGCACGTGAAGTAAATTGGAAAAATGTGAGCGGGAGCAGAGGGGATAACCCAACCAACCAAGCACATTATTCCCACGACTGACCCAAAGCAAATGTCAGATATCTTTTTTTTTTTTTTCTTCGGACGCAAGCATTAAGTCTTAAATTATGTACAATTGGTGCAATGTTTACAGCACAGCAAAAGTGTTCATGGTGTAAACGTAGAGGATCGCATTCTGCGGCCGGTTCCAAGGTGTCTGGGTCTGTTTCTTCCTCTAAAGATACCAAAATAGGTGGTTTTAACAAAAGCTGGTATCCCCCCACCCTCTGCCACTCACTAATATCTCACTGCTGAGCATTTTCTGATACGTAGAGCGTTATTTAAAGGCATCGCTGCGCACTAACAATAGAAGGAAGGAAGGAAAACGAACATCTCTCGTTTCCCGAGCGGAAACGGGGGATTTTGCTATATTTTCTGCTTAAATTACAGATGACCAGTGCAAATGTGGCATGGGGTAATTGGAAGATTTCCAAGTATCCCTTTGAGCTCAAGGAGGAGAGAAAGAAAAATGCCACCTTTAAATGAAAGGTGTGAGCCGTATCTGAGCTACGTTTTCCAATAAAATCTTTGACCCTTCCACAGACTGGCTGCCTTCTGTTGTACTTGGCTGGAAAAGATCCCAAAAAGCCCAAATTCCAGCTGGCTGTAAACTCTCTGCACGCGTCTTTACGCATAAGCAAAGCAATTAGTTCCAATGGATCACAAAATGGTGCATGTTCACTTTTTTTTCCAGCATCGCAAAGAAGTTGTTGAATATAAGTCACTAGATCAGATTTTTAGAACCGGAGAAGTTAAAGTAGCTGCTTACATCAGATCTCCCGCAAACATTTCTGCCCCACATCGAACCAAAAGAAAAAAGAAAATAAAAAGCACAGTCTTGTTTTCATGGTTGATATGTTTATATTCTATCCAACATGTGAATAAACCTCTAACAATTCCAACAGAGCTGCAGACTTTTTGCTTTGTAAAACCTTTTTAAAATTTCTTTCATTTTACAGATTCACTCTTGTCTGTAGAGCTAATGTCCTTTAGAGATGAGCAGAGATGTGTCTGTTCTCCAGCTCTGGCCGCCTGACTTCTCCTCCTGAGATTTAGTGCACATTCTGTTGAGGGGGGGGGGGGGGGGGGGGATGACTGAAATAGCTAAATGAATGTGGCTGTTTTTTGTGCTTAGCCTACCAGATGCTCACTTAAATTAATTATGAAAAAAGATCATTCTTGACTTTCACTCCCATTTCCTGCAGACTTTTAAAAATCTTTACATATCATGAGGTTTGTAAGTTTCCTTTAAAGTTGCACATTTTCCCGGGGGGGGGGGGGCATTTTAATGCAAGCAGAGCAGCCCAAAACAAACTGAGGATTACATGCAAGTTGCAAGAGAGATTTAAAAGAAACAAACACAGAATCTATAGATTTGATCAATCGGACGCATTACAGCTATTTATTTACTTTATCCTATAATAAGCCAATGCATGACCACGGAACCGCAAGCAGCTTATGTTAAAAAAGGAGGAAAATCTCTGAAAATTATCACAGAGGAGAAGTTCAGTGCCGTCCCTGCAGAGGATCCGAGGAGAGCCGTCCCGCTCAGGCCGGCGGCTCCGGGGCCCCCGCCCGGGGGGCCCTGGGGGCCCCGCCCCCGCCCTGGCGGCGCAAGGAGTGCAGGGCCACGGCACAGCAGCCCCGGAGCAGAGAGCCGATGTGGTAGACGGGCAGCACCTCCTGCGGGGCCCCCCTGCACAGCCACGCCACTGTGGGCACCACCGGCATGGCCAGAGCCAGGAGGTCCACCAGGAAGTAGCGGCTCCAGTGGCACAGCTGGGGGGGGCGCCTGTCCCCGCCCGCCCCGTCCGCCTCCTCCCTCACGCTC
>JABUIW010000028.1:2968039-2987638 GCA_013363375.1 Menidia beryllina | reverse complement strand
CCGGTGGGGGGCTGGTGGGGGTCCTGCTGGGCCAGGCCGGACCGGACGGCGGGCAGGTGGCGGCCCCGCTGCGGGAGCGGCTCCGGCAGGAGGGCGGCCTCCAGCAGCAGGGGGGGCTGCCCCGGAGGGGGGGCAGCGGGGGGGCCGCGCTCCAGCTGCAGGGCCTCGCTGCTCCGCCGCGCGCAGGCGGCGCCGCGGCTCAGGGTGCCGGCGGGGGAGCAGCCGCAGGAGCGAGACTTCCCCCCCGGGCGCGCGCCCGGCAGCCCGACGAGCGGGCTGCGGTCGGGGGGGTCTGGTTCCCGGATGCCCAAATTGGACCTGACGGACTCGACCACCTCCTGCAGGTGCTGGATCTCCCTGCGGGCCTCCTTCAGGGCCAGCTGGGCCTCCACGCGATGGCACTCCTCCTCTATCCAGTCCTCCTGCATCTTGTACAGCTGCGTCCTCAGCTCATCGATTTCGCAGTCCCTGTAGGGGGGGATGGGGGGGAGGAGGGGGTGATGACTCGATAACAGATTGAGTCTGAGTCTGCTGAGCCACTTTTAATAGAGGCGTGAAGGGGGAGAGTCACCTGTGCTGCAGCCTCTCCACGTTCTCCCTCAGCCGGGCTCGCAGGTGGCGTATGCACACCTCCTTCTGCTGCAGGGGGGTGAGGTACTGCTCCGGGACGGGGGGCCTGATGCCATGGTTGTCGCTGCAGGCCGCGTGCTTTGTCTGACGCCTGCCCAAATGAACCAATACAAAAATAGATAAGTAAATAACGCATTGACGCACAGGACTTGTGATTGTTAGAACCGTCTATAGCAGTCTATAACCCTAACCCTAACCCGAGATGATAGTGTCTTTGTGAAATAGAAGTGTTAACAAGAAAAGCTGGAGGACTGTGGATTCTCTACAGGTAAAAGCGCGCGGCCTGTTACGTTTCCGGCCCATGGCTCTAAAGGCTGTGCAATCCCTCCAGCTTTAAAGGCGTGTGAGAGCGATACGCGACATCCGAAGCCGTGTCTTTCTTACCTGGGCGTGGTGGGGTAGGTCCGGGCCGTGGGGCTGCCCTCCGGAGCCCTCACCCGCCCCGGGTAGGTGTGCGTGCTAGACGCCTCGCTGTGGGGGTATCGGCCCCCACTGGTCCCCACGGAGCGCCTATCGGGCAGACCGCACGACACCCGGTTAATTAGGACAAGTCTCTGCCGGATTTGTGACATTTCATGACAAATGGGGGGGGGGCTTTACCTGCGCTGACTGGAGGAGGGTTTTCTACTCGGCGTGAGAGACATGGCTGCAGACAGCGGAGTCAAAGGCCTCTGCTGTTCCTAGAGGGAGACGCGGACTCTCACAGCGAGGCTGGAAGATCCGTTGTAGACATCAGAGGCGAGGGAAGTAAAGCCTTTTGAAATCACAAACACACCAGAAAAAAAATATGAAGCCTGTCATGTGCTGTTTTCAGCCCCAGTTGCCTGCGCGTCCTCTCCGGGAGGCCGGAGACTGAAGCCTGGCGCTGCCCTCATGATGAGTCGTCGGGGTCAGACGCAAATAAAGCCTCCTTTCTGCTCTGAGACAAAGAGCAGGAGATGTGGGCTGTCTGTCTGTCTGTCTGGGCCGCGTTCTGCCCATCTGCAGAGTTAAGCGACAGACCCAGGAGCAGAGCCCGTCTGGGACTCGGTGCCTGGCGGGGACATTTCACCGAATTACTGCCGAGTGACCGAGCACCGAGCAGAGGTGGGTTTTCTAAATGGGCCTCCTCACTGTGGCTCACAGACCACAGAACCTTGCACAATGTGATTTTATTTCCTTTAGTGGGTAGTCGTCTTAGGATGTTATTGCACTATGAAAAGCCAACAAAGTTGCCAAAAAGAAATGTGAATATTGTACAGTGTTGAGAGAAACGTCATAATCCATTCCAGTATTTTTTTTTAGGATGGTTTAAACATTTTCATTCCTCCCAAATTCATTGACAAACCGCAGAAAAAGACTTTTTCTGCTTTTTGTTTGTTAGACAGGAATAAAATGCCCTATTCGTCATACATTGAAAATAAGACATTTCTTTGGATAATCAGAGCATTTACTTCCTACCTCATTACGGACTAAATGGCATTAAACATTTGCAATCTGTCTCAGGGCTAAAGTGTAAAAAACATGTACATCAACTTTTTTCTACTTATCTCTCCTTATCATCGATTTACAGTGCCGGACACGACCTACTGGGGCGCACAGTGAGTTAGAGTCATTATCTGGGTCTGGCTTCCCCAGAATGACCTTTGTTATTGAGGGTGGAAAACTCACCGGAAGGTCTCCAGGGTGATCGTTCAATCCTTTAAAGTCACAGATTGAGACTTGGTGACATTTAAAGTAATGACCACCCACGCGCAGCCGGGACTCATCTGTCCTCATCTCCCTGGAGAGGAGGCCAACATCTGACTCCTGCTCGGGATCAGGGGCGCGCGGGGACGAACCCGGAAAAGCGTCACGTGACGTGTTCCCATGTTTCATTTCTAGGACGAGGAGGCAGGAAATATCCCTCCTGCCCCCCCCTCCTCCTCTCCTCCGCCAGCGCAACAAGTGGCAAGCGGTGGTGAGAAATACGCAATCGTCTTACGTAAGTGTGGGGGGACAGAGTGGGATGTGGAGGAGAACATGATCATCACGCTGTAGGCGGATGGAGCTGAGCTCAGAGCTGCAGCCCACACAACAACGGTTAAGGAGCAACGGCGCGACCCTCTTTCAATTACTACTGTATCCAATCGCTCGCTTTTTGTTTTTTTTCCCCCCCCCCCTCTCCCCCTTTACATCGACGTTAGATAATCGAGGAGTCAAAAAGTGTCATCTCCTTTTTGTTTGCGTTGCCGGCCGGCTCCAGAGCCAGGACACCCATCTCTAACAGACACTTTAAACCGAGGAGAAGCTTTCAGGCTGACTATCAAACCCGGTCCCGGATGCGTCCTACATACGGTCAGCAGTGGCCACCGGGCGACACGCGTCCAGCGTCACGCCGAGCCGTACCGTTCCCGCGGGAGGAAGCTGCGCACCGTGGAGTCGCCGCGGCTCCCGGCCGACCTGTGGGCTCCCGGCGGCGGCTGGAGGAGAAGGCGCCGGTCGGAGTCCATCCTGCAGCCGTGGAGCCTCAGAAGAAATGAGGAAACTGCGTCTGCTGCATCGCTGCCTCTTAAAGCGACAGAGGGGGAGTCAGGAAGCCCCCCCACAGGAACCGGGTCAGACAGGTGGACAGAACTTCTGAATCCCCCCCACAGTGGAGAGATGGGGCTCCAACGTTTGCCACTGAGACCAATAAATCCAAGTTTTAGAGTTTATACCTGTATTCAGCGGAACAAAACAAACAAACAAAAAAAGAACCCCCATTAAAGTCCACTTCATAAATGAATTTATTTTTAGACACCGTCCAGAATGATACGCAGTGTAACAAATTATTAGAAAGAGAGAGAAAGCACACAAGCAAACTCAGAAATCTAAGCACTATTTACATCAGGGCCATCCAAAAATATGTGACATCTCTATTTGCGGTCCACTTCTGCCTTGGGGTGACGGGTGTGAGCTGCACAGCCCGCACAGACAGGCTCTTTTCCCAAATTCTGCATAATTTAAGATCAGCCGTCCCAATTCTTGCAGTTACTGCACAGTGCTGTGCAGGTGACCAGTGGCACCGCTCTGGCCTTAGGCAGCGAAATAAAATGAAAGAAAAATCGAATTTGAACAGATTTGAAGTGTGTTACATACACTAAGTATCCCAAACATGTAGAAAAGAACACAAAGGAGACACAAGGTAAAGATTTTTTGTTTTTAAAATATCAGCTTATATTTTTTGCTTCTATACAAGACGACAGAAAATGGAGACAGAGCTGGGCTGAGAGCCGTCGCACCAGAGGCAACTCCTCTGCTGTAAGAGGAGCAAACCGTTAAACCGAGCATGCAGGAATGTGAATGTGAGATGAGAATCTTAGAATACAAAATGAAGCTAAAAAAATAAATGCATTTAAAGGAAAGAAAAAACAGATGGAAGCGCTTGGAAGAACCCAGCAGAACCAGGACGGACATCTGCTCACAAACACAGACACCAAAACAACTTAGAAATAAAAAGCTAACACCCCCTCCAGCTAATGGTAGAATGTGGGTCCGGGCGTGGGGAGGATGTCCTCGTAGGGAGCGCCCTGATGCAGGTGGAGGGCCTGCTGCTTTCTCAGGACCAGGAGGCAGAGGAAGGTGGCTGCGGCCTGCGAGCGCGTGCCTCCATCACACAGAGCCTTCAGGCTGAAGCAGGGTTCACTGCCACTCTGGCTCTGCTGCACACACACACACACACAGTCCATCATCACCCCGGACGCTGACTCATCAGATGAAATCCCTCATCTGTGTGACTGTTAAATGTCTGGCACAGCATGGAGGACCACTCAGGCCACAGCCACACACCGTCCTGACTTGTGGTCCAAGCATCTATTTATAGAATCTCACTTTCAGCGCGGTCAGAAGCTTCTGTGCCCGCCTGGTTATCCTCCTCTCTTCAAAGTCCTGGCTGTCCAGCACCGACTGCAGATCGAGACGCAGCGCGTTACAGTCAGCGAAGCCGGGCCCATTGCCGAGGGACCCAATCAAATCATAAGCTGCCATCTGTCAAGCGCAAATAGAGTAAAGCCACTCTGCTACAAGGTGTGCGTTCAAACAAACGTGACACACCATTTCACTTCAAACTCAAAGGAAAAAGTCGGTGGAAAGTGGGAAGACACCGAAGAGGAGACTGTTTGTGACTGCGTGAGCCGTGGATAACCTGGGTGTGGAGGGAAGTCCGCTGAGTGTCTTGCTCCGAGACGGATGGATGGACAAGCATGGAGTCCTCTGAGGGGAGATCTGGGTGGGTGAACTCTGACCTGGTTTTATACTGACCCACATAACACAGCACAGATAAAAGACCAGTCCTCTCTTTGTTTGACTTTTTTCAAAATTTTATTTCACGGGAAACTGGACACACTTCCACTTACCAGTGAAAGCTCTGAACTCGTCTCGGTGTTGTTGGTCATGTGGCTGAGGGCCGTAAGATGAGTGTTGTGCGTTTTCTCCGGGCTGCCGAACGAATCCACAACACTGAGGCTGTCCGCCATGAGCTCGTCCTGAGCTGTGACACCTCCATGTCAGAAAGAGAGGCCAGACACAACATACACAATGAAATTCTTATGGTGTGACCAGCTCCATACAATGTGAATTGAAATTTTAGGATTTGTTTTGAGAGGAAAAAGGTTTCCGAGATTGGGTCAGGTTTAAGGTAATAAGCGCATCACTTTAACGTGGCAGATGACGGAAATGAAAGAAAAACATGTCATGGGACGCCCTACCCTCTTGTCTCTCTCGGCGCATTACCTCAACCTCTTCTCGGACACTGTGACATTTCACCTGGTTGATAGTCTGTGCAAAAAGCTACAAGAGAAGAACTGCTGTCATCTAAAACGTGTTCACAAAATGAAGTCAAATTGTGTTTTAGGTTTAAACATAGGTGACGCAAGCTTGTACCTCCTTTATCTGTGGGTTTACCACGGTGGAACACGGCTGTGAGAGGAGTTTCTCTGCTCCTCCCATCTCCTTCCACTGCATAAGCTCTGCAGTCGGTGGGGCCATGTCCAAAGGGGAAACCAAATCTGAATAGTCAGAAAGCTGCTCTCTGATGAAGTCGTAACTTAGCTCCTTCATTTGGTCCACCACCAGTTTGCGTTTCCTCCTCTCCATCTTCTTCCCTACTGAGTTTGCTGAAGATAAACAGGACAGGGTGTTGCTCTATTTGATGCAGGACAGTCTCCTTTGCTTTTTCTTGCAGAGCAAAGTAAATATTTCAAAACAAACATTGCATTTTTGGAATTACTGGACCAAAGTTGTAGTAGCTATTGCCTACGAGTGATAGCCACAGGTTCCAGGGTAAAGGCAGCATTCTCATTGGTAAGCAGGGTGGTCTCATTTAGAGTGGGAGTCTGCGACTCTGTCGTATTCGTCCTGTCAGCATCTGGAATAAATTCACAGAGAGGCATCAACAAAAACCATCGCCATTAAAGCATCCCGTGAACACGGCTGTGACACATTACCCGTCTGATGCTGATCGGTTGGTGCAGAGCTCTGCTGGTTTTCGTCAGGCAGCTCTTCCAGTAAGAAGTGTGCGGGCTCGGCGTGATCAGTGGAGTTCGACAAGAAATCTACAGTCATCAAAAAACAGAAAGCCTCAGCCATTCTTATTTAAACAGAAAATTTAAAAGTTAATGAAATATGATCCTATAGGGAAAATGTAGAGAATGGGGATCTTCGACAATAACTGTAAGTGCTGGCCTAGAAGCTTTTTTTCTTTGTGTCCCAATTCAGAAGGTGCACACCTAAAAGGACACAGTTTCTTTTAAAGGGGTCCTGGGCCCTTACAAATTCTTTAGAAGAATATTGTAAACACTATAACCGAGACATATAATAACCCACAGGAAACTGAAAAACAGAAGCAGGTTAATGTTAAATACTACTTGACCAATGGATGCGATGATAGTGTTTTACCATCTAGAAATACAATTTGTGCATAAACTTGGCTTAAATGGATGTTTTTTTTTAAATAATCTTAAACATCTGTACAAAAATATATAATAATCTGTACAAAAATATATAATAATAATAATACCAAGAAGGTCGAATCCTTTATCCTCATCCCCGAAAGTGTCTCTGTGTTGTATATGGCTCTCGTAGCTCCTGTGCAGCAGTCCATTTGTCCGGCCAAGTGACTCATCTGCAGCCCACCAGAGGAAGTGAGAGGAAAAAAAGAAAACGAAAAATACAAGGTCAGTTTCATCTGTCATTTTTTTGGTAAGGATGCAGATCTCTACTAAGTTTATGCCGACAAACAGCCGCATCTAATGCAAAAAGCAAAATGCAATCGATCACATGGAATCTCGGTGTAAAGACACATAGAAACAATGTGGTTCTTACCAATGTCTGCAAAGATCAGAAATCCATTTCCAAAATCCTCTTTCAGTGTTATTTCCTCTGACCGACTCTGGTTTAGCGTAAAGTTGTCCACCATATCTACATCACTGTGGTCCCAGCATGAGGAAAACACAAACAATGCAAGTACTCATTCCAAAAAACTCACAGATGTTAATAAAGCTGAAAATCTGTTTTATGTTCAAACAAAGAGAAACTGAAGATTACAAAACTGCTGATGTTTCATTTTCCCAATTTCCAGTTCAAATGCAAGACGAAGCTATGAATGTGGGGAGGTGGAGAAAATTGTACCAGGGATGTGGCAGCTGGACATCAAAAGCAGTGAAATCTTCCATCAAGGTTATTGCTTTGATTGTGGCCTCTTGTCCCTCCACAGGCATATCTGTCTGACCTGGCACAAGGAGGAGAAACAGTTCAAAAGACAAAACAAGCATGGAGTGCAAGTAGAATAAAAATATGAACAACTGCAGTCAGTTAGAAACTTAAAAATATGAGGACACTGTGTTGCTGCTTTTACAGGTATAAAACATATCAAATAAAGCCTCATGTCTTTAGAGGCAGTATTATCTGTTTTTTATGACAGGAATTAACATATCCTGTGTCTACAATAACAAGAGGACATACAGTAAATTGTCTCTCATATTAATTTTCGTTATTCTTTGCGGTTTATCAGGTTTAACAAGACCTCTCTTTATAAAAACAACACATCTCTGCCCGGTAAAAGTTGCGATTTGCTTTATCTGACCAATAAACGCGTGACTACGCATGCGCACTGAAGAACAAGGTAATTCCCCGTGACTACGACAAAAAAACACCCAAAACACTTATTTACCTGGCCTGAAAGCCACTTTAATTCGGACAAAGGCATCGCTGCAATCTGCTAGGAGATACTTTGCTTTTCTGGAGTAGATTCTGACCACACCAACGAGCAGGTGACCGGATGTCCTCAAACCAATTTTCATCTAAAAAAAAAAAAAAAAAAAAAAAAAAAAAAAAAAAACAACAAAAAATTCCAAAACACAACGTTCTATTGTCATACAGTGTGCTGGTTAAGGGAGATGCAGCTACAAGTTTACCTTTGGGGAGATGATGTCTCTGACGGTTGACTCCAAATTGCACTCAAACACATGAGCTTTGGTGAGTTTCCTCTCCCAATGCGCTGCCAGCCAAATTTTAGCTAAAGGCCCCCGCTTGGACGTGAAGAGTTGCGTGTAGAACAGCATGCTGGTAAGACAACCGTCACCGGTAGGAAGCAAAACAGTGTTGGTTATGCTAACTGTTATGGCATTTTATATAGCTAACAAGAGAGAGGGCGCGTGCATTTATTCAGTGTGCCGTCCCTGCTAATTTAGTTCAAACTTCTCCGTCGAAGTCAGCAAACGTTACCTGGACAACGTTAACGTCTGAGTCTGTAGGTTCGTTTTGAAGGCGAAAACGCGATGGCCGAGTTTGTCACGAAGTTGAAAGTTAAGTTAAAAGCACAAACTGTCGTTTTTAAAAAATAGGTCCGCACGTTTCAAAGCTGGGGATACGGCTTCAGAACGGCCTACCTTGACTTTAAATTCACCGCGCTTTGACAGGCTGAACGCGCACTTTGCCACGAGGCCGTGGGCCGCGTAACCAAGCAACCGTCCCACTGTCAACGGCTCACAGCTGTACAGCAGGAGCATGGAACCCACAAACAAATCAATTCTTTCTTTTCTTGTTTTCTTTTTCTCTTTTGATTTTTTTACTATTGATTATGTTGTCATATGTTGTTAAAATATTTCTCCCCATAAAAACAATGCTTATTTTGACCAGATTGGACGGCTTTTAGATAATATCCTAATGAATGGGAGAAGGTTCTATCACTGTATATGTTAAATTATGACACTTTCCAGCAACAAATGGTTACATTGGTCATATTCTGTCCAGTGCTTTTATAGCTGTGTGAGCAGTATATAAATATATCTTAATTTCTGTTAAATTAATTTGACCTTAATAGTTATCTAGTAGGATAAGTATGCTTTTCTGTTTATTCTCAGTAGAGGGCGTCATAGCACCAGAAAGAATCAACCTGTCACGCTGCCATTGACAAGAGAACCAAAGCCTTTTTCCCCTGTAAAGGTGAAGCAGATCATGTTCAGAACATGAGGATGTGTAGGCAGTGATCAGTTCCACACAGAACAGCCTGGTGACCTGGTGATCTACTGTGATCGTGAATATGCTGGAACACAAATGTTAAAAGACTAATATTGCCATGAAGTGAGAGGCTGGTGTTCAAGGGACAAACACCTGCTCCAAGCAATTACAGCTCATTTAAATTTGGCAGCAGACTACATGGATGAAGTGCAGGATCTTTTGGGAAAGGTTTTCCGGTTCCTTTTGATGAAATCGGAATTGTTTGAACAGAAAGCATACAACCTCAATAAAACTCCAACAAATATGGCTATTGTGACGCCGTTTCTTCTACCCGGTGGAATGGTTGATAACACACATTTGATGGAATGAAAATTGCAATCATTTATGGACTGAAAAGGATGTCTATGCCACACATTCATTCCATTTAATTTCTGCTTTGACAATCTTGATGCATAATTTGGAAGAAGCAGTTTCATATGTTGTTTGCAATCTCTTTTTGCCTGTTGTAATACCCAAGGAGCATTTGTAGCTGGATTACTGAAAACCATATTGAATCAAAGGAGGAATCAAATTGAGCTGCCACCTTTTTAACCTGAATCGAAACAATCAAGGAAATCAGCAGCATCAGTAATTTCAAGGCAAACCTCCCATACACGATGATGATGCCCTAAGATTCCTCTTCTTCTCTGTCTCATTTTCTTTGTCTTCCTTTTTTTTTCTCCATTTCCTTCTGTCTCTCTCGCGCACACACATCACAAATACCGTTGTCCTTGAAGGCACCAATCTCAGGCCAAGAATCAAACATGCCATAGCAAATTTTGTGTTTTGTGTTGACTTGATGCCTGGGGTTGTGCAGCTGCACAAGAACACTTGGTATGTCAAGTCACAGTCTGGAATTCATGAGACGCGCACAGTTAAGGGGAGCTCGAGGGGGGGGCGGGGGGGGGGCTCACTTGTATTGAGGATTATGATTTTTAAAGAGCGAAATGCTTATATGGAGTTGCTATAACCGCACTAGATATAGTCCCATCTGCTGAAAAACTCCATCTTTTTCTAAAAAAAACAAACTATTCAAGATTAAAAGCCTAACATCTTAAAGCCACTGTTTTTAAGAAGCCACTGTCTTGAGACTGCAGTTTAAAACAACCATCCAGCTGCCACATGCAGCCATGCGTGTTCCACCAAATGGAATGTGCTATATTGCTTGTTTTTCTTCTAATTCTGTTCTTGCTACATCTCTGTGCTTCACTATTATGGTTGCCAGAGTAAAGTTTATTTCAACACCCCCCGACCCCCAAGGCTTACTTATTTATTCTCCGGGGTGAAATAAATTGCATGTCATCTAAGTTGACCCCTCATGCATATTTGCCTGTGCTCCCTGCTGGCACGGGTTCATTCTATTCAAGCTTAGCTGAAGTCCAGTGGAAGCAGATGACTTAACTAGATAGACAGCGTAGCTCCATGTATGAATCTCCTCCATTTTTAAGCTTCATGCAGCGGAGTGTTTTGTGTGTTTTTCCTCAGTGCATGCAAATATCATCTTCATAGAGGTGGGTACTCCGCCCAGTGCCATCTTTGATATTCCCAGGAAAAGTTACTGCCTGTGTGGGAAACAAAGAAATGACGGGGCTGCACTAAAATAGAGTCATTACAGTAAAAAATGGTCGTTTTTCAACTCCCCAACAGAGTGTCGGCCCAAGATAAGATGGTTAAAGCTACCGAGTCAAATATGATCAGACATATCATTAATAAAATGTTCTGCCCTGTCACTGAATGAGCAAGCACTAAACAAACCCACGGATTTTGAAGCTCGCGTGGGCAAATAATTTGATTATCTGATGATTTCTGTAAAAAACTAAACATAAACCCAAAAAATTTGTGTGCTCTGAAGAAGGAGCTGTACTATTGAATATTGGGTCTTCTCAGACACTGCCGGCTTAAACCTGAGAGAATATTAGCCTGGGTCAGCGTTGAAAATGGCACAAAGCAATTCTAAAATGATCACAAAAGGCCTCTGATATTATTAGCACGAATCAAGGTAAGAAAAAAAAAAGGTCACGTGTGAAGTGGGACCTGTTGAGCTCTAAAGGCAATTAGCAGTTTTCAAAGAAACTCTAAGTCACAGCGGTCTTAAATACTTATGCCATCTCTCTCAAATGAAGATATAGTCTTTAACAACATGTGCAGTTCTTAAATCACCCACTCATTTATAGTTCTATTATTGCATCGACAAGTTCCGCCGTATTTTGCTGTTTCCTTTCTCGCTAGTTGTGAGGTGAAAGAAAATCCTCTTCAAAAAAGTTCCTTAACATTTTCATCTCTTTATTAGATAACGCTCACAATAATTTAGCTTTATAAATGATGACTGCAAAAGTAGTTTATTCTTTTTTTTTTTTGTTACACGCATGTGAAGCCACACAGCACAGTTTCACTTTAAAAAGGGGACTGCAGACTGAAATATGCTGTTTGTGTTTTAAACCATAGAGTTTTGGTGCCTACATGCAGGACCAGCTAAGACCATTTCCACAGCTAATATAAAGGATTTTTTTTAGTTGATGGATGCAAACATACTGTAGAAAAGCAGTTGTCATGTAATCTTTGACCTTTGTGGGATGGTGGGTGCTGATTTGTAATCTCAAGTCATTTTATGCAGACTACTTTTTTCCATCTATATGATATGATTTCCTTCCTTTTAGGGGTAAGGTTTTTTCCATTTAAATGAATTCAATTTCTCAGCTCAGACATTTTCAACTGGAGGAAAATTAACTGTAGAGCATTACGTAGCTCCTTCTTCTAGATTAGGAGCAACACAAGTTATTCAATCCTATTTTTTTCTTTTTTTTCACCGAAGATTGTATTGCTTTAGCAGCTATATCCTAGAATCAAACCAAGCTGAAGATTGATTTTTGAACATAGTAGGTCGGGAGATGAAAATACCTGCCAGCAACCAATGTTAGATTTAAGAAAATCTTTTCAAACAATGAGCCTGCAGACCTCATGTAACTGTGGAGCCTCAACAAGCGCTGACTTCATCAGCATATCTGTCTCTCTGGCATCAAGTACTCAGCCCCTGTGGGTTTGAAGTGGCCGCTGTTTCAGTTTGTTGCTCCACCCTTAACAGAAAACAGCAGCCCCCAGTTTGACTTTGTGTCGTTGATACTATTGATCTCGGTGGTGACGAGGACAAAACATTCATACAGACGTTCAAACCTGCAGGGGTTCTATGATCAGTTTGGCCTGAGTGTCGCCTCACACTACAGCCAGACATCCCTCCTTTAGAAAAACCCAAACCATCTCCTTACATCTGTGTTTAGTGCGTGCTGGTAAACCCCTCCCTATAAACGCAGAGGTGTGCGATTTCCTGATGTACCCAGAGCCCAAAAGGATTCTCCTGTCTCGTTTTCTGCTCCTTTGGTAACCAGTTTAATATTTGGTAAAACAGACGTCAATAGAAGTAGAAGTCGCTGTGGCACCGACAAAGTTACAGCCGTCTGAGATGTTGGGAGTTTTAGGGATTATCACAATGAAAGTCATTGGAGTGTGTCGGCGACCTTGTAAGCCCTGTGGGGTTACGAGGAAAACACACTGCTTCGTGCAGCTCTTTTGTGGTCAAGTCATCTTTCTGTCTCCTTGAGGATGTGTCCTCTCTCATTTGCTTCACGAAAGCAGGAGGCTGTCCCATTAGAGGAAATCTGGTAGCGGTTTGGTCGCGAGCTGGGTAACTGTCACCTCCGTGTAGGGCGATCCGGTCAGGATGGACGCAGTCATTTGGGGCGCAGTCACACGACACAGCCCCGTGTTGTCGCTGCAGTTCACACATGCCCCGTAGCTCTCCTGCTGTCCGTTTGAGAATCTTGTAGAGGCAGTCATGTCCTTGTTCCGCTGCGAGGCGGATCCAAAGCGTTCCTGGGGCTGCGGGCTCCCCCTTTGGATCATCTGCCGCAGCATGGACGTGTCTCTGTACAAGCACTCGCGGAAGTTTGGTTTACAGAGCAGATAGACCATGGGGTTGTAGATGGTGGAAGACTTGGCAAACATGGCGGCGAGGGCAAATGATTCGGGGGGGACCTGCGTGGCGTCTCCAAAAGCAGCCCACATGGCCACGATAGCGTAAGGAGTCCAGGCGCTCAGGAAGCCTATGCAGACTGCAACTGAGAGCTGTGGAAATACACATGCACACACACATGGCACACTCAAACATGGGTATACATACACCAAAGACATGCCAAAGATTCACTTAGTGTCCCGCATGCTACAGCTAATCAAATGCAAATGGAGTGGATGCAAATATCTAGAAAAAGATTCTCTTATTCAGAATTTCACTCAAATGGAAAATTAGCTTTTTTTCCCCTATAAAACAATGCTAAGTTTACAAGTTCATACAAGAGTTTTTGTTTTCGCTACATTCAGTCTACTCCTAAAACTGAAGTCAGCACTGTCGGGGTGGCACTGTCAAAATCCTCTGACCTTCACAATGAGAGTGTGTGCATTGGTGGTCTTGGTCTGCGGTGACACATGCTGCTGGACGGCCTGACGCGAGCCCCGCACAGTCAGCAGAATGAAAGCGTAGGAGAGGAAGATGATGGTGCAGGGCAGCGCATAGCAAAAGACAAAAAGGCAGAGGATGTAAGACAAAGCCCAAAGCTCGTGGTTTGGTGCATGCCAGTCAATGCAGCAGGCTGTGCCGTAGGGTTCGGCGCCGTAACGCCCCCATTGTGCCAAGGGCCCGACGGCAAACACGGAAGCGTAGCACCACACTCCAGCCACCAGGAGGCGAGCATGTGAGGGGGAGAACTTGTTACCTGAGAGGGGGAGATATATGAAAAGATGCTTTTAAAGGCACACAGGTGGATTCTTTTACTTCATATTATTCTCCTTTCAGGAAATCCCTGACGGGGTCACCACATTAGCTGACACCATGGCCTCACCATAGTTTGGAAGGCAGACTTTGAGGCAGCACACAAAGGAGAGGGCTGTGAGGTTTGTCAAGCTGCAGAGGCCAAACAGAACCCCACACATGGCATAGAGCTGGCAGGTGATTTCTCCAAACAGCCACCTGCAAACACACATGGTGGAGGTGAATGTAAAGGCGTCATGTCAGTCGCTGATGATTCGTTTAAGTATCACTTTCATTTGCATCTGTGCTAGGAAAGTAAACTTGCTTTGGAATTTATGACAATTATTGCCGCTTATTGTCAGTGATTACCAATTGAAGTCAGCTGTTAGTTCACTGAGAAAGTGATTTGGTGCTGAGATAATAGAATTGTAGCATGACAGACACCTGTGTGCAAAAGATGAGGGGATTGCCAATGGAAACAAAGATAACGTCATCCCAAGGTCGCTGATGGAGAGATTAATGATGAAGAACTCTGCTGGTTTCAAGGTTGATCGCTTGTGGTAGGCAACCAGTAGCAGGATGCAGTTGCCCAATAGCGACAGAATACCTGTCGAAGAACAAAGTTTTGAATCAGCCGAGAGATGCACATAGTCAGCATAGTTAGCACATTGTGATTTTTGCCTGTCTGAACTCACAGAACACACTGTAGACCGAGCCCATGAGAATGTCTTTATCCTTAGAGATGCTGGAGGCAAACAAAGTGGACGTGTCTGAAGCATTTCCCATCTAAAATGTGTACACAAGCACTCAGATTAATAATAGCGGAAACTGACAGGAGAATCTACTGGAGCTAAGAGCCTGACTTATAATGTTGTAAGCACCGACGTCTACAGTATATCTTTGCAATTCAAAAGCCTATTTATATGGTTTCTCATGCATTCCAAATATTTCAGGTCGTCACTGCAAGTCTGGTTCTCCTATTGTCTTTTCTGTGAAATAGTTCAAGCCCAACAGGTTCAGATTTGGAAACAAGCAATAATCTTTTCTTTGAATAATAAAAAAAACTATAATCCTCTACAAAAGACCCTTTTGTATTAAATCCAGATATGCTCCGCAGGGTTGACAGATGGAATAAAATGAAAAAATTGTGGCTTGCAGCAGTCATAACAGGCTTGTGAGAGCCTGCAAACAAGACAGTTAGGATTAAAAACGCCTGCAGTAATACTTTCTCGCAGAAAGAAATGGTGGATTTGCAGTTTTCTGCCTACATATGATGCAAGAAGTCAGATATCCACACATGCAATGACAATCTCAACACATACTCTGATTCAATGAGGATTTTAGTTATAAGAATCAAAGCTTTTCAATGAACTGAGTGACCTATTATTAAAAGGGTCCTAATAGCATCTTCTGGGAATCCACTCAGGTACATACGAGGCACTCTAGCTCCATTTTATGAGCTAGACTCCAACCCATGGCAATCAATATCCCTTGGCTGGACTGGATGATGTTCGCTATTCAGCTAATCATTTTGATTAATAGGAAAATGAAAAATAAGATGGAAGGCATTAATGGGGCAGTTGCCAATGTGGACAAATATGGACATCATTGGCTTTCAAGGACTTTGGCAATCACACGGGATGATGAATGAGGCTTCATTACTATGTAAGTCAGCAGCCAGTCTGACTTAAGCAGCGACGACCTGTCCACTTTGTCTGAGTGGAAGAAACACATCTGAACTGAATATGTAGTGAGGATTTTATTTATTTTTTTTGCACCACAGTACTCCACGGCTGTGGGACGGTGACAGCTGGTGAGTTGGCAATCACATCCAGCCCATGAAATACAAAGGGACAGAGATATTTTCATATTTCGGTCGAGCGAGTCATTTTTCTTAGAGTTAGGAAATATTCTCTCTTCCGGCCATTTTAATAGACTCTTTTGTAATCTGGTGCCTGCTGCCTTTACCCATCTTCTACTGTTGACAGGTTTTCATCGAACTGATCATCATCATGCGGTCGTGCCTTTCATAAGTCCTGCTTCCCGGAAGCCAGAATACGCAGGACTTTTCGGCTTTCTCAAATTACAGAGGAATAAGACGGAATAATAAAGGTGAACTGCTTCCATTTTGTGAAGGTGATACGGGGCACTGCAGAGGTTGGAGGGACTACAACTTGGCAGTGGCACTTGCTGATGGCAGCTCCCGTCTTCACCGGACCATGCACTCAGCTTTATCAAAAGAACTGGTGCTGACCCGACCTCCAAAGTCCCCAGTTTCCAATCAGAAAGAGTGTCCTCCAGAACAAAAACCATACCTCTATCATTAGGAAATAGATAGAAGTTGGAAACCAGTCGTGATCTGGCTTCCCTGATCTGGCTCCCCAGTAAAGATAGAAGAAGCAGCATGGCCAGACCAACTATTTATTTTTTTGGATGATATCCAGAGTTCGTTCGTAAAAATGGCCAGAAGGACGACTGACCACAATCAGGCCGTTATTGTAGAGTGCCCAGAGATAAGTTACTCTGCAATAAAAAGAAACATGACAGCTCACTGGGATTTTGCCAACAGGTCCTTGTATGAATTTTTGACCATGTGAAAGCAAAAATACACTCCAAAGAAGCCAGAAACTGAGCATGACCTCCGTTTTTCTGTGGCTGCCAAACATTGTGATGGCAGTATGTCTCTGTGGACGAGTGAAAGCCATCCGGGTAGAGTTCAGGCTAAGACAAAAGCTGACATTTCAACAAGGTAATGACCTGAAGCGCATCGGAGGCATTGGGAAAGCTCTGGCAGAGTCATGCCAGGGCTCGTGAGTATCCCTGGACAGACCTGAATATGAGGGTATGCAAGCGCTCATCATCCCACGTGGTTTAACTTGAATGTTTGTGTGGAAAAGATTGAAAAGAACTGCTGGCTAAAAGCTGAAGGAAAGGATGACTAAGACAAGTTCCTACTTTTTGTCAAGCCTGGGGGTCAGGCTTGACAAAGCATAACCCATGTTAGAAATCACTTAGGGTCGTAAACATTACTGCCCGCTAAACCCTCTGCGAACACCATAATCAAACTTGGGAAACAAAGCTAACGCCAGCCACTGTAATAGGAGCGGAGTGAAAGTGAGTGGTAGCCTTTAAAAAGATCAAAGAAAGTCTTAACCAGCTGGTGCCTGAGTTTTTCTTTTTTGCCGGAGGAGAATTTGCGGGTGGATTTTTGGTGTAACGAAGTCTGTCTTGTTTTGAATTGATTGCACTAAAAAGAGGACTAGGATCTGTGACCTCAACCAACCGTTTTTACTTTGGACTCACATTTTCCCATTACTCTTCCCTTCTCTGGCCCTGCGGAAACACACCCATTACAGATGGAGTGATTTAGTCCAAAGGGAAGTCTGGGTTTCCCTGCTTCGGCTGCTGCCCCCGCGACCCGACTTCGGATAAGCGGGGGACAATGGATGGATGGATGGATGGATGATTTAGTCCATCCGCGGTTGTTTCTGTATTTTTTTTCTTTACAAGACGAGTAATCTACTGCACGACTTTTCTACAAGTTTCGCCGGCTGCGTTTTTATCAAAACTGTGACATTCGTGGTGGCACCGAAAATAGGGCTGTCGCTCACAACCATTAAATGTCTGTAGTCAGCGCAGAGGAGCAGCCATTTAACGGCTGCCAGGCATGTCAGGCAGTGCCATCAGCGAGAGGCCGAATGCACGGATTGCAATGTTATAGAGTGTATGCGGTTTGCTGGAGGCCTATCTCAGACTTGTTTTTGGATCTCTATGTTTCAAATATGATTTGTAGATTTAAACCTCCCCTGTTTTTTTGTGATTTGTGCCAGCTTTTGTATTCTCTTCATGAACACGCAATCGTTTGGCATGGAGAAAAATACTGCTCGCCGCATACATGTTTGCGCCTTTGACATATACAGTATTTGTGTTTCAGGCCAGACGGTGTCACATTGCATCTTCAACGCTTGGCTTGATTGGTCTGTCATGTCCTATAAGCATTTCCATTTGTGCTTTTCATGGCGGCATCACATGTTGTTTTTTCCTTCAAAGATTTCTACTTAAAAATCATGTTTGGAAAAAGGATGGTTGCCCATGCTTTTACTTTTAGAGGCCGTAGAACATACTGATTACTATAAAGGCATTTGCTTGTAGTCTATAGCGTGAAAGTATTTATAGCATTATTTATTTTTTTTACTAACTTTGAACAATTCACAAGTTGGAGCTTTCTTTTTTTAAATCTTGTTACATTTAAGAGTTATATAAAGGCTACTACTAATTAATACATTTAGTATTAATCAATGTACCACATATTTTCTCGATTAATCAATTGGTTGTTTAATTTGATATAATTTCAAAAACTACCCTTCTCGTCATTGAAAACAGCAAATGAAACAGACAGATATCTGCGCACCACCTGTTTGTATCATTAGAAATAGTATAGGCACATGGTACACTGGATGTTCGTTATTTAAAGGCAGACCTTCGTAGGAACATGTATGACACACTGCGAGCGCCATCCCTGAGGGCCTGGTGAGACATCCGAGAGATGTAAGTTGACTGAATTCATCCCGGATGCCTCTTCAGCTGAGAGTGACTGACAGTGACAAGGGAACGCCATCGCAGTACAATATTTTCACCAATTTCTTTCAGGATGACAAAGCATTTGGCAATATCTCCTTGTAATGCGGCAAACATGCTGTGGCAAATCTTATATAAGGACAGGAGAGCGATTACAGGACACACCCCTAATGTGCTGGGTTTAGGCAGATGAGCCTCGCTGTAAAGTAATCTGACTTTGACTCAGTTTACGACAGGGCTTAGATTACTCTTCGAATGTTGTTTCTTGTCAATCACCCCGAGTAAATGAATGTGACAGGTTTTTCACTCAGGATTCTTCAGCATTCACCTTCGGTTTGTTGAAGAAATTGCAATTTCGACTTTATCCGTTTTTGTTGCCAGCCGATTATCGACTTTAAGCGGAGACAAAGATTAAAAGTAATGTGTGAAATTGCAGATTGAGGGACAGTTCTGACAGATATTTGATTTAAGTGAAAAAATGCCAACCCATTCTTACTATTTAAATTCTACATAAATGAGAATAAAACAGCAGCCCTGAATAGACAAAGAAAAAAATGTTTCACTTCAAGTCACATTCATATAATTTTACTGAACTACAGTCGGACATGAGAAAGCAATCATATTGTTTAGCTGTATGTCTGTCTTCATTTGTCATTTACTTTTGTCTACACATATTGATTTTCTGAGGGGAAGTCAGAGTGAATACCCACAAACAAAATAGCCTCCCATATTTTTGTGTAGGCAACAACAACTGGCTGCCCATGCATGCAGCGACACATCCTAGAAAATAATGTGCAGCAAGCAGCCCAGGAGCAAGTCCACAGGCTGTCTTGGAAATGGTCACATTTCACACACTGTGTCCACACACTGTGGTCACACATTGTGACGACTTCCACTTGGCCTGATAGATAAAGGAAAGCTGTTTTTTTTTTGTTACAGAGGGGGATAATCAGAGAATCTCCGGCACTAATCCTGCCAGAGAGCCCACAAGTCTGCTGTGAGCTGCCTATCTTCACCTAATCATTAGAACAATCCGTTTCCCCTTTCGAAATAAAAACACAGAGAAGCACACACACATACAGACACATGTGTATATA
>JABUIW010000028.1:2908754-2948039 GCA_013363375.1 Menidia beryllina | reverse complement strand
AGAGAAAAAGGTTTGGCTCGTTACATTCAACAAACGTTGGCTTGAGTTTCCCTAATTTTGGAGCCACGTGGGAAGCCAGGGGTCGTGGCATACTTCACACGCTGTCTAAGAGGTTAAGTGTGTTAGCTCTTGCCAGACTCATGGCAGTGTGTACACATCTGGAGATGGTTAGTACACACCCCCACACTTTTCCAGAGGGATGGTCCACACTCTGAAAACATTTAACCAGAAATTTGGCTCCCGAAACCAGGCTGTCACAGGGCCGTCACAGAGACAAACAACTCACATATACAAGGAAACATGCAAACTCCACACAGAAAGAGCAGGGAACCTTCTTACCCCGGTGAAAATGACAGTGAATGGTCATCCTTATGTAACTATTTGCTTATTTATGAAGGAAAATAGAATGATGACAACTTTACACTACTTGATGATATATTGCCTTCTATGTTAAAATCAATTTACATACCTAACTAGTGTACTTTAATCATAAGACTATTATGGGACTGGACATGTTTTTGCTTGAAATATTGGTCTTTTTATCCTAAAAGCCAGGACAGTTTAACTATACACAAAATAACACTGCCCCCTTGTGTCAACTCACCATCACGACCCACCGGCTAGTTTCCCTCGTCTTTTTTTCCTTACAAACAGCTTGCATCGATAAGTGACGCTGTCCTAAAATGTTTCAAAATAGTACTTCATGTGTAGAGTGTGACATAAAGACAGACTTTAAAAAATAAAAAAACTCATCTGACCAAAATGACCATAAAAACAATCCCCGTACAGAATTCCTGAGGTGAAACCTAAAACAAAGGCAGTTGTTCAGTGTGATCCTCAGATGTACACCAAGAATATTTTAGGCTCTTTGATGTTCGCTCCTGTGGAAACTATTAATTCAAGACTCTCCTTTCATCTTTTCACGCCCTAACCAGGCCAAATATGCCTTCACTTAAAGTTTAAGAGGGTCTTAATTCTCTTACCACATACGCATCTGCAGAAGCTTCTCATGCACACGCCCTGCCAATTAAACCCAAACCAATCGCTTATGTTTACAGTCTCCAGAGGACTATCTTTCTGATTAAGTTGCTATGCGTTGATTGCTGTAGCATATTTGATAGTTTCTGATGATTCTGTTGCACCGAGTTGACTGGCAGATGCTGTCAACTTGTGTGCAATCATTGGAGATTGACATTTTCCACATGAGGGATAGATTGGAAATGCGATCACATTGACTGAAATTGAGATTGTCAGATCCAAACACATGAAATTTATGGTATCTCATATTGCTTTACTGTTAATTAAGCTGCGTTAGTACAAAGAAAAAAAAGGAAAAAAAACGCTTAAAAAATTTTGTTCAAATAACTAATATACACAACATTATGTCTATTTCATTCATAAAAAGCCAGGCTAAGCTGTAGCTCTTAAAAATAAAAAAGCACTGTTTTTGTTTTTAATGAATATAACACAATAACAATAAGCTAAATATGCCCATTCTCTTTTCTATCCCACACCTTTAAGTGTATATTTGGGAGGTTTGTGGGCAAAATTAACACCTGAATGCTTAAAGGTTAACATAGACTTCACTAGGGGGCAGTAGATCACTTTCTCATTACTTCTCTCCATTATTGTGCACTCCTGCTCAATCTTATGAGACTCATTTGTATTTGTACCATCACTTTTAAAGTGTTTGTTCTATAATTTGGTATATTTTGTAACACAATAAGTACAATGTTTCCAATGTTAGGGGAAAAATCACACTAGCACTGGTACCATTTATTTGAAGTAGGAAAACTTTGTTTCAGGCAAAATGCATAACTAACAATAACAGCTACAAGCTGCTTCCAGTGTGACACCTCAGTATTTACGGTCCAATGTGTTAATCAGAGGATCCAAAAAAGCGATTTCACTCTACTTTTTAAACTTGAATCATAATTTATTGTCATCTACACTAGGCAGTTTCAACTATTCAGAAAGTTTAAACTCAATCTATGAAACTGTGTAACGACAATAGAGGGGAGAAGATTGTTGATCATCAAAAGTCCACCAGCTGAGTTCTGGCTCCAAGTGGCAGTCTGGTGCACTTAAGCACAACATTTTATGTGACACAGAACAAAATCCATTATAACTGCTGCTTCTCAGAGAATGGTAACTACAGATTGTATGATTTAAGAGCCACCGCACAGCAAGGCTTCCTCCTGCACAGTGACAGTCGTGTTTTCTATCTGAAAAATGTGATCATTTGGGCAGGTTAGAAAAAGACTTATTTTTGGCTTTCTGTGAAAAACAGTTGCAGTTGGTTTCTTTTTTTCTTTGGACTTTTTCTTTGTGTCGCTATGGATACAAGTATGGGCTCTTACAGTGTAAGAAAGAAAAACATTTCATTTGCTAAATTTCTTTTTAAAAGAATACAAAAGATAGTTGGTTTACACTGCTGTAATCCCCTAAATAGACAGTAATGGTTATGGTTTGTGACAGTACCCCACAGGCCATCGACTAGTACCCTTTACTGTAAGACCAAACGTGGTCAAGAAAGGGCAGGTGAGGGCAAGCGTGGTGCTCACTGATATCTCTCCTGCAGCCCCTCTGCACTAAACTCACAAAGAGGGTCCATCAGTGACTGCGCGTCGCTCCGGGGCGCATACAGAGCTCCTTTTCTTTGAGAAAAAAAAGGCAAAGGAGAATTCTTACGGTGGGTGCGACGCTGATGAGAAGCCCTTGTCATCCGGCTGTTTTTTCCAGGGCCTCCACAAACTAAATTACAGGGCCCGGGGCTGCACTTTGAGCTCGCAGCGCTCATGCGTGCTCTTGAGAAATCGCCGCGCGCCTGATTCTCACGACATAAATAAGATCCACGCGCCGCGCACGCGCAAACGCCCGCGCCCCACTGAGCCAGCGGAACGAGTCTGTCAGTTTATCCGGGACCTTCCTGCCCCGTCTTTGGAGCAAATGTAGCCCGAAGACGCGCACAGGTTTAAAAAACGCGGTCCTAAGCCACTGTGAGCAGCAGACGGGAGCATGTGGAGCGTCACCGGAGCTCACTGAAACTTTTTTTTTTTTTTTTTTGTAGGCGAACACAGCGCGGAGGGGAAAAGCGGACGCAGGACCGGGAGTGTCTCTCACCGGGGACCATGGGAGAGTTTTTCTAAATTGACTATGGCCGTGGACGGTAGGAATCCTTATATTTAATTTGAAATTGTTTCTTTCTTTCCTCTTGAAAGCAGCGCCCACGTAGTTTGTACTTTAGGCACACGCGAGTTGGTTATATAAAAACAATAGCGAACTAGCTAAACCAGTTAATCTGGTGCGTTTCACCTGGTACCATTACGATGTGACAGGGTTTCACAATGACGGTGTTCTGACAGAACGAGGCTTATTTTGTCTGAAAAGATTAAAATATATATATATTTAAAACTCGACACAGTAAGTTTAAAGTCAAGGTTGTAGGTTGAGTGGGGTAGAGGGGGATAAAAGTGCTCCGCTGATGGACAGTGACAGGGTGCTGAACCGTCAGCGGTGTCATGGCGCCAGTGTGGGGGGCTCACTTTTCTGTGTTGATAACCATTATTTTTGTCAACTTAATATATATTTTTAAGAACAAACTTTAGAAGGTGGAGTTGTGTATGTGTAATTGAGTATTTAAGTTCAAAGCCTTCCCGACTTCGAACTAAAGGAGCCCAGCGCTATGCTTCACTGCACCCATTCGCCCAAATGACCACATTTAACATATTGCAGTCAGGCACCACCCCTAAATCTGTTTACTTTGCTTCATGAAAGTGTTTTTTTTCCCTTCCATCGCTGGCACTTAGTTAATGGGAACTTTTCCTCTGAAAGAAGGAAAAACAAGAGGAAATCACAAGAGTAAATAGGTCTTACAAATGGCTTTAATTATGTATTTTTATGTGAACGAAGGGGGTACGTCAGTGTTTACAGCAGCAGCCTTGCTGAGAAGCCTTGGAAGGAGAATTTATACGTGCACAGTAAAAGAAAAAAACAGAAGTGGCATCTAAAGCTTTATACATGATAACCTGATGATGCCTGCATGCCTTAATGACTGGTTCTGCTTCCCAGTGGGAGATGATGAATGACAGAGGAGATGCACAAAGCTGGAAACATGAAGACATTCTTTCATCTCCCAAACTCATTCCCCCTGACTGTCTCTTCTGTGCCCTTTTCAAATTCTCCCAATCGACATAATTTATTGAAAATGCACAATAACCCACACAAACACACAAACACAGCTGCATGCATGTTTTCTTCAAACACATGTGAGAAAAAGTCTGGTCCATGAATCTGTAATGACCCATGGCTTTCTGCCAGATTCTGCGCTAGTAACAGCATGTTTACTGTAGTTCCACACTCTTTAATTACTGGATGTTGGGAAGCCACCTGCTGTTGAGAGGGCTTGGATCTCTGCCTGCCGGCCTCTTTGTAATGATGAGAAAGTGGCTTGTCTCACTGCTCTGACATTTACCTACGAGGTTTTCCCTTGGTAATTGTGCTACCATGCCACAACCTTAAGGGCCTCCTAAGCGTTAAAAGAGCAGGTCGGAGCAAGCTTTTTAAACCATCAACCCTGTGTGAATGTATCTCTCATTATATTTTAGCTAAGGCTTTTGTTTTCCTGTCATGCATATTCAAATAGATCTTTACAGAGCAAAGATTTGTTTTTCCTGCCATGTCAAAGGCATGTCTGTCTCTCTGATTGGTAAACCTGCTGCCTCTTGCCTCTCCAGCTGCATCCAGTTTCAGCTTCTGTAGGCCAGCTGTGGAGTATAGGGCTCTGCCTGAGGACTTCAAGCACCAGCTGAGTCGGCGCACTGGCGGGAACCTAACCTGGCATGACGGGCGTGGACAGAAAACAGCGGGAGGTAGAACGGTGAAGCTTCTGCAGCAGCCGGGCACGGAGCCCCTGCAGGTACTAAGCAACTAAATGACCTCGACATTGCAAACAGCACACCTGGCTCATGGTGAGATGACTCCCTCAGGTTTTTCTTCTCTCTCCTGGTATTAGATATGAGTTATATGAGCCGTTCTGCTTCATTAAATAGAGAGGATCATGTTGGATGAAGTGCAAACTGCAGTGCAGACAGATTGGAACAGGTCTAAAGTCTGAGTTTAGATGTCCATTTCAGTGCAGATTAACTGCAAGTATCTATTTCAATCCAAATTGGTCAAGTATTTAAGTGGTGGTCCATATTCATTTGAGCCAGAGCATACAGAAATTTCTCAGAAGTAGAGGCCCAAGGATAGAGGATGACATCTGTAAATAATTTACCTCAACGGAGTCAGCAGAAAAAAATTCTCTCCTTTAACAACACCTTTTACTTCAGCAGAATATTGTTTGAAGGAGGCTTTTCCAGTTACGATGTACATTGAACCCAGTGCATACACAATTGTTTACACCATGCCTGAGATCCAGTGCATACCAGTCCTCCAAAGTTATCCTGGAAAAGCTTCACAAACTGTTGATGGACATTGTGTTGCCATAATTTGGGAAAGCATGAACACAAACTATTGTTTGTTTTCAGAAAGCACGGATTTACTTTACTCTATAATTTACCTCTAATCTTTCCAGAGCTGCTGTCTCTGCTGTCGTTTGCTCTCACTTACATTTTTATGTAGAAACTCGCCCCTTACAAGATTTTGGATTTGGCATGATTTCACTTATAAATACGCCATTTTATAGCCTTATTTAATTTAAATTGCCTCAGACACTAACTGTTTATTTCAATCAGTGAATTAAGCACTGTCTGGATTAATTATTTACCACTAGATATATTAACAAAATTAGATGTATTTTTGTTCACGGCAATGGGATTTCCAATTTGAATCCAGGGGGCTACGGACTTTTCTGTGAGGAATTTCTTTATTCTCCCTCTGTCCACTCTGTCCATCCAAAAACATGTCAGTTAGGTTAATCACATTCTATATTTCCCCTGAGGAGTAGTGTGGTTGTTTCTTTTTTTTTATTTGTGGTCCTGATTGACTGGGGATTCTGCTCAGGGTATACTCCGCCTTTCACATAATGTCAGCTGAGACATGCTCCAGCCCCCCACTGACCCGTTTAGGTATAATTGGTATAGACCAGTGTTACCCTGACCTTGCCCTCAAGGCACACTCCCCTTCATATCTTCTAAGTTTCCCTCCTCCAGGCAGCACACCTGATTCAAATGAATTGGTCTTCCCCAGCCTTCTGTAGAGCTTAAAGAGCTGGATAGCTGCCCCATTTATATAAATCAGGTGTGTTGGAGCAGGGAAACTGGGAAAACATGCGGGGCAGAGCGCTTCGAGGACCAGGGTTGGGAAACGCTGGTATAGAAAATAGATTAATGATGTGTCCTGCAGATTGTCACACACCTCTGCCCCACTGTTGTTGGACTGGGCTGAGATAAGCTCATTGTGTGAGGGCAGTAGTCAGTTTGCTGCTCACGTTGAAATAAACAATATTTCACAAAACGCGTCATGGAAGGTAGTCTGTAAAATCCAAGAGGGAACAGGCTTAAAAACAAACACCCACCAACCCCCCCAAAAAGAATGTTTTGTGGTGATAACTCTCCATTAATATATTTCTTTCCTACAATTGCTTTGTCCTACAATCATTCTCTTATTGTTACACTCCTTGTATAAAATAAAAGAAATTTTGTGGGATTACAAAGTTGCAGAATTTTTCAACAAGATTCACATAGAAGTTGTAGCTGTAAAGTTATATTTCAGTTTATTAGAGACTACATTTGTAGGACCAAATAGGGACATGCTTATGCAGTATAAGAACAGATATGATTTGATGTGTGTACAAATGTGGGGTTTTGGGGGGGAAGAAGTTCAGGTGGCTTGAAGTATATTCTTAAAACAAAGGTGGTGGGCCTTTGAGAAAAGGTTTGGAGACCACAACATTAGAAGAGGGTGAGATATTTTGAAGTGACACGAAGTGAAATGAAATGGCTCTGTCTCAATACTGGAAATAATCAGGACAGCTCATACATTAGAGACAGTTTCACTTATGTATGTGCCACATATTCCCAAAAGACTTCCTGTCGCTGCTCCACAAAATATGATATTTTTCTCATTAAATATCCATGTGGCTTGGTATATGTGGGGAAAAATTAAAACATTTTAAACTTATATAGCAAATCGTAGAAGCTGCATCCAGATCTAAGACTAGTGTTGATGTTCACATCAGGGAATCTCAAAGTAAAATATCTTTGCACTTCAAACTCTGAAGTTCAAGATAAAACTTTTTTCCTTTTTTTTCCCATTAAGGGACATTAAGCAAAAAACGTTTTTACTCTTACCCAGACATCGTCATAATTGCCTATTTTAATTAAGCAGGAATATGTTTGTTCGTTTATCTGCTTTGTTTTTATTTTAGTTCATTCACTTTTTAACCTAAATCTGTCTATTGTTCATCTGGATGACAGATTTTTCCGACTGTTCATTTGAAATGACCTATTACCCTCCAGGAACTGGTCAATTAATAATCTCTAAGGCCTTTAGGACATGACAGATAAAGATTAGTATGCTAAAGAGATTAAACTAGACGAACGAATGTACAACCCTCACTGTTCAGCTCCTCTTCTCCTTGACATTTGCTTGAAAAAAAATCACAGGTTTAAAAATTAAGCCTGTAGTCGTCTTTTGTTGCAAAGGGGCACTTTGTTAACAGAGAATGATAGTTGCTCTGTCCCCAGCGGGTTAGTGGGCTCCAGCATTTTACCTCGGCTTTAAATACGGCAAGCCAGAGCTCACTGCACTATAGTGTCTGTTGTTGAGAGCAGAAAGAAAATTAATTTTATTTGGATACTCAGTGCCTGATAGTATCCAGTCTTTCATTGTTGTTGTAGGTTAATAAACAGCCTTTTTCATTTTCATCTTTTTGTGGGCACCATTTTATCTGTGCCCATTAACCATCCTGTTCCAGTTGAAATGAAAGTTTCTTGTTATCTGATGCTTCATTGTCTGCTCACAGTGTCCGTGTTGTCAGCAGAGACTGTCCATTTATGCTGTAAACTGGCCTCATTTAAAACCCTCGGTTACAAGTCAGAGAGCCCGTGCCTTTGTCTTCTCCCCATGAAAGGCTCTTCAAAAGGCTGCTAGGAGCTGAAGCTAAAGCTGCAAACATAACTGGGCTGGGCAGATAACAGTGTTCCATGCAACGCTTTGTTTGCTGACTTCAATCCTTTTCCATACACATAATGTAGTGTTTGGGTTATTTTTGTCTCAAAAAACAAACTTAGTGTCACAAATGCACGGAGAGTTTCCCACTTCCACAGTTCAGATTTTCCTTTAAATGTTGTCCTCTTTACTCTTCCTCTGTGCATCTCCTCTGTTTCATCCCTTTTCTTCTGAAACCATATCACAGTGGACTCTGCAGATCATGTTTATGTTTATGCATTTAGCAGAGCTATTATCTAAAGTGACTTACAAAGTAATCAATGGTCCACTGCAGCCATTTTCAACATTCTTCTTCACAAGCTTATAGATTATGACTTTGCTGACTTTTTTGTCAAATAATATATATTTTTAGAAAATTGCCATCTTTCTCAGTTTTCTGATCAAACAATAGTGTTAAATAATAGTTTGAGGCTTTTAGTAGCCATTTAGCAAGTAGCCAGACATTTAGCATGACAGCGGACAGTTTTTCACTTACAGCAATAAATCAACAATGAAAGCCAAACACGCACCCAAAGCATATATTATTCTCTAAGGAACTAGGAGATTTCGCTGAAATTTGAAAGATTGTATTTGCAGCTGACAATAAATTTTTTGTGTGATGATATATTTATCTTAAGCAGAAGTTTAAACTCTCATGTTATTGAATTACTGAGAAGTTGCTGCAACATTCCTCTGAATATAAGTGTTTGGTCTTTGAAGGTAGGTAAGGGCTACAAGCTCTTACACAGTAACCAGCAAAGAAGAACAGAGCATGAAGTAATATGGATTGCTCTGTCCATCAGCATCACATACATGTTTAAGGGGAAAAAAAGCGTCCTCTTCAGTGAGTTGGCGTCTTGTTTTTTTATTTTGACATAGTATGCTTTCTCCTACAATCGTCTTAAGCCTGGTGGGTTTTCAGACCAACTAAAACCTCTCCCATATCAAAAGAGCCCAGAAGAATATAAGACTCAGCAGCCCACTCACATAGATTGAAGTGGACTTGTTTCATCTCAGCTCAGTGGGAAAGTTTCTGCTGCGTTTGGAATTATTTAAGGTCAGTCTTCTCCTTTTTCAGGACAGTGACAGTCTGTGACAGAGCAGCAGGAGCACACATCTACATTAAGATAACAGAGACTTACTGTAGCTTGTAATACCAAACATTTTGTGATGACAAATTGTTTACTAAAAGGAACATAAAGAAATAAAGCGGTATATCATGAAAATAAAAATGTTTTTACATAGATTAAAAAGCAACATGTTAGTCCATCTAGGAGAGCCGTCAGTGTGGTCCAACATATAAGGCAGAAACTTTCCCCTCAGACTCCTAAATGTAAACCAGCCTTTTTCTGTGTTGCATCAGAGAAAGTCAAGAGTTGGAGTGCTGAACCTACTAAATTTTTAAAACCATTTGGCTCATCAAAGGAGCCGTTTGATTGCTCCTCCACTATTTTACATCCTCTGTGTCTTTAAGATTAAACAGTGGGATCTTTAGCATGCTGGCCAGCATGGTTCTCTGTTTGTGCTGTTTCAGGAAATGTAGGTGCAGCATTCTCAGTCGTCTTCAATGAACATGTCCTAAACCTTTGGAGACTCTAACCCACACGGTGTCTTTGATCTCCTTGCACATATGGCCATGATTATCCATGTGTGCTTTAATGAGTTTGAACCTGTTGTAACTGTCATGTAAGATTAATTTACTCGCTTTTTTCATACACGCTGTGCTTGTATGCTGACTGCTCATGTTGGCAGACGCATAAGCTAAAATTAGATCCCTTTTTTAGTCTAATACATTTTTCTAAATTTCCTTGGGAAAAGTAGATTTTTTAAGAATGAAACTGTATCTGATGTTGCAGACTTAAGAGTTGTGATGTTTTTATTTTAAATTCCCTTTATCAGTATATGTTTAAAGTGTGAATCTGCTGGTCCTTTTTCTCAGGTCTTAATTTATTATTTTCAAGATAAATGTTGCTCAGTTTTTATCATGTTGCACTAGATTTTTCAAACTCTATAGAATGTATTTCTTCATAAACAAAAACGTCTAATAACTACTATATCAATCAAGTGAGACAAAATACTAATAATAGGGTCATTATTATATCCATCCATTCATTTTCTTTACCATTTATTACCAATGGGGTCATGGGGGGGCTGCAGCCTATCCCAGCAGACAATGGGTGACACCATTGACAGGTCAAAGAAACACACACACTCACATTCACTCCAAGGGGCAATATGGAGTCTCCATTTAACCTTACATGCATGTTTTTGGACTTTAGGAGGAAGTCGGAGAACACAGACAGTCATTGATATACAGTATAGCAATGAGAATTATCAAAGATTTCCATAACTGTTATGAACTGCAAAGGCATTTAAGCTTGTCTGTTCCAAGAAAGCTTGGCTGTTTGGGTGTCGGCGACTTGTTTCATGAGAACTCATGAGAACTTTCATGAGAATTGCATTTTCATGAGAAAATTGAACTTACATTTCAATTTTATATGGTCATTCTAAAAAAGAAGCACCATGTTTCCTGTATTATTTATAGATTATTTAAGTTGACAGGTAATGTTATTATTCTTTGGAATTTTAGATTTTTATTAGTATGTCAAAAAATTAGTAGCAAATAGTCATTCATCACATTTGTTTGCAGAACATTTCTTCTTTTTTAAAAAACCTTTTTCTGTTACTTTGTTCTTACCTGTAACTTGTTTTGATTTATTCCAAAGATCAGCAAATCAAATAGGGTACATTTTTTCTACCGTCTTTTTTTATTCATATGTGGCAGAAACATAATACAATTTGTTTAAATGTAATTGAGTGGTCTTTGGGGATCTTTTCATTTTCTCCCTATTATTCATCATCCACAGATAAAGTTGGAAGTGAAAGTTCTTACAGTTACAGTCCATGACGATGATGATTTATATTTAAAAAAAAACAATGGAAGAAAAACATCCTGTTCTCATGGCTTTAAAATCTATCAAATGAGAAAGCACATGCAATTTCTTTGCTGCAAAGGTTTCTTGACAAGAAAATAAGAGGGCATGTCAAAATGCTGACCTCCGCTGCTCATGCAGGAAACTCTTCATTTCTTTGTGCTTGTGTTCTTATCTGCAGTATCATTCCAGCAACAGCTACGGGATATATCACACCAGTCCAACGCAGCCAAGCCTGTTCCGCCCTGTTGTGCTGTGGTCACAACAAGATGTTTGCAAATGGCTGAAGAAACACTGTCCTCACAACTATCTTACTTACGTGGAGGCATTCTCCCAGCATGCCATCACAGGTCATTTCCCAAACATAATGAGCTGATGTACACCGATTTGAAAAATGGGTCAGAAGAGCTGATGTCTGAGTCCTGTTTCGGGGTGTTACAGGCCGGGCGTTACTGCGACTGAATGGGGAGAAGCTGCAGAGGATGGGCTTGGTGCAAGAGACGCTGCGACAGGAGCTGCTGCAACAGGTGCTGCAGCTCCAGGTGCAGGAGGAGGGACGCAACCTGCAGCTGCTCAGCAGAGGTGAAGGAGCTGCTCCTCAGATCACAGCTATTCTCACACATAGGCGCATACGCTCACTTCTCATCTGTGAGCTGCTGCCCTGCACCCCCTTCCTGTCATTTGTAGATGTGACAGCACATCTCCACAGAACACACATTGTCCACAAAAAAACTAGAATTTATGTGCAAAAATTTACTTTTGATTTTGTAAGAAATACTACATCTGTTTTAAGACATGAATATTGATGATGGTCAGGAGAATCTGAATGATTTGATTACATGTTACTCACAGTGGAACACACTGCTAGAAACAAGCTCACACAGGGTTTTGAGGAAAATGGTGTGTGGGAGCTTCCGTCTGGAGTGCACCGGAAGCATGATACAGAAATGACTCCATTTTACAAGTTACTCTGTTTCCTTCATGGCATGGTGACAACAGAAGACGAGGCTTTTTGTTGTTAATCAGTGTTGAAACGTTTGAATGTAACCACAGTAATAAAGAGCATGTAGAGAGTAAGACAAATAACCAGAAACTAGAAGGATGTCTTTGCGTGTACCTTTGTTGAGTAAATGCAGCAGATCTTCACTTCCTGCCACTTGTGTTTTATATAATTTTTGTGGATAGTTACTTCAATTGAGGCCTCGTCAGTGGACTGAAGGTGTTTGATGTGGTGAATGTGTTTCATAGAGTTAATGCACCTCAGTGTATTTTAATTGACATAGATATTCCAAAATTTTTCATTTTTTAATCACATAAGTGTTCAATTTAAACGGTGAAATGATGTACAATGCAGCAATAAGTAATTGTTCCTTTCGTTCTTTTCCAGGTTCTTTTGGAAATACTTCATAGTAGGAAAAGGTGGAATTGAAGGATGCACAATCATTTAAAAAGTCTGTGGGATAAAAGCACCCAGCCAGCAATGATTAATGTTGTGACATGTGAGCTGGACATTGGCAGCTTTGTTCTGCATCTACATGGCAAACGGACATCTTTATGGACCAACTGATGAAAAGCATTGTGGTCATTTTATTGCTCCATTCTGTGCTCAATTATCAGAAGTGTTACTATGTTATTGTCCTGTTTCTTTATATTTGACTTTTTTTAATGTCAGAAAAATTAATAAAAATTTACATCAGTGCTGATTTATTTTCTTAATTCTGGCCACTGTTTCAATGTCAAACTTGAACGTACTCTATTTTCACTGTGTGGATAGGCATGACGATAAACTGCATTACCCACAATTCCCAAGCCCGCTTGAGCAGAAATCCATCAATGGCTCAACCAGCCGACACCGGCTTCGAGCTCTTAGGATCCCGATGGATGCAGAGAGATTGAAAATAATCTCCTCCCACTCGGACAGGTACACGATACTATCAGTATATTTACTCTGCGTGTAAACTCTCAGTTCCGTAAGAAATATCGAATGTTTTTTAAAGTCGATCTCGGCCGCAGAAACGTCCTCATCCAGTGATGTAACGCTAACCACACTGACATCACCACTCCTGTAAACAAAGCAAAGATTAGCATGTTAAGACGCTGTGACCTCCGTTACATCGGACGTCTATTAGTTTGCATTTACAAACTGAGAAGTGTGATATTTTTTGGGGTGCGGTGGGGGTTTGGGGTTCGGGGTTTAAACCCGGAAAAGGAGGTGAAACATGGACTTTATCTGAAGTCGACCTGCTTGACGTCAGATTCTGCGTCAGACTGAGACGAAACCTCCTGAAAGTATCTTACTTCCACCTTAAACCATCATCAGAGGCAATTTTAAAAAGTGTTTTGATACTGTAGATTCACTGTTGTGTAACCAGAAGACACAAAAAAAACAAAAAAATAATTTCATGCTCATTTTCTTTTAACCCTTTTGTAGTCAAAGATCTTGTAGATTCAGAACTGCAGACGTGAATTGTGTGGAATTCACTGGAATCAGTTTTGCACTACAAATACATAATTATGTCTTGTTTTTTAGACAAGGTCCCCTGATATTAAAAATAAGACAACAATTTAAAATGCCGGATTTATGGAGGATATGTGCTTAAAAGACTTGATGATGTGTTAGATTATCAAAACTCTTTAAATCAGAAAAAGGCCCTGGGAAATGTTGCATGGTGTTTGACTGGTCCTTTAGAATATGCTGGCCCCTTAGTGCTTCCTTGGATCAGGTCTCTGAACTCACAGAAGGGATCAACGGGAGAAATCCCTCCCATCCATTTTGTGTCCTCCGGTGCCTCTATTAATACCTGCCAAGTGGCTCTTTGCCGTCAGTGTTGCAGTGATCCTCTTAGTTGTCAAATGCACACAGAGAGGAGGACACGTTGGCGGCAGGCAGCAGTGAGCGGGCTGTGGGGTCCCCACAGACACAGATGAGTGAGAGCAGGCCGGAAAACACAGCTGATTTGTCCACGCTGGCCTGAGAGGGCCTCCTGCTGCTGTTGTGGGAGCGGTGTTTTCCAGCGTCAGGTGAGCTGGAGGGTAACAGGTCGTCATCAGAGGCAGACATGACTCTGCTGGACGGCGCTGGGGCCAGAATCTCTGGGTGCTGGTCGCTGAGGTCTGACCGCAGGTGAGCTCCAACAGCTGTTGTTTTTCTTCCCGTTTGGCTTTTACACCAGCCCCCCCCCCCCCCCCCCTCACCGCGTTTGTGCTGGCTGCAGACACGTGCGAGCGTGCTGTAAATAGTCTCTAAACAGTGTTTGCAGGGAGGTCAGAGGAAGTGTGGGATTTGGGCTGCCTGCTCACTGCTGTCTCTGAACGCATGAGGCTGCTGCAGTTGGAGATGCAGATCACTCATTTTGTCCTCATTTCCATTTCTGATTTCTCTCATTTAACTTGGAAATGACTGGCTGTGCATTGCATATAAAAGAAGCAAAATACTCATTTAGTCACTAATTACAGTCAGTGGGCACACAGGAGTCCCTAAAAGCGTCTTTGGAGAGTGCGACGCCAAAGTTAGACTGACTTTTGGATTCCGAAGTAATCCCTGTCTTAATCGGTGATCTAAAGTGTGATGTGCCCGATAAAGTGCCTGGTAGTGTGGGGACAGGTATCCTGTACTGATGATGAGGTCTGATTATGCTGAAGTTCACTTTGACAACTTAAGGGATGGTTTGGAAGTATGAAATGAAGAAACACTTGTTTTTTTATGTATCCACACACTCAAACGTTATGGTAATTTAGTCTTTTTTCCTCTGTTTTGTCACATCTCGCCTAACTTGGATATGGATAATCTTTTATATGCACATATGATTACAGTCACTACGGATGTGTCTTTTGCTTGTTGGAATGAAGGGGAAAAAAGGCTTTTGCATTTTAAAGCTGCTGTTAGATCTTTGTACGTCTCTGAGCTTAAGAGTACCTCTCGCTGTGCTGTGTGCTGGACAGTGTAAGAGCAGAGAGGGGTCATGTGGACCTGCGGACCTCAGAGTCTGTGTGCTCTGAATGGAACAGGGCGACCGGCCGCGTTTTGGAATGGTCATGGCAGAGGAAGTGTCTTCCTGCTGAACCTTGAGCCCATGAGGGCGTCCGGTGGCTGTAAAGCTGCGGTCATGCTTCTCCAGTGTGACTGACCGGCCTTGCGTGTCCCAGATCCTCAGTGCCTGCTGTGTGTTCAGGTTGTAACCTGCCCTGCTGTTGTTTTTTTCTTCTCCAGTGGGAAAGGGGAGGACTCGTTGGACCGGCTCCTGCCGCCCGCCGGGGCCCCGCGCAGGAAGAGCACCACCTCGCTGAGTAAAACGGAGCCCTCGCTGCTCCGCACCGGCACGCGCACCATCTACACCGCTGGACGCCCGCCCTGGTACGACGAGCACGGGGCTCAGTCCAAGGAGGCCTTCGTCATCGGTAGGATTCCGGCCCCCTCTCCCCGTCTACCTTCAGGACTAAATGTTGCTTTGAGCTGGAGGACCTGCTCCACTGTCCCATTCTCTCTTATTATACCCAGAAACACTTAAGTGCAATCCCACACGCACGCCACCAGACAGCATTAGACACACTCTGGGGGAAAACAAACGCACAAAAAGGGTCTTTGTGGTTTTGTGTGGCTGTGCAGGCTTGTGCGGGGGCAGCGCCTCAGGGAAGACCACTGTGGCCAACAAGATCATCGAGGCTCTGGATGTGCCGTGGGTTGTGCTGTTGTCTATGGATTCTTTCTACAAGGTGAGAGTGTCACGCGTATTAGTTCTTATTTATTTGTGGTTGTTTTTGTTTTCTCAGCCATTAACTGCAGCTTTGTGTTGCGCAGAGAGGAAATGATCCTCTTTTCAAAAAAAGAGCCTTAAGAGCATTTTCATCACTCCGCTGTCACCGTTTTGACTTAATTAGAGGCTCGGAGAGGGTTTAGATCAGAGCCTAGGCATGACTTCTTTGTCAGCAGCACCAGCAGTTTATGATATATAGAAATCTCCATCTATGAATAAATCCATTGCTAGCTATAGGCTTTTAACATCCTTAATTATAGGCAACTAACAGTCTCCTTCCTGCACCCACTCCTGAAAAGATTTCCAATTTTTATGAGGATATAGCAGTTTAGACTTTAGATTTGTTAAATCTTTCGTTTAGAGCCAATGACGAGCAGGTTATCCGTCATTATCTACCAGTAGGTAGACGGTATAGAAGCATTAACGTATACATGTCTGTGGAGGGCACACCCACTTTATTGTGGTCGGCTTGTCTCCTTCAAATGGCAAGAGGAGAGGTCTAGCTGAACAGTAGACCGAGGGCCACTTTTAACTCGTTCACAAAGACATGAAAATATCACCTTGTGTCAAATAAATCTGTTACTCAATAGTGTAACACAAGTATAAAAACCATTCCAAGTTTTCTCATAGATTATATGGGGACTTTTAAACCCAAAGCAGTCATATTTAATAAAAACCTTTAATCCACTTTGCTTTCAACTTTTATCTCTCTCTTAAAAGTTTAAATAACTTATCCAAGGGCCTAAATATCAAGTGACAAGGTGATGTTTTCCCAGCGATGGTGAAAGAATGATAAGATTTCCAACATGCAGTGTTAAGACAACATGCATCATGTCTGCTCAGCAGTGTTCTGCCCACAGGCTTCTACCATTAAATCTGTTTTATTACTAAACGCCAAGATAATATCAAAACTAATCCAACATCTTTTAATAAACATCTTTCCTCATTTTAATTGAGTTAAAGAGTGCAGTTAATACCGGATAGTCACTTTTTAAGTGCATCAGCTTTAACCTCACAAATCCTCTGCCGCACAAACTTTGAAATGAATGGATGCAAATAGTCATCAATAATGTATAGCGCCAAATCACAAGAGCTTGGATAAATGCAACTTGGTTTCTTGCATCTTGAAGACATTCTAGTCCTCATCCAAAGGGGTTCTTCAGTTCTGATCTTTGTGCAAAGAGTGGCTGCTCTCTCTTGGCAGGTCACTCCAGTTACATGTGTCACCCAGTCGTGTGCGTCTTTTAAAGCAATTCTCACATATATATTGTCTTAGCTGTCAGAAATGGAAGGTTACGCTCACAGGGTCTGAGGTGTGAATGGCTGAGAAACTGCCAGGGGAACCAGACCCGATTCTGCTTTGTAAGAGCTTGCCAGGTGGTACCTGGGACCCGCTTTGCTGGATAGGTGGCCTCCTGGGCTCCCACATCAAACCGCCTGTCTTCTCTGTCCAGAATGTGGACATTACTGTCCTAGAAAGATTGTCCCGTCTAAAGGCAGAGTAGCGATGTACCAGATGTAGGCAACTTCATTCTGCACTGTTTGAATTCACGTCTGTTGTTAAACCTGATAAGCATTTCAAAGCCGTTTTAGTTTTTGGGTTTAATCCTTTTTAGAATTTCCATTCATAAATGCAACATGCATACGGAGTCAATCGATAATCTGCTATATACGGTAATGTTATTCAACTGTGAATATTTGTATTTCTGAGATTAATGAATGCCGTCGGACATGAGACTCAATGACAGGAGACCCTCATGCTGTCGGGTCCACGCTGTGCTTTTCAGGTTTTGTCCCCAGAGGAGCAGCTCCTGGCAGCAAAGAACGACTACAACTTTGACCACCCAGGGGCTTTTGACTTTGAGCTGCTGGTCGGCACCCTGCGCAAACTGAAGCAGGGCAAGAGTGTTAAGATCCCCGTCTACGATTTCACCACGCACGGCAGGCAGAAAGACTGGGTGCGTCAGCTTTTCTCATTTACAAGTTGACCTGTCTCCAGAGAAGACTGAATAAAATATGCATCTTGTTATTTAAAAGAAAAACCAGAGCAGCTGTAATTATACTTTTTTTTCAGTTTTGAGGGCAAAGTTTTGAAAACTGTAGATTTATGAAACATAAATAGAATTGTAGAGCACTCAAAGCAAGCTGCTGGAACAAAAGCTGAGATGACTGTGTGGAGAAATGTTTTCACCGTGAGTCTTTACCTTTTTGCTTTTGCAGAAAAATGTGTACGGCGCCAGTGTTATCATCTTTGAAGGAATTATGTCCTTCGCAGACAAAGAGCTTCTTCAGGTGAGACGACGTGTCTTTCATTCCTTCCTTCTGTTTGAAGAATTCTTCAGTGAAGCGGGAGCTGTTTGTGAGAGCTGTTTGGAACCGCTCAGAGGTGTTTGCTCTTTCCCACCTGCAGCTCCTGGATATGAAAATCTTTGTGGACACAGACTCAGACATCCGGCTGGTCCGCCGGCTCCGCAGGGACATCACAGAGCGCGGACGGGACATCGAAGGCGTCATCAAGCAGTACAACAAGTTTGTGAAGCCGGCTTTTGAGCAGTACATCGAGCCAACGATGAGGCTGGCTGATATCGTTGTACCCAGAGGTGGGACCGCAGGAGACAAACTAAACCAAACGTTCTCATACTGTTTGTTTGACCTGCGCCTCCAACTTTTCTCCTTTCAAGGTGGTGGTAACATGGTGGCCATCGATCTGATAGTCCAGCATGTCCACAGCCAGCTGGAGGAGGTGAGTCTCAGAGAGATTAAGTGTACGTTGAGAGCTGGCGCCACCATGTGTTCAAAAGTATCACCCATTTTATTTTTCACTTTGATAGAGCTATGATCATGTGTATGTATTTCCTAATAAAAGATGATACATTGTATAAAAAGGCTTTACCTTGTGAAAGCCTTTATCTTCTCTTTCTCTAGATTTCCGTTGTCATTTCATTGCTTTTCTCCTCTTCTTTATGCAGCGTGAGCTCAGTGTCAGGTATGCTGATCATGGTTTCTTTGACTTTAGCCAGCTCGCCATTGTTACAAGTTCCCTCTGTGTACTTTGTGCTCTCTGACCTTCACATTCTGTCTCGGCTGCCTGTCTTGCATTATCTTGGGTATCGTGATTGCGCTTCAAAGCTGATTTATTCATCTCTCGAGGTGTAGGAAGACGAGACCTTCTGATTGGAACATCCTCTCTCTCTCTCTCTTCTCAGGGCGCTGCTGGCCTCTGCCCAGCAGACGCAGCCGCTGCCTCAGACTCTCAGCGTGCTGGAGAGCACGCCGCAGGTCAGAGGCCTGCACACCATCATCAGGTGGCCACACGCGCTCACACCCAGTCATTTCCGAAGTCATGTCCACAGGGCCGAGCCGCTCACAGAAACTGTTTCTTTTGCTCTCCTGCAGGAACAGAGAAACCACTCGAGATGAGTTCATTTTCTACTCAAAGAGATTAATGCGTCTCCTCATAGAACATGCGCTTACATTTCTACCATCTCAGGTGGGCAGAACTGGAAAACTAATGAATTAGCCACACTTTGATGGTTTAATACCTTTCTCAGTTGCATAAAAGATCACTAAAAGTCCTAAAAGTAGACAAAGAGAAGCACAGTAGGCATTTTGGGCAACATGTTTACAGACTAGAGAAAGTTATGAATCCATTTTTAAAGACATTTTACTCCATAATATACAGATTTGGGGGGCGGCACAGTGGTGTGGTGGTAAAAACCATTGCCTCACAGCAAGAAGGTTCTGGGTTTGTGTCCCGGGGGACCCAGGACCTTTCTGTGTGGAGTCTGCATGTTCTCCCTGTGTCTCTTGGAGACCCCAAATCTGTATTTTGTGGAGTAAAATGTCTTTAAAAATGGATCCATAACTTTCTCCCCGGCTTCCTCCCACAGTCCAAAAACCTGCATGTTAGGTTGATAGCACATTCCAAATTGCCCTCAGGAGTGCAAGTGAGTGATTATTTGTCCTTGTGTGTCTCTGTGTGGCCCTGTGATGGGGGGTGGACTGTCCAGGGTGTACCCCGCCTCTTGCCCATTGATTTCTGGGATAGGCCACCCGTGACCCAATTAGGAATAAGCAGTAATGGCTGGATATACAGATTTGGTAAAAATGTAGAGAATCTCTGGATCCTCGTCCCTTGAAGAAGCTGAACTATAAAGATCACTCCAAGAGTCACAGATGCTGCAGTAGAATCCCAGCGTGATGCTATGGTTTACATGGTTTCTCCTCATGCCACATTTAGGGTCAGCTCTACCGAAGCGTCCACGCATAAGAATATAATTAGCCTTACAATATATGGCAGAGTTGTGGATAAATGGAAATTTATGTAAAGTCTGCCCATAAAGCAAGTATGCTTCTTGTAGTTCTGCTTTTCTTCTTGCATCCAGAATAAGAGAAAATATGTTCTTTGGCTTCCAATCCAGCATCAAATCTATGGTGGTGGTAGTGTAAAAGTTTGGGTTTGTTTGTTTCCATTCAGGCCAGGGAATTGTATATTTTAACTGTACCATATGGTGACTAAAAGCTGCTCTGTGCAGATCAATCAATGAAAATTCCTCCATACTGATATGCAGGACATATAAATGTCAAGCTGCAGTGTTTTCAGAATCAGTCCATGTCACTGAAAGCAAAGGCCTTCATACATTTACCACATGTATTTTTGGCTCACACTCCCACAAAGATAGCTGAGTGTAATATTTGTAAAGACTTGGAAATATGCTGATATTTTTTGAGATTTCTGAAAAAAGCAGATGTTTCTTAAAGGTTAAAAAACTTTATAAGCCCTGCTGCATGTGTAAGGACTTATGAAACATTAAAGAAGCAGTCACCAGACGCTCAAATTCTGCTCTATTCCCACTAGCAAATTAGCTCTTTAATCCACTCTGGCTTCTTTAAACAAAGTTATTTTTGGCTGCAGCGTGCTTTTTTTTTGTTGGTGTTATTTATCAAAAATGTCTTGTAAACCCTGTGCACACTTTTATGTGTGAAGCAAACAGATATGATTGGAACACTGCAGTTGAAAGAGCCCAAAAATAGAGATGAACTGAGAGTGCTTGTTTGATTGCTGCTATTTTTTAATTTTTTTTTAAGCTTAGCTGTAGTATTACAGCAGATATGGTTATATTCAGATACATGCTGTTAATAAAAAAACAGAAAAAGGCATGCGATGCGCCTTCAGATAAGAAAGTACACAAAGTTCCATGTGTCCTTTAATGAAACAAGCCACTAGCTGCTCAGGAATTACCATCATTGTTTCATAATGTTGGCTGTTTCTGCTGTAAATTGTTAGGTCCAAGTAAAAGTAACTGCTTTTTTTGCTTCTCCCAACAGACATGTGTGGTTCAGACCCCACAGGGCAATGAGTACCAGGGTCGCAGTTACAATGGGAAGGGGGTGAGTGATGCCTCCATAACTCTGAGCTGAGTGCTTCCTCAGGGTGTCTGTTATCACACCCCTTCCACCTCTTCATCTGTGTAGATCACCGGTGTGTCTATCCTCCGGGCGGGAGAGACCATGGAGCCCGCCCTGAGGGCCGTGTGCAAGGACGTCCGCATTGGCAAGATACTCATCCAGACCAACCTGGACTCGGGCGAGCCGGAGGTGGCTAAGCTGACTCATGTAGTAGCAAATGTCTTGACTGTTCAACACTGTGTTTCGGCACGACACCCGACTAAACAGGAATGGATTTCTTTTCTTCCACATGATGCTTGTCTCCGTGGTAACAACCTGTCCTGTGCCTGTAACCATGGCAACTGGTCTCCTCCTCTCCGGCCCTGCCAGCTGCATTACCTGCGTCTGCCCAAAGACATCAGCGAAGATCATGTCATCCTAATGGACAGCACAGTCTCCACCGGCGCCGCCGCCATGATGGCGGTCAGAGTGCTGCTGGTGGGTGCACTTCACTGCATCCTTGTTTCTCAGTAATGGCAACAGTAAGACCCCCTTCCCCCTGTCTTTCACTCATTACCCACTGCGAGGTTAGGCTGAAGAGAGCACATTGAAAAGCGAGCCTTTGCTCTCTGCCATTAGTTGGGCTTGTGGTGATTATCAGGAAACCGCTGATGGTTGTTGCTGTGATGTGTGTGTGTGTGTGTGGCTGAGCAGGACCATGAGGTGCAGGAGGACAAGATCATGTTGGTGTCGCTGCTGATGGCAGAACTAGGGGTGCACTCTGTGGCCTACGCCTTTCCAAAGGTTAAAATCATCACCACTGCAGTGGACAAGAACCTGGACGATTTCCTACATGTAATTCCTGGTATCGGTAAGCAGTCGTATACGTTTAGTCCCAATTCTAGTATTGTTCATACAACAAACAAAAAAAAACTTGGGTGGGATAGAAATTCATGTCATTTCCATCTTAGTTTTGGCTGGGTGGTTTGATCCTCCTGCAGAAAATAAAAGCAGCAGATGAAGGATAATAAGCGTCTCTGTTTCAGGTTGAGGGATTTCATTTCATGTCCGAGCAGATTCTAATTTTATGGTCGTGTCACTTTGAATATGAAGCAACGCCTTCTCTCTGAGACAACTGTAACTACTATAAATGCACATCAGACAATAGAACCGGTTTTCTTGAGCCTAAGTTACTTAGCAACATCATTTTCTGTACAAAATGAATTTCAGCGCAGCGATATGGATCTGATACTGATGAAAGGGGTTTAAGATCATCCCTCAATTTTCGCTTAGATTTTTTAAAAATCCTTCTTATTGCATATCTGTGAGTTTGTTCCTGTTAAGAATCTCCTAATTCCGGGTAATCCTGGAAACAGTTGAATTTTCTTTTCATTTTTTTTTTCCAACTCTTTTTTTCTTCAATGATTTGCCCAGTTGGATATTTGTAGGTTTCCTTCTCTGCTCTGAGCCCACTGTTGTGTATTTGCAGGGGACTTTGGGGACCGGTACTTTGGAACGGACGGGTCGGATGGCTGGAGTGATGAAGAGAGCCAGGAGCAGCTGTCATGCTGAGTCCAAAGTGCTGTGAGCCCTTATGAAAGACAAAACAAAGCTACTTGAAAACTCTGGTTATTCTGGTGTTGAAATTTTATTATATTCTCTTTTAAGTACATTATATTTTTTACTCTACAGCATCCAGTGATTCAGTGTGATTTTCTGCATTAGGGACACTTTGCTCTGCTCGCTACTCCAGGTGGTGATTGTCAACATGTTGTCTAAGGGTCAGAAATGCAAAAGCGTGCCATAACCTTTCAGGGATACTGATGCAATAACGTCCTTTATCAAATTATTCGATATGGGGCATGGATGCATTACTTATTCTTAAATCCAGGGCTCACTCAGACATCGTTTGCATGATATAGGAGAGATTTAAGAAGTTCTTAAACCGAAATCTGAACGCTACCATTAGGTGGTCAAAAGTACACTGTTATGCAACAAAGACATGGGTTAGACCATTTTGAGATGTTGGGGAGAGGTGAGCGTGGCTAAAAGAACCCTCACTCTTTCACTACCAAATGCGCCCATTAGTTGCTGAGACATTTGACTTAAAGACCAGAAACTAATAAGAAAAAATCGAGTAGCTCTGGGCCCTGTTGTAGATTTAAAAAAGTTGACCCAGATCTGCTTTAACACCGGCTGTGTTTCTCTGTTCGCTCGCGCTCCACCTGTGTAACAAGTTCCTTGTCGTTCGGCTTGGTCGTCTGTGTTTGATCTCGCTGACAAGCAGACAGACAACATACCTCTACCTCACCTCTCACCTTGGCAGACAAAACAAAGAATGAAGGAAGAAAGCTGAGAGGAAGTTATTATTTATGATCTGAGAACTGTGCGCAGACTGACAAAGTCTGACAGTGATCCGCACAATCCTGTGTGAGGTAACTCTGTTCTCCAGCCTGGAGGCTGATGCTGCTAAAGGTTTGAGTGTGGCTGTTAGTGTCACTCCCATCATTGTTCTGTAGGCCCTGAAGTACCATGGAGTTCAGCTTTTGTGATGCCTTCACTCAGAGAAGATGCTGCCGCTCATCCCCACTTTGTGTCACCGAGCAGAAACTGTTGATATTTGAATTGATGAACAGTGAACTGACTGTTGACATGGTTAAAAAATGCCAGAATATGATCATTGAAGACTTCAAAGGCAAAAGTATGCTAATGAGGGCCCAAGACATCACAACAATCAGATCAGTCTGAAAAGGAATGGACATTTTTAAGAAAATCCTTTGGACTAAATCTTTGCCACAGAACCAAAATGCTGAGACCCTTTATCAAACCCAGACAAATCAATTATTGGATCATTTAGAATCACTATAACAGTATAACATTGCACATGAAAATTTCACTATAGTTTTTTATCAGATTCACCACTTTGGCCTAGAGACGTTTTGTATATTAGTTAATAAAACAGGGTGACAGAACGTGGTTTAGAAGGTTTGGTCCTCTTAGGGTTTAGGAGCACCTCATTTTTTGAGCACCTAATTAAAAAAAGCTGTTGGAATTCATGTCTGGTCCGGCTGCCTCGTGTGAGGTCACAGACGGTCACCCGCTCACATGTGAATATTTCAGATCCTCCTCAGACTCTCAGGGTTCACGTCCAGGCTGCACAAACACGTACGCGATGCACTTTAAGGCCTGAGGGGGTCAGTATAGCTCCCACCAAGCCTCTGTGGTGATTTACAGCGTCTCCCTCTCTGTAACGCGTTCTTTACAATGCAGAATGCACCTGAATTCCCAGTTAAAATGCAGCGCTGTGGTGTGGTATCATGTGCAGCTTTAAATGGATGTATCCTTACGTATTTAGGGTTTTCCTGACCCAGCTGGTGCTGGATTCTGTGTATGATGCTGACTGTAAAACAAACAAACACAAAAACAACTGGAACGTGATTATATTAATGTCAGGATTGCAAAAGAAATATGCAGTAAAAACCTCAATCCTCCTGTCTCTTCTTCCCTGTTGTGCTTCCACCTCTCATCTTTGCTGGGAGAGCCTACCCAGGATAGCAGGACTCCCTGTGAGGGTGTAATCTGCCGGTTTACGACCTCCCGTACGGTGGGATCGCTCCCCTCCGTGTGCCACTGATCTTGTGTCTGTTCACTGTCACGCACCTTCAATGGAAATAACTGTCTCATTCATGTATTTATTCAGCCATTCATGCCACTCACAGCCAGATTAGCACATCATGCGAGCTGTGAACGTGGTGTCATCTTCACAGTGTCTGCCGCTCCTGGGCTTTTGTTTTTGGACTGTTTTCATTTTCATTTTTGTTGTTGTTGTTGTCGTTATTGTTTTCTTTCCCTCCTCTGTGATAGTTCCTTGCCGAGCGGATGACACAGTGATCGTGGATGTCACACAACACGCGCTGTATTCTCCAAGACAGCAGAAGACCCGCTCGCCCATGTGACTACTGCCTCAAGGTTAACCTGTTACCATGGAGACAAGCCGGCCAATGAAAATTCAGCAGATGGTTGCGATGTTGACTGCAAGCTTTTTGTTTTAAGGGGTGACCTATTTTTTTCCCCTTTTCCTCCCCGCTACACCCCCCTCCTCCCTCCACAGCTACTCAGACGCAGACCCCACTACTTTGGCACATGTGCACGTGCACATTTACACAAATGGGGGTGGGGGGGCTGCATGGGAAGGCTACTCACACAAACACACTCGTACACTATGTGAAAGAGGTTGTAAGGTTGTGCACAAAGGAAGCAAAGGACAAAGAAAGAGCTCACGGCCTTAAGTCTGAATCCAGGAAGACAACACATTTTTTAGGGTCACTCTTCTGGCTACATCCTCTGTAAATTGAAATCATGGGGGGATGCAGAGGTTTTTTCCTATGTAGGTCTAAAGACTCAAATATTCTCGCATGGTTTAGATCAAAGGGAAAAGCTGTGATTAAAAAGGGGAAAAAAAGAAAAGAAAGGTTCTGCAACTTCTGCTATAGATCCCCTTCAATAAGCGAAAGACTATGAGATAAAGCATATTTCTTTTAAAGTGCCACTTTATTACAAAAGTATAAACTTGACTGACATTTCATGAATAGTAATTTTGATATAAAACATTACAATCTTTTGCACTTTAGCACTTAATTACACGCTTTTGAGTACAAGACCCTGTAGTCTGAATAGCAAACACACATTAGCTGCCACATTTAACTTAGCAGGGCTTTCCAAGAACACACCGTAGCTTCATGGCTTCCAAAACAACAAACAGAATACACTGAAATTGACATTGCAGCTGTTTCGCAGTTTGTGTCACAATATAAGTCATTCCAAAACACAATTGAACATAATAGAAAAAGATAGATTTCTTGACACTGATGATATATTTATTATTCTTTCTCTTTTGTCATGTACATACACATTGCATCAACATTACAGTATAATCACATTGTTTGCAGGGGGGGGGGGCATATTTGGTTGTGTGAAGTCGTCATTATTGTCCAGGATTTGGATGTAATTCGTCTGTTTTCCTCAGGGCAATGCTCTGAAAACCGCTGTCTTCGCAATTTCTGTCATTTCTGCGATTATTTTTTTAACACTGATAACAGAGAGTGGCTGGCGATGGGGTGATGATGGCTTTTGCTAACACACATCAGTTCTACTGTAGCTTTCGACGCTGCACTATGGTGAAACCCAAGCAGACTCGTATGAGCACAAGGCGGGGACTATGCAGATGAACAATCCACAGATATGAGTGAGGACTGAGCAGACGAGGCGGTGGAGGGGTGGGTGGGGGAGTGGACTGTCTCCACCTTTAGGACTCCAGCAGTTCTCTCTTTGTTTCATAGTGTCTGTGTGTGTGTGTGTGTGTGTCTGTTTGTGTGCGTGTCGCAGGCACAGGAGAGAATATGAATTCTCCTCTCAGCTGCACGGAGTCCCACCGAGCCAAAGACATCCTTAATCTAAACTGGCTTTGAGCTCTACAGAGAAATAAAGCAACACACTAAAACCAAAACAAAAAAACAGCCAACGACGAAAGAAATGAAAAAACATTCATATAGAGGTACCACATGACAGTGCTTGATTTTTTTTTGTTTTTTTTTAGTCTGTCCCCCCCCACCCCAACTTTTTTAAGCATGCAACTTGTAGCAGGCAAAGTGCAGAAACAGGATCAACAAAGTAAAACACTTCATTTACAGACGGCAGTAGTGGAGACAGTGTTCAGTCCGTGTGGAGGTGAAGTCAGCGTGACAGAGGGAAGAATCTGATCGGCTTTGTAATGCGGAAAAATGGTCGAAATCAGTCGAAGCTTTTAGGAGGAATGCAAAATGTGTGCAACTTCTCTTATAACACTCTCATAATTGTTTCTCTTGGTCCCTGAGCTTTCAAGTATTTTTGATTAAGTAATTCATTCCTTTGTGTTGTTCAAATTCGGTCCTGAATGGCGTCTCGCCGAACACGGGGAAGGCCTGCTCGCAAAAGACTTAAGTGCTACCAAAATTTTCAGCCTGTGCCTTTTCCCCCTCAAATTAGAGGCCCTGCTCGGACCGGATACATAGAGCTATTTTTACCCGCAAGAATGGAGGAAGAATTTAGGCTTTCACTTTATTGTGCTTTGCACAGATGAATCCGTAAAACAGAAGTGCTACTGTTACCTACAGATCGCTCTGCAACGGTCTTGTGCTCATTTATTATTCATTACCTTTGGATTCCTTGTAAGGACTTTGTATTCAGCCCAGGTCATAACAAATCAACTTTACTACCCCAAGGCCTCTGGAGCCTGTGAAAGGCTTGATGTTATGACTTTAATGTAAACAGTATGTGTGGGTGAGCATGACAGGGGCCCAGCCGTCACTCCTCGTGCTGTAAGCTCTGCTCCTTATGTCGGAAGGAAAGGGTGAGGGGGTTTGGGAGGGGGGGGTCACAGTGCAGCCGCCGCCTCAGAGCCCTGTTACGTACATCTCCATGCCGTCGTTGAAGGTGAAGATGGTGGTGGTGCTGGAGGTGGCGGAGCCCTGCTTCAGGTCCCCGATGCTCTCGTACAGGTTCTCCCCCGGCAGCAGCAGGGCTTTGGTGGGCAGGTGCTGCAGCTTGGGGGTCTGCTGTGTCGGCGGCGGCGGCGGGGGGTGCTGCTGCTGCAAGGGCTGCTGGGCTTTCTTCCTCCGGGGCCGCAGGGTGGCGCAGGTGTTGGGGGGCCTCTCCCGCTTCCAGGCGCCGCCGCTCTCCACGTTCTCGTAGGCCGTGTCGCACTCCTCAGTCCCGATGGACTCGTAGCAGTGGTCATCCAGGGGCCCGCCCAGCGCTTTGCCCTCCTGCAGGGCCCACGTCTGGGGTTTGACCACTACACTGAACCCCCCGTCTCGGTCTCGGTCACGGTCACCTCGACCTAAGGTCCGGAAGCCAAGGTTGGCTGGGGGAGACCCCGGCACAGCTCTCTTCTTTTTTCCAGGCTTGCACACTTTAGAGTACATTTCAGCCACCTGCAGGCACAGCAAACATTTAGAGGTTCACTATCCACAAACAGCAGCACAAATTCACAATGTCAGCAGATTTATGCTCAAATAACAACAGATAAAACCTTGATCCAGATTTTTTTTTCTTTGATGTGATAAAATAACTGCAAAACACTGAAACACTTTAGATCATTCTGTCTGATTGCAGCTCGGATCTGTCTTGTTTGATTATCTAACAGCAAGTACATTGCACAACAATATGTAGGAAAAATGTTTTTGCCCAACAATTTAAAGCGAACAAAAACGATTAGAATGTTTTTGTCTTAAAACTCTGGAAAAATATTGTTCATTTGATCCTGTGTGACTCCAGAATAAAAAGGAGGCGAAAAGGCAAAAATGATTGAGAGCCGGTAATCAGAAGTTTAATCTCATGAATATAATGAGAAGACGATAAGATGACGCGTGTTACACGTGTCTTCTTCAATAATTTTTCATTTACTCTGAAGGTGAAAGATGATCAACTTGAATCGGGAGATTTCAGATGATCAGTTTCAGTGTTTTGTTGAAGAGAAGAGTAACGCAAACAGAGTATATGGATGGAGGTGGAACACAATAAGCAAACAGCTCCGTGCACATGCAGACTTCCCACTCACCGCAGCTGCAGACGGCTGGATGTTCTCCATGGTGTGAGCACCTAGCGCCCCCAGGGCTTTGTTTTGGAGCATGAGCACGTCCTCGTCCTCTGGAGGCTTCCAGATATACTGCTCTCCGTTGCCCATGAACATCACTTCCTATCAGCGGAGCAACAAATCACATTTGGGTCAGAGCTGATGAAAGGCTCATGCATGCTGACAAAAGGGCCCGTCTGTGAACATGTGAACTCCATCCTTAAGAAATAAAGTCATAAAACGAATGTGGACCACCTTCGAGCGGCGCTCCATTCTTGGCACGTCTGAAACATGCAGGATGGATTTCATACCCCGCTGGATAGAGTCTCCCTGAAAAGAGGGAGCCTTTGAGTCTGCAGGTGCATTTATTGTAGATGACTCCATTTCACCGTGTTGCATCATCCGCCTGAAAATCGGCAGTGAACAGACCCCGCGAGCAAACTGCTTACACGTGTAAGACTGCGAACCGTTGGCGCCGCCGGGCCCGGGTCACGGCGGACACCGCGACCCCGCTGACCTCACGGAGGGGGAGCAAATGGCCTCCGGCTGGAGGGCCGGACAGCAGAGACAGGCGGTCTGCCTCCGCTCCGGCTGCCGCCAACATATGGAGGAGGTGACACCGCTGAGAGCAGAGACGCCCCCCCACACCAACGGGCTCGCCGCCGTGCACGAGCCGGTCGAGTGAGGAAAAAACTGCAACGCCGGCTGGATTACAGCCTGGCAGAAGCTCTGCAGCACCAATGGGAAACCTCACAGAGACCCTGCCCAGGTCCCCATCCCCACTGCTCCACCATTAAAACTGAATGGGTCATACGGGTAGCCGACCAGGAACAATGCAATTAAATAGTTATCGCTAAATAAAAGAAAATAAAAACACATGGAAAGAAGCAAACCTGATGCTCTTTCATACCTGGCGCCCGCTCGCTGTGCATCTGCAGGCCCACTCAGTCTCGCCCTGCTTTGTGTGAGTTCACTTGCTGCTCCGCTCAGACCTCTGGAGAACCACTAACAACCCCACTAAGCGGTTAACTCCCTCTCCCCCTCCAATCATCACTTTCTCACGTCTTCCAGATCGTAAAACAGGCCGTTAAGGTGCGGCTGTCGAGGCTCATTGCAAAGGAAATATGTCCATTGCATTCAGGGAGTTTTCAGCCCTCTTTTTTCCCCAGTGTTTCATATTTTGCCACGTTCTGCTCAGCATTGACAGCATGATGTCTTTTGTCTCGTCAGTTTAACTATGAGGGAGGCAGGGACCCCCCTGCTTTTATCCCTTGTTCTGTAAATTAAGCACACAACATCTGCACAGAGAAACTCCGCTTTGCATATCTTTTTTAAAAGAATATTTTTGTCATTTGGAAAATTATTCCCACTCATGTTGTCCAAGGGACACACACGGTCCAGTGTTAGTTTAGCATTTGGAACGACTATTGGCAGCCAGAGAACGATTTATTTTTTTAATGAAAAATGTTTTTTTTTATCTGTGCTGAAGAGCGAACAAGGTCTTTTTAAAAAAAAAAGTTGGACGTGTTTACATGTGACTCCCTCATGCCCAGATTTCTGCTATGCTAAGCAAAGAACTCACTGAATCAGCTCACACACCTGCTTGTCATCTACAGCCACTTTGCACCGTCCATTTCTAACATATTTATGTTTTCATATATATATATATATATAATTATGTATGTATTAATGTGTATATCAAGTGGAAAAAAATGTTTGACAGTCGTCTGAAACAGACGTCAGCTTTGCTTTTTGGACTTTACTCTGACCTGCATTGTGAACTTGGGGACTGTTATATACAAAGTTGTGGGCCTTTCTAAACTCAGGGATCTACAAATCCGGCCTCGGACGGTCGCTATCCTGCAGGTTTTAGATTTCTTTCTGCTTCAACACACAGCGTTACTTGAGGAATGGATCTTGACATCCCTGCTTGGATTCTGGGTGAGTGAACATCAAACGACAGCAAAGGGGTCTGAGGACGTGTGGCTGAGGGGAATTGCCGTCTGAGTTTTGCCAAGACATTTAGCTTTTACCAACCTTTGGGAATGATGGGACGTTGAAGGCCTCGACGTTTCTGCGGGGCAACTTTGTGCTGTGGGGGTGAGGCGGGGGAGGCGCCGGGTGTGAGGGCGGGGCGTGGCGGGGGGGCGGCGCCGGCGGCTCCACCATGTCCGTCCCGCTGTCCCTCTTCTGAGGCGCCTTGTCGGCCTTCCTCAGCTTCCTGACGCAGGCGTACTCCGCCGTCTCCGGAGGATGGGGGGCAGACATGACCTGGGCCTCGGCTTCGGGCAGCCCTCCCTCCACGTCCCCGTCCGGGTCAGGTGGCGCCGGCGTGTTTGCGGGGACGGCCGGGGGGGCCGGAGTGTCCGTCTGCCCGGCCCTGCCTACCATGGCGTAGAGGGCATCGTCAGTACGCGCAGCAGAGGAGCGTTGGCCCACTTCTGAGTAAGTGTGCTCGCCTTCCTCTCCAGTCCCAGAGGGGATCTGGGGAAGCTGCCTGCCTTGAGAACGAAGGTCAGAGTTAGACCGGTGGCTGGACGGCGGCAGAAGGTCCACGCTGGCCGGACGTCACCGTCACTGTCCGCACGTCCGACGCAAAAACAGAACTCACATCCTTTACCTTCTCCCCAGTAGAGGATCGCACAATCATTTGTGAACATGGATCCATCTCTAACAAAATCTGAGAATAAACTGGGAACTGCAGTGGACACGTGAGAGTCCACTGCATCCAAACTGGCTTCATACCACCGCAGTGGAAGCAGGACAAGTATGAAGCAGGACATATGTTTGCGGCTCCGCTAAACCTCTCGGGCTACTGTCACAGTGCCCACAAAAGCAGTTCCCCGTTGACAGTCGGCAAACGGCGCTCCAGGATTTGTCTTGGCTCTCGGATTTGTGTCTTTGAAAGAGAGAGATGCATGTTCACAAACCAGGACAGAAAGTCCCGCTTCTGGAGAAAAAAAATAAATTGTAAATGCGATGTGAATTCTGTTTTAGGGGGAATTTCTCCTCTGACATGTCAAGAGGGTTCAGAGTGAATTCACGGTCAGTTCAGATGCGCAGGAAAGGTTTAGATAAGAAAACCTTCAACCCCCCCCTCCCCCCCACTGCTCTGTTGATCGTTGCGCTTTAGGACAAAACAAAACTGTTCACGCCCGAGATGCTTCTGAGCAAAGTTTCCGACCGCTCCCGCTTTGGAGATTACGTAGCCATGCGGGTAAAAAAAACAAAAAAAAAACACCAGGCGTTGCAGCTCCTGAACAGATGACAGGGAGACGCCTTTTGTAAGATTTGCATGTGAAAGATTGACTCACTTTTGCCATTGCAGTTCATCTTATTCATCTCAGTGTCTGATTTACTGATGGAGCGCAGCTTGGACTGCCTGAGAATACCCTGTCAACATACAAAGACACACACACACACACACACACAGGACCAGTTAAGCAGTAATTAAGACTGAGGAGGTGTCCACAATATGATATTGTTCCCCGGTGAGTTGTGCGGCTAGCTCTTCTTCAATGCAAACACAATATCGTACAGCGTGTTGACTCACACCTACCATGTCCATAAGACGGTGTTTTCCACCCTCGCTGGGGACATTGTGTGTCTTCCCCTTCCTGCGATAAACACAACCGCTGTCACTTTTGATTGAATACTAATGCATTTTTGAGTGTGTGCAGAGTCTGTCTGAGTCACCGTCCATGTGTGGCTGAGTCATCCCATGACTGTGCATGTGAGGAAAAGAGGTTTTGATGTATTTGCCTAATGCAACGACCAGCATTTGAGAGTAACTAAGTAAATTTCGCAGTAAATTTAGCACTGTCTCCAGATTCATGTAGATTTTATTTATTTTGTTCCAGTTTATGAAAAAAAACGTCATCTTTTATGGCTTTTCATTGCAGAGAAACCTGATCTGACTAATTTCAATTTGAATTGCTATTCTTTATATTATCAATTCCATTTTCTTTTGATTGATAGGAAACCTCAAACATCATTAAGGCTGCTTTTGTTCTAAAAATAAAACCAGCAACTTGTATGTATTTTCTTAGAGATTCTTATAGATTTAAGTTTCGTTCACACCCAAATGTTTGACCCTGAGGATTAATCTAAGTGCCTGGCGCTTATATTTAAATACAAGTGGAAATTATGCAAAATTAAATGTGTCTCCACGTGACCTCCCGCAAAAGTACGAAATCCGTTTATGCAACTTTAGAGTGGTTTGAATATGTCTTAACGTGATTACAGAGGCCCTGCTGTAGCTGAAATGAGATCATATGCATTTTACTTGTAAAGAAAAGAATTTAAATAGCTCAACCGATATTTGCATTTTAGTGAAATATCTTCCTCCACCACCGTGTGTGTACGTGCGTGTTCTCTCACCTCTGGCAGCCCACGCACAGGACCACGATGAGGATTGTGACAACAAAGGCTGAGGCAGCGGCGATAGCGCCCAGCAGCAGGACCTTGCCGTAAGGAGGAGTCGTGAAGTTCAGCCCGTCCTGCATGGAGGCCATGTGGGAGCGCGGGCGCTCACTTGCTCTCACACACGCACACACTCACACCCTTACACTCATACAGGCGGGGAAGCGCCACGTTCTCTCTGAGATCTGCAGGCACAGAGAGGGGGTTTAATTACAGGATGATTTAACCTTTCCGAGACATTAAGGAGGTTAACAAAGCAGCGGAAGCAGAAAGGAGAGGATTGGTGGTGCAGAGGGGCCGAGTTAAAGCAGCCATCTGAAAAGAGGGACAGCGTGAATCCCCATCCAACACAGGAGCAGTGAAGTGAACAGACATTATGCCCGTGGCATTCACTTCTGCTTTGGCTTGTTTGAGGGATTACTGAGCTTTGTGTGTCACGGTTACATAGCAATCAACAGCACACCTGCTCACCGATATTGATTTCCAGGTTTCTGCTTAGTAACAGCGCCTAAGTACAAATCAAAAAAGGCAATTTTGTAAAAATCCTATCCTCGTCTGTTTGTCACATGACCGTGGCTCGGTACGGATGAATATTAATTTCCGGCGTTTGAACCCTTCCAACAAGAACAAACAAACATAATGAGGAGCTCTGATGAGTCAGAGTAAAGCTGAACATGCAAGCAGGCCGAGGAACAGAAAACACTGACAGAAACAAGTGTGAAGGCAGGGTCTACCTCTTCTCTGCTTGCCGCTTGCCAGCCACACATTTGGCAATACGATGTGTTTCAAATAAACAGTAGAAACCCAGAGCTGCACTAAAAGACCAAACAAACAAGCCTAATCTCTGTTAAATCACGCCATCTGTCTACTTTGACGTGTTTTCTGGTGTTGATGTGTGTTTGTCACTTCAGCATCAGTGACAACAAGGCGGCGTTCTGCACAAGTGTTTTGTCCAAATTCTGCTTGAACTGAAGTGGCATGTCTCTCCCTTTTCTTGTCTATTTATCCAGTTGCTGACTAATGCTCCGTGTTGGATCTCTTTGTAAGGTTTGTGTGTGTCCTCTTTACACAGCAGGCTTTAGAATGGGATTCCACACGGATGCTTTGTGCGCAGACAGAATTTAATCTTCACATGCTGCATTACTTAAAACGGTTTGTCTGTGTCTTCGATCCTCTCTGAAGGTTGGCCAGAATCATCAAAACAATTTTTTGAAGAAGCCACCACGATACTGCTTCTCAATCTGAAGCGCTTTAGCAACGGTTTTACTATAGTGAGCTGCGAGGTTAGCGAGGTCTAATCAGGATTCAACTCAACTGTAAACTGCTGTTCAAAGTCTTCTTTTTCATCTATATATATCGAAAAAGGCCTACTGATTTAGGCCAAACTCATTCCAGCACAAAAAGGGTTGTTTCAATTTCTCCAGCCATGCAGTTTGTCCTGTTATATATCAGCTAAGTGGCCGATAGATCTAATGATTAATGATAGGGTTTGACAGGACGCAACTTTTAATCTATACATCACAGCTGAGGTATCCAGATTGGGTATTCAGGGATTCATTTTTTTAGATAATCTTTATCTCTCTTTATCTGGACCAAACCTCAGGCTCACCTCATATTATTTCTAACATTAATCTTTAATTAATCTCTTACTTTTAGGAACGAGTGGAAATAAAGGCGCAACCGTTTGCCACATGTGTAACTGCCCTTGTTCACAGACTGAGTTGAAAACCTAGTAGACTTGAATTGTTTCAGTTTACATTGCAGCCATTTTGCTATTTCATCGAATTCATTCTTTGTGCATGTATGCGAGTGTCCATGGGAAACCTTTAGAAATCTGTTTTATTACAGCTAAAAGAGACACAGTAAAACTGCAACCACTTATCATATTTCCTTTTTTTCCAAAAGTGTTTCCCTTAGTTCACACAGTGACAGACATTCACATGGAACTGACATTTAGTGAAATGGCTTGTGCTCTATTTGAAACGTTTTAATCTACAACCCTGCAGAACTAAGCTAAAACCATACAATAAAAGCCGCACTGCTGACGTGAAGCATGTAAAACATTTCCTATATTGGTTTAGTAAGACAGCATGCTCATATTAGGTAGTAAATGCTAAATAAAAACAGGTCTGAAGTGAATATTTTCAGGTGTTTGTGGACAAGTGAATGAAGATATCACTGTAAACAGTTTATTCTGATGGGAACTCGATTGCGATATCACCTCACAAATGTATCTGATTGTACACACATTGATTTTAAAGTTCCAGTACACCAGATTGCTGTTAGACCTTTTTCTTTTTGCTGGTGTAAGTTAGGGAGAAAACAAAATGAAACATTTTTAAACCGTCCCCTGCATTGAACTCTCAACCACACCTTAGAGCAGCCTGAGATAAGATATCTGAAACAAAGCAGTCCCATTAGAACCCATTACAGCCAAAGTACAGCATGCAGATCCCAAGTTAATCAGTTTATATTTCAAAGTTGCAAATACTTAAGTTAAAGAATGCACAATGCGAGTTTCAGCCATCTGACATGAAAGATGCGCAACCAGAGACAAACATGGAGATATCGTAAATAAAGTCCCAAATGGTTCTTTTACACCTCAGGTTGTGGAGGTTCAAAGGCCGCTGTTGCTGCTATGACTTTGTGACCAAAAGATAACCAGAAAAAACGTCTGACAGGCTTAGAAATGTGGATTTCCAACTAAGAAGAAATGTGTTTAGCAGAGACAGCAGAATGATCGGAGCACACAGCACCGAGACACATGGGAGGGGAATTACAAGTTTTCCACAAACAGAAAAACAAAGAACACATCGGTGCACACAGCAGTAAGGAGGGCAGTCATTTGTCAGTCACTCCAGTTTCTAAAACAGACCATATACTGGCATGACAAGAAGAATCTGCGTTGTTCACACAGCTGCAGCCTGCAGGAACTGACCAGCTGTCTCCGGATCCGTACTATCATACTGTCAGCACACATCACCTTTAGCCATTCCCTCTGAAAAGTGAGGGCAACATGGTAGACCCTAAAGTGGCATTTCCCAAACAATTACAATGACACTTACCATTTAAATCATCATCATTACTTCTCAAGAATCATTAAGCCAATAAAATATTACTGTCAAGTCATTATGATGTCACTGGCTTAACTCCCTGCTTCTAATCAGGGTGCTGGTGGTCATTCTTTCATGGGTTGATGTAATGAAGCAGTTACAAAAATGAATTGGAGAAGTAACAAAACTACTGAGAGGGCAGTTTCTCTTGAGTTAGTTACATGTGAAGGGGTAAAAAGCCCAGTGTACAGATTAATGGTCAGTGCGGTTGATCCTCACTCTCTGGATAAAATTTATTTTTTATCTTGCTTAGATGCCTTTGTTTAACGTTCTTCCTCCTTTAAATAGATTTTCTCACAACTATAATATAATTCAAGGTAACAGATTTTTAAAATCTCAAGCATTAAAGGGAGGTTTTGCAGGGCTTTGGCAATTTGCATTTTTCTCAGACGCTACCCATAAACAAGCAAAACTGTTATCAGAATTAGTCTGCACCAAACTTCACACACACGCCCATTATCGATCCTTTGCACGCCACGTTCAGGCATTTCCTCCAAGCTCAAGGTGTGCGAATCCGAGAGCAAAACGGCTTTGTTTTCTAATTAAAAATCACTTTGACTGGCGCTGGTGTGATCCGTTCTAAGCAGTGCATATCCAGCATAATTCCTTCTTGAACATGTCACCGGAGAATAATTACAACGGAGGACATGTTTTCCCAGCATGCCAATCAGAAGTCTTTCAGCGGCCGCGTCTGTCTGCCGACTGCTTCAAATGCCGTCAGAAAGCAGAGCCACCGGTTCCTCGTCGCCTGAGTGAGCGGTCTGGAATATCAGGCTGGATCCACAGCACAATATGCACCCATGATCATTTAATCCACAGCTGCAGCCGTGTCTACGCTCATATGACAACAGGGCCGAGCGATTGAGGAGGAGAGAGTAATGAGAAGGAAGACGGAAGGAAGGTGTTGGTGTGGAGGACAGGAGAGAAGAGGGGAGGGAGGAGGTATGCGTGGGAGACTTGTGGCAGGTGTTTCAAGAATTTCAAAGAAGGCGACGTTAAGAGGCTTTCCCATTCGCCAGAGACGCTTCCTATCCTTCATTTTCTTCCCCTTCTCCCTCACCTCCCTGTGTCGGTGAGTGTGTCCACACCTCTCCAGCCATTCGTCTCTCCCTCTACCCCCCTGCCTCTGCCTGCGGTGTTCAGAGTGACACCTCAGCACTGCAGTGTAATCTCTGGCCCTAAAGCTGCTTCCACTCATCCAACCAATTGGACAGAACGCTCCGAGCATGAGGATGAAATGGCCCTCAACCAGCTGTCTTTGGGCTAAACAAAGCCCCCCTATTCCCCCATCCACAGAGACCCTCGCTGAGGCATCTGGGCCATACCTGCCCGTGGCACAACCTCACTCCATACCAACTAGACCATTTTCTTGATTTTCAATGATTTTTTTCTATATCTTTATCTCTTCATGCGACCGTGGACAAACAGGGGGAGGGCAGAGACTGCAATGGAGTTTGTTTGGATTTTTTTTGTGTGGTTTTTTGCATGATATTCAGCTGTTACATGACAAAGAGATTAAACGCTTCATCATGAGAGTAGCGGTTAGTTCCAGGTCACCTGTTGACTTCGATCCAATCTCCCCGCGTTCAGATGTCTTTGGACAAAGACTGGAGCGTGCTGCATAACACATTTGGATGTGTCGCGCAGACATCGGGTCGTATTTAAAGGCCAACACAAATCTCCTTTCGGGGAATGTTTGCGTTTTCTGCTTCCAACACTGGGCACGGGTATGGAAGGAAATGAAAATTAGAGGTGTCATCCTCACAAAAAAAAACACAAAAAATAGATTTCGAGCGACATAGTTTGCCCGAGAAGCAATTAAAACCGGGTACTTCATTTTCTATGAACGTGTGTCTTCATTATTAATCATCTGGTGCTCCTTTCAAACAGGCCCAGCCAGCCAACAGTGCCCTCTCTGCCAATCTGCTCAGGTTTTGATAAACCACCAGGGAGTTCATGTGGAGCAAAATCCTCACCCTGTGTGTGACACAAATAACAGCAACACGCGGGTGTGTGTTGGGGGGGGGGGGGGGGGGGGGGGGGAGGAGGAGGGGGGGGGGAGAGGGGGGGAGAGAGGGAGAGGAGAATGCTATTGTGTGAGAATGTGAATTAGGTCAAATGTTTGCTTGCAACAACGATTAACCATGCCCCTGTGAGGAAGAAGGCTGAAGCCCGTTTGGAGGAGCCTGTGTGTTCATTTGCCTCTCATGCACACACAGACCCACACTATGGATCTTAAAAAAAAAAAAAAACTGCACAAAAACATCTCATCTTCGCATCACATGATGCTCTCCAATGGGATGAGGCTTAAAACAACAACGGCATTGAGGCAGGGATCATCATCAGCTAAATGTCTCCACACTGCTCTTTCTGCGGTTTTGCTCAATAGATAGATCAGTCACAAGGATGTGTGTGTGTAAGTGTGTGTATCTGGGGAGGTTCTGTGTATGTGGCTCATCATGGCACCAGCTCAGGAGCCATAAATCAGACTGGGGGGGGGGGGGGGCGGCTGGCCGCACCTCTGGGCTCTGACACCTCAAACTGCAGCGGTCTGCTGACAACAGGTTAGAAAGCAGGACTGGGTTCAGGCACATGAAGCCACGCAGGGCGAGAACGGCCAGCTCATGTGATCGGTTTTAAAATGCCTCTGCTGGTGGAGGCTATAGGCGGTGACAGAAAATGAGAGAAAGAAGGGGGGGGGGGGGATCCATGCTGATGCAGTTGTGCTTTTATGGTGGTGATGGGGTTCACTGAGCCTGTAGTGGAGACGTTTTTTTTTTCATATCTTCCTCCCTTTCTTCTCCTCTAATCATCAAAGCGTTTCCGATACATTTCCAGAACAAAGTGAAGATATCTGAGGAAGCTGTGTCCCCGAGGTCAGGTGGCAACTTACACGACAAAGCCCCCCC
>JABUIW010000028.1:2861364-2908654 GCA_013363375.1 Menidia beryllina | reverse complement strand
TGTGTGTGTGTGTGTGTGTGTGTGTGTGTGTGTGTGTGTCTGTAGATTTCATAGGAAGGTCTAACGTTGATGATCTTTATGTTCCACAGTGGCTGTAAAACCTCTGATCCCAGCTCCTCACCCCTGGTAGCAACACGATAAAGTTCTAGGATGAATCCGCTCATTCGGAGCATAAAATAGCCGAGGGGGGGGGGGAAATGGAAAGAAATGGAAAGAAAAAAATAAATGATAGCGACGCAGGAAAATCTGAGGTGGGCGCGCACGTGTATGTGTGTTAAAAGCATGACCTGAGCAAATGCGGAGAAGGCAGGGCGAGCACAAAGAAAAACAGGGACCGGCTCCAGTATTTCTGTTGGAATAAAAGATGCTGCGTGTCCTTATCGAACTGGATCTATAGGCACATATAATGACCCCCCCCCCCCCCCCCCCCACACACACACACCCCCCCCCTCCCCTCCCTCCCCTCTCCTGCCTCCCTCCAGCCTGTCACCCGGAGCACTGCGCTATTGCATCCCGTACTCACTCAGCTCTGGGGTTTGGGGGGACGCAGCCTCAGCCCCGGCCGCTTCCTGCAGGTTCTGCTGTCCCTCGGACCGGCCGCTCCCCGAGACCATAATCGACCAAAGGCGCTACCGTGGCTTTCATGGGCTTCCCAAAACAAGAATGCAGCATTCTGCTCGTGGCATCCTCCGCGCGCACGCTGACCCTCTCGTGCGCCCCGTCCAGCGCCCCAGCCAGTGGTGGTGGGGGGGTGTGGGGGGGTGGGCAGGGGGGGAAGGGGGTGGGGGGGTGGAGGGGTGGGGGGGCTGGGAAGTGTTTAACCCGGCTGTCTGCTGCCCGGCTCCTGCTGCTGCAGCCCTGCCTCCGGTGCGCTCTCCGAGTGCCAGATTTCTGCTCCGCGGTCCGTCAAGCCCCCTCCATCTCCGCCTGCATCCCCTCGGCTCAGCTACTGTGCTTCCATGTGACACAGACAGAGCAGGAGACCCCCCAATTATAAATTTGTCTTTTTGATTCTAGCGTCATCCTTCGGAGGGACGGGGAAGTGCTAGTGGGAGTCTAATGAATGGAGTCCAGATTAAAAGGGTCACTCATTCTGCTACAACATCCCCCACTGGCCTGTGAAAGGCGGATCTAAATGTTTGGCTCATTTCAGGTGGAATATTTTGAATGCTCAAAAATCTATACACTTTAGAGCCATGGCGTTATGCAAGATTGCAAAAAAAACGTTTTGAATTTGTGTTTTTTACTGACACTGAAGTAAAGCCTGCAAGAAACAACAAAGTAAATTAATACATGTCAAACATTTAGTTGTGGGTAACAATTAATTTGATAATTTTATTTTAGTCATATGAATGTCTAAATGAATTATGCTTCACAGGAAGTTGCTTCTATGAGCCACAGATGTGATTCCTATGTTTGCCTTTTCCGTTTTAGAGGAATTTGGTACAACTGAGAGGCAAACAGACACCCGACAACTTTTTTTTTAACCTGCCCGATCATTCAGAAATGAGCCCTGTGGTGGCTTTTATTTGGCCTATTGTGTTTAATAACCTTGCCACTCACCTACCATTGAAGCTTTATCTCTGCCACTACCACCACCTGCTGGAGTGGTCGCAGCACTGAAGAGAACAGCCACCTATCAGGCTGCAGAGGACGGTGTTGCTGTATGAGAGTCGATCCATGCCCCAGTCAGAGAGACACTGCATGGATGTCCTGCTATGGAAAATACAACATGCAGTGTAAGAAAAGACAGTACAAGACCCCTCAGAAAATGCCACGTTCTGTGAAAAAGGTCTCCTTACAGCAACAGTAATGAGAAAGGTTGATTGAAGATTAAAAATGTTAATTTTTAGATACTTTAAAGAGACACTGAAGTCTGTTACTTTCACCATGACGACTGAAGTCAGTGTCCTCAGTCATGCCCCTGGGTTAGGGGCCAAGCCTGCGTATCTCTGGCTAAGGATAACTTAGCTTTGAGACAGGGTTCTCTTTTTTCTTTTCCTTGGCATTGTTGAGTTTTAATTTTTTGTGTCTCAGTGCTTTCAACTTTTTGATTGTTGTCGAATTAGATCATACTAATCCGTGTGTCAGGGTCCTCCAGTCGTGACTCTTCCAGGGACCAGGGATTTTTAAGGAAAGGTCGAGGCGTCCCTGATTTGATGGACAGCAGTGGAAATAGGAAAAGGACTCCCATCATCCCTTGAGGCATATCTTGTGCGCTGGAGTTCCCCCACTATCGCACTATGGCATGGATCACCCCTCATACAGCAGTCTCCCCTCCCCCCTTCTCTGTAGTTCTCCAGTGGGGACAGCCCACTGTGTTTTGCTCCTGAGATAAAGTGCACTCTCCGCTGGCAATGGATCCAAAGCTGCAAACGCTCTGCCCTCGTATTTGAGGGGGGGGGGAAACAAGCAAGAAATCTCCTTATTTCCCCTAATCATCATCAGACTACACAGAGGAGAGGAAGATGGGATGCTGCTCAGGACGATGCGTGCTGATCCTTCTGTGTTGTGCCCAGTTGGTAAGATGTTTTTCTTTATGATGCTCTGATATAAACCCATCTACTAGCACATCACAACAACCGCCGTTATTAATCAACTAACTCTCACCACCAACAATCAGCCAAATCAATTAGCAGATGAAAAATAAAGACTTAAGCAGATTAAATTGAATTATCCAGCTTTGTCAGAAAAAAGTATTTATTTGTTGTTGCAGTTGAAGGTTACCATTGATATGCACCTCTTACTATGTAAAACCTCCACATTTCCCACAAAGTCAGTTTATGGACAAAAGACTACTGAAGACAATCTGTTAAACATGTTCTTCTTGCTTATACTCAGATGATTATCTCACAATGTTATAGTTGGGAGATAACTTAACAACTATTTCTGCAGTGATTCATTTAACCAACTGCAGCTTTTTTTTTTAGCAACAATTGGAAAACAGTTGGCTGTGTATCAATGAAGTACAAATACTATTTTCTTGGCATTTAACGGTAATGTTAGCTTCTTTTAGTTTATCTTTTAGTATATGGTTATGTTATTCGGTTACTATTTATTTAGTGGATTATTAACATGTTAATCAGTGGTGCTTTTCTCAACCTGTGGCCTTCATGAAGGTTCATGTTAGAGGCTTCTTCGTCAGATAATAAAAGCTGTGGCAGCCCACAGTTATCAGCCATGACAATGAAGGGCTGCTCCCACTTTGTCCCTCTCATCTCTGTTTCCCACCCTGCCCCCTTCATGTCTAACCTAAGTGGGCACGAAGCAATAACCCAAGCATGCTTCGTCCCCTGTGGCTGAGTTGCCTTGACAACCCTCTCACACAAAGAAGCAAAGATGATGGTGTAACAAGTCCAGACAACACACAGCAGCAACTGGTTTGATAAAGTGTTACGTATACTTCAGCCACCATCTCTAAACTGTGCTTCTGCTCCTGTTGCTGCTCCAGATAACAGCTGTGGAGAGGCAGGTGTTTGACTTCCTGGGCTACCAGTGGGCTCCCATCATGATCAACTTCTTTCACATCATCATGGTCATCCTGGGCCTGTTTGGCACCATCCAATACAGATCTCAATATGTTATTCTGGTAAGCAGCTGAGTTTGAAATACTTTTCTCATATTTATGGCCATATTTGGAACTGTTTCTTGAGTCGCTTGTTTGGAAATCTGCACTTTTACCGTGCTCATAATCAAAGACACGATGTTAGCCTCTCATTCCAATTCACATGAACCATAAACTGAGACTGGCAGCACATTTCCAGAATGTGCTGCAGTAGTGGAATTTCCCCTAAATGTTTTGAAGAACTAAAAACCCTTTTTTTTACATTATTTTCCTAATTTGTCATATTTTGGTACTTCCTAATAAAAAAAAGAAAATATTGGTATTATGTTGCATACAGATAAACAGATTTAAGTGCCAGATCATCACATCAAAATATTTTTGCAGATTACTTAATCCATACAAATTCATTTAGAGGGCATAGTGTCAATGTCAGGGTAGGTATTTAATCCAAAAATGTTTTTGAACTGTTGAATGGGAATTTGGGGTTCTTCTCTACTACTGTCACTTTACCACCACAGCAACAGCAACAGTGATGACCTTTAAACATGTCCTTATTTAGGACTGGAAATACAACCCTTTTTTGTATTTTTGGAAATACTATTTATTTTTTAAATCTTTTTAGAAGGCTGTGACAACTGTGAGTACACACTTTTAGGCCACAGAAAATGGCCCCTTGAGATTAGAAGGTTAAGGTATAATAATTCCCTCAACCAAAACAGAAAAACTAAACAAAAGAATATTGCGAGTAGGTCATAGCCAGATAAACTTTTAGCTTGTGAATCCTTCATGTTGCCGTTCAATAAAATATTAAACACTGGGAACATCTATATTCATCTATATTTAGTCAGAAGTAGTTGTGAAAGTGGTTCAGAATTGAAAGCTACTTTATTTGCACTGTAGAGTTGTGTTTTTGGTCCTTTCAGTACCTGCTGTGGACGTTGTTGTGGATTGGCTGGAATGTCTTTGTCAGCTGTCTCTACTTGGATTTGGCAGGGCTTTCAAAGGTAAGTGTTACAGTCACATAGGTGTCGGATAATTACAGCCACCGCCCCTAAACACAGTCTCATAAGCTCATCACAGGACCCGCCGACAAATAAGGACTCAGAAACGCCTTTAGAGAGTCTCTTTGTAATTTTTCAGAATTGTCTGTATTAAGTCTCTGGTCATCACTGTACCATTTTTAAAAATCATATTATAAAGCTGCATGTTAAAAACTATTCATCTGTATACCAGTGTCCTTCCTGCTTTTTGATTTCAGGATATTTCTCAAAAAAGGTAAAACCAGAAGAAAGGGAATACTGATCCACATTAAATTCTATTAATTTTTTGACTACTTTTGATCAATCCCATGCCACAATGCAAATGCACTCTCCATTTACCAATTTAAACATTTATCTAGGTTAATTCTGTGTATACACAGTCATTTCTGGAAATCTTCTGTGTAACAGGAATAGTTTGTATTGTGTCACCACATTGGTTCACAAAGGAAAAGGGAGGCACAGAATCAGCAGAAACAAACTTAAATCAGCTGCTTTTCATTGTGTAGTAAGTCAGTTGGGATATTCTACCTTGATAGATGCCTGTTTGAGATAAGACAGATTTGTTTAGCAGAGCATTTAATTCCTTCTTTCGAAAAGCAGATAATTCTGCTGTCTGATGACAGCTAAAAGGAGGTAAATAGAAACCAACAGAAGCCACTGCCTCAGGGTTTATCAGAATTCAGAAATGACAGTTGTCTGTGGCCTCAAACAGAAGCAAACTCACATTAAACCACAACATGAACACACACACACAGTTCCTGTTGTACTCTTGGTGATATGTTTATGGCTCTGAGCTCTCCCTGCACTGCGTTTGTCCCTGCAGGACAGTGATGTCCTGACCCTGGGGGTGTCCTCACACCGCTCCTGGTGGAAGGACAACGGGCCGGGATGCCAGAGCGGCAGTCTTCCCTCGGCTGTGTGGCACAACCAGCAAAACCCAGAGCTGAGCACGGTGCTGAGCTGCTGGCTTGAATACCAGTACATAGAAATCCTCCACTGCAGCGTCCAGCTGCTGCTATCGGTGAGTCTGTGTGCGCCGCATCTTCAAAAACAAATGAACACGCGCTGACTCTGTTAGACTTTTAAACTCAAGTTAAAAGACTCATTTAGTTTCTATTTAATTTTGTTTAATAATGGAGATGCTTCCACACACAGATATGGTCTGTTGCTTGGCAACAGGGTCTGAGTATTTGAAAAGTCTTCTTCAGTAGTTAGAGACTGCAGCGTAGGAACACATTACTTGTAATATGTGTGTCTCCGGGCTTTTCAATCATACCTATAATTGCTGTTTTGCGTCCATCTGTTCATCTTCTGTGTCCGCTTTATTTAGAGGCGTTGCTCGAGCTTATCTCAGCTTATTGAGAGTCAGGGTATTTCCTGGAATGGTCCCCACTTTTTTGCAGGACCTAAATGTAGTTGAAAGGATTTATTTGTCTCTGCAAAACCAATGCAGGACACATATTAACATATTTCAACCATTCAAATGGGATCCTAAAAGCTTGGATGAAGGCAACTAGACATATTCTTGAAATAAAAGTGCAAAACATAAAGGCTATATGTGTGCATCAAAAATAAATAGACTAATTTTAACAACTGCTAAGGTTGTTGCAGTTAAGTAAAATTATTAATTATTTTTTTCTCTCATTGCACATCTGCGTGCATTTTTCAAAGCAGGTATTTATTCCTTGTAACATCTGTGAGAGCACATGTTACTGCAGAAACAGAGAAGTACAGCTCCCTTATGCTCTATGTTCACACGTGTTTGTGCGATGGAAATCCCTTCATGACCTTTTGAAGTGTCACATGAAGATGCTCACCTTAGCCACTTGTGATTATCTGTTCTGGTTGTTTTTGTATTCATTCTCACAGCTTCTGGGATTAGTTTATGCCTGCTACGTCATCATCAGATTTTCAGATGAAGAAGAGAGCTGTAAGTATCCTCCCCACAAATTATGTCCACAGATATCATTAATAAGACTAATATGATTTGTTTCATAATTCACTATGCCATTTTGTTATGTTTTACATTTTTAGAGCCTCGTTTACATGGCAATCATTTTCAAACTTAAGTTAATTCGCCTTTTGTTTTAGTTGATATCTTTGGTGAAATTCATCATCCATCGAAACCTTTTCAGTTTCTCATCTAGAGTAATCATGAAAGGTATGTGACATCAGAAATACCCCCTCCTGTTTGCATCCATCTTGCCTGTTTCAGGCCCACCGTCGCTTATACATGTTTTTTGTGTTTGTTTTGTTCTTTAGATTATAAGTAATCACAAAGAAAAAAGCTGAAAGGGAGCAGAGGATCCAACTCAGATGGACACAAACAAGGAACAACTAATCAGCTCTGGTTGGTTGCGAAACCAACACATCCAAATGCTGAACCCCAGCTATTCATTTTGATCCACAAGGGGAATTTCCAGTGATGTCACAGGGCTCCTTTTATTTTTGTTTGTCTGAGAGTCCTATTTGTGTTCAATTACTTGCGTGTATGTGCGTGAAAGATGTGTATCAGACACTAAAGTCATGCTTTCAGACAGAGAAGTGGCCTATTAGATGTATAATGAGTATCTATTATATGTTATTTCTTTTTATTTTAATGTGCAGGTTGGCATGTGGTATTTCAGAATGCGGTATCATCGAGGGGAATAAAGTACTATCTGTCATATGTTTCTTTTGGAAATTTATTTTTATATAGGGCTGCAGAATATTTCCAAACACTCTCCTGTTGTCAAATATCAAATGTATACAATCATATTGTTATGACTGTTAAATATTGTTAAAACTTAAACAACTGATTTGTGCTCTGTCTATTTACCTGGATATATTTGGGAGAAGCAGTGTACATGTCACTTCTCATCTCTTTACTAAAATATTTTTAAATATATATGTAAAAAAATGGTCAAAAGATAAAGACGGTTAACAGTGTGTGCTTCTTTTGCCTATTTAATCAGAAAAGCAGAGGGTAATGTGAAAACGAGGCAGAAATCATGATTACTTAAATAGGTAAGTAAAACACATTTGCACACACTTAAAAGTAACTAGCAAGGATTTAATCAGAACATACATTTTCAACTTTAATCAGAGGACATTGAAACATGTTTTGGCAAGGTGGAAAAGGCACTGAAATGATAAACGGACACAGGGATAAAACATAAATATTTAAACAAGAAAGGAAATGAGTCGATCAATAAACGAAATCAGAGATGTCAGAGCAAATTTAAAAAAAACATGAATGCAAGAAAATGTTAAATATAGTTGGACATAAAAGAATAAAGGTAAATACGTGGCTTTGCCAACATTACCCTTTCAGTACCTTCTCGACAATTCTCCAGGACATTTTTTTTTGTGAATTTTTTTTTCATCTACGAAGGGGTGCTTATGTCCATAATGTATGAAATATAATGTAAACAACGAGTTGCTGCTGCTAGGCAGCCGTGGACGCATTCTATACGTCACTGACGTCATTTCCGCTCCTCGGGCCCCGGATGAAGCTGCCTTTGGGGGCAAGGGAGAGCAGGGTTAACAAGACTTGCTGGCTTTTAATATAGCACCGAAGGGGTTCGGAGCGCTTTGGAGCCCCGCTGGATTCATGTGGACAGGGAAGCGCAGGGAGCCAACAGGGCCGCGACGAGCAAGCCGAGCGGAGACGGCGGCTAGCAGCAGCTGCTAACTGTCTTTAATTGTTAGCAGAGCACAGATAGTCTCCCCGGCTGTTAGCCTCTCCGTATAGCGGTTGCGGTTGTAGCTCACACACTGCACGTCGTGTTGGGTCTCCCGTCTAACACAACACCTGGTGGATGAATGATGTCTACCGCTAGTATTGACCCTCAGGTAAGCAGCGATGGGGAGGGGGGGGGGGGGGGGGGGGTGGGGGTGATAGTGGGAGGGGGGGAGGTCTCTCGGCGTCAGGTTTTAGCCCTAACGGGTAAGTGAAACGGGCTGTGTGAATGCATCCCACTATGGGGACGATGCCACCTCTGGCAGTGTGCTAGTTAGCCCAGGGAGAGGAGAGGGTTAGCCGGGGGAAAATGATCTGCTGGGAAATGAGCAAGGCCTGGGCAAACGGCTTCAGTGGCTATCTGTGTGGTAAAAATACCCACCGGGCAGCCCTGCAGGCTGTGGTGTGTGTGTGTGTGTGTGTGTGTGTGTGTGTCTGTGGGATTTTCAGGGGGGGGATGTTTGCATGGAAATGAGGGTAACAGCGAGTGATGCTGTGAATAGCAGGCGTGACCCAAACAAGTTTTTCTCTGTTTTTCTCCTCCCAATGTCACCTGTGAAGACATCGAAAGGACAAGATGCGAGCAAAGGTAAGGAATGAAAGCCGAGTGTTCCTCCTCCAAAGTTTCTGCAGTCAAACATGCTGCACGCGTAAACCTGCCTAACTTCCTGTAGTCGACAGCTCCAAACGGCCACCTGATGTCTCGTATTTGCCATTCGTGACACTGCCATGTATGTATATGTTAAAAGTCTGACATGAAAATATCTGTGAAATGATGGCGGTCTTGCATTTTAATAGAGTTTCACCCAAACTTTGCACACACAAGTGTCAGGGCAAACAGCCTTTCAAACAAAACAAAAGATCTTGCATGCTTTAAAAATGCCAAGCCTTGATATCTATACTCTGAATATTTTTGATGCTAGATAAAACTTGCTCCTTTGGGCTTCTAGATCTGTATCTGCCCGTATCTTTAGTCCAGCTGTGTGGGCGATGATGAGGGCGCACATTAGGCTGCTGTTTGGTAAACGCATCATTTTGGACACACACCGTGAGAGATGTTTCAGACCTGACGATAAGCTTAGCTTCATTTGACTGTTAAAAGGCATGTGCACATTGAGGCATGCAGCGTCTCAACTGGTTTGATTTTATTGCAGCCTTTCCAGTTTCAGTGCAGAACGGCTCCCTCCACCAGAAGGACACGGTGCATGATAATGACTTTGAGCCCTATCTCACTGGCCAATCTAGCCAGGTAAGAAAACGGGAAGCACTTTGGAAATGGAGTTATCCATACACTTGTTTGAATTTGCTTATGACACATTTCTGGAATTTGTTTTCTTTGAACTCGGGGAAACTGTTTCTGTTTGCAGAATAACAGCTATCAGTCCATGACAGACCCCTACTTGTCCAGCTACTATGCCCCCTCGATTGGATTTCCTTACCCTCTCAACGAGGCTCCCTGGTCCACAGGCGGGGACCCACCGATTCCCTACCTGACGCCCTATGCCCCCCTCAGTAATGGAGACCATCACTTCATGCCCGACACCGTGTTTGGGCAGCCCGGTGGGCTCAGCAGCAGCATTTACCCCCACAGGTTTAACTTTTTCCCAGAGAATCCGGCCTTCTCTGCCTGGGGCACCAGTGGTTCTCAGGGTCAGCAGACTCAGAACTCCGCCTATGGGGGCAGCTACAGCTACCCGCCCAGCTCTCTGGGGGGCACGCTGGTCCCTGATGGGCAGACAGGCTTCCACAGTGACACCCTGAGCAAAGCCCCGGGCATGAACAGCCTGGAGCAGGGCATGCTGGGCCTTAAGATAGGCGGGGACGTGACAGGAAGTGGCTCAGGTGTGAAGAGCGCCGGCTCTGTGATAGGCGGCGGCAGCATCGCGACGGCTGTTGCCACCGGCAACGGTGGCACATCGGTCGGAATGCCCCCTCAGAAGCCCACGTCGTGGGCCGCCATCGCCAGTAAACCCGCCAAGCTGCAGCAGCAAAAGGCCAAGAACAAGCCCGGCGCCCCCATGATGGGGGGCGCTCTGCCCCCCCCTCCCATTAAACACAACATGGACATCGATACGTGGGACAATAAGGGGGCCGGCGCTAAGATGGCCCCTCCCATGAGCCACCACCACCACCAGCAGCACCCGCCTCAGCTGCACTCCCACGTCCCCAGCCTCATCCCCCCCCTGCAGCAGTCCCTGCAGTCCGCCCAGTCCCTGGTGCAGCAGATGACCATGCAGGCGCCCCCCCTGCCCCCCCCCGCAGCCTTACCAGAACCACAGCTCTGCCCCCACGCCTCAGAACCGATGGGTGGCCCCCCGCAGTCGCAACCTCTGCTACGGCGGCGGGAGCCTGGACAGCAGCAGCTCCTCCAGCGGGGGGGGGGGCATGGGCAACGGCGGCGGCGTGGGGGGGGGGGGGGGGCCCGGGCGGGGGGGGGGGGGGGGGGGGGGGGGGGCGTGCCCCTGGAGCTGGGCTCGGACTCCCACCCCGTGCTGGAGAAGCTGCGCGCCGCCCACAGCTACAACCCCAAGGAGTTCGACTGGAACGTGAAAAACGGCCGCGTGTTCATCATCAAGAGCTACTCGGAGGACGACATCCACCGCTCCATCAAGTACTCCATCTGGTGCAGCACGGAGCACGGCAACAAGCGCCTGGACTCCGCCTACAGGGCCATGAACGCCAAGGGCCCCGTCTACCTGCTGTTCAGCGTCAACGGCAGCGGGCACTTCTGCGGCGTGGCGGAGATGCGCTCGCCCGTGGACTACAGCACCAGCGCGGGCGTGTGGGCGCAGGACAAGTGGAAGGGCAAGTTCGACGTGAACTGGCTGTTCGTCAAGGACGTCCCCAACAGCCAGCTGCGCCACATCCGGCTGGAGAACAATGACAACAAGCCGGTGACCAACTCACGCGACACCCAGGAGGTTCCCCTGGAGAAGGCCAAGCAGGTGCTCAAGATCATCGCCCAGTACAAGCACACCACCTCCATCTTTGACGACTTCTCCCACTACGAGAAGAAGCAGGAGGAAGAGGAGGTGGTGAAAAAGGTAGGGTTTCCCCCAGAGTGTACTTTTCTTTTTTCAGAGTTAAATTGGGAATAAGCAGATTATTTAAACTGATTATGAGGGTGTCAAAGAAGCACTGCCCTCCTTCCCATCTCCAAGTTGGCTCGTAAAGAGAAAGTGATGTCGAGGGCTTTTTGCCTTCAGCCTCTTATGGTTTTTTGTGTTTCTCCGACAGAGCTACGAACCTGCCGCAATACAAAGCCGGTCCCGAATGGATCAGGTAAAGCCCGCCCCGCTAGCTTTCCCAGGCCTTAGATCCCTGGAAAGCGCCTCCAAAATGATGTTTTCCTAATAATAATTGAGTCTGTACCGTTTACAGCGAGGGGCCCCATCTCATCGTTTCTCCACTTTTTTCCCCTCTCTTTCAGGATCGCCAGAAGTGAACCTGTGAAAGACGACCTCACTTGTTTTTAGGTGAACTTAAAACAGAAAAAAAAACAAGAGGACATAAGAGAGTACTTTTTTCCCCCCCCGTTTATTTGTTTTAGTTGACCTTGGCCCACGTCTTGGGCTCCCCACGCTTTGAAGTGCGTGCAGGGATGAAGCTATTTCCACCCTCTGATTTTGCTTCAATAACATCTATTGTCTTTTTTTTCTTTTTCTCTTTTCTTTGGTAAATTTCTACGGCTGCCCTGCAGCTTTTAAAATTCTCGGCTAAATATAAATATCTGCACGTGTGTTTGGAAAATCTCTCGACAACATGCTGCTGACATTCAGTGACTGTTCACCTTGTGGTTTGTGTGTGTTGAAGAAACGTTAAGTGCTTGTATTGGTTAATCTTAATGAGTGAACAAAACTTTTTTTCTGACAAATGTCTGCTATCCGTGTGTGGCCAGTTGTGTTTTATATTATCGGAAGAGGGAAAAAAAACAAACTCCCAAACAACGGCCCCTTTTTTTCCCATGTTAGGGGAGGCCTCACTTTGGAGAATCGAAGAATTCTGAAAGCATAAACATTAAATGTACGAGGCCGTGGCAGCGGGGAAGCAGAAGTATTCACCCGATACAAGTTTCTAAGTTCATCGTGAAGAGATTTCTTCTACAAATTGGAGGTGTCTTTATCAGATGCTCCTAACGGTGCCTCCTTTCTAATTTAATGGTTGGGAATATCCAATAATACTGTATGAATTTAGGTTTAAACTCTGCAAAAATTGGCTTTCTTTGCCCCTGCTCTCACAGCCATCCCCTCAGATCAGCGGGAGGTCTCTGGAAACTACGTAGCATGTACTTATTTTAAAACTTAAGCCAGGCCTGCTACTTTCAATTCCTTTATTTTTTTTTTCTTTTGTTATTTTTTCGTCTAGCCTTTTTTCTTAACATCATTCTAATATTGGGATTGTCACACTTTTCATAGCTTCTAGTGAGTCCACTTCATCCTCAGAAAGTGTAAGCTTTAACGTACCGACATTTCTAACAGAGATCGCCTCAAAATGTGCAACTGTAGCATTATACTTAACTGATTTGTTGTCAAGTGTATGAAAACCCAGAGACTAGTCTAAAAGGTACATGTTTGTGACTTTCTTTTTAAATTGCTTGCTGTATTTTGTGTGTGTGTGTGTGTGTGCGCGTGCGTGTGTGTGGGTGTGTATGCATGTGCAAGTGTGACAGAAAAGGTGAAGAGGCTTTTGGCGACAGGCAGAGTTATGTAATGGTATTGGAATATAGAAAATTTATGCAAAAAAAATGTTTTAAGTCACCCATGGATTAAATATCTATTGTATCAGAGGTCACTATCACATTCTTAGATTTGATCATGTCCATTATTAAAGATATACTTATCTGTTGTTTGTGTCACTTTGTTTGACCAGATCGAAAAGTACTTTCTTCAAAGCTTTTGCTGTTTTTTTTGTTGGTATATCTATATTTGTTGACACAGCCCAATCCCTCCCAGACTATCTCTTTTCAGGTCTTCAGGAATTTATCAAAACACATCATGTTGAGATATACAAACCCTTGAATCAACAGCTCGTCATTTGTGCAAGAATATTGTTTTACAACCATAATGGCGTGTCAGTGGCTTCATTTTGCAAATGCAACTGAATAAGTAGTGGGGGGGGGGGCTGTTACAGAAACAAAATACCAGAACTCGTTCTATGCTCGGTTTTGTGTAGTTTATGCATCCAACAAGGCTGTTTCATGGAATTAGTTGCCCTCTGTTTCCCAGGTCAGCTCATAGGTCAGAATTAAGTGGCATTCCAAAGAAGATGCATAATCATTTAGTAACATCTGTCAGCTCAGAAGATTTGGACTGAAAATCAAAGCAATATCTAATCATATCTAGACTGTTGAGAAAGACCACCTTAAAAGATTTAAGTAGAACATGTACATTGTACATTTGTCAGTATGAATATATAAAATATAAATAATAAGACATGATGACCATGCAACATCCAATGAAAGGGAATATTTAATCTTTGGTATGTTCTTTAAAAAAAATGAATTGTGTCATGTATGGCCTAATATATTTTCCTGTTCGGATACAGGTTTTTCAGGTCTTCAAATGAGAAGGAAACCATCGCGCATTCCTTTCTGACACATCTCTGGGGAGACGGTTTGCCTTATTTTGTACTGTATTTGATCACAGGTCACAGAGACCACCGCGGCTGGCTGCTCACTGCTGGGCATTTGTCTACTAACATATGAAGCGAGGGAAACTGCCTTCTTCCCAGCTCCTATATCAGTATGTGGGACAAAAACTCCGCACATCTCAGCGGAGCGTCTCCTTCTCTGTGAGCGGTGCAGGATGCAGCGCGTGATCCCTCTCTTGGCATTCACCGCGTGCCTTAATTGTGTGGTTAATAAATCAAGGTCCGCCGTGAACACGAGGAGCGGCCATCCTGTCCCTGGTGTCGGGGAAAGTTGGTGTCTCATCATGACCGCGGTGGGAAGAAGTAGATAAAAAAAAAAAATCAGAAAATGACCGATGATCCGTTTTATTTACAGAGAAAAATAGACAACACATCAGAGCGAGTCACGGGACTACCACTCGGGACGTGTTTTTGGGCGGCCATCGACGTTTGCAGCTGATGCCTCGGATTTACGCCTTCCGTTATCCAGCCCGAAAGGCTGGGCTGGATTCGGTAGAGAAGACGGATGTGGAGGTCCACCGGTGGGTTGTTGGCCCTCTGGTGATGCTGACCAGCCACGGCTGGCGTGGAAGCGAATAAAACACTTCAGGTTTGAATTCCAAATAGATGTCCTTCTCTCTGTCTTTTTTCTTCTTCTTCTTGCTTTGTTTTGTGCGTTTATTTATTTGTTTGTTTTAGACGAGCTATCCCACATTAAAAATAATGAATTGATAAATAAATAAATAACGAGGGGGGGAAGCCCCCGTCACAAACAATCTGTCTCTCTCACGTCCCGGTCCTCACAGCTGACGTGACGAAACGTCATGACGTCATCGCCCTCTCCGTTTTCCACGCCGTTTCCGTACCTGGGCCGGGCCAGGCCGAGCTAGGCCGGGCCAGGCTGGGCCGGGCCGGGCTGCGCTGACCAGAGTGCTGAAACTGAACTAGTCTTTTTTTTTTCTGTGAACTCACTGAGGATAGTAAAACACGCACATGAGAGCGTGTACTCGGGCCTCAATATTATGCCCAGCTGCTAAAAACAGTGTGCATTCTCTTTCAAAAAGATCTGTGAGTACTTAACTGTGGATCAGCCATGTCGGCCACAATTTAAAGAGAGGGACTCATGTGACCTTGTCCCTTATTTCAGTTCAGCTTCATGCATAAAGCCCCAAATCAAGAGTACTGACATCTCACACAACAGTCCAGTTCAAGTTAATTACAGATTCTGATGGATTCTGATAGATTCATAGTGCAATAAAGTCAAATGATCTGAATGATAAACACATTTGATGTTTTTTATGAATCGCTCTTAGTCTGACCCCTCTCCTGAGACGCTTTTGCCATGGGGGTCCCTAACAAGGACTGACCGCCCATGACAGAACAGCACTCAGGTTCACTGGGATACGCAAACCCCCCCACCACGGTAAGGTGGCGATTCAGCGGGGGGGAGTTTTTTGTTTTTTTGTTTTTTGTTTTTGTTTAGATTTTTTAAAGGCATATATACAATATCACACCCGGGCTCTTCATGAATACTGTCTAAGCCAACTATAATTCAGTTCATGAATGCCCAGATGGAAAAGTTCCTATCTAAAGAAACCAGCAGATCGCACCGACTCTTCTGTTCAGTGCAATCCCCCTCCTACTGTGGAGAGAAAAAACTCCCCTTTAACGGGAAGAAACCTCTGGCAGAACCAGACTCAGGGAGGGTGGCCGTCTGCCTCGACCAGCTGGGGTTTGAATAACCAGTTTAACAGTTTACATTGGAATAAACTAAACTGGAAATAAATGGAAAGGAAACTTACTATATACAAAATACATATATACAAATAATATATATACAAATAAAATGACAAAATAATCAAGAAATCAATAAAAACAATCAAGAAATAAATCAAGAAATAAATAAAAAAGCAGACTAACATGTCTGTCAGTGCTGCTTTTGGAGACTAAAATAGCTTTCGCTCCTGTTGTGGTGTTTGGTGTGATGTTGGTGTGATGTGATTTCACCGTCTGTGGGGCTGGGGGGCCTTACCCATGAGACGTACGTCCTGCACAGGTAGAGCTGAGCACCATTTTGATTTGTCGAGGTCGTCTGGTTTTTGATCGACCTCTTTGTTTTAGATGCTCAGTTCCAGCACTTTCCCAGTTTTGGTGCTGTAGATCCATCGTTTGATTGGTCCAGCAGGGGTCTGGGGGGCCTTACCCATGAGCCGTACGTCCTGCACGGGTAGAGCAGAACACCACTTTGTTTTCTCAAGGTCGCTCGGTTGTTGATTGAGCTCCTTGTCTTGGATGTTCAGCTCTAGAACTTTCCCACTCTTTGGGCTGTGAATCCATCGTGTGACTTGATGCCCCGCTGGGGTCTGGGAAGCATTTCCCATAAGCCGTACGTCCTGTACGGGGACAGCAGAGCGCAGCTTTGCCTTCTCAAGGTAGTCTGGTGTTTGTTTGACCTTTTTGCCTTGAGTCTTCATAACCTGATTCCTTTGCTGTTGCAAAAAATCAGGATTTCTCTGAGGCTTGGCCCTCACGTGATCGACTCGACGGTTCTTCTGTTCCATCTGCTTGCATTGAGATCTGGGTTGACGTAACGGTGGATTCTTCAATGCCTTGAGGTGTTGGAACTCATTTGGCTGAGGAACATTGGTCACGAACCGGATGTCTTGAGTTTGTGGAGGTCCACAGTTGCTCCGGTTGCTCTGCACAAAGTCGTTCTTTTGTGGGAACTCTTTGTGTCGAAGCATCCGGGCCTGGGCAAGATTTCTCCTGAACCGGGAGTCCTTTGAAGGCGGAGGCCCCGTGCTCTGGTTTGTCTTGACCAGGTCTTGTTCTTCTGGAGGAGACGTGCTGGTCGGCTCCTCGTACGTGTCTTCTTTGAGATCCACGTACGGATGAAAGCAGAGCCCGACAACTTCCTCCAAGTAGTCCTCTACCATGTCGCTCCAGAGGAGTCCAGTAGATACTTCAGTCTGACTCATTGTGCTGTGGTCAGCTATGGTCAGATAACCTGAAGTGTAGAAAAGGCGGTGCAAAAAGGCTCAAAAAGGCTCTGTGGTGATACGATGAGATTCTTCGGAAAGTTCCTAGGATCTGAAAAAGAATGTGTTCTGGGGTCTTTATATAACCTCTGGTACGATGTCACAACGTCACTGTGATGTCAGGGTTCCAAGGTAGTGACATCACTCGTCACATGAAGGGGTGGGGGGAGGGTGGAATGGGTGACATTCCAACTTTTTTTTTCTCTTTTTTCAATTAAGTTGAATGAATCTTTTTTTTTGTAAACCAACCAAATCACAACAAGTTGCTCAGATTAAAATAAAAAGGCCAAAATCAAGCCATTGATCCGGTGTCATGTATCAACTATCCACTCAATCCAATGAATAGTCTCTGCCTGATTTAATTTTTTTTGGCTGTAGTTTTTAGACTGAAACCCTGTGGGACCTCAGATTGAAGTCTCATCTAATCCCACTTCAAAATAGACTGTAATACATAAAATATTAGGTTTTTAAAATATTTTTTTCCAAAGATAGGTCCAGGTGTGCCATAAGGGTGCCATATAATGACATGTGAAAACCATGGTCCTGAAAAAGGCTGTTGTACTTTAATGAGAATTTTTTTTTGTTTGAAGTCTTTATTCAACAAAATAGGAAAAAAAGAAAGAAATAATTTTTCAATTTTCATCATTCATTACCAGGCGATAAGTAAAAATTATTGTCCTACAGTCTTCTGCCTGCTAAGTGTAGGTGTATCTGATTGTATGCAGCAGGGTTTTGAGCAAAGTTTCTACCATTAAATGATGCAAAAGCTCTCCAATGCCATATGTATAAAAAAGTATACATATGGCATTATAGGGTTTAGAAGTCACAGAAGGGAGAAGTGAGAGGAGGCATTTATCTCCTGTGGCTGAATTCTGCTCCTTTAGTCCATGTATTGTCAACAGCTTTGCAAAATACGGGACCAGAAGATATGTGTATGCTGGCAATAATAATTAATAGACACACTCAAGACAAAAGAATGAGGTAGAGGGAGATGAAGAATAGTCGTGTGCACATAATGTAGCAAAAAAACAACAACAAACAAAACAGACAAACATTCACATATCAAGCCAAAACAGAAAGACTGAAGTGAAGAGAAGAGCATCGGAATAATTTTCCAGCCAATGTCTGCAAAGTTCCCTGAGTTCACATTTATTGTGGATACAGAACAAAATGTAAACATTGCTTGTGTAACTCCAACTTTCGACAGGAGAGAATGACATCCATAGCGTCTTGTTCACATTTAGTCAAATGTGTGATTTATTACACTGTGTATATTAATTATATCATATATTAAACAATTGCTTCACTTAGGTTCAACAGTATTTACATATATTTGTGCAATCAGTAAAAATGGGATTTTTACTGTTAAAGAGTCACAAATAAAAAAACAAAAACAATCAAAAAACAAAGAACAAATCACTAGTGATCCATGATGAACACTCCTTTGTGTGCGTGTTGACATTTTTCTTGGGCATAAAAAAGATCACGAAAAAGGGCTCATCCACATGTAAATTTAAGTCCGTGTCAGATGCCAACATCCTGGCAAAAATCCAGCAGGTCCACACGTTGGGCATCTCCGAAGATGAGGAAGATCCCGAGACCTGTGGCATTCACCAAGGTGATGATGGAGAAGACTGTGGCCCATGACAGGGTGACCTCAATTATGTAACCCGACAGGGACACCAGCACCAGTCCTGTGTGGCACATACCAACATTATTTACATTCCATTTTAACCTCCCCACGAGATTAAACAAAGGGAAGCTTCACCTGGACCCATGGTTTCTTTTTGCAAAGTAACTTTTTTACTGGGGGATAATATTATTACATTTAAATTTTTTTGGATTCTAATTCATTTGGGTGATTTAAACTTTATCTTTAAGGCATCTTTATCTTATGCTTGTGGAGACAATCAAAATACATCAATTGAACAGAATTGAACTGTTTGCACCTCTGGATTCTCTGTGTTTGGTACGTACCCATAAAAGCTCCCATCATGTTCATGAAACCTGTTGCAGAGAAAGGAGGAAATGTGACGAGATGCCCTCAAGGACAGTATTCTTTTGTTTTCTTTGATGAAGTTGAATTAAACTCACCGTAGAGAGCACCTGCACACGACGGAACCAGATCTTGCACATTCACAGACACGCCACTGAAACACAGCACAGGGAAAGAATTTCAAAAAATTAAAAAATTTTCACCAAGGTCCATTTAAGCTAATCGTTAACAGCATGAAAATCTGAAGTCTTTAGGTGAGAATACTCTCTCGGTATCTCGTAATGCTATCAAAAGCCATCTGAGGAGTAAAACATCCAGCCAACATTAGGGCCAAACATACAGAAACGATACAGTTTTGTCATAGGGTTTTCATCTACCCCTCATCTTTTCATAGACTGCCCGGCGAGTTTGTTCTTTAACTTAGACATGAATGACTCATAGGTCAGATTAAAGTGGCACAGTGAACAAAAACCCAGACAAAAAATGAAAGCTACAAAAGACCTTCAGAAATATGTCAAATACTTTCATAGGTCCTGGCAACTTCACTGAACTGATGAAAAACTATTACTCGTCTTAAACTTGTATATATAAATCAGCTATGATTTATTGAAATGATCAATTATGAATAAGATTATACCTTATGAATGAATTAATAGATTCTTAGAATCCAAAAAGACAACCGTTCTTTATACAGTTACATTAAAATGGCCAGAATGCTTTGAAAGACTAAATGGTGAACGGTGGACAAATTCACTTTGAGGCATGTGAACACATGATGTATGATAGCAGAGATTATTCTTGCAGACATTCTTAATAAATTGAGATGAGCAGTAAAATGTTCTAGTTTATTGGATTATTTTGCTGGTTTGGTTTTGGAATAATTCTCCTCTTCATTAGAAAAGGATCACCCTTTTTCACAATGAAAAATCTCTTCCTTGTTTGTGGAAAACGGTCGGGTGGCAATGTTCCCATCCACAGGGCAAAAAGAGCCAATGGAATGATGGTAATCAGAAACTACGGCCTCAGTATCCACATCCCGGCTTAATTTCTCTAAGAGGTTTTGGACCATCTTTTAATAAGATGCATCAAAGCTGCTCTCTCTGTTATCACAGTATCGTAGATCCTTGAAAATTTGGACAAAAAAGGGGGCGTAGCATAAGCTTTCTTTAATCGCTGTGTAAGATAAACTGAGCAGAAATAAATAAACAAATGAGCCAGGTTCACTCCAAAAAATTTGCAAGAAAACTAAAGTATAGTCGCTAACTAAAATGAAAGGATCTTTAACGGTTATAACAGAGATATAACAGGGTCCTGAAATCCAGTGGTGTTCATGCTGTATATCTGAGTTTGGGAACAGAAACTCATGGCGGCGACTGAGGCGAGTTACCCGCTGGTAAAAGTCATGACACCAACAGCCACAGAAATGCAGATCACAGCATAGGTGAATGGGACGTCTCCAGATAGTGGTAAGATGAATATACTGGATATACCCATGGCACAAAACTGAGGAGGGAGATGAGAGGAATTTAGCCACAAAATCGCACTCATAAAAAAACCCTGCCAATGTATCGCGCCTTTATTCAGATAACATTAGAGATCAATCTTAGCTTTTGATTTTCATCCAGTGTGTTTACTCGTTTCTGAAGTCTGTGCATGTACAAAACCTTACTTTAACTGTCAAATAGATCTTTCCCGAATAATGAAGCGGGGCTGTGCCTGAGGCATAAATACATTTAGAAAAAAAATCCTTCAACATTGGATATATTGTCTCTTAGTAGTTTCTTTTTTTTTTCTTCTTCTAAAAGTTCTCGAAAGGACTCAAATGATTTGCAATCAGAGCAAACTACTTTGAACCACATGTTTGTGGCGTCCCGAATATCTTGGAAATGGGGTCAAACAACACCTAAATCAGCGAGCTTCTGAACTTGCATCGACGTGTTGGAATTACACAGCAGGAATTCCAGCGAGACTTTGATCAGTTAAAAATACACACATAAGAGCATCCTGCCAGTTCTTACCTGCATGATCTTTCTCACGGTTGAAACACTGTATCCTAAAAGGAAAGAGAAGTTGTAAGTATGTCATTTTTCTAATGAGAAAACAACTAAAGAATGATAATGCCTTTATATACCTTTGGTAATAAGGAAATCTGACAAATATCCTCCACCGAGCGCTGATGGAATTGCAGTTAGCCATGGAATTACATTATACACCCATGCCTGCATGAGAAGATAGAAACACACTGTGAAACTGACGGCTTAGAGTTGAGATCCTTAAAGATGTTAGTGGTTTACAGGTGTGTTTAGAGCACATTGCCTCATGTTTATTGGGTGAGGAGCAGGGTGTGTTTCAAGTACCGGTGCATGAGGGAATGATTCTTTAAAATATGTCGGGAGCCACGACAAAAGAGTGTAGGAGGTGCTGCACATGCACATGTGAGCGAACACCATGGCCCTGGAAGGAGGGACAACACACACAGACGGGGGGTCAAACTAACTGGTTGACACAGCGATGACATTTTGCATAAAGGATGACTGAAAACACTACCAAATGGAAGGCTTTTTAAAAAGACTCAGCCAGTGTTTGGCCGACAAACTTGATTGCGAGTCCTTCTCTGTTTCCATCGTCTTCGGGGTCACATCACCTAAGCCACACATGGAACAGCAGGTATGAAACAAAGGCAAACAGCAAAATGAAACGTTACAGACAACACGCCTTTTTTGGCTGACTGCTGTACCTCTCAGTAACCAGAGCCAAACCAGAAGTGCCCATAGTCCTGACAGGAAACCGACACTGTAGAATAGGCTCTCCCATCCGTACCGGTCTAACATGAGCGATCCCATCCCACCTGCTAACAACGTTCTGAACAAAGAAAAAAGAAAAAGAACAACAGAGTGCTGTCAGAGGTGAATGTTTGCATGTTTGCACATACCATCCATCTCTGTGCACAGTGTGTGCAGAGCCTACCCGAGATGACTGCCGCTGTGCATGGTGCTCATTAGGAACCCCCTCTCCCCCTCCACCACCCGCTGGGAGCACAGGCTCGCCAAGGATGGGAAAAAAAAACCTGGAAGACATTACAACACTCCATGGATTCACTTGAGTTTCATGAGTTACACCACTTCATATTTCCTGTATGCATAAAAACCGACACTCTGGCTGTGGTTCCTCTTTAGCTTGTGTTTTTGTTTTTTGTTTTTATACCAACCTGCAGCTTTGTGGTCATTGCACACAGACAACAATGGTTTGGATCTTCTCCTTTTAGTATTGCTATGAAAGTCAGTAGGCTTACTTCCATAAAAATGACCGAATTCCTGTGTGAGGGTATATACTATCTACATAATTGTTTTAATACTCACCCTGAATTAGTCCCAACATGACTCTGGCTATGGTCACTTGAGCAAGGGTGTGAGAGCCAAGGTATGCCAGTAAAGGGGTACCAGCAGTGATCACAGCCCACGAGGCTGCAGAGATAAATAGCACACGCTCTCCACCCATTCTAAGAAACAAGAAATATGGAGGGATATCCTGAAACTGGCAGCCTAACTTCACAACTCAGAAGTCCTCAGGGCAGCCCGCTCATTGGTGAAGTGAAGCCGCCCGGGTTGTTTACCTGTCACTGAGATGTCCTCCCAGGATCTGAGTGAAACAGTATCCCCAGAAGAAGACGCCCAGGACGATTCCGGAGTCGATTTTGCTCCAGTGAAAGGTGGCGGCCATCGAGACTGCACACACCGGCAAGGTCATCCGGGCACAGTAGAGCAGGCAGGTGCCCACAAACAGCGCCCCGATCCATTTCCGGGCTTTGCTCCTGTGAAAAGTGTCTTATCAGCAACTATTTGCATCTGGCTGCAAAATAACAAAACAAAACAAAGTGACGTCCTTGTTCCAGTCCAGTCTGTCAACGGTGTTAAAGATGCAAAGGACAGCAAATGCTAATGTGGATCAGGTGCAACATCAGGAAATAAAAATTTTTTTTAAAGTGAGATGAACAAATTGTGCTGAATCCATACAAGATAATTTTGATTTGGAATAAGAGTATCAGCAAAGTCATTCAGGAACTCCCAAAGTCAGACAAATTCTGTTGGTCTACCAGATGTTGAGGTATCTGGCTTTTGTTTACAAAAGTATCCTGAGTAGTTCAGTTCCCCTCCAGGTAATCATACAGAGGACTATAGTAAAAACTATTAGAACGTTTTATTCCGGATTTTGCTAAAAGAGAGAGTGCAGGACTTTAAAAACAGCTCTTAGGTTTTTGAAAGAGTTGTAAAAATATGTAATGATCTTATTAATGATCGTGATTATTTGTGGCACAGCTGTAAGGTCACCGTCGAGCCTACGTCATATTCAGAGAGGATCACACACTGTGTCTGGTCAGTAGTCTGGATCAGGTATGAGCACACACCCAAACACATGAAAAAAGATAAGACGAGCAGTTCGTGTTTATGTCGCGTTTCTCGCGTTACACCCTTTTTTAAAACATATTTTTGGAGAGAGAGAATTCCCCTGAGGGGGAAACTTCGAGACCAATGCTCACGAATGGCAAGAACTGTTTCTTTTTCCTTTCTTATTTGGTTCAGATGAGATTTACGACACGAATAAACCGTGCCGCTGTCTGGTTTTGCACAGCAACTAAGAACCTTTGGAGTTTTCCGTATTTCCCGGATAGTTTTTGGACAGTAACAAATGGAGTTAATTATTTCCTGGCTCTCGGAAGTAAGCCGTCCAGCCTAGTTCCAGGATGACATCGATCATCATCTGAAACCTCACAGCGCCTTTTTCGGGGGATTTTTCTTTTTCTTTCGGAGATTGGCGAAGAAAGAAACCCCACACAGAGGCGATCAAAAAACACACAGAGAGAAATAAAAGCCCGCTTCCATCGCAGCTGTCCCGGAGGTTGGTGTTTTCTTAGAGAACCAGACCGACAGCGCTTTAAATAGTGAACCCACATGTTCAGGTGGGAGCGCTCTGGAAAGTTTCTGGGTCAAGTCCAGTGAGTGCACCTGTCCCCTTCAGACCAGTTCCACCGTCATTACTGCCCGACCCGCATTCCGGACAGCCCCAACCGGAGGGGAATTTACAGTCAGTGATTCCATTTCCTTTACTCAGGAATGAGCACAGGCATACGGTCATATTTAGGAACTCAATTCCGCCTTCTATTCTCAGACTGGTGTCCTTGTACTTACCTTGTCCACAGTTTTTGGTCCACCGACTCTTCATTAGTGGATGCATTGGGTTTGTAAACGCTAGGATCCAACAAGGAAGCATCCAGGTCCCTCTGGTCCTCACCTGCTGGCAGCTTCAGAGCCATTCAGAGAACGCTGGAGCAGCTCCTGCTGTGTGAGCAGCTCCTCTGCTTCACCCGCTGCTCCTCATCTTCAAACCGGCCAAACTGTATCAACTTGTTGGAACACAATTCTGTCAGCCACTAGGCGTGATTTCTGTGCAGACAGCATCACTCAGAGGTGGTTTCACCGGCTGCCGGTTTTGCATATTTTCTCTAAGAAAGGACATAGGCGTGTCTGGCATGGTGGCTGACAGTCTTACAAAGGCTGGGGCCTCCTCCTTCGCACACACACACACAAACACTTGAAACTAAAAAAAAAAAAAAAGCAGATGAACAGGTTTTGTAGGATTCACAAAAGTTTGGTTTATTTCATCAAACGCAAATCCGACCTTTTTAAAAACGTGGACCGACTAAAGGCAGGCGAGCAGTTTTGGGTCTGGGTGTGCAACACAGCCAATTTTCTCTGGAGAGAATTCGACCTCAAAAGAAACGACAATTAGCAGCAAGTTTTAAATACAAAAGAGAGTTAAACAGGTCTTCCTCGCAGGAGGGGGAGAAAGTAAAAAGAAAAAGAACACACACATGCAGGAAACCAGAAAACATGGCTGTAAAATGTGGACGATTTAAAAAGCGGTCATCGTAATACCCGTGGAGGCTCATTGGCTTCGGATGATCGATAAGAGCAAAACTGGTGCTGAAAAAGAAACGAGTCCAGTCTGAATGAATTTCAAATATTAAAAAGTTTGAAATAGACTTGAGCCGGATTTGGCAAAAGCAGCCACCCCCCCCCACCCCCCGTCCATCAACGGCACAGGTCAGGGCTTCACTGTGGCCACAAACTCCAGTAGATAGGGTACAGGAGAAGCATTTAGAGCATAGGGTCAGCAGTGTCCACCATAGCGCTCAGAGAAGCATGGGGAGAGAATTCCCCACGGTTCAAACATATGAGCCCGGACTTATTAAACCCCTCATACACATAAAATTATTCATTTTACAACGGAGTTCATCCCATGGATCAACTGTAAAGGTACATTCTAAGCAAAATGACAAAACCAAGGAGGACACATTTACTCGACTGTTTCAAATAATGGCGTATAGCTTTCCACTCATTTGAAGGATATTCACATTTTTGTTTGTGAAATTTTGAATGGGAACCCGTCCAGCCTCGCGATCGGAACACTTCTTCGCTTTATCGCATCTCGGCTGGAGCAAAAAAAGTGCACTGGTCCTCCCCCCACGCAGAACACCGCTGTAATGTACCCACCCTCACAGGCACACCACAATCTTTCTGGGGGAAATGGTCACAAATAATAACACCACCGGTTCAGGCTTTAAAAAGACTATGTATATATATGTGTGTATATATACATTTATACATACACACACGTATATATATATATAAACAACAGCTATTAGAATTTAGTCGTCGCTGAGATCTAGCTAAAAATCCAGGATCTGTGATAAAACAGAGTAATTCTGTCACTTTGCAAATACAGCATTTTACAGATTGCACATTAAATCTTACCTGTCATATATGAAACATGAAAAAAAAAGAAAAGGTAGCATCTGTTTTTACATATATGTTATCAGGCTTTCACACAGTCACTGACTGGTCCATAAATAGACGGGCACAGGGACGTGGGTTCGTCTGTTCACTTAGGGTCCTCGATGGTGCCCGTGCTGAGGTCAGTCATTTTGGGGTACTTCACCTTCTTCTGGTCCAGCTCATTTTGAGCCCACAGCAGCAGCTTCAGGAGTTTGGCCAGCTTGGGTGTGGACTCCCTGTTTTCATAGTCCAGCACGGCCTGGTTCACCTCGCTCCACACCTGACAAACAAATTCCTCTCCAGTTTAGTCGGGACCCGTGCACACTGTGTGCATTGTGCGTGCAGGCAGCCTGACGCGCCTCTGATGAACAAGCTACGGATTGATAACCTGCTTTCAGACCTCGGCTTATCTCCGTCTCACAGCAGACACACAAATGGTACATGTCGGCCACACTGGAAACACATATTAACCAATGATGTCACACCTACCGACTGCTAAGTGAAAAGCTTCTGACCTGTATATGTGTTAACTTGTGTGACTGTGGTGGGACACCTGAATTTCTCTGACAGGGGATTAATAAAGTTTTTATCCATCTATATAAACTGAAGACTTCGCTATAAAAAAACAAACAAATCAAAATGGCTTTGTGCTAGTATGAAAAGGCCGATTTGTCATAAAACAAATAGCCATGACAACCGCTTCACTTGTGTTTGTCCATTTCTATGGCATTACGACACACAAAGGCCACTAATAGATTAATTGTTGAATCTAGGTGTTAGAAGACGTGAATTAAACTGAGATTATACATTACAAAAATGTTCAGTTTAAGTCTTAATGCAAATGCTCTGTTTTTCCTGGTCTGAGGTTCAATCATCAACTTTCTAACTATATGTAAACCTTGCTAAATAACCAGCTGATGTTAGAGCAGGAGCTGCAGCTTTGCCTTTACTGCACATGGAGATAATTAAAATAGTTTAAATTCCTCCAAGATTTCCATCGGGTCCGCTGGGATCCCAATTAGAAAAGCAAGTGATGCAAGCAATAGATTTTCATAAGCTCTGACTTGTCGCTGTCAGAAAAGTACAGGAATTTTTTTTCAGAGAGGGAAAAAAGCAAACAAAAAAAAAAAAAAATACAATGCCCAACCAGCTGTTTTGTGGAGTACTATTAGATAAATGACAGCGTTTTTAATGCATACTATCAGACTGTAGGAACTAATTTCAAAATTCCTACGACTGCTTGCCCCAAAATAAACTACGGCTGGCAGCTGTTGGCTGTTTTATGGTCGACAGTGTTGAAATCAGCTGTACAAACCAGACACTTTAAGATACCACTGTCCCCTATCATCATTGGAACTGTTTCACCTGTAAGCAAAGATTTATTTTCCTTATTACAGTTCAAACAAAAATATGACAGCACGATATTCTCACCTGCCCTCAGACAATTTTCCGGTACTGCAGTGAGACAGCAGAGCAGTTCCAATTCATTTCAACAGTGACGCTATCGATGGCACAAACACCCGCCTACCTTTTGCCGCTGCATCATGTTGAGCAGATCTCCGAAGGGCGACTCCTCCGGGTTGTCGAAGGCCAGAAGGGCAAGCGTTCGCTCCATTTCCGTCAGGCACTCTCGGCTCTCCTCCCCCTGCTCCGCAAGTTGCGTCTGAGCGAATTCAAGCGCTGACTCAGTCTCTCTTAGCCTGATTAACTCAATCAAATGTTGCTGCTGCAAGTGGGAAAACAAAGAAGGCAATGCTGACAAAAACTTCATCAGTGACTGTAACAGCCTGAGTTAAATTTGCAGGGTAAGACCTTCATTCACACAGACAATGACTCCCGACACAACATCCCGGCTATATAGACTATAAACACCAAACAAAAGTTTTATCCGTTAACCCATTATTAATATAACGAAAAACTTCATAAATACAGAAAATGTCCTTGATAAGGAAGCACATGCTAAAACCAAAACAAAACCCTGGGCGTTTATACCTGCAGATGGAAATACAGGTATCGATTGGTATCAAGCAGTTCTGGGTGTAGACTGTTGATCAGTGCGATGGCCTCCTGTATCTGGCCCTTCAGGATCATCTCTCGTATCTTTATCCTTTCATCCAATGAATCCAGGTCGACACTCGGTTCGATCCCGGACTCCATCCGAAACTTTTCCGCTGCTTCTTTGAAGCCCTCTTCAACCAAGAGAAACAGACAAAGGCAAATACATTCATACCAGCTCAGTCAAAAAGTTGTACGTTCAGCTTACAGTTGGTGTGCTCAAGCTGGATGCCTCACCTGTCACCAGGTAATTCATAATGAGTCGATTCATATCCGCCCTCTGTATGTGCACATTGTTTAATTTGTCCATCCACTCCTCTTTTGTGATGTCCTCTGGCTTTTCAGCATAACTCATCATTGGTCTCCTGAGAAGTAGTGAAACGTGGGAGACGTGACAAGACTGACACAGCTTGGTGGCTGTCTGTACCTACACGAACAACAACTTATCAGGGTAGCTTATGGCAGCAAAGTGTAGACGTGGGTACATACTGTATAATAAAAATGGTTTACAAAACAATAACGTGACATCTCTGCGAATAAAACAAGCGGTCTGGCACTTGCAAGTTCGAGAAAAAAAACAACTAGGCAATTCACAGACGCTTCCAAAACAAACCCATTTCCTCCAGAGCAACAGCCCTGGTTAGCAGACTGTGTACGGTTTCTCAATTTACCGTGCAAGCACAAGGTCCCGCAGTATCCTTTTACGCAGGATGTAATTTTTCAGAAAAGTGCAGTCTTCTTGGTGCTTTTATAAAACTAACATTGATTAAAAAAAAAAAAACTGTAACCCGAAGGCACACGATCAAGCTTTTACCAGCTAGCTAACAGCCAAAGCTAAAGTGATAACCTCGCGATAGGTACGTCAACCCTGCGAGTTCTTCTATTGGTGAGGGCCATGACGTCATGGTTGCTGAGGGACAGCGAGAGTGCATACAGTTAGAGAACCAATCGAAACCCGCGTGCTCTTAGGGGAAAAAATCAAATTCAATAATAAATCATTCGTATCCAATTTACACACAAAATATTTCCTTAGCTAGTTCATGCAACTAACTTCTGAACTCATGTCTAAATTGAGTTTTTTTTTTACACTTCATATCACTTTGTTATTATTCACAATCTGAAAAAAATGCTAGCAAACCATTTTTACAGCAAACCCGAAAATATGTTATACATTTTGAATTTCCATTTGATATATATTGTGATTTTAAAAAAACACAAGAAAATTTTAATCAAATTAAAATTAAACTTATCTCAGATATTCTAGGCCACAAACCTGGCGTTGAAACAAGTGAGCCAAGAAGTTTTAAGTTTTAAATACCATTTATCCTGCTTACCTTGGTAAAAAGATATACATGTACAGATTTCAGGGTGAGGGTGCGGGGTTGTGGGCGGCACGGTGGTGTGGTGGTTAGCACTGTCGCCTCCCAGCAAGAAGGTTCTGGGTTCGAATCCCGGGGGAACCAGGGCCTTTCTGGGTGGAGTTTGCATCTTCTCCCTGTGTCTGCGTGGGTTCTCTCCGGGTTCTCCGGCTTCCTCCCACCGTCCAAAAACCTGCATGTTAGGTTGATTGGAGATTGGGGAAATTGCCCTTAGGAGTGAATGTGAGTGTGAGTGGTTGTTTGTCCTTGTATGTCCTGTGTGTGGCCCTGCGATGGACTGGCAGACTGTCCAGGGTGTACCCTGCCTCTCGCCCGTTGACCACTGGGATAGGCTCCAGTTCCCCCCGCGACCCCAACAGGGAATAAGTGGTATTGATAATGGATGGATGGATGGATGGGTGCGGGGTTGTTTGTCCTTGTGTGTCTCTGTGTGGCCCTGTGATGAACTGGTGGACCGTCCAGGGTGTGCCCCGCCACTTGACCACTGGGATGGGCTCCAGTTCTCCCCGCGACCCCTTTAGGGAATAAGCGATTACGATAATGGATGGATGGATGTGAATTTTGAAATAAAGCCGATGCCTGTGTAAACTGGGAAGGTTTTATGACAGGGAAATGCGGACCTGACATCATGTGTGTTTCCCCTTAACCAAAAATACAGTTTGAGATTTGAATATGGCGAGCACATTCTTTAGTATCATGAGCCCTCAGGCTTTGGTACCTGTTGCTGAAAATATTCCATAGTGTTTTATTTCATCCTTGTTTTTTCTTTGGCCCAGAACAAATGGCATCCGATTCTTAGCATTTGGACTATGCTCAGTCTGTGCACAACACGCATTCCCACAGTGCTTTGGCATCCCAGATGCTTTGGCGCCCAATTTTGCTCTTCGGTTTTACCTCTAACCCTTGACACATAATTGAAAATTATCTTGTATTTGACCGCAGTACAGCATCTCTGAAACTATGTTTTTTTGTGTACCATTCTCTCTTCTTTAACAACAGTCTGTAAATCATGTCTGGGAGCTGGAGAGAAGAGTTGCTGGACCTTTGGGAGACTAGTGGCATCTTGTCTGATAAAGGATTTAGTGTTTTTATGATGCTCAAATGATTTTCAGTTTGGTGTGGAAAGGTATGGAAAGCTGGCAAGCTAATCCGGTACCCAGTTTATTCAACTACATAGCCTAGCAGTTTTAATAGGAGAGCATGTGATTCTGTTGGCTTGCAAATATGATATCATAAAAACATATGATCATCTGGAAGCTTTAACCTCTTCTTAGCTCTGATGATATCTATCCAGTTGTCTGTCCTATAGGTACTCAAACACCCCACAATTCCATCAGAGATTCAGGCTTTTGAGCTGAATACCAATAATGATAGTCCCTCATCTCTTCATGAAAGGCACAACGTCCAGCATCGCCAAAGACTTCCAAATGTTATTAATCTGACTAGGACAGTTTTCCACTTTGCCTCAGCACACCTTAAATATGTTAAAATGCTTTAAACCGGATATATGGATGGCACACTGACTTGAATTCACAGGTATTGACTTTTGGCATTGTGACTGTGTCAAAGCGGTTATCTCTGACACCTGTTGGGCATGAGGTGCCTCCTGGGGGCTTACAAAGATGTCTGCTTATGATAAAAAACTGTTGATAACATCAGGTACTCCCTCTCTCTATCTCTGACTCTCTCTCTCTGTCTGTCTGTCTGTCTCTCTCTCTCTCATACACACACAGACTCAAACACACACACACAGGCACATCTCAAGTAATAAAACTTTATCATTTTTAATTTTTTGAAAAAGCTATGCCAGGTTATTAATAAGACAGAAATACATTCTTATGTGAAAATATTCCAGTTTTTAAAAAACGTTATACTTTTTACAAACCTGTTTAAAAATACAGGGGTTGGACAATGAAACTGAAACACCTGGTTTTAGACCACTATACTTTATTAGTATGGTGTAGGGCCTCCTTTTGCGGCCAATACAGCGTCAATTCGTCTTGGGAATGACATATACAAGTCCTGCAGGATGGTCAGATGAATTTTATGCCTTTCTTCTCGCAGGATAGTGGCCAGGTCATGACGTGATGCTGGTGGAGGAAAATGTTTCCTGACTCGCTCCTCCAAAACACCCCAAAGTGGCTCAATAATATTTAGATCTGGTGACTGTGCAGGCCATGGGAGATGTTCAACTTCACTTTCATGTTCAGCAAACCAATCTTTCACCAGTCTTGCTGTGTGTATTGATGCATTGTCATCCTGATACACGGCACCTCCTTCAGGATACAGTGTTTGAACCATTGGATGCACATGGTCCTCCAAAATGGTTCGGTAGTCCTTGGCAGTGACGCGCCCATCTAGCACAAGTATGGGGCCAAGGGAATGCCATGGTATGGCAGCCCAAACCATCACTGATCCACCCCCATGCTTCACTCTGGGCATGCAACAGACTGGGTGGTACGCTTCTTTGGGGCTTCTCCACACCGTAACTCTCCCGGATGTGGGGAAAACAGTAAAGGCGGACTCATCAGAGAACAATACATGTTTCACATTGTCCACATCCCAAGATTTGCGCTCCTTGCACCATTGAAACCGACGTTTGGCATTGGCACGAGTGACCGAAGGTTTGGCTATAGCAGCCCGGCCGTGTATATTGACCCTGTGGAGCTCCCGACGGACAATTTTGGTGGAAACAGGAGAGTTGAGGTGCACATTTAATTCTGCCGTGATTCGGGAAGCCGTGGTTTTATGTTTTTTGGATAGAATCCGGGTTAGCACCCGAAAATCCCTTTCTGACAGCGTCCTCTTGCATCCACCGTTAATCCTGTTGGATGTGGTTCGTCCTTCTTGGTGGTATGCTGACATTACCCTGGATACCGTGGCTCTTGATACATCACAAAGACTTGCTGTCTTGGTCACAGATGCGTCAGCAAGACGGGCACCAACAATTTGTCCTCTTTTGAACTCTTGTATGTCACCCATAATGTTGTGTGCATTGCAATATTTTGAGCAACACTGTGCTCTTACCCTGCTAATTGGACCCTCACAGTCTGCTCTTATTGGTTCAATGTGCAATTAATGAAGATTGGCCACCAGGCTGGTCCAATTTAGCCATGAAACCTCCCACACTAAAATGAGAGGTGTTTCAGTTTCATTGTCCAACCCCTGTAACTGTTGTGTCTTGAATTGCATTTTTATAATATATTATATTATTATAATAATATATTATATAATATTTATATTAATATTACGAATATAGTTTTATGCGGATGCATTACAGAATAGACCCATACAAAAAAACTATATACTTTGTTCGAGGTTTTCATTGGTTTTGGCAGATAAAAACAAGCTCTAAGGCCCCAAAGTGAAACAGTTTAACCACCAGTCTCTAAAAAATGTATATCTTTTATAAATAATAAATAATTAGCATCTATTTAGGGTATAATTCATACACAGATAGCGTTTTATTATTTGGTGTGCGTAGTGATGGAGTTTCAGCGTCACGCCTCGCATCTCTCCGTGCACGCGCACGTCGCGCGCTGTCAGGGGGCGGAGCCGGCGCCTGCTGCATCTGTCCATGGTCGCGTAGTGGAGAGGGTCCTGGTACGTGCGCGATGCGACCATAGTCCCTCCGTCTGCAGCCACAGCGTTTCGGGAGCGTCCGTTCAGCAGCGCATCACAGCCCGCGGAAAGGTGAGCATCCACGCGCGTCCCCATCCTGTCCCTTCCTCCTCCGGACCGCGCTCCGTTGCCCTTGAAAAATTCCTGCTGACGATCCATCCCTGCCCTGCATCACGAGCAGGCCGGGAAGCAAACCAACATGGATGCTGTAGCAGTGCAGCTGATGAGGCAGGCTCAGAGATTATGCCCCTCTGCCGCGCACCCCTGGTGCCTAATCCTTCCGCGAGACCATCCACGCGCGGATTCCTCAAGAGATGAAAATTGACAGCCAAGCCAAGATTAATTACTTTTGGCTAGATGTAAAAAAAAAAGAAAAAATAATTAAAAAACACGTTTTTTAGAGGCCTTCAAGTAGGTGCCTTTTCATTTGTGTCGAGATGACACCCATTTGGAAGCAGCCGTCTTGCTTGATGACTCTTATTGTCTTGCCAAACCTTTTTTCTTATCTTTTTTTATTTGTTCTTGCAAAATGCTTTTTTTATTATATATTTTTTAACAAACCCTGCCCTGTTGCTGCTCGTCACTCTACCTCTCATTCATTTACTTAAAGCAGTGTAGGCATCGCTGGCCCTGCCAAGATGCCGACAGTATCAGTATAATCAGCTAGAAGGGTTTATGTCTCTGCTGCAACCTCCCTGAAAATCTGCAAAGGAAGATGCAATTAATCCAGTCAGCCCAGCAGTTAGCCCCCTCGTCGACCTCTCTCTGTCGTATGTTTCCTCGCCGAGCTGTTTGTCGGTGTGGTTGTGTTGAGAGGAAGCAGAGCTGAAGCAGCTGTAGGCAGCAGCTTTCACCTTTGAGTGTCACGGGCCCCTTTACCCCAGGTGTATTTCCAAACCGTTCTGTTCAGTTTTTTCTCATTTCTGTGTCCAGCTTGAAGCATCATGGCCGAGCAGCAGAGACAGCGATCTCTGTCCACTGCCGGGGAGTCCCTCTACCACGTGCTGGGAGTGGACAAGGTGGCAACGTCGGATGATATTAAAAGATCTTATAGGTGAGGCACCCCCCCACACCCCTTGCAGGAAAGCCTGAAACTGATGGCTGAAACTGATGGCTTAATTCCCATCGGCTGTCCTTGTAGTCGCTCACGTTGGTCTGTGGCTTTCTGCCTCCTCTCTACAACAGGAAACTGGCGCTAAAGTTTCACCCCGACAAGAACCCCGACAATCCAGAGGCCGCGGATAAGTTCAAGGAGATCAACAATGCCCACGCCATTCTGAACGACCCCACAAAGCGTAACATTTACGACAAATACGGCTCCCTCGGGCTGTATGTGGCCGAGCAGTTTGGAGAGGAGAACGTTAACACTTACTTTGTCCTTTCAAGCTGGTGGGCAAAGGTGAGGGGAGCGCACACTCCGAGCCTGTCGCGTCCTGTCTGCTGTAGCCGTAGCCTGGGTTTTGATGACGCGTTTTTCGTCCACAGGCGCTGTTCGTCTTCTGTGGCCTGGCCACCGGATGCTACTTCTGCTGCTGCCTGTGCTGCTGCTGTAACTGCTGCTGCGGGAGATGTAAACCCCGGCCCAGGGAGGGCCAGGAGCAGGACTTCTACGTGTCCCCCGAGGACCTGGAGGCTCAGCTGCAGTCCGACGAGAGAGGTGAGTCCGAGCGGGGCCCGCTGCGTCCGAAGGTCGCCGGGCGGGGGACGGTGGCCTGAAAAGTGTTGGTTTCCGTTTTCTCAAAGCAGAGGCTGGTGGCGACCCCATAGTGCTGCAGCCCTCAGCGACAGAGACCACCCAGCTGACATCGGACGGGCACTACTCCTACAACACCGACACCGGCTTCAACTAACCCCCGCGCTCCCGTCACGTCCTGGCCCGGGGGTCCTGCCTGCTTCCCTGCTCCACTTTTAGTGCGATGAGAGAAAGAGGCAATCCATCTTTCCAGTACAGAAAGAGAGCCATGCAGAGGAGAGGGACTAGTGAGCATGGCCCGTGAACGGAACTAAAGAAGTCACACCCCTTGCACCCTTCCCCGGTCGTATCCCCCCCCCCCCAGCCCAGCACAAGAAGAAAAGAGAAACGACTCAGTTGTTTCCCTTTTATGTCTTCTTTTGTATTCCTTCGCCTTGAATCGCACAGTTCGCCTGCCCGACCTTCCCCTCCTCGTAGTTTGCATCATGGTGTAGCATGCACTGTGTCGAAAAAACATTGTGTCCGATTTTTTTCTTTTATTTATTCTTTTGTACACCTTAGCAACATTTTTTCTTTAGCGAGACTCATAATGTGTGCGCGGCAACCTATTGAATGAGTAAAGCTCGTAAGGGGAGGGCGAGGGGGACGTTTATAAGGTGTTTTATGCCGAGGGATCGGAGAGAGAGAGAGAGAGAGAGAGAGAGAGAGGGCTCAGGGAGGTGCGTTTGTCGGCCGAGGCGCTCAGTGCCGTCACCAAAAACGTCCAGAACTGAAACGCCATCCACATTTTAGGCTTTGCGCTTCCGATTTGCGATCAGTGTCTTTTCAGCAGAGTGCGCCACCTGCCGTCTTTGGCACCGTGCGTGTTCGTTTGCAGGTCAGTTTTTCCTAACCTGTCATTGCAGGGCAGATGACTTTCCCCAAATCCCTTCCTCATGATAATCAAAGAAAATTTTGAATTACTTTCATAAGTCTTTCAGTCCTAATACAATTTGGTGTGCTTCAGTGATAATAGTAGTACTTGATGGATGCACAAATTTAGACGGAATCTCAGAAAAAATGGCAGCATTAATTGATTTCGTGTTCATTACTAGACGGGGGGGGGGGTTATTTATTTACATGTTTATTTTCCTACTTTGGTAAAACACCTTGGCCCCTGGTATCTGACCGTGCTTCTGATATCTGTTTTTTCTTTTGATAAAATGTATTTTAAAAAATGGAAAAAACCCACAACTAATGAATACTCAGCAGAGCTCTTTCCTGCTGTGGCTTCAGTTCTTTGTGTTGCAGCCCCGGTTCATCCAGCTGAGTCAAACCAGCATCACGAGACAGCAGATTTAACAGGTCTTCATCAGCAGCTGTGCAGAGTGTGACATGACTGAATATAATAAGATGCCGATGGGATGTAAAACAAAAAAAAAGCAAAGGAAATGTCACACTCTTTTGTTATTTTTAACCTCATTGCATATTTGCGTGTGTGTGTGTGTTTTGAGCCAAAGTCTGATGTGGCTGGTACTTTGTCCGATGCTGTGATCGTTTGTCTCTGTCGACTTTTTCAAATCCTTTTTAGAGCAAGTAGCTCGTCAGGCATATCGTGCGTGAGCCAGTGCTACTGGCCGCTCGGAGAAATTCCTTTTCACTGCTCATTTTGCATACATCGCCACACATATTTGCCATAAAACGCCATTAACATCGTTGCCATTTTTTCATCTCTGCTAATGTGTTTCAATGGTTTACAATCGGTGAGCCCCTGTAGCCCACCCTCTGCTATTAATGGTATGGATGTTGACCTCTGTGGCCCCTGTATGATGTTTCCTGTAACCTCTGATGAAACATAGACGTCATGGCTTTTTCATTGAAATACTGAAAAATGCTACTGTAAATGTTCTAAGTTGAATGCACTGTGTGTTTAAAAAATTATAATGGATCAATGATCAGGAAATGATTCCGTAAAAAGACTACATCGTATATAGTGTAACTATAGTGAAACAGTTCTATGATGCATTTTTGAAATTTTGTTTTATATCATACTTTGTCATCTTCCAAAGGATGATTTCCTATCATTTTAAGTGGTATGGTGTTGTAATGCAACCATTAAATTTAGCTCAGAATGGGTTTAATGGTTAAGGTCGCTTGTACATACACTTGGCCCATATAAAATATAAACCTTAACGTTTATGTTGTAGCATGGTAATCGTGTGTCTGGAAGAAAACAAGTGGATCATTGATCTGATTTGCTGTTGTTGAATAAATGTTCTTCAACATTGACTCTTGTCCTTATCAAACAACAGTTGTTGTTTTTTTACCCCTTTATTCCTATTAGACCCTCTTTTAAATGATCCTTTGTTCCAATAGCTTGCAGGAATTCAGGCAGATGTCTTATCTGGTTTCTTCATACTCTTCCTATACTTTATACTATTCTTTATACTAATATTTTAGGGATCATTCAAATGCCTTATGCTGTAAAAAAGAAATAGGGAAATTAAGATGAAGGTCTGGTTTTCGTTATACTATATACTACTCATTTTGCTGTACATAAAAAGAAAGTGTATAGGAATCAAAATAGAAATCTTATGTATACAGTATATTTTCTGTTTTTTTTTCCAAGGTTATAAATTCAAAGAATAGTGAGAAATATTTTTTTCCAGAAAGCAGAATACAATAATGGTCAACTACTGAAAACGCTAGGCTATTAAAATGAATGATGAAGTTCTTAGTTAGTTAGTCTGACACAGATAAACTGAAGAAAAACATGTACACGAGCAGCAAAAACCAAGGAACACATTCTTAAGTATACATTTGCATCTATTGTTGACACAATGGGACGTTTGGTTTTCTTTTTATCCAAGTTCACCTTAAGTACATGCCTGCCTCAATGCCTCATTAAATCAAGTGTTATGATAATAAAGAGTGATGCGTGCGTCACTTTAATGTTAGTGGAGGTGATTTCAAGCCAAACCAGTGGCTATAATTAACACATTGCTTTACAAACCATTTCAGCAAAAAGCCTGTCTATAAACAACATTTTGAATCAGAAACTGATTCTGCAAGCTTTGTAACATATGTGAATGTTTGTATGTTTACATTACAGATTGTAAAGGAGTTGTAGCTCTATGTGCACATGTCAGCATGTATGACCAACAGATGGAGATAGGTTTTCAGTTCACAACAGTAGTTCACTTTTGTGACGGTTAGTGTGTCAGATTTGATGTTGTTCAAATATAAACCCTGTTGCATTAGTCTATCACAGCTAAACAGAGCGTCTAATATGAATCTCCTTTCTTGCACTAACTGTGACTGAAAGGCTTTTTTACTTAGATACTGCCCCAGCTTCCTGATGATAGATTTCATTATTTGCATTGTAGAAATATTTGTGCTACCTCAGTAAAGAATCTTAAAAACAAACAAACATCCAGTCTATACCTGTTTTATTCACATTATGTTTAGACTTTGGGCTTTTCCACGTGTTATCATAGAGGCATGTGTAAACAACGTCAATTTATTCATTCATTGGGTTTTTTAAATGTAATTCTAAATGGGTTTTAACATGACTTTTATGGTTTTGTTTTATGTTGGCGGTGGTCAGTCACTGTAAACGTCTTGTTTGAGAGTGAAAGCCGCCAAACCCAATAATAGCCCAGCTGATCCTGACCGCTCGCTGCCGGTGTCTGAGCTCAGTGAGCGAATGGACAACAGTTGGCTGGACTAGCCTGTCGGAACACTCCGGAGTGGACAAGGCAGCAATGAGCCGACAAGGTAAGAACTACCGAAAGCTTCTCTGTACGCGGCGTTTGATATAAGCGGATATACGTTTGTTATTCTAGCTCAGCTAAATATATATACATTTATATTTCTGAGTTTATTCAAAGGGATAGCCTCGTGCGCAACAAGTTAGCTGTTAGCTAGCCAAGCGGAGGAATTCAGCACCGGACAGCTCCCCGTGTCCATTGTGCTGTTAGTACTGACCTCCATCAGTCACAAAACCTCTGCTTTCATTTCTACTCTAAAATATGTTTTGTGAGTGACTTGTTTAGACGGAATTCCCGTGTGTAAATCTCCGTAGTTTGGCGTCTAATGCTCTGTAACACGAGAGTGTCCGTCACTTTGCAAACCAGAATAAGACCATTAGTTCCAGTTGTATTCATAGTTGTGTTTAATCATTAGTGTTAGAAAAGATAAGGAACCAAAATGCAAGTGAAGTATCCTACATAGTGCACTCAAATATGTCGGAAGGACATTAAGTGGAATAAAAAGTACAATTGTTGCCTCTAAGTCATAATCTTTTAGAAATGATTGTGTAACACGTTGTTCACTGTAACAACAAGAGTTTGATGGTTGTCCTTTGTTAATGATAATATTTTAAGATGGGCTTCATGTGCTATATCTATTCTTTTGCACAGGGTTATGTAGTCTGTTTGGGACAAGTTTTATCATTTATGGATATCCATCACAATGATCCTTGCATAACCATGTTGATATTCTCCACATGTCTAAGGTTTTATCGGGGCTTCTCCTTCATTCAACTTCTCCTCGAGGATCACTGAGAATGGATGTTCACACACAGCTCTAACGGAGGACGACTTGGAAAATCTGCAGTTTGAGCTTACAAAGGTAAAGCAGCTTGTTTGGGCTGTCTTTCACAATGTGAAAGCTGCATGTAAAACAAAATGGGGTGTTTCCATTGACCTGATCTTAGCTTTCTTTTTTCTTTCACATAGACTGAGGATGAGATTCAGACCTTGAGACAGGTGCTTCTGTCCAAAGAAAAATATGCCGCAGACATCAGGAAGCAGCTCGGAATGAGTCCTCTTAGCAACATCAAACAGAACCTGTCCAAAGGCTGGCAAGAAGTCCAGACCTCAGCCCCGTAAGTGTACTCAAAGTCCCATAAAAGTTAGGGAGATAATACAGTGGTCATAATTGCTCAGTGCCTTAATGGTGTGTAGTTTAAAAGACTGGAGAAATCCAACCAGCGTATCTGCCACGCATTGCCTCAGCGTGACACGGTTACATAATCTTAAAACGCACATGGCTGTCCTCTCAATCCAGTAAAGTAATCCTCCAACCCGTGCGTGCTGTGTGTTTTCAGGTATCTCACAGCCTCTGCTACCCTGGAGGACATCAGCCACTCCACTGTGTGAGTTTCGCTCGTCATGATCCGATCGCGCACTGAAAGAAACACAACCGCTCTTTCAGCGCTAAGGGGCTTCCGACGTTTTTTGGCAAGCACACGCGCGTTAAAGAGGGATTCCTTCCAGGAAACAAGTGATTGGATTGTCGAGATCAAACAGGATCGCTGGCCTGTTAATAGTTTCGCTGGCTGGCTTAGCACAAGAAGCAGCGGTATTAGCAGCAACTGCAGGAACAGCCGCGAGTGTTGGTCTGAAGCAGTGGGCACAGGATCCTCTGCAGCCAGATGGACTGCGACCATTGACGCACATAGGCTTATTATTAATCTGAGTTTGAGTCTAAGTTTGAGCCTATGTCTTCCATGGCTGTCCAGCCTTGAAATACATGTAGAAATGGAAACACTGAAACCTTTCTTCATTCAGTTTCCAAGCCCCACTGCTTATTTGTGCCTGCAGGTACACCAAGACACGGGACGGCCTCTGTCAGGCAGGACAGGTGACCTCTGCTGCGCTGTCCAGTGTGGGCGTGGTCATCACCAGGAGACTGGCCCAGATGAGGTACACCCAGAGCTGGCTCAGCCTCCTCCTTCAAATGCTACCGTTTTTCATTTCCATACACTAAAACACAAAAGATTTGAATCAGGCTGATGACACGCAACAATTTGCCATTTATTCTTCTCATTCCTAGTCTCATGCATTACACAATCATTTATTCCCTACAAAAAACAATAATAATCCAAGTTGAACTTGACTTGAAAGATTCTATTTGGAGTATTGCCTTTTTTTTAAAGCAAGTCAACAACCATAATCCAATCACAGCAGTGCACAGTGGGAGTTGCTAAGTCTGTTGTTATCTTTGTTAGACTGGAAGCAAGTGTAACATGTGTGTGTGTGTGTGTCTTTTTGTGTGTTTGTGTGCGGGTGTATCTGTCCTCTATCGTCATGCTGCAAACTCTACAGAGCCCTGCCTCTTCCAAGCCCTCAACGGTAAGAATATCACAATCATTTTATCAATGAGAACTTTTCGGGTTTCAGTTTTAAAAATTCAACTTCTACAGCTCTTAGTACAGAAAGGGGTCGGCGCTACTTTTTTATGTGTTAAGACAGATTTCATATTCTATAATCCAACTACACATATAACATTTATTTTACTTTTGTTAATCCTTCATGGGAAAGATTCCATGCTGTGTAGATATTCATGAGATTTTCATGAGAATTCCATTTTTATTTTTTGACCATTTACCAGTAGAAGTGTATTTTAAGACTCTCTGTCCCTCTCTTTTTTTGTGTTTTTCATACAGCAGCTTGAGCCACACGATAAGTGTGCCAACTATGAGGTAAACTATCGTAATTTCGGGAAAAGAAACAGTGTTTGCCATATTTATTGCTGGTTTTGTGTTTGTAACTAGCAAGCTTGTCTATCTCTAGACACTCCTCAACATTCAAGTCTTTAGAAGAGATGGTCGGCAATGTGAAGGTAAGTTTATAGGTATATAACATCATAACACACTGTCTAGATATCCATGTTTTAATGATAATTTCCCCTCTGGGATTATTAAACTTTTTCTGATTCTGATTCTGATTTTGCTTCTGCATCCAAAGGACAAGGTGACTGGAGGCCTGTCAAATAACGGAGACACCTCTGGGTTTGAAAGAAGATATGTACGCAACTCGACATGAGATGAAACAACCTTCTGAAACATCCAACCATGAATTTTGGAAGAAAAATATTTTTTTCCTCATTGCATTTTTATTCAGTGTTATTTCTGACAATTAGCAAAAACTGACTAATAGAATCTAATAGATTGAAAAGCTTTTGAAATCAAAATTTGATACAGTAAGTTCATGTGTAACTTAAGTGAAATTGGAATTTTAATTTTCCCAAGATAAACTATGAATTCATCTACTGGCAACAGCTGTCTACAAAATATTTTTGTAAAGTCATGTTTTTCAATTAAAGTTTATAGAAGTGTGACTGTGTGTCTGTTAACTTTGTTATCTGGGGTTTTGTTTACAGTGGGCTTGTTTGTCAGACAGATTGCAGTATTGTCACACACGAGCCTCTGGGTGGCGCTGAAGGGCTACACATTTAACTGTTTTCCATCCACCCATCCATTTTCTGAACCACTTTTTCCCAAATGGGGTCATGGGGGGACTGGAGCCTGTCCCAGTATTCAAAGGCCAGAGGCAGGATACACCCTGGACACCCGTCCATATCAGAGCCATTTAACAGTTTTGTTCTTATGAAAAACACTAATTAAATGCGTTTCTAGGTACCGTTTCAATTTTGATTCCTTTATTGAGATGAAAGTCTCTTACGAAAATGAACTGAGCCGTAAATGTCCAAGGTTCCATGAAAGTAGAACTTAATATTTTAATACCACACGGATAACAAACAATGTCTATGACATGGTTTACTGTACTTGGATGCTCAGTCCAAAGTTGTTGGATTTTTCATTTGTTGGGACAAGCAAAAACACGGGTATAGATTTTTAAAAAGTAAGTTCCCTGACCGGGAATCGAACCCGGGCCGCGGCGGTGAGAGCGCCGAATCCTAACCACTAGACCACCAGGGACGGTGCGAGACGGCAGATGTGATCAGTTTATTTTATCCAACCTTTTCTATTAAAAGGTATTCATTTTATTGGCATTGGTCAAGTCAGAAGGTAGAAAATAAAAAACAGTGATGGTCCTGCCATCAGACGAAGCTCATTAAACGAGTCACAGGAAGAAAATCGTTCGTAATTGACTGACATGAGAAAATATGTGAGAAAACACATGAGAAACTATCATAAACTCTACTCTCCCCTGACTCCGTGTTATCTTCACTATATCCTTTAAGGAACGTTTCCCCTCTCAGTCAGTCAGACCACTATTACTTCTTGCCAGACTAGCTGACACTGAAAACAGAAGCGGTCCTTGCCAGAGACTTTATCAAATCCCCTTTGGCTTTATGGCTGATGTCACCAAGGGCGCACGTTCCGTGTCCTCGGGTTGGGGATCAGTCCCCGCCCCGTGGGCCAGAGCAGCACGAGTCCCCCAGACTATAAAAGCCACGCACGGTCCCCTCCCCGTGACCACAGCAGCATAGTGATCGCAGCGGTCCAAACTCGTAGTTTGCCCACAAATGGGTCATAGTCACTTCTAGGTCTTCTTCTACTTCAGCCATTCGCACCTAACAGCCGCATCTGGTGCCTGTGTCACCATTCTACACTAAAAGGTAAGTTAGAAAGAATTGCCACTTGCTTTGATATATTATATTTGATATAGCCTAATATCGTGACTGCACTGTTTATCTCGTTATTCAATTTTTTGGGAGCTTTTTCTAGAGTTTCTTATCACATTTACGTCTAAACTCCACTAAATACTTGGGTAGTTTTTAACCTGAGAGACGTTATAGAATGACCCTGTGTAAGAGCACACAGACACCCAATTTCATCACCAGTTCAGAGAAAAAGACGCCATATTAAAATAGAAATAATAAAGCTTAATGTAGGGGTGTGCAAGTGACTGGTTTGTGCGTCACCTGCTGTGTTTATCTAGGCTCTGACTTGTGTTGGTCACCTTGAAATCCCCAAAGCCATATGCTGTCCACCGAGTTAAGCTTCACAGCCCACAGCCGGTTCTCAAAGCTGTTCCAGCACTGTTCTTTTAAATGTGTGGATAGGGGTGGATTTTTGAGGGAAAAAGGTAATCATTTTCAGTACACACTTAAGTTAGATCAAGTTAATCTAACATGTCTAAAGTATAGCCACTGCAGTGGCCGGCCTGAGTGAAGCAGATACTTTGAAGTGACGCCAGACATCAACCCTAAAATGTCCTTTATTACAAGAGCTATTAGCAGCCTATCACGCAGGCTGCCCGTGCAGAGGGTGTGCTGGGACGTGCAGCATGCACAGACATTTGAGTTATGTCAGTCATGAGAAACCAGATTCTCCAGGCAGCTGCTTCTGGAATGGGGGCAAGCGACTATGCCGAGGAGCTGAGACTATGAATGAATGCAGCAAAGTTCTTCCCACTCGTTCAGTCCAAGCAGATGCGTCGTATTTATTAGCTGAAGGCCAGGCTCTTTGTGGTTTTGGTGAAAGAATGAAAAAAAAAAGTACTTGCGTGCAATCTTGTCACAAAAGCTGTGATTGTGTAACATTGTAAAATTGTATCAACATTATAGTTTTCTTTTCTTTGGTGTAATCCTTCCTATTCTCTCCGTTAGGTTACCAATTTCATCTTTGAGCGGTTTTTCCACCCAAGGTCGAAAGAAAATGGCAGCAATTCCATCAAGTGGTTCTCTCATCGCCACCCATGACTACTACAGAAGTAAGTGACAATATCCCCAATATCCACAAAAGGAAGAGACTATGGATCAAAGCCCCAGTTTCCTTCATTCTTCTGTGATTCTAACCCTGGAATAAGCTTGTTTTTAAACGTCTGTATGTCTGTCTTCTAGGACGCCTGGGGTCCAACTCCAGTAACAGTTCTTGTGGCAGCGCTGAGTACACAGGAGAGGTCATTCCACACCACCCAGGTAAAATGCAACAGGATTTTGTTCACATTGTCTTTTTGAAAAACAAAAGTGCATCCCACCTGAATTAAAACGACTGAAGATAAAGAGCTTTTTTTTTCCCATGTAGCACTTCCGAGGCAAGACTCCGGACACTGGTGGACCTCGTTTTTCTTTGCCAAGCAGAACCAGCCCGGCACTCAGAATGGATTTGACAATCAAAAGTGAGTTCTTTAACCCACAAATGGATGAGGAGCAGTTAGCTTGGCGGTGCCCGTCACGGGGAGGGAGGGCTAAACTGGAATGGCCTTTGTGTTGCAGGAACGGAACCTACACAGTGTCCAATGGCCAGGTGACCTGCATCGCCAGGGAGATGGTTCTGAAGCGACAGCTCAGCGAAAGCAGTGAAAATGGGAAATCTGAACCCATGACTCCCCCTTCGGCGCCCTCCTAGACGCCATTCCCACCCCCCACACACCTGTCTCACCTTCAGCTTGCCATCCGTCACGCAGCCCCGCGGTGAAGATGGAGATGATGTCGGTGATGATGATGGTGTTTTGTAACCTATAGTAAATAGACTTTGCTTGTTGTTTTGCCTCCGTATGTCATCTTTGTATTATGACCAAAAGTAAAAACAAAAACAACCGAAAAAAAGTATGTAAAAAGACATTTTTTTCATTTATTTCTTGTAACGACTTTCCACTGTTGATACTGATATGTTGATTAGGATTAAAAGCTTGTAGTCACCACTTCTGCGTCACTGATCAATGCAGCAGTTATGACTCTTTAAGGGGTTCCCGTAAAAGGTATAAAAGAGGAAAACAATTGTACAGTACTTTGGTGTAATCCTCACACAGAGAGGCAGCGGTTTTATAACCTGGTGCAGAAACACATGCAGCCTAGTTATCAGGCCGGTCTAATCTCTTTAACGTCGGTATGATTAGAAACGATTAATTCAGGTGGTAAAGCAGCTTGTGTAATGCCCCGTCTTGACTTGGATGTGGGTCACCATCTTCTGGAAGACAGGCTGTCACGGAGGGTAAAGATTAGGGTGGTTTTGATCACTACATTGAAGAGCAAGTTGTTTTCTGGTTTCTTTACCCAACTATGAGTCATGGCTTTTTTCACCATGACGGAAACATGATCTAAACCACCTGCCTCTGTAGGTTTGAATTATTTAACCTCCTGAGACATTGAGGACATTGAAGTTTAGCCTCTCTGTGCCCTGATACATTATATAAAAACTTGGACCTGTTGGCCTCATAGTAGACACTACTAGAAACTGATGTTTGAAATATAAAATAAAATGGTCTTATATGTTTTTAACCAATCGTGTCTATATTGTGTAATTGAAATTTTATAACTGATTTAAGTAATTTGGACTTGCAAAACCATTACAATGAAACCTTCAAGATACAAATAGTCACATTTTACATACAATGATACTGTCACTGTATGAGGAAAAATTCCTACAGTTAGCGTTAAGTTTGTGTTAGGTTGGATCCAGAGTAAACTAAAGACTGTACAACACGTCTTGCTTTTCTTATATGGCTGCCGGATAAAGTTTTGCTCCTACTGACCAAAAAAAACCCACATTACCCAATATTCCAACTGATCCCTTCTGAGTAGACGTTAACAAAGGGGTTAACATCCTTAAGTACATTCACAAAATAAATGTTTACCAAGTTGCGGGTAGTCAGTTGTTGATCACATTTAACAAAACTCCTTCACAAACTAAAGTATTTGAACTACACCAGCAAAATTTAGCAAAGGGAATATATTTAAAAAAATATATCTACATATATATAAAAAACACATATATGTATTTCATATATACATACACTATATTGCCAAAAGTATTTGCTCACCTGCCTTGACTCACATATGAGCTTAAGTGACATCCCGTTCCTAATCCATAGGGTTCAATATGACGTCGGTCCACCCTTTGCAGCTAGAACAGCTTCAACTCTTCTGGGAAGGCTGTCCACAAGGTTTAGGAGTGTGTTTATGGGAATTTTTGACCATTCTTCCAGAAGCGCATTTGTGAGGTTGCACACTGATGTTGGACGAGAAGGCCTGGCTCTCAGTCTCCGCTCTAATTCATCCCAAAGGTGTTCTATCGGGTTGAGGTCAGGACTCTGTGCAGGCCAGTCAAGTTCATCCACACCAGACTCTGTCATCCATGTCTTTATGGACCTTGCTTTGTGCACTGGTGCACAGTCATGTTGGAAGAGGAAGGGGCCAGCTCCAAACTGTTCCCACAAAGTTGGGAGCATGGAATTGTCCAAAATGTCTTGGTATGCTGAAGCATTCAGAGTTCCTTTCACTGGAACTAAGGGGCCAAGCCCAGCTCCTGAAAAACAACCCCACACCATAATCCCCCCTCCACCAAACTTTACACTTGGCACAATGCAGTCAGACAAGTACCGTTCTCCTGGCAACCGCCAAACCCAGACCCGTCCATCAGATTGCCAGATGGAGAAGCGCGATTCGTCACTCCAGAGAACGCGTCTCCACTGCTCTAGAGTCCAGTGGCGGCGTGCTTTACACCACCGCATCCGACGCTTTGCATTGCACTTGGTGATGTATGGCTTGGATGCAGCTGCTCGACCATGGAAACCCATTCCATGAAGCTCTCTGCGCACTGTTCTTGAGCTAATCTGAAGGCCACATGAAGTTTAGAGGTCTGTAGTGATTGACTCTGCAGAAAGTTGGCGACCTCTTCGCACTATGCGCGTCAGCATCCGCTGACCCCGCTCCGTCAGTTTACGTGGCCTACCACTTCGTGGCTGAGTTGCTGTCGTTCCCAAACACTTCCATTTTCTTATAATACAGCTGACAGTTGACTGTGGAATATTTAGGAGCGAGGAAATTTCACGACTGGATTTGTTGCACAGGTGGCATCCTATCACAGTTCCACGCTGGAATTCACTGAGCTCCTGAGAGCGACCCATTCTTTCACAAATGTTTGTAAAAACAGTCTGCATGCCTAGGTGCTTGAATTTATACACCTGTGGCCATGGAAGTGATTGGAACACCTGATTCCGATAATTTGGATGGGTGAGCAAATACTTTTGGCAATATAGTGTAT
>JABUIW010000028.1:2845605-2860964 GCA_013363375.1 Menidia beryllina | reverse complement strand
TACCATATAAGCTAAAGAGCAGCTTCAGCAACAAACTCATTCAACCCCGCTGCTCTAAAGAACAATACAGGAAATAGTCCCTACCTACGGCAATAAGACTCTGCAACTTACCTGCCCAAGTCAAAGCCTCAAACACAGAAATGGACTAATCACAGGACTGCACAGTATTCATTTTTTTACTTGTACAATACTGTATCCTACTACTGGACTGCGACGGCAACCAAATTTATCTATCTATCTATAATCTAGTGAAGGGCCTCTGTCATCAAAACAATGGCAGTAATCATGCAACTAAAGGAAAATACATTTCTGTAATCTTTATATTGATGATGTAGGTCTTTTCTGGAACGTCTGTTGAGTCCTACCGCAAGGAGAGAGAAAAGTCAGCCCTCAGAGAGCAGAAAGGAGCAGCATAAAGGCCAAAGGTGACATTTAGTGAGACTTGATTTGGAAAAGAAGGCGTTACGTTGGTAGCGGCACGAGGAGGAATTAGCCATAAGCACGCAGGAGCTGTTCATGAAGGGCTCTCCGCGTGCACGTTACCAGCTGAATGTGCAGATGGGAAACAGCTGAATGATTAACTGATGTGGGCTGGAGCTGAGCTCAGCAGACGTATAGGCGAGTGAGTTGAACCTGATCACTCGGACTCCCTGAACTAATGCCAAGGCACTGTCGGGAAATGTTATGGCCCCGCTCATTTATTTATATTTTACCTCTCAAGGAGTCAGACATTCTTTTTAAAAGTTGATCAGTGGTTGCTTAGACACTCTTTAATCAGCAGGTGCTTCACTGCCAAAAACTGGGCAGAGGAAATCAGTGGCTATGGGTCTTGTGGCAGGATGAACAGGCCCCACAGCCCAGACCGCCACACCACCAAGAAAACAGAACGAATGGCAGCCAACATCAACAAAACCAACAACAAAAGAAGTGCTTTTCGAATTATCCGATCAAATGATGTCTTTCTAACTTATGAGATAAAAACAAACTCTGCTTTTTCCTTATAATCACAATTGTGTTTGTAGCTTAACCTGTTATAATTTCCTTGGCAATATAAAGAAATTACTGCTGGCTTCAGACTTCTGCACAGTAATATAAACAGTTCTTAGTTGAATGAAATCTCATGAAATTAAATTAAATTGAATGAATTAAATTTATGCGCAACCTATCATCTGTGAGATTTTCATATAGTTCAATTTCCCCAGTTTATTTCTGTTTTTTATTTGGTTGTCTGGTTTGTAGCAGATGGACTATACCTCCTCGTCTCTTTATAAAAATCTTGTCTTGTGTAATGTGACTAAATTCTGGATCCGGACTTACTGGTAATCTGAAAAGATCAATAGTTCGACTGGTTCTCTGAAATGGACTCGTCTACAAAGTAATCTGCTGTGTCCGCAATGAGCACACCGACAGCTAAGAATAGACTGAACAAAGTCTGGTTTGTGTCCAGTTCGGTTGTAAGATAAGATGTCTGATCAAATAGGAAAGTCAAACAGTGCCATCCCTGGATGGAGAGTGGGGCCTCATTCTGGAACAAGCACGTTACATCCAGGGGGTCAGAGACATTATTCACGTCCTCATGTCATGGAGTGACTTAACTCAGTTTAAAACTGAATGATCATGCCCCCCCAAAGCTGTCCTCTGAGTGGCAGGGTATCAAAAAACAACTTGAGCCCAAAAATGTTCCGTGATTCCATCCAAGTGGGTGTCATCTCAGAGTCTCAGGAGAGTCCCTTCATACAGGTCTCTGCCAGCTGCGGTCTGGGTTCCCCTGCTCCGAGTTGGCAGAAATACAGATACTGAGACTAATACTGAAAATAGTTCAAGGAAAGCAACACGGATGCAGACCATAAATACCTTATAAAGGGCAGGTCAACTAAATATACCAGGCTGAAGCTACAGATTTTTGATAATAAGATTCATTACAACGGGGCAGTGTAAGAAAGTGCAATGCAGAGTGAAACAGACTAACTTTAATGTTCAGCATTAGTGTTTAGAGTTTAAAATGAGTGTTTAGTGGAGTTTATGACCGCCCAATACTGGAGCAGATGTCAGACTGAAGATGCTAAAACTTGACCAACTGGGCATTTGCCAGCTGAACTTGATGTTGTAATAAAAATACATAGGTGGGTGTTCTAGTTGACCTACTTTTGACTTACTTACATAGCTTGATTTAGTGATTCATATACCTGGTTTGACACTTATTTTAAGTGTCAAACCAGGACCAATTGTGTCAGTGAAATGTCTCTTTTCAAGAAACCAGTAGTCTTCCTTATAACCTTAAACCTATTGACAAGAGAAACCAGGGATATCAACATTTCCCCAAGCATATGTGGTTTTAAAGGACTTCTACTGTAATACTTGACAGATCTAGACAAAAAAAGGAGTGTTTCCTTTTCAGATGTGACAGCCTCCACCGGGATTATGCGGAAGCTCCCCAAATATTGACGGTTATTAGACGTCCCTTAATGCTATGAAGCTAGTTTTTCTGATCTATTACTCTTTGTTGCAATTACATCACTCTGGCAGTTTGTCGATCAGCAGAGGAGGGGTCTTTCTTAAATTTCATATATCAAACTTCATATTTGAAATATACAACAAATGATTGTGTCAGTTGTCACAGACTCATTGCACTTTGACATTTGTTTTAGTATTTTTATGTTTGCATATCTATTTAGAGTTGTTGATTGAATCTACATTATACGCTTTTTCCCGGAGTATGGAATTAAAGTACTTGGTGAAAATGTTTCTTTTTTTTATGTGCATAAGACCTTGAGCTTTTGTAACAGTCAGCCGAAATTCCAGCATGGCTTCCCTGAATGCTCATGCACCTCAGCTGGCTCAAGTATAAACTGGAATCTGGGGCAAAGGCAATTTGGCTCATGAGTCAGTGCTGTCAAACAAATCAACACATGACTTTCACTAAATGTTCAAGTCCATACTCCACAGATAAGAGCAAAAAGGTATCCGGTACACAGCAGTTTTTAGAAGCAGCTTATTGAGTAACTTTCCATGTTTGGTTGCGTTTTTTTTTAAGGTAATGGGGCTCAGGCTGTTTTTTAGGGACAAAGGTGGAGTCCTGTTTTAGGTTTCTATTTGAGCTGCAGCACGACCCATGAGCGTGGACAAGAGCGCCACGTTTCAGTGAGGCTTTCAGGGTCAAAACAAAAACACCTCCATGCTGTCGTGCTCCCAGCGTGATAAGTTATTCACACAGTCCACAGTTGTGTATTTTAAGCCTTCTGTTTGTGTACTTTGCATGGCCTGAAATGCTCTGAAAAACAACTCTCCAAAGACTCTGCATACAAAGTTTTTTCTCTCCTGTATGATCAGGGTTAGGTTTTCCAAACATTGCACTAAAAACTTGTAAAAACACTTCTGGGAGCCGATTTATATTCAGTGATTTCATGTAGCTCCATTGTATAAATGCACTTATCTTTTTTGTATTTTAGACATTTATAGTACAAAATACTAATAGTACAAAAACACACATATTCCCTTCTGCTGTTCATCAGACTATTTGCTGATTTGTAATTCATACCAAAAGAATAATTCATTCAACAGTGCTCACCTGGATCAGTTTGGAATAAACAAACATTCTTATGATGTATGTCAGGGGTGTCCAACTCTGGTCATCAAGGGCCGCTGTCCTACAGGCCTGAGATGTTTCCCTGCTTCAACACACACATTCTGATTAAACAAATCTATTCCGAAGATTTTTAAGCTAATGGTGTCGATGCAGAACCTTTTAAAACTTGCAGAGCATTGGCCCTTTGGACGCAACCGATGGAAGCCGGACTGGCAAGAAAGAGGCCATGCAGGCACCGGTGAGGACACAACCTTCCCAAAGAAAGGCCTCCAGCTAAGGATTGTTGGGGGAAAATACCAGTAACCATAGATGGAACTGTTTAAATATGACTCATGTACTCTCACAGAACTTACTGTTTACTGTCCCACAAATCGGTCATGACACATGTACCCTTGAAGTGCTTACTATTCCCTTATTCTAAAGGAAGATTAGGCCTTGCTGACTAGATTCTGGTGCCAATATTTATTTTTCTGAAGCGGCAGAGTGTTTTGGTACGTCGTACGATTCACGTGAGGTCATACTGGGTCGCTCTCCCTTTGTGAAGCTTTATTTCTCCTTTTTACTATTCCTGACTTCCTCAGACGGACTAAGCGAAAAAACAACAGTTTGCCGTCACAAACAGGATCCCACGGCTGGTTTCTTCAGACCAGAACCTTTGCAGTGCTTTGGCCATACTGGGCAGATAGCATCCAGCCTAAATACCTCCAAGCTCTTGGGAGATGGAGCTCAGAGGTTCGGTTCTGCAACAGCAGATTGGGACCTGCACGAATTTGTGGAATTGGTTGGACAGGATCGAACAAGGAATACCTTCCTGCTGTGAGCTGCCACCCGAACCTGCAGCATTACTGCTGTTATAGAAGTTTTTTGTAGAGGATTTTTTGCTCTTCTTAACAGTGTGCCATCACACAAACAGAAAACAAACAGGAATTGTTATTAGGTATAAACTTTGTGTAAGTATCTGAACATTGAAGGTATTATTTTCTTTTAGATTGTCCCCTCTGCAAACTGCCCATGGTCTCTTTACTGGGAGCGTGCTGCCCTCTTGTGCGAGATTCAACAAATGCATGGGGCGGTGCAGGGCCGGACTCGTTTTTCTGCGTTTGAACCTGTGGAAGCCTCAAGTGTAGGGTGGCGTGAAAGGAAGAAAGGAAACTACAAGCAAAGTCTCACTTTGATAGCTCATCGCACTATTTTATTCAATTACTGACATCTCAGGAGAAGAGGAGAGCCTTGCAACTCTGCAGTTGGAAAACCACAGGGTTTTTTTTTTCTTCATTTTTTTAAAACTTTTTTTTTTTGTTTTCATCGCGTTGATGCAACACTGAAAAAGCGCTATTTCCAAACAAACACAGGTCCCTCATTAGTGATATGTAAGAGGCAGATAGAATCTCACCTGGACAGTTTTGCATGAAACATACAAATGAAACAGGTTCAACCTTTTCTTTTGTCTTTTTGTAGTTTCACATATAATAATAAATATCCATACTTATAAACACTCCAAAAAAAAAAAAATCAAAATATTAAGTCACAGGTACTGGAAAAAGCTCCACTTTTAAATCACAATGATAAATGTACAAAACAATAGACATCTCATATAAATGTTAATGGTTTTTGTTAGAGACTTATCTCAGAAGAAATTAGCGGATAAAACTAAACTTGGAGATTCAGTATTTCCTGAGGTTTATGGGTTCCCCTTAAAAGGCCAGGAGAGGGGAATGGCTTTTATGTTACCAAGGAGATATTACAACAGGTCAAAGTGTACCTTTCAGGGCACCAGTCGGGTTAAGGACAAGGAGTATTCCCAGACAACACAGCCAGGATACTAAAAGATTATGAGCACTTAATGTAGTTTCTTAAATGTACCCACACCCCACCATTCTCCATTTAGGCCACGACAGTATTTTAAAACAGTTGACAAAAGTCATCTTAATCCTTAATAAATCGTTGCTGGTCCACTTTGAGAAGTTGGGAAGCTCCCATTTACTTAATATGACCTAGTGAAATGCTCGAAGCCGTCACAACACCGAGCCGACTGCAGCCAGCCGTCAATGCACACTCTGACCATGTGACCGAGTATCGTCAAAGAGGTCACGTCTGCACTCGATGCAATGAAACAACAAAAGGAAAATATCTAGGCAAATGCACACAGATTAGGGGAATAGATGAGGGGGGAGGAAAGCATTTGGATAATTTGCCAAAAAACAAAACTAAACAAAACAACGCAAAATATCCTGAAAAAACTGTACATGTAAACATCACACTTTCACTGAGTCCAAAAACCAGAGGGGAAAATACAAAGCTTCACACAGGTTTACAGTACGACCCCCTGCACAGAGCTACAGTCTCTTATCGGTGCAGGGGAGGCAACAATTCAAATAATATAAATAACAATAGAAGTAATACAGACCATCACAAAATGATAAGTTAAAACAGGCAAGGGCTAAAACCACTTAGATTTTTTTTTCAACAGTGCTGTACCCACAGAAAAAAAAGGAAAGTTTAAAACATCTTTTATCACTCTTTGTACAGCTATACAGTACATTTATCTGACCACTTTAGCAATCCACAAGCTACCAGGGCATTTTAATCAACACCGATAGATTACAATGTCCAGTCAATACAAAGAGAAAATCCATTGGGCATCATAGGAAAACAAACAAACAAAAAAGACCAAAACAAAAACAGAACGGAACCAAACAACGACGTGACAACAAGAGGTTGCCGTTGATCACAGTAACTCCAGCGCACAGCTAAAACGTTGCTCAGCGTAGTAGACAGAAAACCAGTCTGCAGGCAAATGTTTGGTTCTGAGAATGAGCTTCAGCAGGTTGTCACTGAGGTTGACAATGACGTGAAGAGGATCTGCCATGGCTACGGTAACAAACAAGGAGGTTGGAGAAAGACGAGGAAGACATGTGAGGACTCATCTATGACTTCATCTCTCTGAGCTCAGAACGGGGGGAGGAGGAGAGTCGAGCAAGATGAGGTAAGCAGACATAGCTTTGCAAGATGGGAAATTCATAGGTTCAAAGAGATCCCACATTATGTCCATTAAGGGATTCACAATTGTTTTTTTTGGGGGGGGGGTCAAAGAGGAAAAAACATGACACTTGGAGTCTTTGTGAGTTATACCACCCTGCAATGTTTGAGTCTTTACCCAAACAGTCAAACAGCTCAATAAATAGTGTGTTGCTGCACCTACAGGGTCATTTTCAACTTTACTTAAAAGAGAAAAAGCTTCATGTGACAGATCTGAAACCTTAATGTCATCATTTGCTGTTTTTCTCTACATCCTTCATACGATTATTCTTTTTTTTTCAGTTTGCCTGTGGATATAGCAGCTAGGTGTGCTTTTTTTTGCATGTAGAGTTTAATCAGTGTGGTCTCGTTAACTCAGTCATCCTTCCATCTCTGAGCCTCAGATGGACCGTGCACAATTCTGTGCTCGAACTGAGCTCCGATTGAGCCGTTTTTGACTGATGAAAACTGCCTCTGATTGAGAGCTGTGTCAAATTGTCTTTGTCCTATTCGAATGATCAGTTCTCTGTTGTGTGTGAACTGAAGCTGATACTCCCAAATGAGGTAAGGACGCAAAAATCGACGTCTTAAGTTACCTTAATCCTGAGCTATAAAGTGCTTCCAAACTTGCAATAGATAATAGAATTCAAATGCAAAGGTTACGTGGTCTAATCATTGCATGGCAATTTTAAAAAGTAAAAAGAAAGAAAATGGTTGTTTAGGACATGGACGACCGGCTCCAGACTAGGCTTGTGGTGGGACAAACTCTGAGAGCAAAACAGACTGATGAGATGTGAGTTAAGATTTGTGATAAATACAGAAAAATATCTCTTTCAGCTTTGACTAATCGATAAGGTGCGAGCCACTTTGAGCTGCTTAAGGAGTCATTGTCATTGGAATGTTTCAGCCGACGGAATTGGATATTCTCAGATTGGCGTTGTACAAACTGGGTCACTCCACATGCACACAAAACACAAAAGTGGCACACCGCTAATACCAAAGCTCACACCAACAACCAAAATGAAAAGGTATATAGGAAATAATACACACACACACTTACACAAGTGCTTTTGTGCTGAGTGACTCATCGGTTAAAGTTGTGAGACTGTGCTCTAGGTCTGCTTTGAGAACTTCCGTGTGTATTTAGACCGCACACTGACGTACATCCATGCACACATAACCACACACACACGCACACACACACATACACACACACCACTACAGAAAGCTCGGAGAGTAAACTGGGATGCGATTTTTAAAGATTGTCTCTTGCTTCTTCTCAAACAGTGTGCGTTCAGACACGACGCGCAAAAAATGCAGATGTGATTCGGAGTTTTGAAAAGCCGTGGTCGGAGGAGACATTATGGATGGACGGACACACAGACAGAAGAAGGAGTGTGTGTTGTCTGCATCTGTTTGACTCTCGGTGGCAGGAGCGTGTGGGCTCTTCTGTATGTGCCGCTCTAAGTTGACCACCCAAACATGTTTTGAAGTAATAAAAAAAAAAAGAAACCCAAAAAGAAAAGAAAAGAAAAGAAAAGAAAAGAAAAGAAAAAGACGTGCAACAAGTCTCAAATCTCATTTATCTGCCAGGTCCCATTTTCTTTCTGTCGCAACAGAGGACTGATCCCAGTTCATGAAAGTGCCTCAGTCATGAGGTCAGAATTCACAACAAACAACGACAACATTGAATTAGGCTACAATGCTGCATGGGATATCTTTTTTTTTTCTTTTTACAACTTGACCGTCAGAGCATGAGAGGATTGTGGTGTATCGCTCTCTTAAAACATACTCAACTCAGTAAGCATTACTGATTATCTCCAATATTGCACCTTTTTCTAGTTTCCAGTAGCACTGGTTCTAAACCGAGAGTCCAAGCACAACATTATTCTCCTATTTTTTTTTCCCTGACAGGTGTGTTTGACCTCAGTTTGCATACCCAGGCTTCTTAAAATCCCTTCTCCTTTTCAGCAATGAGAAACTGCCCATCATAGAAAGATTCACAACGAAAAACTGAAAGGAAAGTCGCACTGGATAAATGAGTCTGAAGTGCCTGCAGCCACTCCAACGAAGCAGAATTTTGACCACACATCGGACGGACCTGACACTGTCATGCTGTTCATTTTCTTTCTCCATTTTTTTTTTTGTCCTTTTTTAAATGTTTTTTTTTCTCCTTTCCGGAGAGAAGGACAGGAGAGGCTGTTGAGGTTAACGGGTCAGTGGCGGGCTGCCACCTCTTTTAGCAGCGATTCCTTTATGGATTTAGAAATTACTTGACTCAAGACAACCCAATCAAACCTATGCCAATGTACAGCGTATTTTACATTAGTGTAAAAATAGAAAGAAGTAATGGTGCTGATTCACAGCCGTTTAACCCTTTTCTTCTTCACACGTCTGCACAAATCAGCGGATTTGGTGTGTGGCGGTAATCAAGCTAATTCAACACCTCAGTCTGTGTACTAACAAACATCTTTTTCTCTTTTTTTCACACAGATCATCACTTCCTGAGACGAATGGAGGTTCCGGTGGCAAAATGAAACGAGTGGGATGAATGGCTACACAAAACAGGGCACTAAGGTCAAAGTGAACCAAATGCATAAATAAACATTTTCCAGCCTGTGATATGTTTTGGCCTGTCTAAACACATGGACACGTGGGAATAAGTCAAGGTACCATACCTACAGGACCCACTGTGCACTGAAGGATCACAACTGTGTTCTGTTTTTTGTGTGTGTTTGTGTGTGTGTGTGTGTTCGAACGTCTGCCCAAACGTGCATGACACAAAGCAACGAGGATGGACAGGCTGAGGGGGGTTGTTGGGCGGGTGGGTGTTGGCACGGTTTGGCTCAGACTCAGTTCTGCTGCAGGATGAGGTTTTCCAACTCGTCTGCAGAGCGGAGCAGGAAGGCCGCGGACTCTCGGTAGCCTGCGATGAGCTGCCTCACCGCCGTCACCTCCGGAAGGCTGAGCTGAGCTGAAGCCCCGCCCCCTCCGCCGCCCTGACCGTGACTGTTAGAGTTGGAGGAGGTGGAGTTTGGGCCGATGGACTTCATACTCAGATCTGTGGGACCTGTGAACAAATCCGGGGCGGTTACACACTTCTTTAGGCCTCATGCAAACGTTTTGTGCCAGCCCTGTTACTTTTATCACCAAAAAATAGGAAATATGTGCAGATGCTTATTAAAATACATACAAACTAAGATGGAAAAAGGACCAAAAAGTTAATATTAGGTTATGAGTCCTCTTCTTTAAGCTCTCCTGTAATATCTTGATGTAGGTCTCCAGACTAGGGTAAGAGAGGGACCTTCTGAAACTCTTCTTTGGACGTCTGCTGCCTCCCACATTACTTCATAATAAAACTGAGGTTTAGGTTTTGGGCAATGGATTCATCCTCTCATAAGACCTGTTACGAGTGTATTTTTTTTCTTTTTTTGTCCTACGTTTGTTCTGTCACTTGTAACTTTATAAAAAAAACACTGCAGAGCATTCTGGGAAACAAACTGCTGAAAGAAATTTCAGCAAATAGCGCTTTTGGTCTAAATCTGATTAAAAATACAGATATTAATGTCATATCTGCTCTGTTTTCGTCTTCTTTAAATCTTTTTTTCTTTCTTTACAAATTTTGGAGTTCCTTTTTTTTTATAATTACAAAGTGCAAAAATGTAAACATCATGCTGAAAACTTCCAGTCTGCACATCCTAAAATATGAAAACAACAATAACAGAACAGATGTGGGACAAAATACCACATCACCAAATGGATACCAACATTCTGAGGTAAAAAAAAAAACGTCTAAAAACCAGAACAAATCAAAAATCAAAATTGCTATTAGTTTTTCCACCTGCACAATTAAACAGGAAGAGAATAAGCTGTCTGTAGTTTATAATCCTATGAGTCAGTTTTTGATGCATTGCACCCATTGACCCTGTGCTTCCTAATATTAAGAAAAGTCATTCTTTAGCAGCATTATTTCTAATTTAGAGACTCACCATTGGTTTGTGCAGCGCCAGAGTTCTGCTGGTTGCCCACCGTCCCGTAGCCCCGCAGGTTGTAGTTGAGGCCTCCGTTGGTGTAGAGCTGGTCTTGGGCAAAAGCTGCACTAGAAATGGTGAACCCTGATGGTACCACGGGGGCCGGATCCCTCGAGATGGGTTTGTCAACAGAGGCAGTCTCGTCCTAGGAAAAACAAATTACATTTTTATTTCTGTAAACAATAGTGTGCCGCTTGATGTTCGAGAGCATGTCTCAAACGCCTGCTGGGCAGATTCGAACACACCAACTGCCGGGGCATTTACCATCGGCTGGTAGACATCGAGCCGCATCCTCTTGGCAGCATTTCGGGTTTCGCTCTCGCAGGCGGCAGCGAGGATATTCTCGGCCATGGCAGAGGTGAGGTGAGGAGGTGTCGGTCGGATCTGGGGGGGGTTGAGGAAATTCGTCTTAATGTGAATGCGACTTTGTGGGGAATTTGGAAGCGAACGCTACTTTACTTTTAGCTGGAGATGTGGAGCACTCTGTACCTCAAAGCCGCCTTTTTTCATGCGGCGGCAGGATTTGAGGTAGGTGCGGATGCGCTTGCGGGAGCGCTCCTGGAACTCCGGGAACTGCCGGCTGCAGGACTCGATGATGGCCTGGATCTTTTCCTTGGGCTGTTTGGAGATGGGAACCATGCGGTCCAGATTCTCATCCACGAACAGACGCACGAACATCTGACACATGCGAGGTGGTGGGGGGAAGGGAGAAGAGGGATGTAGAGCAGAAACAATGAAGTGGGGGGTCGGGAGAGGGGTGTGAGAGTCGAAACAAGCAAGAGGAAAAGGGACGGCAAGGGAGGATGGGGGAGCGTTAGAGGTAGAGCAGAAGGAGAGGGTATGAAGAGGACGGGGGTGGTGATTAGAAGAGGAGGAATAGAAATACATTTAATTCAGAGAAAGATTTCTTTGCTTGTTTGCTTTAATGTGCATTGTCGCAGCCACACTGCTCCTATTTCCTCGTCGATGGTATTTGCAGGGAGAAAATCTGCACCAAGTGATAATATATGTGATCTAAAAGCCGGGCTGGCAGGCTTATGACAGCAGAGTTCTGCACTCTGTCTCTATTAATTACATCCTGCTATGGTTTGACTGGCCACTTACATTAAATGCTTTAAGTCTCTCTGGGTCCATCCCCTCAGCGTCGTTGATCTTGTCACTGTCATCGTGGTCATCATGATCGTCATCGTCATCGTCGATTATTTGTGCCCGACTAGAGGTTAAGTCCTCCACGCTCATGCTCAGTTCGGTCTTCACAGAGTCGTAGCTTCCTGAGCTGTAAGGAGGGGACTGAAAACACACAACGGTCATTTGTCGATGCCCACAGACAGCCACTTCGACGGAGAACCACCTCTCTGTCCTTACCTTGCTGTTGAACTCTGTTTTCATGGGGTACTTCCGGGTGGGGTCTGCCGGGCAGGAATCCGGGGGCGAGTTTCCAGCCGGAAGCAGCCTGTCGCTCAGGTTGACCGGCTGCTGATCCTCCGAGCAGGACGAGGAGGAGGTGGTGCTGAAGTCCAGGGGGGCGCTCACGCCGTTCTCCGTCGCCTCCCCGTAGGAGGCCCCGCCGTCTGGGGGGGTCCCGATCCCTCCCACGGCCAGCACCTCCGGGGAGGTCAGGGCCGGCAGCCCGTTGGCGCTGCTGCTCTCCGAGGAGTCATCATCTGGCAGAGGGGTGGGGAGCGGGGTCAGGACGCAGAGACGTAGATGAGCAGAGCGGATGTTTTCTCATCTTTTAGCATTTATTCAGGTTTGTTTACTACAAGCCGCGATTGCAGTGAGCAAGCGTGGGTGTCTCATGTCAGGGGGATGGGACTTCCTGCCTAACGCCGTGAGTTCTGAAACTGTTAGATACATGTGTATTGGGGTCAGCTGTCAAGACAAATAAAAGTAAGGAAAGAAAGAGGGAACATTAGGAGTTTTTACAGCATGAGGGAGAGGAACTGATGGGGGAAGGGAGCCTCGGCTCCCTGATGCCTGACAAATTACGGCTTTTACAGCCATCTAAATGCTCTGACATCACAGGATTTCCACGTGTTTAACATCTACGCCCTTCAGAGAAAAAACATTTCAATTCCCCCGATTTGCCCCCTTCTGGATAGCTCCCGTTATGAGGCCTAATCTGCGAGGGGTTAACATCAGCCTTTGTCCTACTTTTCAAAAGCTCTGTGCGCCGGCAGAGAGGGGTGCAGAGTGGGTTGGGGCTGAGGTGCCGTCCCGCCCCCCCCGTAAGAGTGGATTTATTTGGATTAAGAACAAGGCAAGCTGTTTCCTGCATAACAACAATCTGTTCGCTCCCTCTTCAGCAAGAATACTTTCAAATGGCAGACGTAAATAAAGCCGAACGAGAGCCATCTCTTACCGTCCTCCTCTTTAATGGCCGCTGCTGGGTTGCTGACCCTCTCTCCGTTGGGCGGACTAGGCTCAGGCACTGCGGGCTGCTCAGCTGCTACCCATGTGGGCTCAGCGTTGTTCATGTCCTCGCTGCTCACCGAACTGTCATCCTGAAACGCCATGAAAGAAAGGGAGATGAGACTGGAAGAGAAAACTACTGGAGGGAGGAAGGGGAGACTTTTGGGTCCGGGGACGCTGAGAGCAACCACAGCCTCGGCTGGAGAAATTTTAGGAGGAAAAACAGCCACGCAGGTTCAGTGGAGGGTAATATGAGGCTCAGCGGCATAACTTCAAGCTTAGCTTTGAAATTCTTTTGCAGGGGATGTTTCCTTTGTTGAAATGTACCACGGGGGCAGCAACGCAAGCCTCCCATCAGCTTCAGCCTCACTTATTTTGCAGAATGACGCCCGCGTAATTACACTTAAATTTCACAAACAAGGACCCTTGCCACAGTTTACACTCAACAATTGTCTTAATGAGTGTCATTTATGACAAATCTGATGGACCAGCTAACTAATTAGGGCATACTCTTCTCCTAACTTAATGGATGGGGTACAGTCCCTGAATTTTGAAAGCAAAATGTGTGAATGAATGGATGTCTGATGCTCTGAAGCCAGCAGCGTAGAAGAAGGACTATAGGAGCCTCTCGGTTAACTAATATGTTTCTTAGAGCACTGCTATTTTTAACTCCATTACGTACAGACTCTGTAGAATGCTTGCTGTAGCGGAACAAAAACACGAGTACACCACTGGGGTAAGGATTAGCAAAGGATAGCCGAATAATCTCCCAAACTACTGAAAGCCTGGCCCGAGCTTTGGCCTCTGAGCTTGAGCGCAGCCACCCGGGCCACTTTGTTTCACGTTAACAGCAACGACCTGCTCTTGTTCCCTGATGTGTCAGCCGGCATCTCACTCAGAGGGAGCGCCGTGTGACGCGGACGGGGAAAAATTACATGTTGTCATCCCATTTCCCCTCACACGAACACACAAATAGGTCTAAACTCCTGGGAACATGCGTCCGTCCCTCTGTAAAGGGTTTGCAAAGGACCAGAATGCTCAGTGAGGGCTCTATTAGGTACCAAGTGAGCCATGTAGGATTATAGAGAGTCTCTAATCACACCATTTCCGAGTATGTTGCAGCATTGATGTCCAGGCTTAGGAGAAATCTATTGCTCACGAGGAGGAAGTCTGCTTTTCCAACTGAGGCTGAAAGTAAGAGCTCAGATATTTTCTAAGTTACATAGACATATGTATGTGTATACGGAATGAACTGTGCATACCAAGAGGGTGATCAAGCTTTTAGCATGCACATGGAATGAGTTAAGCAACAGAAATGGAAATATTTGATATTATGTTCATATTCCAAGCTAAAAATCTGTGCTTCATGCTTCTGAAGCTCAAATACATGATGCCTCCGTTTGACTGATGCCATGTAGAGTTCTACTTGGAACTAAACTTTCACAGAAATGATTAATAAACAAGAATTACCCCCAAAACAGAGAATTTTTCATCATACTAGTTTTTCTTTCAGGCTTAATGGCAACACAAAGTCCATAACAGGGACACTGTAATAGATGACACTAAAAGAGCAACATCTTAACATCTTAAAACATCTTCACGTTTGAGATCTTTTCCCCAACAACTTCAAAGTTCTGCACAGAAACACTCGTAATGGAAGCTTTACCTCATATTTTGGATTTTGTGGTAGGATTTACTTGTTTATCTTTTGTCATCAAAACAAACAGCCAGCATTTTGAACTATCTGCTGCTTTGAGGGACTAACTGGTGCAGCTCAGGCATGCGTTCCAATCCTGCCACACTGAAATAACCCTCTGTAAGGCTACCTAATCGTCTGCTGGCCCGTTCAAAAGTCTGCCTCCGCGCAGATGCGGCCACGGTTTGAGCATTTGTTCATTTCTACTCACCCGCAGATCACAGCCGTGGGTCACTGTTCCGGATAATCCTAATTATACGTGTGTGAGGTCTACATTATCATCAACTACCGCTCCCTGGACTTTAGTGGCAGCAGTTCCTGAGTGCTTCTGTCACAGCCACATGTGGGAGTGGTCTCACGCATGACGTCACTCGCAAAGAAGCTCTCCTAATCCTCACTTCACACTGCGATCCTCCTCCCAGCAGGAAGACAACTGTGCTTGTTTAATAATGAATTCAAAGTCGTGGGGAAAGATGTCCTAATTTGCCTGCACGAAGCATCCCTCCCCTCCAAATTAAAGGAAAATGTTCTGAGCACACAACAATAGGGAGATCTTAACAATAACATTTTCTATCTATCTATCTATCTATCTATCTATCTATCTATCTATCTATCT
>JABUIW010000028.1:2704826-2845595 GCA_013363375.1 Menidia beryllina | reverse complement strand
ATCTATCTATCTATCTATCTATCTATCTATCTATCTATCTATCTATCCATACATATATATATAAATATATATATAGATGTATACATAAACATCCGTTGCAGAAAGCAGCACTCACCCTCTCAGTGGCAGTCATGCACTGCAGTTTCATTTGCTTCAGGTAGGTAGCAGTAAGAGGCATGTTGTAGTCGATGAGGTCCGGGACCAATGAGGTGGGCCTGTCGTTTTCTGAGAAAGATTAAAAAACGCAAAAATATGCAGAAAAATTAATTCGTTATCGTTTCCAAACCCCTCGATTTGTATGAAAGAAGATTGTTCAAACTGACTTTCTTCTTTCGTTAAAAGAGAACAACTTGTGATCCGACTTGATGTAAGACGTGGAATATCTTCATTTTTTTGTTACCTTCAACCGGAAGGTTGGAAGGTAGACAGGAGTTACCTGTTTCGCCTAAATCAAAAGCACATGCTCAGCCTCTATAAATGTGATGTCCCACTGTGGATCAAAGTACTAAAACATCAGTCAGTGACATTGGCATGAGAAGATTTCAGGAATGCAGGGAATTTTCTAAATGCAGGAAAAATAGAACAGAGATCCCCACCGATGCAGCTACAGCTGGTAAAAGCTAGAACTTGGACATGCAAACAAATGACCAAAGCTGACTGTTAAGCTGTTTTTCCCTGTGCCTGAGTCCACTCATACTGTGCTAGGCTGAAAAAAATCTCTCTTGTTTGTTATGAAAAATCAAAACATGAAATTCGCAAAAAATCTGAAATGAAAATCATGAAATCTGCATCCTCTGGGCCATATATTTTATCATCAGCTCCATTATATATAATTTACAATCTATGGAGAAACACATCCCTTAATCCAGTGGATGCGTCTTTAAGAGAAGCTCTTTCTTATTTTGCAGAGATGGTGCTGAGTCAAATTCTTGTACATGTTAGACCATGACTCTGTACTTTCCCTGAGGGGGAAACTGCTCAGCTTGCTATCCAGTCCTATTTCCTACTGAAAATATTTGGTACTTAAAATAATAATAATAATAATAATAATAATAATAATAATAATAATAATAATAATAATAATAATAATAATAATAATAATAATAATAATAATATTAATTATTATTATTATTATTATTATTATAATGGTGGAAAAATCTTTGGGCTGTAAGCTGGCTTCTTTCAAGAAAGAATGGAGGGGACAGATAAAAAAGTTTGCAGGTATTAACTGCAGTTCATCTTAATCTGCTCTCTTGCCAAATTTGGAACGTTCACAATACTGTAAAATCTGAAGTGATGTCAGACAGACCGTGGTTAGACAGACATGCGCCTACAAAAGACTGAAATATAAGGCTCGGCCACACTTAACGCCTGGGACCAGACAAAGACTCAAAGCTGTTTGCAGTCTCAACATCCACCACTAGAGGAACTCTGTGATCATGTTAGAGGCTTTATACAATCCCGGGGAGCCAATCCTCTTGAGTCTTTGTTACATCATGTCAGTCATGGATATACACATGTGTTTCATCTAATGACAGTTTTGTTCAAAAACACCTCAAATCGGTGCAACTCATCTATCTGACACGACCACGTGGAACATATTCTGCCATTAAAATGTCAAACGGGATTATCAGGAGGAATAATTATTTCATGATTATTAGCAAAAACAGTCCTGTATCAGGTTGTGGGTAGGAAAAACGGCTTATTGGCATCTGTTGTAACATAGTAATTAACCCTTTTCTGTGTTAGCGAGTCAGAGGATCTCAGCTTGAACAAATCTAAAAGGTTGATCTCAAAAATAGCACAGCATTTAATGATGTCTACTGAGCGAGCAAGCAGTCTGCGGGTCGGATGTGTGCTTTTTACCTTTGAACTCCGCAGTGCTGGGGTTAATGTGCATCCTCTTCTGACACTCTCCACAGCTCATTAGGAAGCGAGTCACCGCCTCTCTGGGCAGGAAGGCGTAGGTCTCTGCTATCTGTGCCGGGGGGAGCAAGCAGAGGAGACCGGGTTACAGCTGGAGCTTTGCTTCAGGCTGTGGCTGAACACAAACTGCGTGCAGGTGCTTTTCAATGCGTGTGTGCGAGCGTTGAGGGTCAGGCTGATGTGTTATCTCAACACGACATGATGAGGAGGGATCTTCCCGTTAGGCGGTAGCTGGGTCTTTCGGAGGGCCTCGCTCCCGCTACGGTCCGGCCAAACGTCCCGCTTTGATGGCTCAAAACGCAACAAGGTGTTTGTTTTTTTCCCCCCATTCGTCTGGCCTTGCACTTCCTCAGGTGCAGCCAGCCCACATCTACACCTCTTTCTCATGCTCAGCCTTCCCTCTCTGTTTGTCTCCACTGCCATGCCGCCCTCCCCTTCTCACCCCCTCTGGCGTTTCCCTGTAAAAAATGCGACCTTCACGTGACCATGGAGAGGCAGTGGGGGTGCCCACCATCCCGTACGCCCGTCCCCCGCACCCTTCATGGCCCCCTTGAGGCAGCTGAGAGGGAAAGGCCACCCAGAGGAGCGTGCACCTCCCAGAAGGCCACAGTGACAGTTCCATATTATGCCCTGCCCCAGTGATGCTGCCTCCTCAAAAGGGTACACACTATGAGACGTGACAGGACCTCTCTACAGGGCAGGAGCAATTGGCTCTATGATTTTTTTTTATTCTGTTTAATTCCTGGTGGGTTAGGGGGAGAGGAGGAGAGGAGGAGCACCAAAGTCCCGCTGAACATCCCCAACACTGCGTCTGTAACTTATGAGCTGCAAACAAAGGCCTGTGCTCCGTTGAGACAGCAAACTCAAGACCTCAGCTCGCAGCACACGCTAACTGACTGTCTTTGTTCCAGACGTTAACAATGTGCCACAAAAAAAAAAAAAAAGAAGGAAAAAAAACTGTGGTTGGAGCACCACAAGTGCTTTGTTTTTGTGGTAAAAGTGGCTGGTTGTTTCCCTGGTAACTCCTGATGCTAAAAATGATACAGTATATTCCCAGAGCTGGTATCAGGCACTTCTGCTTTTAGTTACTGTACGTGGCGCTTCAACGTCCGAGACCCCTAAAAGGCTACTGCCCGGCCCCCTTGTCAAATATTACTGGATTCTCCAAGGCCGGTTGTGGTCCACTTTTTTAAAGGAGGCAAACGAAAAGAAAAAAAAATGTAGCTGAAATTTTCTCGACTTTCCAAAGCTATGTTTGTACACACAGAGTTCTGACGGGCCTCATCACATGAACATTCAGGAAAACAAATGGACGGTTACACGACAGACGGAAAAAAAAAGAACTGTGGCTTCCTGTTGCCACAGCTACAGTTAGCTACTTATAGCTTTGTCCTGAACAAGAAACCCAATGTGAAAAATGTAAAAAAAAAAAAGAAAAAAAGGAACAAAGAAAAAAAAAACATCTTTGTGCTAAATGGTAGCTTCATTATTTTTGGTTACTTGGTTACTTAAAAAGATAATATTAGAAGTGAAATACCAGTTAATACAAAGCTAAATGTTGGCAGTACAATATATATATATTTTTATTTAAGCATAGTTTCTTGCCTTGTTACTGCTGCCATGTTAATGCAGTCTCTTTCACTTTGTCATGCACCTAACAGTTTGTGTCACTTGGTGCCTTGCAGGTACTTATCTTTGTAATCTATCATTGCCGTGGCATAGAGTCCCAAGGTGGGAAACCGATGAAAACAACTGGAAAATATATGGAGATGTGCAGAAACTAGTGGGGAAAAAACATGTGTGATTAACAATGTGTGAATTAATTAAATAGACTGTATTCTGAAGAGTGTATGCCTGGGCTTAGTGTGTATGATAAACAGATATTTTCACCTGGATCGCCCCTCCTCTTGGAGTTACAGTTTGAATGGTAATACATTTTTAAAAATATGTTACATGACATTTGAGACATTAACAACTGTTCAAATACACGCAAGCAAAGCAATCCTGGTCACTCCACAAATGAAAACCAGGAAGCGAAATTGTGATGAATTCAGCACATTTATATGGGAAAATCTCTTTTATATATGCCTAATGTTTAATAAGCAAATAGTCAAAAAGTGAATCAAAGTACATTCCCCTTGGCTTCCATTGGCTTTGTGTTTTGGGATAGTCAACAAATGTTTTTCTGTAAGTCTTAAAGACAAGACACAAAAATGTTGCTGGGAGCCTGCAAATTTCATGCATGGACAACCTTTAATTTCCCTTTGTATGTGGTTGTGAAGCTTGCACCTGCAGCTAACTGGGGCTGTATATGCTGATTATCCTGTTTTCCACTGGCAGCAGTGGCACTGCTCACACACATGTGGATGGATGAGACAAAAGGAAATCAAATTTGAGGATGGGCATGTGGGTTTTCACGTTGACTATTGGGCTGTTTTTGCCACACTGTGTCACCGTGAGGCACGATGACCTGCGCCGTGCATGTCCCCGGTCCCGTTTACTCACCGCTTTGTAAGTTTTTTTCTGGCCTGCATGTTTGGGTGCTCTGCCCGGGTCAGCACCCATCTCCACATGCATGGCATAAATGATGTCAAAGAAGTCTTCTACGACAGCGACCCGCTTCAGGGAAGAGTTGTCTTGGGCCGAATTCCCATCTGCACACTGAAACATGGAAAAAAAACATGAGTTCGGTTTATCACGAGGCACCCGGCAGACACACAGGACGTGCAAATCATCAAATTTCTTTAATGTGAAGCAGCAGATGGAGAATCTTTAATAACATGAGTCATGGGCCGTGTGGTTCCAGACAGTCAAAAGCAGCGCACAAGGTGTCTGACCTCCTGCAGTTTTCAGATCCCCCCCCCCCCCCTTTGACTGGAAAAGTCTTATTCCGGGCTGGGTCTGCAACCATCACCTCATCTCCTCCATGTTTAAAAATAACACCAGCAACACTGTACAAGACCAGCAGTCCCTCCTACCATCACCTCTGGCAGCCATCCCGCCTCCCATACTGCTGACCCTGTCGCCATAGAAACTGCTTCTGATTTCTCTCGGGCAGGTGTGCTGGGCAAAGGGTCATGTGACACACCACAGAAGTAGGATCGCCAGGACAACAAGCTCCATCCACAGCACCACATGGGGCTTTCTGGTCCGTTCTTGTTACATGTTTTCCTCCAAACTACTCTTGTCAGCCCCGCCACTCAGACCAGACCATAAACCCTGTGTTTTCCATTTAGCCCCCTGTACCTGTTGCTATAAAATTAGCCGCCTAAACAAGGATTGGGCCTTTTTGGCTAATTTGGCCTTTAGGCCAGTTGTTTCAGACAAGCACGAGGCAAACTCTGACATTTTCTGGAGATTGTGTCCAAGCTGGTGAGGGATAGTTTGTTGTTGGGGAGACATGAGGGTCCTGAGTTTAGAAAGTTGTCCCTCTGGCATTTAGGACTCACACTTTTACCTCCTCCCCACCTTGACATTTCTGAGCATTTCTCAGGACGTGACATTTCACTTTCTTGTTTTCCCCCAACTGCGTCCTCTTCCCTCTTCTTATCCCATACCTCCATCCCCTCTTTTTCTCCCTCCTTCCACCAACCCCCTTCCTCTTCTCTCTCCTTGCTCCTGCTCTCCCAAGTGCGAGGTAATGATCGTTACCATGGCAACTAAAACCAGCTCACAGAGCGGGTTTGTTTTAATCCGGCCCTCACACTCTCCTCCTCTTTTCTCCAGTTGCTCTCCCCTGTCAGCGCAGGCTACACGTAATGGTAATAAATGAAATAATAGAGGCCCTCCACCTCATCATCCCAGCCTTAATCTATCCCGTTTGGAGGTATCATCATCTTTCCCCACGGTGACATCACCACAGCCGCTACCACTGCCACTGTCGCTGCTTGGGACAATGGTGTCAGGTCCATTCACGCTGGATTTGGATAATCTTATACAACCGCGGGGTGTGGGGTGTGTGGTGCACCCACATCGCTGCTGCATCCCTCAGCAAAACACCCAACACAGGGTAGTCAGCCGGGAGCTTTTCCTCTGACCTGAATCGATAGATAATTTTGTAACCCTGCTGCTGGAGTCTGAGTCTGAGACCAGGATTAATAATTCTTTTTAAACTACTTGTTTCTTTATTAAATGGGGGATGAAATGTGGGCAAAATTTTAAAACATTTTTTTTTTTAAACGCTGCACAGAGCTTCAGATCTCAGAGTTTAAAACCACACCACATTCATCTTATTTTGAAGGGAAATCTGCTAAAAGCAGAGAGGAATCCCACACGTTGAGGTGAATCCATGGAATTTCGTCTGACTTTTGTCGATTCCTCTGGCCAGGCCACTTCCTGCCTCATGGCCTGTTTAGGCCGCTGTGCACCAATGAGCTCTTTGTCTCCAAATAGTGAGTTAAGCATTAACCTCTGAACACAGCAGGTTTTGGATGTTTGTTTGAGTGCCTCATGTGTGCACCAGGAATCTGACGCTGACGCTTCTCAGAGGAGAGCAGCTGTTGAGCAGCAGTGTAGATATTTGGTCTCTTCAGCAGCATGCCACTTAACAGAGCAAAGGAGACATGGTCGCATCTCTAATCGGCAACAACGTAGCAGAACTCTGGCCCTCCTTCTCCTTCCTCTTTCCTCCCTCGCTCCAGCCTTCTAATCCCGTAGGACTTTGCTCTCCCCAGTCACTGTACAACCAGCCCCCATCCCCTGTGCCTTCCCCTGTCCCGCACCAAACCGCTCTGTTGCTAGGAGACTGAAGGGGTTGAGTTGACTGCCCCCACCCCCGCTGGCAGTCTCACACACACACACACACACACATCGCAGCAGCGAGTCGCTGAGAGGAGAGAGGAGCGGTCCTGCACACACGCAGGCCAGGAGGAGGAGGAAGGGGGGGGGGGAGGGGGGGGTGGGGGGGGGGGGGGGGAGGGGGGCGGGGGGGGGTACATGGGAAGCAGCTGGGTCACAAAGACAGGCCGGCAAAGATAGAGGAGATGTGTCGCAGAAGAAATTAGCTCTGTGGCCGAGCAGATGACTGTGACAAGCACCAATCTGAATTGCAGAAATTGTAGCTTTGAACTGAACTTTTATAAGTCAAGCAGCAAATAGATGGAGGTTCTCATTCTCCTAAGGTGGCACAATAAGTAGCTTAAGTAGACGGAGCTGTGATGTGTGTTCAGGTGCCCTCTGTGTGTGTGTGAGTGTGTGTGCATGTGTGTGTGTGTGAGGAGGGAGTAAAGATGGCTGTGTCAACAATACTCATGACTCAGATTATCTCACTGCAGATGTGACAGCGGGTCATCTTTTAAAGTCCCGTCGTCCCTCTGTAAATCTGTCAACTAGCTAATGAACACATAAATGGGACAAGGGTTGTTTCTTCTGCCCGCATGTGCTTATGTGTGTGTGCCACGGGGACGGCAGCGCACGATAAAGGTTTATATGACAGAAAACGAGGACGAGGGGGGCCATCACCTCCGCGGCGTCCCCGGCTCTTTACGTCTAAAACCTCATCCCCCTCTTTTTTCTTTCCTTTTTTTTCTCCTCGCCATCACGCTCCGTGCTCGGCTCAGTTCATAAAGCCCCGTCATTAAATCCACATTAGGTGCACCCAGCTCAACCCCTCTGTCCGACATCTGTGTGCGTGTCCCTGTGTGCATGCGCCTCTCCCTGGGCAGCTCCCATGATGAGCATTATTTGATAGAGTGTGTGACATGCCCAATATCCCACCCAGCCGGAGACGCAGACGGTCCCAGCGGCCCTGCAGACGGGCACCGTTGACGTTCCAGTCACCGACTCAAAACGCTATGCAAATGGCTCGCCCAGACACCGCCGCATCCCAGAGCCCACCGCGCCGTTTCCACGCCATTATTACACTGTCCCACTTCGTTAAATGCTGGCCTCGCAAAGGCATCAAAAAAACGACGGCGGCGGCGTGGTCGGGAGATTATTGCCATCTTTAAAAAAAAAAAACGGGGAGTGTGTGAGCGTGTGCATGTGGAGCACAACTCAGACGATCTCCCACACAGGGGGGAGGCCCCCGGGCCAGTTAAAAATGGTGTTAATTTCTCCTCCTATGGGAAAGCAAAGAACGGTCTCTCCATGGCAACAGAGAGAGCTGAAGGGAGGAAACACAGAGCATGCGATCAGCGACCCCCTCTTTGTACGAGCACACAGACGCGCACCAACCATCACATCTATGGATTTCGTCAATCACTTACAGTAAGTCACAGTAGCTTGGCAACGTGTGAAATGACCAAATGAGCGCGGCGACATAAACTTTTTGTTTTCCGTGGATCCTCAGGACCACTGGTTTGAACAAAGAGTCCTGGGCCTCAGACTGGCACGTCTCCAGCCTTTAAGTGGCCCGGAGAGGAAGCGAGTCAGTCACCACACACACACACGCTCAGGTGGGAAGTCTGGCCGCCTCGACTCTTATCAGAACATCCGGGGTGATATTTGTTTGGGCCGGCGAGCGTTTTTTGCCATTTGAACCCACGAGTGCTAGCCCATGTGTTGCTCCTAATCAGCGCCGCCAGAGAGCGAGCAGACAAAAAGCGCCGGACAAAAGCGCCGCTGATCCTCTATGTGAAAATAACATTAATGCAAATGCTACTGAATAATAGAGCCAGTATTCTTTTGACTCTGTGGCCCATCCACAAAAGACGGGCTCTCAGGGGAAATGCGGACTAATTAATCAGATAATAATGATGATGTTCCTCATCCCATCTTATGTGAGGCCCAAATATTTAGGGCCCATTTTTAAAAGACAAAGAAAAAGCGATCTGTGATGTCATAAAAGAGGAGGAGACGTCCCGAAACAAATATTACTGTGGTTATTTATTAGATCAAAAGTTCTTCAAATCCTCAATTTGGAGAACCTCTATCTGCGTCAAGATTGGTTGAATTGATCTCATCCTGCCACTTTATGATTGCAGGTAATGTTGGTTTTCATTGTCAGCCATTGATTGATGGATTACTTTGTCAATAAAATGTCAGAAAAAGAGGACAAGGGGGTGTCCTTAAAGTTCTTTTATCAAAGCAAACAGACAAATACTGAAAATTATTCAGTAACAAAATGATAAAAGAGGTTCTTACATTTCAGAATGTCCAACCAGTCAATATGAGATTCTTTTGGTTTTAAAAAATAGATATCCTCAAAAATCCAAAGCCTTCCCCATACATTAACAGTGGCAGATTGTATTTTTACACCTCTTTTGATCAAAACAAGAAAATTGGAAACTTTATCATTAGGAGAGTCATCAGGCTTCCCTGGAGCTTTAGATGCCAATTTTCTGCTGATCAGCTATCAGTCATTACGGCTTCAGGTCAGTTCTTCATTTTGCGTCTAACAAATTGCTTTTAGCGTGGAGTAAAGATGATGATTGGATTTTCTGCACTTTTAGACACTATGTTGGAATGAGATAGATGTTCGCCTAATCCAAGTTTGGGAGAAATTAACATATTTAGAGGTTTCAGTTGGCATGACAACAAAACGCAACACCTCGCTATTGTTAATCATTTTCAGTACAATGCCTATGTCAACCGAAAGGGAAATGCACAGGGCGTTGGGTCGCTTCTTGTGAAAAAGCCTTGTGCTGTGTGCAGTTCTGTGATGCATCTCTGTGCCTGTTCTGGCCCCCTCCTCCTCTGTAGCATCCTCTAATCAGGACATAATGAGAGCTAAACGAGGTTGCATCTCCACACTGAGGCCTGCTGGATTCTCCCAGCCCCGGCAGGACGAGACGCCGCGATCAGGGGGGGGACGGGGGACGGGGGGGTTGGACAGAAAACCGGTTCTGTGTCTCGGCTTGAAAAGACGGATCGAGCCTGTGCTGCTGCGCCCTGCCTCTCCGTCCCGCCGCGCTCTGAAGCCGCCCTGTGTGCTCGGCGGACACACAGAAGAGACCCTCTCTGTCTGCACATCAGCCGCCATCCTATCCCTGCCCCCACCCAGCCTCCCGTCGCTTAGCCCCCATGCCTGCCCCCATACAGAAACTTGGCACACCCTGGGAGCAGCTGCAGCGGGGCTTCCAGTGCTCCGGCACCAGAGACACGCCCCCGGCCCCTGCAGCCCCGCCGGCAGCCACTGACCATTGTGTGTGCACGTCCGCACGTGTGTGACGTGTGTGTCACTTTTCCACCGGCCCCGGCCGCCTATTTCTAAAGCCCACGAGCACAGGCGGAAATAGAAAAAAAAAAGGTTTTTAAAAAAACACATCTTCCTTGTAGGATCACGTGCGTGTTTATCGGTCGGTTTGTGGCCTCTGACTAATAATTAAAAGCAGCTTGTGTTGGCTAATATTTCTGTTTGTTGTTTAAATTTCCCAAGTGGAGCTGAGTCAGGGGGAGGCTTCCCCTGTCTTACAAGTCTTTTTCCTCTGTAAACAGTGAGCTACTTCTGGAAGACTCGGCCTTTCCCTTACGTAGGGGTGCTCACAGTAATTGCTTTTTTTTTTTAACGGTATGGATGTTACTCAATGGCCCTTTAAAATAATTGAAAATCTGATAAATACATTGAATCAAAAGGCTTTTTTAATATAAAGACAAAACGTGGAGACAACAACTAATCAACAAAACATCTCGGTCACCATCTGCACCTGCGGAGACCCGCCACACCTGCCCCCCTGCCCAGAGGGAAACCTAATATTGAGCAGATTAGAGGAGTTTTGTAAAGGCGGTTGGCCCAAATCTAAATTGTTCATTCACACAGGTAAAACACCTGTGGAGGGATCAGTGCTATTCATCTCAAATCAAAGGGCTCAGACTTTAATCCGGACAAAGATCTCCTCCAGTTTGTTAACGCGAAAATGTGCTTTTCTGCTCTTTGAGGTCCAGAGAGGCTCTGTCCCAGCAGAGCAGGGTGTGTGTGTGTGTGTGTGTGTGTGGGAGGGGGGGGGTTCTTGGTTAAGATGGTGGTTGTTTCCTTTCCGGCACAGCGGGCCCCAAACATCACGCTTAGAGATGAGCACGAGTGAGGAGAGAGCTGCTGGGCCACTCAGTGACAGTTGATCAGGAACATGTTTATCTTTTTCCTAAAATATGGGGAGGTGGGGAGATGGGGGGAGGGGGGAGAGGGGGGAGAGGGGGGGGGGGCTGTGAGGCTTAACCCTTGGCGCACCAACAGCCTCCCAGCTGGACGGATGTGACCTGACATCCATTTCACGAAAGAGACCTCACCCAGAACCACGGAGGAGTGAAGTCTGAGCGCCCACTGTGGGCGTATGGCGCTATCAGTCCCGAGCAGACCCTTTTGTTTCCGCCACAGCCCCTCACGTGGTCTCCAATTAGACGCAGCTACCACCCTCCAGTAAATATTAAAAAAAGACAAGAATATATATTTTTTCGAACACCGCTTCAGAGAAAAACGGCCTCAAACTGGCTGAAAATGAGCTTAATGTCGGAATGCAACCTACAGGACCAAAATGCGGCAGAGGCAGGCTATCCTGGGCTGCACAGGTGTTGCCAGAGCAACGGGTGCCTGGGAGCCGATCCCGCATCCCGCCCAGGACAATGAAAAGTGGAATGAAAGCACACTGTGTCTACACAATGATATTGCTCTGAAAGGGCCCATGATATTTGAGAGATGTAGAACCCCGTGTGCCCGGACGGAGAGAGATCTCGACGCACGGAGCCAGCTTCGTGCCTCTCTGTTTTCACGGGACAGTGGGGGCGCGTGCTGCTTGATGAATATCCGACAATCAAAGCCTGCTGAGCTCCACGGCAGAGGGGCATTTTTCACTTCCTAAGTTAGCCTTGATGGCCTGTACAGAACCCCGGTGGACACAACGGAGCAACCTGACATAACCGACCCTCCAACATGCCTCTGCATCCCACGTGCGCGCGCACAACCTCACTAAACGGGCACACACGAGACCCGAAAGGAAAACAGAAACAAAATCTTGTCTTTAGTCAATGATCTGGTGCTTTGCGGCCGGTTTCCTGCTGCTGACAGGACTTCAGCCCCACCGGCGCGATGGCTGCGCGTGATAGTCTACCTTTTACAATTGCGATTGCCAGGAGGCACCGGGGTTGCTATGGCAGCAAGGGATGAGAGTAGGGCTCGTTCTGGTTGGGATATGGACAAAGTGAGGCTTCGTCGGGATCCACGAGAACATGACGGGACCACAAAACATTCCAAGTCGTGATTTTCCCCGCGTGACAGCTGCGTGGGTGCAGCCTTAAATAATGACAACTTATAGACGGCAACGGGACACCTCGTGAGCGCGTACAAGCACGTTTTCTTTCTCCCTGTGACATACGCACACGGGCGCGCGCGCACACACACACACACACACACACACAGACACTTTACCGTTGACTTGACCGGGACATATAGAATGGGCTTCCCTGGTGCTCCTTTCTTGTTGTGCTCTCCCAGAACGTTGGTCCCGACCTGGAATCCTTTCGACTTCACCCAGAATTTGAATTTGGCGTTGATGTGGCTGTTGTCGACATAAACGCCGTCCGACTCGTCGTTCTGCAACAGTGTCTGCATGATTTTATTATATTTTCGCCGGGTTACGGTCTTTGTTTTCCCGGAGTCTCCATAAGTTCGGAGACACCAGTCCTGAAATTCTCTGAACATCTCAGCCTCCAACACGACCGGACTCCGGCTCCTTTTGGGCGCATCCACGCACGCCTTTTTCGTTGCCATCGCTCCCACTCTCCCTCCCTCTCTCTGTCTGAACCCGCTCAAACAGCCCAGGCTAATAAAGAGCAGACTTGAACGGGCTTTTTATCCCCCCCACCCCCCCTTTTCCTCCTCCGGTCCCCGGCTGCCCCGCGTCCAGGAGGCTCGGTTCAGGAAATGGGACGCGATACCTCCCCGCGGTTTCCTGGTAAAAAGTGACCCGGAGAGCAGAACACCTGTTTGCAGAGGAGCTGTGCTGTCCCGAACCGCAGCGGTGAAAAATGTCACTTCCTCACATCCTCCGCTGAGGAGCAGAGAGGGGGGCTGTCCTATGCTGAGCGGGTATCTCCCACCTGTGCGTAAAACGCACCACACAAGGGTGGGCTATGAAAAAAAAGACAGAAAGAAAGAAAGAGAATAAGAAAAAACCCACAGTCCTTGCTAAACAACAAAGAACAGACAAAAGCGTGGAAACAACCGTCACTCTCAGTTCCTACCGACCTACTTTCGAACAGCCAACACTATTTTCGGATGCGGGTTGCTCAACCCTTTAAAAAAAAAGCGCAAAGATGCTCAAAAATGCCCTCCTATATGGCCACGTATCCGATCAACATGCGCCACCTGGGACCGTCTCTGCTCGTCCCACCTGTTTGAATGGGCTTACAGAGTCGACTTTATTCCCACAACGTAGAAAACACACACAGAGAGGTCTGCATTACAGTGAAAAAAGCGGAATTAGCAGCAAAGCCTTCGGTTTGTGTTGGCAGAGTGATTCTGAGACAGGAAGGGAGGCAAAGTGTACCTGATAAAAGCACTTTGACTGGAAAAGATTATCGGAGTACAGTCATAACATATGGCTAAATTCTTGGGGCTATATACTTATATAAAATTATATTCGTGTGTATCTAATAATAATGAAACATCTATTTTCTTCCATGTGTGTGAGTGCAACACTTTAGGACCAGGGATTGAGAAGCAGTTTAATTTTGACCATTGCATGTTTAGGTAAACGTGAGCACATAAAGGTAATTTAATCCTCAACAAACATCTGTCCAAGTGTAAAGGAAGAAAGAAAAAAAGGTGTGGGAATTATTTCTGCTGCCTATTTATATGTAAAACAAGGTTTGAAGAGCCCACAGAGTTGTTGTGTTCTTTTTTTTTTCTTTTACTGCTTTTTTGTAAAGGATTACAGATGTTTCAGGAAGAAACGGTACATTTAGGGTCAGCATTTGTCTAATCTGTGCAGTTTCCTGCCATGTATTGTGCTTTCATTGTGTGTTTGTGTGTGTGTGAGGGGGAGAGAGAGAGAGAGAGAGAGAGAGAGAGAGAGAGAGAGAGAGAGAGAGAGAGAGAGAGAGAGAGAGAGAGAGAGACTCCTCCTGGCCTGTGCATTATGGGCCCATGCTGGCGGTGGTGACTGCTGCTGTTGCCATGACAGCAGAGCAGCAGTGTCTCCGGCCGTGCAGAGGGTGAGTGGGATGCCCCATCCTCATCTCCTCATCCTGACTCAGTCGACGCTGCACTGGGCCAAAAAAGCCCCACCTCGACTGGGTGAAGAGAGGCTCACAGTGTCAGAAATAGAGCTGAAACGCGTGTGTGCTTCCTCCGTCCATGTGTGGCTATTGGCAAAGGCCTTTGCATCTTTGCATGCTCTTTCATTTCATTTCATCATAAGGTACCATGTTGTCCTTCTCTCAGGACTGGCCTGCATAGAGGATGAGCCTCAGCCTCTATGTGGCGGGGGTGGGGGGGCACATGGATGCACGAAAGTAGCAAATGAATCCAATTCAGCATTGACTCCTCTACACAAAAAGTGGTGGAAATGTAATACTAAAGTTTTGGAGGACTTTTGTGTTTCAGTCTGTTTAGGAAATAAGTTGTCTTCTTTAATAGCCTAAAAAAAGATTTGATAGTATTGCTTAGAATAAAAGTCAAGTGGTAGATTTACCAGAAAAGGAAGCAAAACCTTAGACGACTTTGCGTGTGCTCTCCAGTTTTTGAAAAAGACTTGACAAGTTGAATGTCACTTTCAAAACAGATAACTGCAGTGCCGAGGTCGCAATTATAAAGCTACTTCATTATGTAGTTTTTAATACCACATTACTGGGCTCTTTTTTTTTTTTTTTTTACAAATATCTTGTTTAATTACTAATTCATTTCCACTGAAATATCTTTAGTAAGAAAACTCATTTGTTACTCATTCAAAACAGTGAACCTTAACATCAGCAACCCGATACAAAAAAATGGTCTAATAAAGCAGAGGGTGTAAAAGCAGTGCAAGTGGTTCTAAGAAGAAACGACTTACATTACTTGGCAACAGATTAGCAAATATGAGTGGGTAAAAAGAACAATTTAGAGAGACAGAGTCTCTCGGAAGGAAGGTTAGGTGGCTCTACAGCTATGATGGGTTGATTAGATTTATTGGTTTCAGCCAATAAATTAATATTTAGGGTTCCTTCAAAAACCCTAAAATATTATGGGGCGGTTGGGACATTTAGATTTAAATAACAGCAGCACATTTTTCATAATTTAACAGATACTTTATTTTCTGTTGATATCTAAATGACAGTTTGGGTTACTTGTCTTAATGAACTTTTTTTTAAAATCTCAATCTCAACAGTGGTCCTGACCCAGTAAAGAGAAGCAACATTTAACTGAGACCTGACAGAACATGCTGTGATCATACAGTTCACTGGCTCAAACCTATTCCAGTTCGGAAAAAGAAAATTGGCAAAATGTGAATTAATCATTTGTGTCGAGATATTTTGAGTTTGATCCCAATGAAGACTAAGACTAGATTTAGGGGTTTTTTTTCGAGTCAAAGTCAACCGTGCATCAGCAAATTAACAACAGTTTTGTTCCATTCATAATACAATCGATAATAATGTATGTTATCAAAAAAACAGATAAACTTTTATGAACAGAAAAGAAAAAAAAATCTTTTCAAGTCAGTTTTATGTTTAAAGCACCAAACCCAAATGCTATCTTCTGGCACTTTAAAATTACTTCCCAGTTCAAGTCAATCATAGTCAAATTTATCATCATACAATTACACTCCAATCAAATCTAATTAATTAAATTACAAATGAGTGGAAAGTGGAAAGAAAAAAAGACTCACTTTTGATTGGAAGAAACCTCTGGCAGAACCAAACTCCAAGAAAGTGGCTATAAGCTGTGGTCTGAGAGGACTGGAAAGAAGCACCAAAGCACCAGGCCAAGGATGCCTGCTGAGAAAGAGACAATGACAGGAGTAATTATAGTCATTTGTACATGGAATGTAGAGAGCACAGTGAGGAAAGGTGTTATAGACCTATATCAGCATAACTATGGGATGCTTCAGGGTTACCCGAGTCATACCTAACAATAATCCTTTTCTAAAAGGAAAGTTTTCAGACACAGATTCTTGCACAACTTTTACTGTTGAAAAAAACTCAAACAATATGAAACAATTCACATATTTTAAATTTCAACATATGTCGAGTTGATCCCCAAATATGCGTTGAAAATAAACAATTTCAATAGATTTACTCATTATCTTAACTTTTCCCTCCTGATTGTTTACCTTCCCCAAATGTAATATTCAAATCATCCTGAAACAGGGAACATCTCAACTGTTGGGGGAGAAAACGATGTAAGAGATTAAAACGGCTCTTCTCTTTTCTATTCTGTCAGAGGTCTGCTGGAAGGATTTCTATACTGACAAGCTGAAAGGAAGGATATTACCACCTATCACAGCAGATTCAGACATATTTCATTCAATAAATTGATTTGTTCCCTTTGTTTGTACGCTGGGATAAGGACGGTAGTTTAGCTGAATGTCTTGACTGTGGATATGAACTTAGTCAGGATGTTTACATTGCAAAAAGAAGAAAATACGTACGATTGTGCAAGTCAGATCAGACCCATATCCAGACTGTTAGGACACTGACACACAGGAGATGAAGAATTCAGTAAGGAAAAAGAACAGTTAAGCACACAGCAGTTTCACAATGCATTCTGCATTCAACACGCAATTCTCCACTAGCTACGTCTTTTGTCCATTATTATAGCCTGTGATGTAATCTGTCATACAGAAGAAGACCCAATCTCACAAACCCCTCGCATGTATAAGTGTTTACCGGATAGGGGCAGTAGTCTAATCAAATAAACCAGAATACATGTACCATAAGTGTTTTTTACCTGATACTGAAAATACGTCACTCATCAGTGTGTTGACACAAATCTTGAAATGTGGAAAAAATTCCCTCCGTCGCCCTAAATGGGCATACTGACAAAGATAAAAATATATATATGTATATCTGTCACATTACGTTTCACATTAAACTGTGAGACTAGGCTGTGATATGGTATTGAATGGGCTCCTCACCACATCACTAAAACTCACTAAAACTGCTGAGCTGTGACTTTAAATTGTTTTTCATCTGACACCAATAGCATTGTCATCATCATATCTGGCACTCATAGGATCCATCCTATTACTGAATAAAAACATTTCTTTCTTTAAGTTCATTTTGATGTCTTGACGTGTGCTTATGTGCGTCGTTATGAATGCAAAGCTGGAGCTGATTCCTATCCTGGACGTTCCAGCAAGCCTGCGTGTAATTTTACTGATGCTGAGATAACTTTCAACTACTGTAAAATTCATGCACATTTTTTGGAGCCCAGGACTCAGAGTGTCCACGTAGATTCCCCACTGAGCAGAGATCATCTCTCAGCGCCACCATCCGCGCGCTTCAGCTGTCAGGCTAGTGGGCAGGCAAGGTCATGCCTCCTCACTTCTAATGAAGCACAACTGCTGTAATTATGCTCACAATCCCCCACCGGGCGCTTCCCGTTCCCCGTGAGGAGGGCTCCTCCTGTCCTGCAGGGCCACCGCCAGGACTGTCTAACACTGAGATACCCTACATGCCAAAAAAACAAAACCCAGTGCTCAAACACACAGGCAGGATGACAGCGTTTCACGCTCTTCTGTTTACACACTCAATAAGAGCTGGATCAACTGGATCATTTATTGACCTGCCTGTCCACACGCAGTGTCATCTCTATTAAATTAGTCCGCCTGCAGATGCCATGAACATGCTCCTGTCTTCAGCCTGCTCTATTAGAAGACGATACTACAAATCCTATGGCAAGACACTTAAATGAAAAACGTCTTTACTCTTCATGGGCATTGAGGCCGTTAAGCATGGCCTAAGAAGCAGTAATCACTCCCAAAGGTACAAAAGACAAAACTATTTTTCTCTTAAAAGTTTATTTCAAGGGGGGATGGATAAATACAGTTCAGTTAATAAGTTTTTCCAGTGTTTGCGCAACCTTAGTACCAAAAAAACGTAATTTAAGAGCAGAAAAAGATAGATAGATGTATATATAGATGTATATATACATCTATATATATACATATAGATAGATAGATAGATAGATAGATAGATAGATAGATAGATAGATAGATAGATAGATAGATAGATAGATAGATAGATAGATAGATAGACAGACAGACAGACAGACAGACAGACAGACAGACAGACAGACAGATAGACAGACAGACAGACAGACAGACAGACAGACAGACAGACAGACAGACAGACAGACAGACAGATAGATAGATAGATAGATAGATAGATAGATAGATAGATAGATAGATAGATAGATAGATAGATAGATAGATAGATAGATCATCATACTGCAGGGAATTAAGGGAAACAGGGCAGTAGTATAAGGCTTAAAGAAAGCACCTTACGGGAGGCCGAGTCTCTCACAAATAAGAATGAGAGCAACTTCAGAGCTGCGTCTTTGATGTAACATTCTGAGGATTTTTTTTACTGTTTCAAAGACACATCAAAATATTAGCACAAGAGTGAAAGAATCTGGAGACATGCCCTTGCCCAAGGTAACTAAAAATCAACACTAGATGCTTGCGACGCCACTAATTGGTGCACAGTGGTAAACATGGACTGGTCCCAACACCTCGCTGCTGTTATTCATAATCACCGTCAATGGCCAAATGTGTCACCTCCAACATTTCATTGAATTTTGGTCAAGCAGCTCTGCAGATCGTTGCATCCTCTTTGTGCTTGAACTTTTTGCTTCTACGTTGTCCACAATGCCTCAACGTCTTGGGAAACGGAGGTTGTATTACGTAGTATTGAAAAATTCCGTGAAACATATAGCCACAACGATATACACTTAAACAGATACTGGCATGTTTTACGATGGTTTCCTTTGGATTTATCTTCTTTTAACCTTTTCACCCGTTTCTTTTTTATGTCAGTGTGTTGTGGGTCAGACTTCGTTAACTAAACCTCGTCAGTTTGAAGCATAGCACATTCCCTTTAAACTCGTCATGCCTTCACCGGTTCATTTAATTGGCCACACTCACACTCTTGGATAAGAATATGCCTGAATTCATTAAACTCCAGAGTGAATCTTACCATCAGGTGGCACGCTGATTGTAACATGTGGAGCTATATGTTACAGGTGAATTAGTTCTGTCTTCTATTTCAAGCTCACTTTTATGCAATTGCAGTTAGTTGGGTATCTTACAAAAAACCCAATGAAGGCCAAGTGATATGTTGGTTTTAATAAAGCTGTTCTCGACGTGTGTTGCATGAGTTTTGACCTCCTCAGACTTCTTTTCCATAGCAACAGTGGTGGAGTCTTACAAGTAATGGTGTATTTATATCCTTTCTTTCTGAAGAAATTATAGACGGAACGTGACTTTTTTTCCCCCAATTTGTTTTTATAAAGGTTTACAAACATCATCTTTTTCAGTTTAGGCTTGTTGGCTCGGCCACAGGATGTAGGGCCTGGCAACGAGCTAACAAAAAGTCCCATAAAAATGAGATGCGCTGGGGCAAATAAGTCCAGTGTTATTGGAACCGCAGTATCAGCAGCCACCTGCAGAAAATGCCGGTTGTATGTGCTGCCTTAGTTTTGAGACAGTTTTTCATATCAATCTGCGTTTTGAATACATTATGATTAAAATGCAGATATGCAGATCCAGTGCGTTGATTTACCAACAAGAAATGCATGTACTCATACAATTTAAGTGTCACATCTGACTTGTTAATCACATTGACATGCAATGCTTGCTTCCATGGTCCCACTTTCCACTTTTTCAGCAATTTGTCAAATCCCATTGTTTGTTTTATTGATGAGCACAGTGGTTTTCAACAACAAGGTTTAAATAAACTGCACAAAACAAGTCTAGCATTATTAAATACACCTTTTTCTTATGGGATCATGGTGATTATTTTGTTCATATTGTCTGTCTAGCCACTCTTTCTTGCTTTGTGTCTGTTTTTTATTTCAACTTTTCCAGGTGGGGGTTGGGTGTGGGGTAATGATTTGTCAGTGCCTTATTTCTGTCTTTCGCCCTTTTTTGTGTTATGGCTAAATGGCTAAATTCAAAATCCTCTGTGCTGCTCAAAGTGAAATGTCCCCTTTGATGCTCAATACGATTGTTACTCCTCTTATCTTTGTCTGGTCAGACTGATTCAAAATAATGTTTTAGATTTCGCAAGGTCATCGTATGCCAGAACTAAACAGTTGCAGCCTCCATCAAAATGAAAGTTAGGTCACTAAGTAGTGCACAATATATCTGGAGTAGTAAGTGACTAGAAAATGTGTGCGGTTATGCTTTTGTCCACAATTGTGATTCTTTCACAGATTTCATTCCAGGTAGATCATCTGACCACACACAGCTTTTATTTACTTTTTTTATTTTTTATTTATTTGAACCACTAACGGTGTGTTTTATTTATGTACATACTATAAAAACGTATCTCCACTTTATTGTGGCCTGTTCTCCGTGGTCTAATGGGAAACTTAAAGAAGTGCTAAAAATGAGGTTATAGAGTGTTATGAAACTCATGGTGATGGTGCAGGATTAAGTTTCATAATCCTGCAACTTCTATGGCTCTATTTTAAAGAGCCAAGTCCCATTTTGCCACCTTGTTGAAAAATCACAAAAGCCCACCAATTCAACGAGGATCTGGCTTTTATTACCGACCACATTTTTGGAAAGTCCACTGCTGTAGACTGTAGAGTCTACCAAAATGCCTTTATGTACATCATATTGGAAGGTTTAATTGCATATAATTAAACCATAATAATTAAGGACATAACCCACTAAAGCTGTGTGCAGGTGGCTCATTGTAATGTGACAACACAGCAATTAGTTTGTCTTTATTGTATTTTTTGGGGTAAATTAACAGTATATGCTCTACAAGTTCTATCAATAAGAGTTTGAGGATTTCACTCCAGGCTTTTTTGCACAACTAACAGTTTTTTGTATCTTATGTAGCTGTACATTAAAGCTGTCTTCTGTCAAAGGTCAGCGGGGATGTGATGGGGAGGCCTCACAGTAAACTTAGGCTGGGAGGAAGACAGCAGCACGGAGGCCAACACTCTGAGGAGGAGTGAGGATGAACCAGCCTCAGTAAGGTTGACAAGTTTACCTTGTGCGGCCCGGTGTCCATCAGCCAGCAGGATGAGACTCACAGTGCAATGGCTACTGCCCCCTGCTGGGGGAAGTAGAAAGGGCAGCTCCTTTGTGTCCCCCATGCTGCACAGGGCCAGTCCTGCAAAAGGACACAGTGAATAATACATCAACCTTCTTCAATTAGGTCATTCGTCTGGATAATATTCTTGAAAAGGTTTAGCGAACCGCTCTATTTAGTATCAAACTCAGAATTTTCCTGTGAACAATGTTTTTGTTTGTTGTTATTTTAGACATTTGTATGCATTTTCTGCTGAAAGAAAACGTCTTTTTTCAAACCAGCAAGACCACTATCAGTCCTTCTTCAGTGGGCCTATTTGCCTATTTGCTCCTTTAAAGTAAAGTAGTGTCTGTACAAGCTGAAACACAGAGAAAAATATGCATGCAAATTAAAGGATGAAAATGGAATAATAAATAAGATATTTGCCAGAGATAATACATATGCTATAGGTGTGCCGCCTCCATACAGTTACCTGATAAGATAAAATGCTTTGACTTGCATTGCATTTTGATTCAATCTTACAACAAATTAGTCACTTTGCTGTGAATATGATACAATCATCCAGATGTACCTTTTTGAAGGGCCTGGAAGTGAGTAGTATTAGAGAAGAGCTTTGGTAAATGAAGTCGATTTGTTTTCATTTGTAAAACTTGCACGACTTTTGCTGTATTGCATTCAAATTAATTTGTCCGCCCACAAATTAAAAGCTTTGTTGACTTCTGTCATCTATTCTATCCTGACCAAAGATAAAAACCGGAACCATTTAAATAAGTAAGTATTTTCTTGTTTGTTTTTTGGACGAGTTAAAAGTTGTATTTTGTGTTGAACTATTTCTCCTCATGTACCTCTGCTGAACCGAGACGTGGCCGTATGGGGAGCATAGGGGTGGGGGGGGGGGGGGGGGCATGCTGACGGTATATTTAGCGTCTGTAATTTCTACTCCCTCTTTGTCTGCTCAGCCAGCCAGCACACGGAGCAGCCTGGAGTTGCATCAGCAGCAGCCTGGCGTGATGAGGGGCTGCGGCGGGACGCGAACACGCTCTGACAGCCGTATGGGACCATGAGGCGTGCAGGCAGGGAGCTGGGGGTCGGGGCCCGGGGTGGCTGCAGGCCATCGGGACAGCGCTGCTGAGAGGCAGCCGTGAGACGTCAGAGGAGGCACGGTCGCCATGGTAACACATGCGGCCCAGGCAAATCATGGGAACTGGTAACTAAGTAACAGGAAACGATGGACTACGGAGGGAGGCGAGTCAGGTTAAACATTGAGGGAGGGGTGCGGGGAGCGATAAGACGGCTGGGAGACCACAGTTGTGGTTCACTACAAACACCGTCCACTGGCTGTGCTCTAATGGCAGCTATATGGGCTCCTCTGTCCTTCCCCACGAGCGCCATACTGGCAGTGGGAAAAAAACGGGCTCCACCCTTCCGATCCCATCATTTTCTTTGTAAATCCACGTGGGGGTGGACAAGACACAGGGGGAATGGAAACGAGGCGGAACCCTGCTCATGGAAGAAAGTGATCATTTGCTGATATTAAAAATACTATGATCGATATTGTGGGGAAAGTCTCTTCTGGCATAATTTCTAAGCATTTTGGTGCAGGTGATTGCTGAAACAGAAAAGCTGTCCATACAACATCATGTCACCTGCTCCGTTGCAGCAACTTGTTGCCATATGAACGGAGATGGTGGAGACCGTGGCGAATGTAAAGAATGAGTGACATAGAAAATAAACGAAACGCCCCCTTTGGAGGGAGTTTGTGCAGCTGTTTGATTGAAGAAATAAATTATAGATGTGGCTCTGAGTTTTTTTGATAGAAGTCAGCATTTAAAAAATGGATAGATAAAGAAATACTAGGAAAAACTAATGGATTACATTGCGTTGTAATTTGCATTTTGAACACAAATAGTTTGCTTACACAAATCTGGATGTGCAAATTCTGCAGTTTAATGGGAGCATTATTTCCAAGATGTCAGGAAACATTGCCCCAGTAGTTGATAGTTAGATTAAAGAATGCAAATTAATGAAAATGACTGAAAATTTCCCTTATGTTCATTCAACTTGGAAAATGGGAAAAGACAGGATGGAAAAATAGGTCCAAAACTGCAAGGAAGTCCAAATAAAACTAAAAATGATAAAACAATATACTTTGAGAGAGAAAGTAAGGAACACTAAAAGGGGTCAATGCTGGGTCAAAAAAACAACAAGAAACCAGCTAAAGGAAATCCAATTTAAGGCCAGGAAAGGCTAACATGAACCATATATAACTACTAAAGAAAATAAACCAAGTTTCCAGTGGAGGTGAAGAAATCAGACATGGTCTGTTTATGACTGGGTTAAAATTATAGTAAGTTAGGAATCAAGAAACTCTATTGGACAAAGAGATGATTCAGGAAAATTTGGATGGGGCTGGTCCAATCAGACAGATGGCTGACTGAGGAAGACAAGCTCATTAAAGCGATCACTGATGATATGGGGCTGATGTCAGGTAAAGGACCAGCGGAGATGGCAGTTATCATCTTGAGGTTTTCTCATTCCATCAGTCAAAAGTGAGTTTGATAATTGATTAAACCGTTTTTTTCTGGTTGTGACTATGAATTGCCCCAGAGCAAAGAGTGCTCATGGTTTTCTTCAAACTACACGTCAGCTCAATGACATGATGGGTAAACAGCTGGGTTCAATATTCAATTCAATTTTATTTCTATAGCGCCACATCACAACAACAGTTAGCTCACAGCACTTTCCAAACAGAGCAGGTCAGACCATACTCTGAAGTTATTTACAGAAGCCCAACAATTCCCATGTTATTATGATATGGGAATTATAACATTAGAATGCTTAATATTATGCTTATATTGCCTATATTAATAAGAAAAGTTAAATACATAAATAGATAAACAGGTTGCATGTCACAATTCCTTCCCTCAATGCTGACGTATCATCGTCATTGGAACCAAACTAGAGGGGTTTATGAGTCAATTAGTTGTGCTTTCTTCATTGATTCCATTATTTGTTTCCAAGCATTATATCATCATGTCCTCTTATCAAATTCTTGCAATCATACTGTTTTTATCCACCAAGTTAGTTTCCTCTCAAGAATTGTATTTATTTGGAGGAGTCTAGCATCAAAATAAGATCATGTTATAGGAAATTTCATGAAGTGCTGTTGGAGTCGCAGTTGGTCTTTTGTTGATCGCTCGGATCCTGCAGTTTGACGAGTTTGGCAGGGCCTTTGTGAAGGGTCTGATGGTTGATATCAGAGGTGTTTATTTACTCAGCTGTTCTTGGAGCAGAGAAAACAACAGAACAACAGTAGAGATTCTCTTGATTTAAAGATGAGTGAACACAGATGAAATAAACCATCTCCTTCTGTGCAATGGACATGTTAGGCAAGTAACTATTTGAAAACTCCCTTTCTTCCAGAAAATGAGTCCCTTATAAGTTGAGAGAGATTGTTCTTTTCGTTCAATAATTTAATTGAATTGTATTGAATCAAATCAAATCCAATTTAATCAAATTGAATTGGGAATCAGTAGTGTACATTTAGTCTTACTAAATGCACTCCAGTTGTCAAGACCATGTATAGCTGGAGGTAAATATGCAGGACAAAGGCAGCAGTACACAAACAAAGGTGGTTTAAGCTAAACAAGGAGCATAGCAGAAGCTTAATGAGATAACAAATACCAGACAGCAATGGGAAACTAAAGGTGAGAACCAGAGAGGGCAAACAGACTGACTAATGCCAGATCCACAGAGTGACTAAAACAAGGCCTGAGGGTTGGGGAGCGACTACAGGTGAGCACCAGGAGACAGGTGTGACACCAGGTGACAAGACCAAGATAAGGGTGATGACAAAAAAGAATAACAACACAAAATCATCTGAAAATTAAGAGAATACAAGGAATACAGCTCTCAGGAGCAAAAAGTAAGAAACCAAAAGACAGAAATCAATGCAACAAAAAAGAAATGTTTGTTTAGAGTCCTCCAACTTTTCCTTCATCAGAACGTGAGCTTGATGCTATAAAAAAAAGACAAATCTTACAGAGCATACTCCCCATTTAAATGTCATTGGTGAGTGGATGCAAACATTTACAAGGCTTTGCATGAAGCTGCCTCTTTCATACCCAGAAAGTGAAACTGGCAGACTTCTCTGCAGACTTCAGCCTGCATGGGGCCAGGAGGAAACATGCCCCTACCACTCCAAGGCCCATTGTGAGCTCAGCCTAACCACAGCTCGTAACTATGCATTATCTTTTGCACAACATCTGCTTACTGACCTGACAGGCTCCAACAAGTGGCTTGACTGTCGGCAGGTCGGGCCATAAACAAGTGCGGGCTGTCGGAAAGCCAACTGCTGCCAGGAACTAATGCAAATTTGACTCGATCTGAACACACAAATTTGGATTTGCGAGCGGCCACTGAAACGCTCCCTCTCTCCCGTTGAATCTGTTACAACCCACCAGTGTTCCTTGCTTTGAAAATACCAATACAACTTGGGCCTCTTAAGCTGTAATGGGTTTCTCTAAAGAAAGACACAAACACTCAACAGCCCTTTAGTCAAGTCTCCTTATTGGCTGTGACATACTTGTAGCAGCCCCCTGTGGCTACTCTGACATCCACTTTGCCACGGCTGTGTGACACATCTGATTACACCTGTCAGGCCCCGTCCTCTAAGCCTTATCCCCTCACTGCTCCTGCTGACCTTTGTTTCCTTTTTCTTCCTTTTTTCAGAATTTCCTTCCCTGTTCTCCAGCCATTTTGCTATCCCTCCTTCGCAACCCCCAACCCTCTCAAAAGCCCTTCCTTCAGCCTCTTTTCAGCGTCCAACCTGACAGAAATGATGACATTCAGTCATTTCCGAGGTAATTTCTGTTGATTGCCTGTAATTGTCTGTGGTCTCTGCCAGTCATTTATGTACGAAACGGCGGGAATAAATGTTCACGCAGGGTGCGACTGTGAAAATTCCCTCAACTGCTTCCTTTTTGCCGTTTCACAATATTTCTCAGAGTGCAAATTCAAAAACTCACTCTAGGTGTTGATTCTTATTGCTCACCGACATCCCACGGACATGGCTGGTTTCTTTGTAAGCAAAATCACTTAACTGTGCCTATGCAACAAACAAATTATTTACTATGATACAACAACAACAACAACATTTGTTGCAAACCTAGTCGACCACATGACAAACCCTGAATGGAGGAATACAACATTTTCATTCGCGTCAAGTCTACATTGTTAAGTGTTTTCCTTTTACTGCCTTGGTATTACTGTTTTGGATCTCTTTCATTACTCTCATAGAACGTAGAGCATTTTGCAAATAAATCAGAACAACATTTAGCTGTCCAAACTGCAAATTTACTGTTTGGTTTCAAAGTTCATGACAGCACAATTAGAACAAGACTGAACAAATATAACTAATTTGGCCTCTTCGCTCCAAAAAGAAAATACAATTTTTCATTAAATGTGAACAATCTTACCTGAATGATGTCTACTGGTCTGACATTTGTATGTATGTTCGCTAATTTTATAACCGTTTCATTAGTCTTTGTCAACTTTACATTTTTCCCACCAGCCAGAATGGCAGAAAGCAAATCCATATAATTTAGACTATTAAATTAATCTAAAACGATGATGCAATAAATGCATAATTAAGCAAAAAACAACATACAATATTGTTGCTTGTTATGGTGTTACAAGAAAATACAGGAATAAAAATGAGTAAGGAGATTCAGGAAGGTTTTAGGTACATAAATCTGTGCGTTTTACAAGTTTGAAGGTTGGATTTTCTGTTTGAAAGTTAATGTGGATGAATCTTAGCAACCTTGGGAGCTGTGAACTTCCTGATATGGACTTGACTTGAGTGGTTTCCTTTATTCAGACTGATGTGTCAGCCTGGCGGTCTAACACAAATACTGTTACATGACTTAAATTGTCTTGAATTGTCTTTGCAATGTGAATACAGTATAATCTGCCAAAGTTCTCTGAGTTTTCACTTCTTCATGGGAATATATAACTGGTACTTCGACAATCATCACAATTTTAAGACCTGACAGAGTCAGATCTGTGTTCTCAGAGATTCACTCATTGAAACATTTTCTCCTTATTTTGAACTCTTCCTCTCCTGCCAGTAGATATCCTTCTAAAAAACAACAATAAGTGTCCACTTTTTGTCATAACATATGACATGGTACTACCTAGTCTCTCAAGGCCCCAAATAGTGGTTTAAGTCCATAAACTCTATAGAGTTAATCATCAAGCTAAACAATGACTGAGTAATCTAATCATGAAACCCTATAGCATGCTACAATGTCTGTGTGTCTGTGTGCTTGCACTTGTTCTTCATTGCTCAAGAACAAGTGTTCTGTTTACAATCAACACTTTTATAGGGGATCCATTCAAGTTTCCAAGGAGCAAAATTCATGTGTTCTTTCCTCTGTGTATGTTAAAACTCCTGCATTCCTACGTCTGACCTCTTGACCTAACATCTGAAGAAACTAGACAAATCTTTACATGATCATGATGAGAACTCTCATTATGAACTCAAGCATTTTGTATGCTCACACACTGACGAGTACAAAAATGACAGCAACACTGGCTTTTTTAAAAATGTTAAAATACATTACTGTTTATCTCCCCAAACTGACTACCCTTGCTTTTGGGAGGATGGGCCAGTATAGAGGTGGTTATACAAACAAAGCCTAACCTGACCCTGTGATCCCTCTGCAGGCTCACACTTGCAGCAGAATCCGTCATAAAGGTTTTCATGAGAGGAATGTCAGTTTTTTTTCAGTATTGAAACAATATGTCACACTTATAAAAGCATTTTCACTGTAAGGACTGCCCTTAGTATCACTACATTAAAAGACAGTGATGAGCAAGTCAGCTGCCCTGAGGGCACGCGGTTATTAACGTTTAGCTGGGTGTCAGACCATTCACTTGCATTTATTTCAACATAAATTCAGACACACGCATTAACCTCTCAACCTTCTCAATAACACTCACTACCATTATATCCCGAGCACTTAACAAGAAATGCTCTGACTCATTTCAAGGGAGAGCTCAAAATGGATCATTAATAGTCCTACAACACTGTTATATGACTCAACCTCTTCTGTTTGTGTTGTTTTTCACCCATGAATGTTGCATCCCAAGAGGGTTGCTGGTTCGAATTCCAGGGGGACCAGGGGACTTCTGTGTGGAGTTTGTATGTTCTCCACATGTCTTTGTGAGTTCCCTCCGGGTACTCTGGCTTCCACCAACCATCTAAAAACATGCATAATAGCTTAACTGAACACTCTAAATTGCTCCTAGGAGTGACTGTGAGTGTGTGTGGTTGTTTGTCTCTGTGTGGCCCCCAGCCACCCTAATTGGAATAAGCGGTTAAAGAAAATTAATTAACATTCGTTACGAAAATCCTACATATGATTGAAGATTGTACAATCCGAATAGGTTGCAGCCTCTGTTGTACCCCGCAATGTACCTATAACAGAGGATTGCATAGAAACTTGACTGTATTAGCATAAAATCTGATTGTTTTAGCCAATGTTTGGATCGTTTTATATTAATTAACTTCAGAGTGTTACTTTATTTTACTTTATTGCTAGATTTCGTACTGGATTTTATATAATTTCCTAACGGTTTTGTTCATTTTAAGGGTTATACTCACACACTGGACTCATGTTATGTCTATAGTTGTTACTTCCAAATACCTCTTCTTTCTATGAGACATTAGATACATTTCTTCAAGGACAACACTCAAGCACACACATTTCTTATTGCATCGCAGTAGAACCCGCATGGATTGGGAGCTGGACTGACAGATGGTACTGGCCAATAAGACCCAGATTCAGCCAGCCTTCCTTCTGTATGAGGCAGGGCAAGCCCAAGAAGTTAAATGTCCATCACATCCAGAACTCTGGGCTCTTTTCTGGTAGAGCTCCTTTGGGAGATTTGTCAATTAAGAGCGAATATACTAGCTGATTTACTTTGCCTGCGATCTGAATAAATTACACATTTGTACGATGATCATTTCTCTGGTTTACTCTCAGACTTCCAATAAAGAATCGGATTAACACTACGATTGGGGGAAAACAGATTTTACCAAGCAACATTTAATTTCCCAACCATACATTTTGAAGATGTTGTGATCATATCCATAAGAAAATTCCTGGAATTTTGCAACCCTGATTAACATGAATATTAAGTATATCAGTGTCATATCCTGGTCACGTGTTACATTTTTAATGCTGTTATGTTAACCTACTAGTTAAGTAGATACACTTTTCTTTCTGCTTCCATTTCTATAATTCCTCTTCCTGCCTTTATGTGAGGTGAAGCTTGTGCGTTTTGGTTATATCTTAAAATGGCCGCTACGGCTGTGGGACGTCAGGGCCTTAAAAGTGCAAGTGAAACTAATGGTGCTCCAAACTGCTTAGTCCAGTTTAGGTTGCGTGTCGAAATCTGTGTACATTGCAGTTAGACTCGCTGTCTTTTGTGAAAAGAAGATTAGTCATCCGTGGAGAAGCTCTTTGTGGCCATATTGCTGATGTTAGCAAACTCGACTTGAAGGCGTTGTTCGCTTCTTCCTCCAGTGAAACTGTACGGACGCCATTACGACACGGTTATACACACAGCTTCCATTTTACTTTTTGGTGATATGTCAAGGAATCATGCGAAACAAGTTTAAAATTTACATACAACGTCTGATTTACATTGTTACACTTAGCCTTACACTATTAGCAAGCACGTTCGTTACCAGGCTAATTTAAATAGTATTTTATGATTTGGCCCTTGAGTAGGAAAATGGTTTTAATGTAGTAACATCATGCATATTTAACCCTGTCAATGTTACAGAATATTTCAACTGGTTATTTTGCCTCAGAGGGAACGAGCGAACTGTAATAACCTTCAATTAAAGCTAATGCTAACTATGCTTTTTCGTCATGTCACTTGACAACATTTTTGTCGTCGAAGGTGGGGCTCAAAGTTGGCTGTCATTTTGTTTGTGATGTTTTTCCGTGTGTTTTCACATTTACAAAACAACTGCAAGCCATTTACTAATGTGAAATGCGGCGTTGCCGCCCGTTGCGGGTGTAGGCTCTGCAAGTTAGTTTATAGCTAGCATTCGACAACGGGACGGCCTCCCGTTATCGACCGTCCAATTGGGTCGTGCTTAACGCCGTATCGACGTCACAAGGGCCGGTACGAGACCGGGCATTCAGGCAGGCCTGGGAGGAGGGGAAGTGTCTGTTCCAACAGGGAAACGGCCGTGGTAAGTCACCCATGATCGTTACTGTTGTGTATAAATAAAAAAAAGTGCAAAACACGCCGCTTCTGTTCTGCACGGAACCTGGGTAGTGATGGTGGTTTGCGGGTGATAAGCACGGGCTCTTGTTGGTGCTGTTTTCATTGTCTGGTACTATTGTGGATCCAGCCGTCTGCAGGCTCACAACACAAAGACGAGCCTATACAAATATACGGAAACGCGAGTCTCTGGATCCGGGAGTGTGTTTATCGAGGTAAAATCGGCTTCTGTTTCTTTCTTTCGATTTCGGTGGTTGAAATAACACGTACCAGCTGATTTTGGGTTCATACGGTCTATAGTGTTTTGAAAACGTACGAATGTAAAATATTTTGTAAATACAAACGATTTTGGCTTCCTTTTTTAAGAAACCACAAGATGTGTTTGCGGAGGATGTCCGAGGAGCAATAGTGAAACTAAATTCTGTATCCGAATTGACGCCTTGTAAATTCAATTCCGGCCGGTCTGTGCTCAGCTATGCCACTCTCAATGGTCGTCATACACTTTTTCGTGTGTGGAAAGTACTGCTGTCTGAAGTTTGCTTTGGAGGGAAAGTTTTCGTGCGGCGGAGAAGTTCGCGGGTAAAAGAGAGTCAACGCGAGATTTCACACACGGGGTTTCTATACATTGAGGGGAGAGTTGAGAGCATGGCTGAAAGGTCCCCCAACGCTTTGCTGCGACTCCAACACGCAAGTAGACAGTCATACGAAACCAGAGCAGCACGCGCTACGATTTTTATCTGATGGGAACATCTCAGACACTTTCGCCTCAGTCCAAGGGGAAAACACGTCCCACTCAGTGGTCTGATATTACCTACAAATCCAACCTCTCACATATTGTAACATTATTTTAAAAAATCATAAACAACACGATCCAGCAATGCTCTAAAACCAAGGACAGCAACAACAAATGAGATTATCTTTTGTGTGACATAACATGTAATAACTGAGGCTATATGATATATGTCATGATACCCCTTATGTGCTTTTCGTTGTGAAAGGAAAGGTCCACAAGACTTGTGTACAATCAGGTGATAACATCCATCCACACATTTGCTATAGGCTTGAGCCTATCTCAGCAGTCACTGGGTGGAAACGCGGTACACCCAGGAAAGGTGGCCAGTCCATCGCAGAACCCAATGTAATTGAACATCCACACACTCATATTCACACAATGGATCTAAAATCTTTGATGAACCTAACATGCATGCTATAGTTTTTTTACGATGCGAAGAAGTCATGATACCCAGAGGGAACCCATGCATACACAGTGGGAACATGCAGACTCCATACAGCAAGACCCCCAGCCCCCAGAGATTACAAAAAAAAATCTGGATAACGTATGCTGATGTTTATCCAATCACTTCTTCACTTCGCTTAATTTGTTCTCATGTAATTTTTCCTTTCCAAAGAGAGTTCCAGGATGGCAAACGCAGAAGCAGTGACTCCAGTTTCCTCCAACGATAAATCCAGTCAATTCACCCTCCTCGCCTGGATCAATAAGCTGCTGAAAACAAACTTCCAAGATGTGGGAGATATGCGTTCTGGTGATTCATCCTAATACAGTCTTGTGAACATGCTTTAGCTTAGTTTGTTCAATAAGAGCTACAACAGAGATTACACCTGTTACTCTTATCCACCCCTCTCTTAGGTGCACACTACTGTCAGATCATGGACCACATTTTCCCAGCTTCTGTTGATATGACGTCCGTGAAGTTTGAATCACAAAGTGAAAATGACTACAAGCATAACTTCAGTTTGTTAAAGGAGGCCTTTGACAAGATGGATATTACAAGGGTATGTACTATTTTTTGTTATGAGTCACTAAACAAAATCAATTCACTGTGAGGAAAATGCATGTGTACATTAGGTTAGATTTGCATAATTTATATTAAAACTGCATGATATGAATTAAATATTAAAGACCAACAGAGTCCTCACAATTTGCTGTGCTTGCTTGTGGTGTTTCATATCATTAAGATAAATAGGGTAATTATGAAGTAATGAGGTGGGAAGTATTTAGTGATCAGCTCTTTCAACCTACAGTAAAACAAGAAAATCTGCTATCCAAGCTTTGTTACACTGTTTCAAAGTTGATCTTCGCCTTATACAAAATATTCTTCCATTATGAATGCTAGTGTGTATGTAGGGAAAGTCATACCTGTCATTTTTGCCTCAATGATGCAAAAAATCCACATGTAAACAGAAGTTCAAGGATTACTACAGGTGAAAATGTGAAGTTTGATTAGTTTAATTACATTTAGTATCAAAGCATGGGTAAAGCAATAAGTGAACACAGCCTCAAAACAAAAAGCATCACTGTGGGCGTTCAGTTAAACAATATCTGATAGGAGCTTAAATTACTTTAACTTGTATGTTTCGGTGTCTGGAACATAACCTGCTGACCATTTTCCCAAATGTCAGCAGAATTCTCTGCTATGTCCTTTTATGACCGGTCTGTAGTTTTCACGTCTTCTCTGTATCCCTACAGGCTATTCCAGTTGAGAAACTCATAGTAGGGGATTTTGAGAACAGCTTTGAGTTCCTGGACTGGTTCAAAGTTTTCTATGCAGAAAATGCAAAAAGCCGCAACCCTATCAATCCCCGGAACGGGATGGCAACCAGCTCCACTTTAGCATCTTTATCTTCTAGTAAGTTAGATTGTACGTTTCCTTTCTCTTCTATAATGAACTGAGACGGTTCTTTTTGTACTTTAAGCACCTCATATATAACATGTTGTGCAGTAATGTTTCCTCTTTTAATCAGGGAACTCCATGTCGGACTCAGACGTGGAAACGAGCAACAGTGTAACATTGAGCAAAAGATATCCGTACACTGAAAAGTGGAAGGAAACTTATGTGTGGGCAGACCGTAGTGTTCTCGGAGAGGAATTTACCTACTGCTCCTCGTGTCACACGAAGCTTCACACCATAAGTAAAGGATACATTGAGCTGAGGCGACACGAGGAGACGAAAAAACACCGGAAAAGGGCTCAAAGGTCCGAGGGCCCTGGCCCGGCCAGCCGAGTGCCCGCGCCGCTGCCGTGCAGCGATGCTGCCGCTCGCTTCATCCGCAGTCACTGTTACACCGGATCCGCTGACAACGAAAAGGCGCTGAGGCATTTTGTGCGCCGCACGCTCGGGCTCCAGTACCCCCGATCAATCGTGTCCGTTTGCCGAAACACCCCCTACTGTGTTTACATTTACGGGGGGGTGCCCGTAGGCGCGGGGGACTCTGTCTGCGTGGTCCTCGTGGGGTTTTTCGACGTGGCTGCCTCCGGCCACTGCGTCCGATTTTTGGACGCGGTGGACAGTCCAGGGGATCCAGCGGTGGTGCAGTCCCTAAAGAAGTTTGAGCTGTCCACCGATAATCTTGTTGCTGTTTATTTCAGTGGGAACACTGTGGCGTCAGGGGACATCTGTTCACAGCTCAGAGATCTTAGCCCAAACATAGTCGACCTGAGTGGCCTGTCCACCGTCGCGGACGCCGCCTGTCACGCTGGGGTCGAAGCGCTCTCCAATCAGGCCCGAGAGCTGATAGCTGACCTGCACGCCCACTACGTGTCTTGCTCTACCAAAAGCGACCACCTCAGGGCCCTATTTGGATCAGATGTCGGTGAGAACGGCAACTCATTTCACTTCAGCACCAGCTGCCTTAAATTTGGCCTGTTAGTCACAAAGATCATAGAGATATGGACAGATCTTATCAGTTACTTCAACAATTGTCCTAAAGACGACGAAAAAGCTCATTCAATATGCTCGCAGCTGAAGGACCCCAAAGTCAGGGCGACGTTCATGTTCCTGGAACAGGCCTTGAAACCTCTGCAGAACTTCCAGAAGCTAACACAGGGAGCCTCCTGGGCCAACATGCCACAGGTCTTTGAAGGAGCCAGTGCCCTGGTGGGCACCTACACCTCTTATTTCCTTCAGCCCCCCGCTGCCGTTTGCTGCTTCAAAGAGCGTGACACTCAAATTTTGAAGAACAGGACATTCCTCCTCTCGAGCCCTGATCTCTATGTGGGTGGGGAAGCTGTGGAAGATTACTTGAAGACATCTGAAGCCCCAGAGGCACTGGCTCACTTACAAGAGGAGGCGCTGTCTTTCTACAGCGCTCTCACGAGTTGCATTGCAGATCGGCTGCCCCTGAGCGGCAGGATGTTAAAAAACATTGCCCATCTGCTAAACCCGCAAAAATGGCTGAAAGTGAGCAGGAATGCCGTCGAGGAGCTGGGGACCAAGCTGGGAGTCTGCAGCTCCCCAGAAAAGGTCAAAAGGCTCACAGAGGAATTCCTGGAGAACCAACTAGCAGAGGAGGGCGAGGGCGAAGGGGCCAAGAACGAGACTCCACTGGAGAAGCACTGGGCCAGGATCCTGACCGACACCGAGCCTACCTCAATCTTCAGGAAGCTTCTTATGACCCTTCTGAGCCTCCAGTGCCCTCCTCCTGATGCCCAGCAAGTCTTCACAAAGGTACGCCATCGGGGACGGGCTGTTTGAAATTTTTTTCTCTTTCTTTCTATGTTTAGTTTTTGAGATGAAGTCTTTTTATTTTCTCTGTGGCTGTCACGTCCAACAAAAGGCCTTAGAGAACGACGCACCCACAGTATTAACGGAGGGCAGAGGCTCAGCGGAAAGTGACTGTTACATTGTGTCTGACGACGCGCTGGCCGACAGCAGCATGGACCCCCACTCCCACACTGCAGGTAGAACAGTGCACACTTCACTTGGTAACAACCCAAAACATGCAGTTTGATGAACGTATAAGCAGAAGTGTTTACATTACGCACCTAATGTTGTTCCATGTCATTTCCATAACCAGGAAGAAACTGTCTTAACATAACATTGAAACCGTGCGAAGTCCGCCTCACCAAACTGAAATGTAAGTTCCACTGTTATAGTTCCAAAGCTTTGGGGTTTTTTGGCCGCAGTGTTTTGTGTCCCTACAGAATTTCACTTTGAATTTGGTAAAGATGAGTCAATCTCAGTGCTGCAAAAATGTGCTTTGTGTTTTCAAAGATCCGTGTGATGAGGATGGTTTAGTCAGAGTGAACGGCTCCTGGTCAAAAGAGGTAATAAGTCTTCATCCAATGTTCATCTTCTTTCTCATAGCGAAATATGGGCTGTAACTTTTCTCCACAGAATGGGATTTCACAGACGTGACAAACAAATTTGACTTGAATATCACTCCCCAAAGTAAAGCCTTAAAAAGGAACAACACAGAAAAGCCTTTGGCAGAAACCTTTCTGACATAGTTCTAACAGCTATCGCATTTCTTTATCTTCTTCTAACTTTAATGGTCAGTGTAATCATAGGTGAAACGCATTTCGGCAACCCAAGAGCATGTGTGTTTCATATTGATTTGCATTTGCATGACATTTTGGTGTCTAAAGAGTGCCCTGTTTTCGGGACGGAAGAAGTTTTGGTGTGTATGAAACCACAAATGCACATTGTGTCAGGCAGAAGTGAATGTCAGAATGGGATGTTAAATATGCTGTACTTGTTCCTCTGCATGAATGCCTTGGTAGATTTTGAGCAGTGTTTAGGGTCATTGTCCTGTTGAAAGATCCAGCTTCAGCCTTGTCACTGATTCCTGGACATTGGTCTCCAGAATCTGCTGATATTTGGTGGAATCCATGCGTCCCTCAACTTTAACAAGATTCCCAGTCCCTGCACTGGCCACGCAGGCCCCCAGCAGGATGGAACCACCACCACATTTTACTGTAGGCAGCAGGTGTTTTTCTAGGAATGCTGTGTTGTTTTTCCTCCATGCATGACGCCCCTTGTTATGTCCAAATAACTCAATTTTAGTTTCATCAGTCCACAGCACCTTATTCCAACTTGTCCAGATGTGCTTTAGCATACCTCAAGCGGCTTTGTTTGTGATGTGGGAGGAGAAAAGGCTTCCTCCGCATCACTCTTGCGTACAGCATCTCCTTGTGTAAAGTGTGTGCAATAGTTGAACGATGCACAATGACTCCATCTGCAGCAGGATCATGTCGTATGTCTTTAGTGCTAGCCTGTGGGTTGACTTTGACTGTTCTAACCATTCTTCGCTTCTGTTTATCCGTGATTTTCCTTGGTCTGCCACTTCGAGGCTTAACTTCAACTGTGCCTGTGGTCTTCCATTTCCTGACTATGTTCCTAACTGTCTAAACAGACAACTGATATCTCTTAGACAGCTTTTGGTATCCTTCCCCTAATTCATGATGGTGAACAATCTTTGTTTTCAAGTCATGTGACAGTTCTTTTGAGACTCCCAGGTCGCTACTCTTCAGAGAAGATTCACAGAGGAGGGAAACTTACAATTCCCCCCCCTTAAATACTCTCTCATAATTGGGTTCGCCTTGTGTGTGTAGGCCGAGGGTCACTGAACTTCCCAAACCAATTTTGAGTTCCAATAATTGGTCCTAAAGATTTTCAAATCAGTAAAATGACAACAGTGCCCAAATTTATGCACATGCCTAATTTTGTTTAAACAATTATTGCACACTTCCTGTAAATGGTATAAACTTCGTTTCACTTCTCAAATATCACTGTGTTTGTCTCCTATATCATATATTTAACTGATTTTTTTTATCCAAAGAACCAATGATTTATGAAGGAAAATCATTGAAATTAACAAGGTTTCCCAAACTTTTGCAGACCACTGTATGTCAAAAGTAGGGCGGGGCATGGAAGTTGTCCTTCAACAAGAATTAGCTAATACAGGAGGAAGTCAGATCATCCAAATTAGAACAGATAAGATTTGACAGACAGTGTTGCATTTGACTCAGTGATACATTCCTATAAGGAGGAGTTGAACAGTGGCCAAACATATCTGCTTTGGATTCTTGTCACGAGTACAGAGGCAGCTTTACATACCTAATATGTGCTCTCAAAAAAGCCACACCCTTTCAATCCTTTTCTAATGGCACTCTTCAGTTAGTGCCCTACACGGTCCGGCACGACTCTACTTGGTTTAGGCAGTTTCCAATTACAGATTGCGACCGAGCAGAAAGGCGGGCCTACCGGGGCGTGACGTCATTCATATGCAACACAAGCACCTGACAACCACGATGACATTGAGACAACTAAATATCCACTAAACCTCGGTTTACGTTCGGGCATCAGGCAATTATAATGTTTCTAATCACGGAAGTATTGAAATCGGATCCCTGTTTTTCAAAATGGGTGGGGTTAATGTAATGGATCCACCACCTAATCATGTGACTCCTTTGCCGGGGATTTCACTCAGCCGTGATGGAACGCCAACAGAGTAGGTGCTAGTGGAAAAGCACTGTAATTGTTCAGGTTTTCTACTCAAAATGAGGCCAGTAGAGTCTTGGATGTAACTGTTGGGCTTTGTCTGAGCACAGCACTCTCTGACCCTGGGTTGAACTTGCTAGAACTTAAGCTCTCTTGAGTGTTTTGCACGTGTGAGGAACCATTTTTTATTTTAATGGATTCAAAATTCAACCTGCAAAACCGATCTAACATAGTTGAGCAGCAACAATCGCTTCCCTTGGATAACGCCCGACGTCTGTCTTCCCTCACTGCGTGAATGCTCCACAGAAGGAGAATAAACAGCTTTGCTAATCACTGTCCGATGCCCAGTTGCCAGTTACCAGTTACCCACTTAATCGTTGTTACTCTGTGAAATGTGTCAGTTGATGTTCGTCTGAGGATGTTTTAGCTCATTTTGGGGTTTGATGAGGACCAGGTAATCCTTGTGCATTAAAAACTGCGCTGAAGAGTCAAAAAAGTAACACTGCCTTTTTCAAATGACCATACACGAACAATTCAGCGAAAGAAACAACAATAGTCATAAACTAAAAAAACTGTCATAAACTTACCCAAAAATGTGACCACCAATTAGTTTATGTGTTTTATGAGATGTTACGTGTTATTGGGACCAATCTCTTGATTAAAGTCATTTTAAGTACCTTCCACAGACAGAGCCTTTTCAGGGAATGGATGTGTGCTCTCAGAAAGGCTTACAGTGAAAGTTTAGTCAGTGGTTGTTGGACAGATTAAGGATAAAGCAGTTTGCTTAAGTGATCAGAAGCACTTAAATCTGGATGTTTGCTGTGATAAAAAAAGGGAACTATGTTCATGTCTATTCATATCCAATCCTACCATTAACATTTCAGATTCAGAAGTGTTTGACTTGACTCACTGTATTCTAATAATATTCAGATGTTCAGTTTAATTTACATCTAGAGTTCAATGTATAAATAAAACCGATTTCCTGTCTGTTTATTTTTTGCAACTTTCAGTTGGATGAAGAGTCCTCTTCCAGTAAAACCACACCAACCAGAAGGCGGGCCAAAAGTGCTTACCAGGTAATGTTTCACCTCAGAGTGATTAAAAAACAGTCCACTATAATGTCCAGTCGTGGTAAATGCATTCTGTCTTTGTCCTCCAAAGGATGGGAGGGGGTTTCTGATAGGCGAGCTGGTGTGGGGAAACATAAAGGGCTTTTCCTGGTGGCCTGGGATGGTGATACCATGGAAGACCAAGACTGCTCCCCCAACCTTGCGAAGGGTGGAGTGGTTTGGAGATGGGATGTTCTCAGAGGTCAGAAAGTCAGCACTTTCAGCTAAAAAAATGCTTTTTTATTTTTATGTGCCCCAGATACCAATTACGATGTTGTAGATGTGATCATAACCAGCGTTTTCTGTTGCAGATCTCCACAGAGCGACTAAACTCATTTAGAGCCTTCAATAGGTGCTTCTGCAAAAATTCCTTTGCCAGTTTGCCCATTTACAAGGAAGGAATCTACCAAATCCTCGAGGTAATCAGAACATACGTTTTTCTGTTTTTGTTGTCGTTGCTTCTTAACAGTACCTCACACATCCTATCAAAAGCAATTTCAGCTCAGAGCTTAAAGCTAATAAACAATTAATGTGGTATTATTAGTCTCTGTAAAATAGTTTAAGCTTTTGAATTGTGAGAATTTGCACTCTTGGGAGATTATATTGAAAATGAGATAAGTTGGTTAATATGTTTGTTGGTGAGTATAAAAGACAGTTTTAAACAGTAGAACGATGTGTTGCTGAGGTTTTTCATACTTTGACGATGTTGGCGTTTGTAGTTGGCAGGTGAGCGATGTGGGAAGTCTTTCAGTCAAGCAGAAGGTAACAAAGAAAAAGAGCTGAAGCTGATGTTGGAATGGGCAAGTGAGGGGTTTCTGCCGACTGGACCTGAAGGATTTTTACCTCCTGGTATGTGTTTGTTTTCAAAAACTCTCGTTTTACCTCATGTCATCATGTTCATCAGACTTTCACTTTGAGCTTATATGTTTTTCCATCACCAGTTCTTGTCCCCAATTTAACGTTCCTCCAAGCAGATGTTCTTTTTAATAGCAAAATAGTTCTGGTAATTTATTTTTTTGTGTTGTCCTGAAGATCCCACGGCACATCAGGACTCCGACAGCACCTCCTTGTCTGACTACCAGCCCCCATTAAAAAGAAAATATGGATACAAGAATAAGCCTAATACATCCATTGTCTACAGCAGAGGTTTGTATGGGTTTTAGAGCCTTGGAAAGGAGCACAATAGAGGACATCCTCATAACTCAACATCATCATCTGACTTTTTTTCTCTTGGACATTTTTCCAAACAGAATCAATAAGAGAGAGGGTCAAAGAGAAAGGCAAAACAATTGAAGGTAAGCACAGGTGTTTGTCTTTTTAAAGTTGCCGGTGTGAGCACTGAATCCACAACACTAAGGACGTTTGTCTTCCAGATTTCTGTTTGTGCTGTGGGTCTCCTGAGATCGAAGTGCAGCACCCGCTGTTTGAAGGAGGCCTCTGTCTGAAATGCAAGGTGGTGTATCAGCGCTCCCTCCGTGCGTACCTTCTTCGTGCTCTCTGCTTGTCCTGATCACGCTGACTGTGTCGCGCTGTGCAGGTAAACTTTACAGAGACGCTGTATCGCTACGACGACGACGGCTACCAGTCTTACTGCACAGTGTGCTGTGCAGGGTCAGAGGTCATTCTATGTGGGAACGCCAGCTGCTGCAGGTGAGCACCACTCACGGATCTCAGATGAATCCACTATCTTTTCTTTTATGGCTTAATGTCTAAGTCAACATCCGACTGCAGTTAAGGTACATATCCAAACACCTGAAAAGCCACCAATGCACACATAATATTTAAGAGTGTAGACTTTTAATGAGATAGCTGCTTCAGGGTTATTTAAGTTATTATATTTTAGTTTTCTCACTTATTTGTCCTTGCATTGTCACAAAATGAAATGTCAACATTGGACCAAAAGCTTCCTGACATTCGAAGGCTTCTTAAAAGATCTCATTATAAAGGGGTTTGTCAAAGGAGCTTTTTGTGCCATTTTAAAGAATGGGGTGGGTTTGATTATTGTTCCCTCAACCCCTATTTTTGTTTTGGAACTTATTACCTAAATGGATTATTTTTTTTAAACTCAAGATGCTCCTGGTGTTTTGGTCTATTTCCACATCCCGTCATTCCTCTTTTGATCTTGTCATCCCGTCTCCTCCAGATGTTTCTGTAAGGACTGCCTTGACATCCTGGTGGGCGAGGGAACCTTTGACACACTAAAACATATCGACCCGTGGAGCTGCCACTTGTGTGACCCATCGCAGTGTAAAGGAAACCTTAAACTCAGACCAGACTGGAGCAAGAAGGTTCAAGACCTTTTTGCCAACAACAGTGCCATGGAGTTTGTGAGTACTGTCACCACCATGCCTTTTCTCCAATCTGTCTAAGTAAAGATGTATATTTTTGTTTCACTTTCTTTCACTTTGGCTGTGTTGTGAAGTGTCAGGGGGACGGGTATTAGAGAAGGAAAGAGGCTGAGTCATGTTTCTCTGTAGAAACCTTTTCCTCTTTGCGTCACAGGAGCCTCACAGAATTTATCCCTCCATCCCTGCCGATCAGCGCCGACCTATCAAGGTGCTCTCTCTTTTCGACGGCATAGCAACAGGTAGGCCATGCCGAGTCATTAAGACCAGTGTCTGAAACCGTCTTCACACCGAGTTAATAACCACTGTTTCTATTGCCGTGTCGTCGTCACAGGATATCTGGTGCTCAAAGACCTCGGTTTCAAGATCGAGAGGTACATCGCTTCGGAGATTTGCGACGATTCTATCGCGGTGGGAATGATCAAACACGAAGGGAGGATCGAGTACGTCAATGATGTTCGCACCATCACCAGAAAACACGTGAGTGCGGCAGCAGAAACCCAGCTGGGCGCGTAAAGCTGACGTCTGCGTCCCGACCAAGAGGTGGAAAACTCTGTGTCGCTCTGTGTCTTTCAGCTGGCTGAATGGGGCCCCTTTGATCTCCTGATTGGTGGCAGCCCCTGCAACGACCTGTCCATGGTCAACCCCCTTCGAAAGGGATTGTTTGGTAAAGACTTTGTAGCCTCTCCCAAAGCCTTCTTTATTTTGCTGCGAGGCTCTCGCTCTTCATCCCCTCTGTCCCGGTTTGTGTCCGTGTTCCCCCTGCAGAGGGCACTGGAAGACTCTTTTTTGAGTTCTACCGCATACTGACCATGCTGAGGCCCAAGGAGGACGATAACCGCCCATTCTTCTGGTTGTTTGAGAACGTGGTGTTCATGAGTGCCCACGATAAGTCCGACATCTGCCGGTTCCTGGAGGTAACTGCCTTCAGCCGGCGGTCGGAGCCTTCTGTCAGAGTAAAGCCAGCAACCAAACTGCTTCAATGCTCAGTGTCTGCTTCTTTTTCCTGTTTTTCCCCCCCAGTGCAATCCAGTTCTTATCGACGCGGTGAAAGTCACCCCCGCTCACAGAGCGCGCTACTTTTGGGGGAACATACCGGGCATGAACAGGTACACGCTCACACAGAAGCAGGGATGCTGGATCCTGCTTTGAATGGCGTGTTTAATCCGCTCTCCCATGTATTCCCACAGACCTGTCGCCACTTCCAATGAGAGCAAACTGACCCTGCAGGATTGTTTGGAAGTCGGGCGCATGGCAAGGGTAAAAGCATCCCGTTTGGTTTCCTCAGAAGCAACCTAACATGGCAGAGTTTATATCCCTCTGCTGTGGTTCAACCCTGCCATTTAAAAATGTTGCCACCCTCTACCCACAGTTTGACAAAGTCCGCACCATCACAACAAAGTCGAACTCTATCAAGCAGGGGAAGATGGGGCCGCTGCCTGTGAACATGAACGGCAAGGACGACTACCTGTGGTGCACCGAGATGGAACAGTAAGTGCCGTGTGCGTCAAAACATGTCAAGCTCTGTGAAAAACAGCTCAGTTTCACTAGGACACGTCTGCTACAAGCGCGCCGATTTCCAGCAAAGAAATTATGAAATGCAGCAAGAACTTTCCATGTTTGAACCTGCTGGAAGGTTTTACAGTCAACGCATGGACTGATGACAGGTGATGGTGTTAGGGTTCAATGGAAAAGGGAGTGTTTTTTTTCCTGGAAATCTCTCTCCGATCTTCACGTTTAGGCTTCAAAAGGCCAGGCTGGAAAAAGAGACGCTGGCCTGTCGCGGTCAAATACCTGTCACACATCAGAATGCTGACCTTCGCTGATAGTTTAATGCACGCGCGCTAAATTTGGAGATTATTTATAACTTTGCTGTCTGTGTGGTCTGCTCCTACAGGGTCTTTGGCTTCCCCAAACACTACACGGACGTGAACAACATGGGCCGAATGCAGAGGCAGAAGGTCCTGGGCCGCTCCTGGAGTGTTCCCGTGATCCGTCACCTCTTCGCGCCACTGAGGGATTATTTTTCCTGCGATCAGTGACACTGAGTCAGTCTTCAAGAGGAGTGGTGCTAACCTCGATGCCTTATCCTAACCCCAGCCTTTCTCCAAAAGAATTAGCTTAGTAGTTCAGTGTGTCAGCCACCCACTATCCTCTATCACCAGCAGGTACAGACACTTTCTGGGCTGGGTTTCTTTAACAATATATTTATTTGCTGTGTGGTGGGGAAAGGGTTCCTCATAGCTCAATGTTTTGGTTGTCCTGACACATAATCCCTGCTTCAACGAAGCAGTGCATTTGGACTTTTAAATACATTCTAGTGCCTCCGCTTCCCCGGTGTTAGGTGTACATATGCCACAAGCTGGCATAACTGTTTTAAAAAGTCATATGAAAGACTCCTCAAATATGTGATTTTTAGTTTTTTATTGATTTGCATGTTTCCTAAATTAGGTATTGTCAAACATGTCACCTAATCATTAGTGTTGGCTCAGCACATGAGGCGAAGCAGTCAGGAAACCAAAGCAGCCTCCAGACTCACTCAGACACAGGCCCTGCTCTCTACCTCAACACTGTTTTACTGCTGTTCAGATTTTTTTTGCCATATTTCCTATTTTATGAATATGGAACTCTGTGATTTTGATACATGAACTCTATTTAAATGTTTTTACTCTAAACCTAGATCTAATTGGATCTAGTTAAGTTCTTCCTGGATGGATCATGAAGTTGTTACTTTTTTTCCTCTTTTTTTTAACCGCTTGTCTAAACTGCACAGATCCCACTGTGGTGCTAACAGGATGCAGACTGAAGTGACATCACTTGGTTTGCATCGGTGCTCAAATTAGTTTTTTAAGGACTTTCATTGGTCGAACACAACTTACACGATGATGAGTGTTGGTGTTTTTTTAAAACTGGATTTTTCCATGTTTGAATAGGCAGTTTCTAAAGGTTTCTAAATGGTAAACTTTAAAATCTGCAAAAGGTGCTCTAAAAAAAAAGAGAGAGGAAACCACTTGATTGTGAAAAAGGACTTTATAGTGTGAAATTTCTTCTTGTGGGAAGAAGGCAGATATTAGACATGTGAAGTGCACGTGCCACATAAACAAACTCTTTGGAAGGATAAATTATCTTTGTGAACATGAGAGGGAAAAAAAGAGAAAAGCAGGCGTGAGGGAGAGGGTGGTTCATGTGAGTTAGACTTCAGAGTCTCACTAATAGCAGGGATGAGCGCACCTCAGCGAAGCTCCAGCTCATCAAGACAGGAATCTCTGTGGTTTTCTGTGTGGTAAAACTGTAAAAGGAAGCTCCAATACTTAAGGTGTGTTTCTTATTTAGATTCAGAATTACTTAAAGGATGGGAAACCCTTCAATCATTGAATAACTGTGGTTGAACTGACTGTTGAACTAAATGTCTCCCTGCTTCAGTACGCCTGATTTAGATGGATAAATGTATGCAGAAGATTGTGAAGTTCCTCACAAGTCTGCCAATGGTGCAATGACTCGAATCAGGCGTGTTGGAGCAGGGAAACACCAAAAACCAGCAGACCTTTGTGTTAGAACTGGCTGGAGCTCTGGCCCTGAACCAGTGCTGTCCTTGTTTTGGCAGAAAAGTAGGAAATGAGCCTTCACCGAATGTTTGCTCCGAGTTCTCATTTTGGTTCTTAGCTTTTAGCTTTTATTCTCCCTAAACGTGGACAGTACGTCTTAGTTTCTTGGAGTTTCTGATTTATGCACAATTTTTTTTATTTTTTTGTTCCATATCATTATGGCAACTCAAGGTGTCTCATTAGGGTTCAGTTAATGTGTTTTTTTTTTACCACTGGTAGTTGTTTCACTGCCTGTGCTGGATGTTTGCATGTTCCATAGACTCGAAAAAATACAGTGGAATGTTTAAAAGGCAGCCGACACTTTTACCTGGGATGGTGCTGCGGGAATGGTGCTAAATTTGCATGTACAGTTTTGGTTTGTGTTCTGTTTTTACTGTTACTGATCTTTAATGGAGCCCGCTGACAGTTTGTTCCAAGTAGCAATGTTTTATTTTTCATTGTATAGATTGTTTTTACATGTGCTTTTGTTTTTTTGTCAGAAACAATGTAGAAAAATAGCTTGAAAGTCAATTATCTGTGTGAAAACAAATATCAGGTGACAATTAATAAATAATCTGTGTATATAATTTGTGACAAGTTTTTCATCATCCTCCTATGGCTTAAGATTTATTTGGTGTGCACTTTTGCTTTCTCAAAGATATATGGGATTAGTAGGACCTAATAAGTTAATAACTTACAATGACCAGACTATCGCGATACATGTACTTTTTTTCCTCCTACAGCAATAGCGGGTTTAATCTTTGTATTTAAATTGTGTATTGTGTTGAAAACAGGAAATTGCCTCCACCTCTAGGGGGCAGCTACTAAGAGGGAATAGAATAAACAACACTCCAAATATCTTTTCTAAGGTGGGAACCCTAGATTGTGTCACGTTTTCAGTAAAGCTTAACAGTTGAGGAACAATTGTATTTTTCTCACTCAACAGATGCTCTGTTAGCCAAACAAGAGATGATCAGTAAGAATAATTCCTGTTCCACATAGACTACCAGGTGAATATATGTTTATTTAAATTATGGATGCACCATGATGCCTCTTCATCTAACAGATCGGGAATCTTTTGATAAACTTTAATGTAATCTGCTTTCTGGAAATTAATTAGATAATAACAATTGAAATAATTTTCTAGTGGTGCCTTTCCATTGATTTCGGCTATGAAGACTTGTTTTGGAAATTTGGGCAAACCTTGTTATTGATGGACAGTTTGGATGTTTTCTTTTGTCTTATACTCTGTCTCACTGTAACATCTTTCATTTGGATCGAAATCCACAGACCATTTATTACAAAACTAATATGTTCAATCCACATATTGGGCACAAGGTGACTTAAGACTCCCAGGGTTTTAGTAGCCGCTCCATTCGAGAAGGAGTGGGACTCTGGTTGCTGGGTTGTATGTCCAGTTTTGTCACTCCGGGCACTTCCTTTCCCTCCTGAACCAGCCGCATCACCTCCGCAAAGGAAATCTGCTTCATCTCCTCTGTGCCTGTCTCTGTGGTCTGTTTTTTATCTGTATCAGATTCTGAACAGGGAAGTGTCCTCAGGTTCTGCTGCCCAGAAGCAACGCTCGCTGGCGTCGCATGAGGGGAAGAAGAGCTCCACTTCTGGTAGCAGCTCCGGTCTATGGGCTCAACAAACCTGCAGACAAACCAAAGGCAGAAGTGGAATTAATTCTGAAGAACATTCAAATATGAATATTTACACATGGTACATTCTACCTGATCAGTTCTCATTTTTTCAACAAGTAATCCTGAGGCCTAATGTGACAAGAAAGTGGTAGTAAAGTCTGATTAAAAAGGCATACCACCTTTTCAGAGTAAAGATTGGCTCCTTTTCAACAAGTTCACTTTATTTCACCAAAACCGTTCAATATCCTTTGACTTTACATGTCACAAAGTAGTTTTTTGGGATGGTAATATAGGCGAATATTTATACATTTAAATCTGGAATGAATATTTTTCTTTATTCAGTCTTGCGAAATCTAGACAGTCCGTGTTAGAATTGATTTGTTTTACTTCCAGAACAACATACAACAAAAAAAATGCTGAAGTTTTTCATCTGTTTGTACCTGTTGTAAAAGAACAGTTTCAGGTTGAGCAGCTCGGTCGCGTCCCTGTTGCCCTCCGACCTGTGGAAAGTCTTCAGACCGTCCACGAACCGCTGGTCACCTTCGAAGTTGTACGAGTCGAACCGTAAGAATACTTGCTCCATGTTTGGCTGAATGGTCAGAAACTCACAAACAAATCCATCAGCTGGGCTGGAGCAGCAACACTTCCGGCGCTGCTGGTGTTTGGCGTCAAAGACAGTCCGGACAAAGAAGGTCCCGGCTGGCTGAAACCGCAGAGCTCTGCCTACATCGCCCCCTCAGGCCAGAGCCGGTACTGCAGCCCCACTTCACCCCCGAACCGGTGGCGAGCTGTAGTGAGAAGTAGCAATATATCACATAGGTGTATTAGTAGTGAGGGAAATATTTGGCAGTGTTATTGATTCAAAGATTGAACAAAAAACCTTCTGTCCATGCTCTTAGATGCGCAAACTCATGACGATGGACAACAGGGAAAATAGAAAATGTGATGATGTGTGACGTCTATCCATTTCTATAGGCCTACTTGCTGAATCAAATTCAGGGTCACGCACAGGGGTGGAGCTTATCCTGGCTCCTAAAACACGGGATGGATCATCAGTCCTACAGAGGCCCACACACAGACAGTCATGCACTCTCTAACCCAGTGTTTTTCAACCACTGTGCCTCCGTACACTAGTGTGCCGCGAGTGATGGTCAGGTGTGTAGAAAATCATCCTATTTCACCTAATTGGTCTAAAAAGACTTTTTGATAAGGAATTAATTATCTGCAAATAATTTTTGAGTGTCTGCGCTGTTCTAGTGACTGGTGGCGTAATCATGTAATAATTCATTATTCCTTATTTTGTATATAATTTTGTATATTGAAGTGAACATGTTAAGTGCAATTTGAAAGAAGAAATATAAAATATGATAAAAATACATTTTTGTGTTTATTTGATTCCTATTCAAGACACTTAAGATATGATAAGAATAAAATAAGAATAACTATAGTGTTACTATAGGCGGCTACAGATTTGTTTGACATTTTTGGTTGGTGGTGTGCCTCGTAATTTTTTTCAATGAAAAACTGTACCTTGGGTCAAAAAAGGTTGAAAAACACTGCTCTAACCCACTATATGTGAGCTACTTACACTCATGTTAAATCAAGTAGCTATCCATCTGGTAACTTTTTATGCTCAGCAAGAACTCTCAGCAAGTATTTTCTGTGTTGGCAAAATTGCTTTCGGTACTGGTGTGTTTTGTGTGTTTTTGTCCATGCTTCATGTGTAACCGGGCTCTCCACTGGGAGGTAGCCCACATCGTAAAGTGTTTTGCGTGTAACAGTAGAAGCTGAGCTCGTGCGGTGAGCAGAAATGTGACCCCGTGTGATTGTGTGCCTCCCCTCCCTCTGTCCTTGACAACAGCTGACTGGCTGCCAAGTGCTGGAGCTGATCTGCTCAAAACCTGAGCTTATGCCTGATGGAGAACTAAAAGAGTAAATCAAAAGAATGCATAATAGTTGAGATGAATTTGTTGACCGACACAGGGGAAGATGATGAGCTAGTTGTCTATTTCTTAATCCACAGAGGTCAAGAGTTGAACAGCTCAGGGGGCAGAAAAGGGAAGAGGCCCATTCTTTTAACAGGACAGGATGTGTCATCCTATTAACGACTTAGTATTTACTTTTTCTTTTTTTGAGGATGTGACGTAACTGCCAGCAGCTGTGTCTTGAAAGAGATGGACTGAAAAGTAAACAGGCTTCTGAAAGTGGTGCCAAGGTTCACAGTGTGGCTGTAAACCAAACAATGGACAGATATCTTAAGACAAACTTCCAAATTGTGCATGTGAATAGATGTTTATTGAGTGAAAGGAGGTTATTCTTGCCGTGGCAACATCGAGATAATACAATATTAATTACAAGTAACGGGGAAAAAAACAGCTTAAACTCAACTGTAAAAGAAGATGGGTAATATGAAGTGCACCAAATTGTAATTGCAACAACAGATACATATAATCACTTCTCTGAAAAAACAAAAAAGAACAAACAAAGCTAATGCTACATTTAAAGTTGAGCGGACGCAAAGCCAATTATGTCAGTCCTCGGCTTGGGAACTCATAGAGAGTAAAAGCTGCCATTTCTCTTCCCTTTCAGCCACAGTTGGAGTCCGCGGCCACGCTCGCTGGCGACGAGCATCCGTGCCTGTGGAGTTTGCCCGGTGCTGATGTCTGTCGTGCGCCGGAGCGAGATGGTCGAGCAAAGCAGAAGGTCAACCTGCTGCTGGAGGTGCATTCATAGTTATCCTCCTGGTCAAAGAGAGCAGAACGGCTTAATTCAGAAGGAGGAATAATGCAGGACATGTGCAAATATCGTTTATGATTTGGGCACAGTTTGATTAAATGTAACATTTTTGTTCATATCCAGTTTGTTTCAATTGATTTGATCAATTTAATCAATGAAAAGAAAATACCTGTGTTGTAGTTTTTTTAAAGATATACAAAATTAGAAGTAACTGGACTGTCCAGAGTGCACCCCGCCTCTCGCCCAATGCCAGCTGCAATAGCCTTCAGCCCCCCGTGACCCAACTAGGAATAAATGATTGAATGGATTTTATGGCAAATTTTCTAGCAAAACGTTGCAGCTTTTTTTGCTATCACAGACACAGAAATGTCTTACTTTTTATAATGCTTCCATCCAATATTATTATTAGACAGCATGGAATAATGTTCCATTGATATCTTGATAATACTTATGTACAAGAAACTTTCAAGTTACATACTTACTTTACCTACAGTGATGAACCTTGTAGTTGTTTTGACTGGGATCTGTCCTTTCACATACATGTAAAACACGTATCTATTCTTTAACCTTTTGTAATACTGTTAAAATTAGGAACATGCAGTAAATTTTTGTCCTGTTTTGAGATCCCACCTTGATTTGCACGATTGCCTTTGTGATTCGCAGCTAAATTTTAAAAGGTAGAAGAAAGGTACCATGACTGACTGAAAATGCTGGATGGAAAACAGCCATCCAAATGTGTCTGCAGGTTCTTACACTTGTTTTGTTATGGAAAACAAAGTTAATGTAGAGATCATTTTTGAATGGGGCTTCTTATTCTATATAGGGCATTAAGTTCCCTGTGTATGACACTTCCCCGTCATTTTAAAATATTTTTCACTCTTTCAGAAAAGTTTTCATGCCAGTTCCTTTATGTGCAGTTTATTGCAGCTGATTCCAACACTGGGGCATTTTTGGTGGATCATTTTCCGTTGGGGCTCTGGCATTTAGGTTCATGTCTCTACACCACATGTGCTGAAGATGTTAGTTTTTATGTCCCCCTTTCGCTCAGATAAAAACTGTCAGGGACATTCAGGGACGTATAAAGCTGTGTTTCCCTCCTGCTCACCTCTGATGTGCCGGTACTCTGACTGTGTCTGACTCTGGGGCTCGGGCTGCTCCCTTTCTCCTCTCTGGGGGCTTGGCCGGCCTCCTCTCTCTGCTTCATGAACCTCTGGTTGACGATCCTGGTCACGCTGTCGTTCCTGTGCAGAGCGGCGGCCTGCGGCCTCGTTGGAGCGCGCTCTATGTTCTTCAGGCCGCTCTTGGCCTTCTGGCCCGGCCCTGACCCCTGCGCCGCTTTGTCTGTCCGGCTGCTCACTCTGCGCAGGAACTCGGTCACCAGGCCGCAGCGGTTGTTGCCGGCGGACTTGCTGGGCGGCTTGGCGCCGCTGGCCGGGCCGTTGGTCTTCCCCGCGCCCGATCTGGGACTTCTTTGTCGAGTCCATGCGATGCCGGAGTAGTTTTGATGCGCGGGGTTCCACGCAGTGCTGTTTCTGGGGCTGGATGTGGAAGATGAGGAGGAGGAGGCGGAGCTCAAACCGCTGGGTGAGGGGAGAGAAGAATGTCTGCGGTACAGTTTAGGGGAGGAAGTGGACGATCTGGACCTCTCCATCCGACCTGCTATCCCATCCAGAGAGGCGGAGATGTGCTGAGACCGGGCGGAGACCAGAGAGGAGCCCAGGACTCTGGAGGGGCTGCTTCTGGCCGTCCCGTCCGTCTGCTGCCCCACGCTGACCATCTGAGGCTTCATGTGGGTCTGCGTACCGGAGCAGGCCACATCCACCCAGCGGCCCGCCGCTCTCCCCCTCCTCTCCTGGGAACCGCCGTGCACAGCCTGCCTCCACCCGGCCGTTATTTCCTTCATGTCGTCACTCAGGTTGGCGGAGGAGCCCAGGCAGAGCTGAGAGAAAGAGGTGGGCGGGGTGCACCAGGGCGAGGTGGTGTCCACCGACCCCCTGTCCGCGATGGGGCTGCGCCTGCTCTGGACCGGCTGGACTCGGCGGGCTGTCGGGGGGCTGTAGTAGATGCGGACGCCCGACTTCTCCGGGGCGGTGTGGCTTCTCTTCGGAAGCGTCCGCTCCAAATCCAGATCCGGGAAGCTGTGCGGCATGATCAGGTGGTCCCACGTCTTAAAGGGCTCCTCCCGGTCCAGCTGGGCCGCCTCCTGGCTCAGATAGCACCAGTTCTTCCTGCCGGGGCCACGTGGAGGAAACAGCTGCCTCGACCTGTTTCCCTTTGGCCTGGAGAGATTGCAGGAAGAAACAGAAGGTAAAGATAACGCCACGGCTTTCATCGACATCATTTCTAGCGATATGCAAACGGTCTGTGGAAAACACTCACCCGATGGTTTCATAGTGTCCTTCAGGAAGGGGACCACTGAAAGCACACTGAGCCAAGAGGAAGAGAGATACAGTCAAAAACAAAAGTACTCATGTGTTGGAATAATGAGTTTTCATGTCACCCTTTTTCATTAGTCCCTACATGAGATTCCAAATACTTAAAGACGACAACGTGCCTGATTCTGGTTAGAATTATCGTTGGAAGGTCCCTGGTTGGTGTGAGCCACATGTTTGTTTCTTACTTTCTCTGGTAATCAGTGAATGTAGTGCAAGCCAGTAATTAGTAACTGGGCTTTAACCATTCAAAAACTCATAATTCAGCTTTGCCAAAGCTGGCAAACTTCCCCACAAAGCAGCGGCTGAGGCTGGGGAGTCTTTAATTGCAAACGCTAGATGTTCCTGCGAGGAAAAGAAGGATTACAGCCTGGTGCAGAAATCATAGGACTGGCTCGAGTGATTTCATACGATGGATCTGAACCCGCCTGCCCCGTTTGGCTGCGGCTCCTACCAGAGAGATTAGCCTACATACTCTGGCATGAGTTCTCTCATGATGCCCGTCGAACGGCTACAAGTTGTGGCCAGGGACGGGGATCATGGAAAGGACCTCCCACTGGGTCACACGACCTGGAACCCAGCGGGGCACCCAGGGTTCGGCCTCCTCACCTCGGCTGGCCTGCCCGGACGCGCCTTGGCCTCGCCCTCGTCTCGCAGCTCTGCGCCGAGCTCCTGCAGCAGCCGCAGCAGCGCCGCCAGGGTTTTGTCTCTGCCCTGGGTCCACCAAAGAAATCCACACATTCCAGCTTCTGAAAACTGTTTTAAAACTGCGATGTTATCTGCAAAATCCTGGCTCTGTACCTCTTTTCCTTCCAGGTCAGATCCCTGCATTTTGCTCCACTGGTGAAGGATCCACAGAATCTGCAAGGATAGCCGCGTTTTGGAATCCCTGCTGCTGTCCGCGGCGCCTCCTCCTTCTCCTCCTCCTTGTTTTGAGAGGTCTTCTCCACGCGTCTGGCTGACTTGCGACCCGTCGAGGTGTTCGTGGTTTGCGCGGAAAGGAGAGGCGAGGCGGGGATCCCGAGCACGCCTCTCGTCGTGAGCGGAGGCTTCGCGCTCATCCTCGCGTCTCAGCAGCATCTCCAGCCTTCCGATGAAAGCCACCAGCATGGCCTCCAGAAGCTCCAGAGCCTCGTCCAGAGAGCCCCGCGCCCTATCGTTGGAGTTCAGGTCTGTAGGAGAGATGAAGGCACAGGAGGGAGGCGAGCTCTGACCGTTTCTGGACGCCGCCGTCAGGAGCTGAATGGCTGAGGTCAAAATGCAGGAGTGGTCTCTGAGGGCGTGAAGAGTCTCGTAGTCTCTGACTGTCATTCCTTTCAGTCCTTCGTCAAGCTTTTTGTCGTCATCTCCCTCTTGACTGTCTGAGGGGTCCCACTCGCCGCCTACTGGACCTTCTCGAGCTATGTGACAGGCGGTGATTATTCCATCACTCTGCGCTTGGTTGCAGGGCACAGATCTCTCGCCGTTTCCTTCTCCTGACTCCTCGCTCTGGTGCTCATCCTTCACAGCTGCGGTCACGGGCGCGGTGCAGTCCCCCAAAACCTCTTCCTCTTCCCTCCCCCCTCTTCCTCCAGCCTTCTCCCGGAGGTCGCTCATTTCTGCTCGCAGGCCGCGGTTCTCCACCTCCAGCTCTACGATGCGGCGGCTCAGGAGCGTGGCCTCCTCCTCCACCAGCTTCAGATGAACTTTGAACTCCATCTCTCGGGACTGCGCCGGGTTCTGCTTGCTGTCAGGCGATTGTGTGCCCTCCATGTCGCCGTAGGCTCGCTGGTATTTGGCCAGCTCCTCGCGCAAGGCCTCACTCTCTGACACCAAATTGGTGAGCTTCTTGCACATGAGAGCTAATTCCTCTTTGGCAAAGTGCAGTTGGCACTTGAGATCAGCACTGTCATCCTATTGGCAAAAAAATGAAATAATTAAAACCAAAACAAAACAATGGCAACAGTTATAAGCAGCAGATGCAGCATGTCATAAATTAATCTGCATTTAGAAAGGATGAAATATTTCAGACCTCCATTTGCTGAGACAGCCTCCTTTCTGCCTTATTGACTGTTGATCTGAGGCTCCTCTTCTTCAAAGAGCTCTGAGTAATAAAAACAAAATGCATACATTGTCATATTAAAGTGAAAATCAGATCTGAAAGGACAGTCTATCATTCATGAGCCGCTTTCGGAAATCAAATACTGTAAAAAAAAGTGGGAAGATCACCTTTATACTTTTATGTTTCATCTTTTTATATTATTCTTGGCATTGAAACAAAAAATCTGTGGCAAGTTCTTAAACTTTACATTAAGAGATGCCTGAAAGAACTCTGAAGGCTGAATTTTCTTTTCAATGAGCCCCCTCTTCTCTCCTGGTGAAGTGCTCTATTTGTATGTCTGAGAATGAGAAGAATGTCAGCTTCTGTCTGGAAGTATTGTCTCTCTCTTTAACCCTAAACAAGATGTCACTGTGTTAATAATGGAGATCTTTATAGGTGAAAAACACATGGAGGGGTTTTATCGGAATCACAGGGCCTGAAGGGCCCTGTCAGAAAGTGTAGGCCGTGAGCTGTCATGTGATATCACCGACAAATGAGGGCAGAAACAAGTGCTGCAGCCTCTTTGCATGAATGACTGCTGTAGGTGGCATGGATTGTGTTATTGTTCGGGTCCATGTGCCCCTGCTTTGTGGTTGCCCGGCAGTATCATGCCTCCTGCTAACCGGGTCACACACATTCTCTGAGACAGTCTCCTCCACATCTTTCTGCATAGTGTTTTTGCCCCTAGATTAGGTAAGATAAGTAGATTTCCCTGCTGGGATCAAAGGGACTAGCAGCTGTCTCGCGTGAGTGGGCCAGACTGAGCTCAAGCCAAAGCACAGAATCCTGGATTAAACAGAAGACGTGTCTTTAGAGACTGCGATGCATCTTACAGGTGGCCGGAAGAGTCATGAGAATAAAGGGTGGACTGAAAGCCAGGTCCAAGTCAGGGAATAGTGGCCTTCCGATAAAAGTTAAGTGAGGATTGTAGGTCAGAGCGATGCTTTTTCAATGTCATAATACTGACTGATCCAGATTTAGCTGAGCTTAACACAAGCAGAAAGGCAGAATGCGGGGGAGAGTCTATTTCTGTAATCTCTCGCACCCTCTCTGCCTATTTTTTTTTTCTTTTTTTATTTCCATCTTCTCCGCCGACCACATCAGCTGTGCCCAGGGTTCAGGCCTCGGCATACCAGCCTGCTTCTCCCGGCCTGGGCTCCAGGCAGCTGCCGGCCCAGCCCTCCTCTCATATCACTGATCCACACAAGGGTCGTGTGTCGCCTGACGTCGGGGCGACCCGGGGATGAGGGGGACAGCTGGCTGAACGGTTGCAGCTGTGCCGGGGAATGGAAGAAGGATGCCTCAGCGGAGGGATGGAGTTTTATGAAGGTTGTCTGGGGAAAGCTTATATTTCCACCAGCGCTCAGTATGTGGACCCAGCGTAGTTGATGTGTATACTCTACAATACTCTCATTCGAGATAATCTGGAACTTTTGAGAAATCCTAATGAGTCAGAAAGATTCCTTTAAACATGAATAGAAGCCAACTTCTCTGATTAGCATGCAGTTTATGAAATCTGTAACCGGGTTGATGACAATGGTGAATGAGCAGCTGTGTTTTATGTGAAGAAAAGCAATCCGTCAAAGTCTGACTTCCACATCCCATTTGTGGAAGCGAGAAGCGACACAGAGATTTCAGACGAACTCATAAAAGGGTTAACGTTGGAGCTCATTGGTGTGGAAAACCATCTCTTGCATGTTTGAACTGCACCCATCCTGAGTCAGACAGATTGTACACAGATGAGAAGGAGACCCTTTTTCCTTGCATAGTAGTGGTCCAGATATAATTGTTCATGAGGTCACAAAGGATCCCAGAATGAGAGCAATTAGAGGCCCCTCTCACAATGGCTGATTTTAATGTTCTTGAGCTCACCATTGGTGTGCACGGAAGGTCTTCCGTGAGAAAGAGTTTGCCGTCTGATGAGACTAAACACAGCAGGGAACGGTTAAAGAGGATCAAAGTTGGTTCAAGAGGATAAAAGTTATTGTTTTTCAATGGGTAAGTAAAAGCTCTGACTGATCCAAGAGATTCAAACTTCCCTGAGCTGGGCTGTAGGAAGGAAATTCCCCTGAGCTAATGATCCTAAGTTACTGGAAACATGAAACAGCAGTTATCACCGCAAATGGATATTCCTTCTGACACAGAGGGGGCAAAGGTTTAGAATATGGGACTGTTTTCCGGTTTTAGCGAATAAGCTTTCAATTTTCAGTTTCTATTTGAGTGACTTTCATGGAAATCTGATCATTTTCTGAGTGGGGATGACAAAATCAAGAAGGAAAAAGAATCTCCACTAAAGAATCTCTTTTTGCGTGTGTGTGTGTGTCATGTGCCACACAAAGTTGTGAGTGTCTAAACTCGATTAATGCATGCTTTTTTTTCTCAAGCCTTTTTAAAATACAGCCAAAAGTGGAGGCCAAAATCATCACCTCTCTGGCCTTTTCCGCTTCTGTCTGTAAGACCTGCTTCTCCACTTCCAGCTGCTGGGTCTTCTCGCGCAGCGCCTCGTTTTCCCACTCCAGCCGGGCGTTTTTCTTCTGCACCGCCTCCAGCTCGGTGTACAGGCGGAGGGACACACTCTTCGCAACCTGCATCCAGAGGAGAAAGCTGGTTATCATAGTTCCCCTAAAGGACAAGCACTGGTTGCTGTTTTTTTTTTTTTTTGGGAGAGAGCAAAATGAAACGTGTTCCGTACAGCAGCTGGTTTGGCTGACGCTGATAGGCTTTACGAGGAAATTCTTGTGACAGCAATTTACTATACGAGTGCATGGAAATGGGCAAGAGCGAGGCAGTGAGGAATCCTACACCCCACACACACGCACACACACACACAGACTAAAGCACCCTTCCCAGATTCAGAGGAACTCGGCCTGGCTGCCAGCACTCAGAAATGACTGGACCACCATGTTTTATGATAAAGAGTACTGTTTTATTTTATTTTTTGATGAGTAACCCACCACATAATTATACAAGAGTTTGACAAAAATATAAACAGGATGCACGATGAAGACATTTTAGGGTAATGAGATGTTTGTGGTCCCAGCAAACAGCAGGCAGCACTTTAAATAGTTGTTAATCAGGGTACAGTCAACTGATTACAGTCCTGCGTCGCATATGAGCAAGACGATGACTATTTCATGCTCTGAAGTGAGAGTAGGTTTGCGGCACAGCAGCAAATGTTTGCACACATGTCTGTGACGGGAACGGGCGTGACTCATTCAGAGGGGGAGAGGAGCTTTTGCTATTTTTTGTTGTTCAGACCTTGATGTCGTGCTCCAGGCTCCTGACCAGCTCCCCGTCCACCTGCCCGGTCTGAGCCACGCGGATGCTGCGGCGCTCGGCCTTGCGGAGGCGGTACTGCAGGATGCGGCAGGTCTTGTTGGCCTGCTCCAGCTGCAGCCGCAGCTCCTGCAGCTGGTACACCTCCTCCTCCTGGAACATGTCACGCATTTCCAGCATCTCACAACGGAGCTCCTCCATCTCATCCTGCAGCAGATGACACAGAAGTGGGTTCAGTCAATCCTAAAAGGAAGCATTTCACTTGGGAAAAAATGGTTTTCATGACTTATCCCCAAAGACAATGTTCTTTATTTACTTCAAACGAAGAAATATAAAGGAACTTTAAAATCATTTTAATAAATCAATGTTACTTCTAGAAGGTTGTATTTTGGATATATTAGTTAAGTGTGGTCTGGGTCAATTCACAAATATCCTCTATTAATTCTTATGTGTCACACAGACTTATTCTTCAATTAAACCATGTCCAGCCAAAGTCATGATGGCTGTAGTGAATATTCACATCACTATTTTCTTGATCCCTGTTTATGTCTATTATACCACCAGTCATGTGAGAAAGAATGCACTATCTCTATTTGGTTGGTTGGTTTTTCCTGCATCTAAACATATGCTCATTATCAGGCTTTAAAATGACAAAACATGATTCAATATAAACTCTGAAAATAAATCTGAGATTTTTTTTGTGAAAAAGTAAATCCACCTTTACGGCTTTAATAGGAAGCAGATGGGATTAATGATCTGCCTCATTCTACCAATCAAGTGCACTGGCATCAGTTAATGAGGGCATCAGGACATCAGCAATGATCTGAGACAAGCAATTGTTATTGCACATCGATCTGAGATTACTTATAAGGCAGTTTCTAAACCACCGCCATCATTCTGCTGAGCGGGACTTCCTGTTCGTTTAATCCAGGGTCAGACCAATGGTTATAGAAATAGCAAAATCTGAGATATAGCACTGCATCCAACAAACCAAACACATTAACCTCAGTACAAATTCCTAACACAAGCTGTAAAGCATGGCCATAGACGTTTGTCTGCATAATTTATAGCCACACGACCTGCAGCCGTTAAGTCAACTATTATCTCTTCTGTATCCCAAAAACCATACCGGAATCAAATCAAATTAACTGTTCAACCTATAAAGCTGCAACTGGGTCATGCCACATGACAATAGCCATAAAACACAGCAGCAAATCAACATAAGAATGTGTGAAAAATAAATATATAATATGATATAGGGAGTCCTGAACGGGACCTGCCTAAAAATGCCTTGTTAAGAATTTGCAAGGTCTGGGGATTGGAACAAATTTTCCCTACAAAGATTTGCAAGACTCATAATTTCTTTTGATCCCTTCGTCTCGTTGTGAATTTTAAAAAATGTAATCCCAAGATAATTTTGCTTTACTTGTCAATCATTGTTCAGTCAATGGTGACACAGTGTAATATGTCATGGTATATATGTGGGGTTCAGTACTTCTTTTCAACACCTGGTTTGGACCAAATTCTATTTTTCATTGTACTCTTTTCACATAAATTGAAAAGAAGGTTAAACTATCTTTTCCACTTGTTACACTATGTTACATGTAACTTATTTTGAACAATTCCACTTTTATTTCTAGACCCTGGCAGTCAGTGTTTTACTCATGAACCATTCCCAGGCATCAAATGAAGGACACATTCCAATTAGGCTAGATCAATGTGAAGGTACACACACTCTAATCGATAATCAAGGCCTGAGTTAGTCAATTCACAGTAAACTATGACCAAGTTTTGACTTTATTCAGTGACATTCTACTCTTTTCATGGACACTTTACTTCTTTTAAAAAAAAAGAAAACTTAGGTGACTCGTGACTTTTGATTCTCCTTAGCTAATATGGCTGGCACAGCCTAAGCTCTTAGAGAAAATCGGCTCTGGGGTTGAGAGTCAAACGACTCACATGCTGTGACAGATATAATATGCATGCAAAAATGGACAAATTCAAACGCATTCCATGCAAACCCAATTAAAGTGGCAAACTGAGTAAACGGGTGAATTCGATTAGCGTAAACTTACTTTCAGATATTCGTTCTCTGACCTCAAGTCCTCCACCTCCCTGACTAGATCCTCGGTTGTGTCCCCCATCATGAAATCTATGAACTGGCCAGTGGATTTCAACAAACTGAGGCCCCCCGGCGCAGCATCAGGCGCGGGCGCACAGGTATCCGCCGCTGCTTTTACGCACGGTTTCCCGTCGCCCGGCGCCTCGCTGTCCGGTGTCTCATAAGCTCTGCCGTCTATCCAGCTTAACTCGTTATAGCTATTCGGTGAGTCGCGCTTGTTGCCATCCGAGGAGCAGTCGGATATTTCTGAACTGCTGTCAGAGGAGGACAGCTTCCCAGACAAGCAGCCGGAGTCTTTGCTCAGATCCTCGGAGGCGTTACTCGCGTCCGACAGTTTCCTCTGCGCGCCCGAGCTCCTCTGGTGCTCCGCGCTCACGTTGGAAGAGTCTTTCGCGGCTCGCTTTCCCTGCAGTTCGGATGGTTTCACATCCACAACAATCTCCCACTGATCTGACCCCGGGTCCTTAAGAGTGGCCACACTTTGGGCATCTTTGTTGGATGCGTCCTTCGTCTTTTTCCGGGATAAAACCTGTTGGTGCGCCTTGGGTTGCTTCTGGCTGCGTGGTGCACTTTTAGTGCTTTTATCCCCGTCTTTGTTCATAATGTTTTTGGAAAATAAATCCCTTCAGTTAACCTTCCAACCTGGACTTTCACTAACTAATTCAAGATTATGTCTTTATCTTTACAGCTGGTAATGTTTGAACTTCACAGTTGACTGGGGAGATCCGAATGACTGCTCTTCATCATGAGGTCTGAAACTTTTCCTCTGCGCTAAGGCATAAGTCACACAAAGTTACACAAAAGCTGCTGACTTCCGGTGACTCTGTCCAAAATAAGACCCTCTCACGGAAAGGAAATGCTTTTTCAGTTTCACTGGGGCTACATTTAAAGCATTTTTAGATTACATCTGCCGCTTATTCCAATAGTCCCACATCAGCTAGAAAAGTATTATATTAGTGCTACATTTCCAACAACTAAACAATACAACCTTAACTCGACAACAGTAGGCAATAATATAATATTATAATAGCAATGTCATATTTGGATGATGATTATTATCATTATTATTATGATATTATTACTCATACAATGTCCACGTATAAACCTTGCTATTTAGATAGGGGGAGCTTTCTGATTTCGACAACTAAGCCTATTTAAAAAGTCATTTTTGTTTTTTGTTTTTTTTTTTTCTTGTCCTCTTTCTCTTTGAATTGAAACATGGGATAACGGACTGGGGCTCGGATGTCCCATATAAACTCATAACGCGTGTAAAGCTGCCACCTTGTGGATCAGAACTGCCCTTTGATGGACCACACACCGCTCCTTGTGGTCTCGTTTGGATGCTCCCTTTCTCTCTCCCTCAGGGGCCACGGTCAGCATTTATGAGCCAACAAACCATAAATCCAGATTACCTATCCAAAACTGGGCGATCACATCGCTCCACAGATTAAATCAGTCAATCGGAGACAACGTCTTTATCTACTGACTTTATTCTGATCTGAATCATTAAGCTCCACAGCAATCATACCACACCGTGTCGTCATGAGCCCTCACACTAATCTGCCCTCTCATTGGACACGAAAGTAGGCGTGTGGAGACGCACAGGGCGTCTCATTGCTCAATGTGCTGTCCATCCTAGAAAAAGTCAAGAACAAGCACACAAAGACACTAGTGGGTGCCTCGGAGCCTTTTTCATAAAGTCAGAGGGCAATATATATATTTTAAAGCCCACTCACTCAATAATAAAGGTATGTTTTCTGTGGTTAATGCTGAACCTGTAATAACCCCCGAATTACCCAAAAGTCGCCATCTATATCTCAGTTCATGTAATCAATATCATATCAATATCATGCACTTGTGACAAATAAGGAAACGCATGGTATTTAATTAATTACTTACATAATGTTTAGTTGTCTATTTATAGAATAACATCTTCATTATTCGTAACTGAATGAAACTGTGTTTTAGAATGCCATCGGCATGTTGAAATGTGGAATCTGCCTCCACCAGCTTGCACACAAACCACTAAAAGTTTTGCATTAAACAAATTCGCATGTCCTTAAAAGTGGCCACACTTTGGGCATCTTAGATAATCGTTTCCAAATTACAATATGCACCATTTAGGGGTTGGTTATGAAATATACTGATAGTCCTTAAAAGTCCACAACAAGTAATGATGAACTATTAATTTCTATACCAGTCCACAGATATGAACAGTTGCCCCCATTCAGCCTGAAGCTTGAGTCATGTGTTGCCTTTCTAATGTCACATTATTGGATGTGTGTTGAAAATAGCTCAACATCTGCTCTTTGCCTTCCATTTGTAGGAGTCTCCTGGCTGCGATCTGGTTGGCTGACGACCCTGTCAATCACGGTGTCCTTGCCGCCTACTTCCGCTAGGCTTCAGAGACACTGCACTTTTCGATTGTTTATGTTACTTGGGGCTGTTCCGACACCAACTCGCAGGTATGCTTCCTTCAAATGCGTGTTGACGTTTGTGGCAGTGTCCGCGTCGGCCTGTCGGTGTCTGAGCCGATGTCATTCGCTTATCCCCGCTCCAGCTTTCTGTTTGAACTCACTGCAGCAGCGATGCTAACGGCTAGCTAGCCCCTCGGAGAGCTAGCTGGTAGCGGAGGGTCTCCGAGGAGCTCGGGGATTGACAGCGAGCGGATGTTTTAGTCTTAACAGGCTTTTACAGAGTGTTTGGCTTTAACCGGCGGCGGAAGCTGTCCGGTGTGGGGCGTAACGAGCTCTCCGGTTTTTCAGGCGGGGTGTTTTTGGCCGTTTGGGATGCTTGGAGACGGGTCCGACATTGGAGTAACGTTCAGTTACACTCTCCGGTCAGCATGAACAGCGAGGAGGAATTTTTCGACGCAGAGACAGGTGAGCCCGACCGAAAAAAAGGCTTCGAAAAGCCACACGTATCTGACTCTTGTGCCTGAGTGAATGCATGGAAATGTTCTCCCTTGTTTCCCCCCTCCTGCACCCTACTCTCATTCCCACCAGGGCTGGAGTCTGATGACTCCGCCGAGGTCAGCTTCAAAGATGCCCTGGTGTTCGACAGCCTGCAGCTGACCGGCGGCGGGGCTGGTCAGCAGAACGGGGTCTGGGAGCGCAGGTGGGGGCAGCAGCACCAGCCCGGTCCTCCGGGAAAACCCTGAAATCCCTCTTGTCATCATAAACAGGAGTGTCGATTTAATGTCACTATCAGCTGATATGTGTTTGTTTTTTTACATGGGGGGCGGGGTTAAAGTTACCTTTAGTGTATGTTTTCGCCATAAAGAGGTTCTATTAACCTCTGTATCATCTTGCCAAGCATCCTTGATCCTCCTGGGTCAAACTGATCCAATCTTTTCTCACTTCTTTTAAAGCAAGGGCTTTACAATGATCACCAAATTCCTTAATATAACCTTTTTGGTGAACTTGTTTCCAACATATTACCATATGTTTGACACTTAAGCTTGTGATTATATTGTATGACAGACCTTATTTGCTGGAAAGGACAAATTTTTCAACCAGGAGCACAACCTAATGCAAAACAACATACAATGCTGGAATGACAGTGCTTTGTTTACGACACTTAAATGAGAGAGGAAAACGTCTTTAAGATATGTTGCCAGGAACTGTGCATTGAAGGTGTGTCTGGTGCAGACGTTTCCCCTCTCTGGAGGGCCGTAAAACTGCCTCTTCCATCCACCAAAGCAACAGAAACCCGAGAGATCAAGACACCACCCCCATCCACAACCGACTTCTTTGCGGGGAGGGATGTTTAACAAGGAAAGCCAAATCTGCCTAATGATGCTGCACGCCCAGTACCTGTCAAATGACTGCCTTTGCTTGAATAATTCCGTCAGACAAGAGAAGTAACTCTCTTTCTGTGTTGAACGGTCAGATTTTTGGTTCCTCAACTGCATTTGTTCAACGACAAAAGGAATATCGAGGAATGCAGCCTGCATTCAGTAGCTGTGCATGCTGTATACATTATCTGCTGCATACATGCATGTGTTTTCCTGTAGATTTGTTTAAGCGTAAGTGGTTTGAAGCTTCCATCATGTGTGCACTTAAAGCATTATCCATGGAGTAAAACTGGGTTTTTATGGTATCCTCTGGTAAGCTTTTGAAGATACTGGGGGTGCAGTCAGTTGGCCATTTTTTGAGCTTTGTCAAACATTTAGTTTTATTTTGATTGAATTGGACACTGGAATTGAAATGTAAAATAATTTATCCGCATAAACTGGGTTTTAGTTGTTACTTTGTACTTTTATTTAAAAAGAAAAGTCATGTTCAGTTGTCTCTGTTGGTAGGGATGACATGCTGTACCAATCTTTGTTGGAGCAGGGTTGAAGAAGCCTCTGCCTGATGCTCTGTTGATTGATTGTCTTATGTCAAGACTCAAAAAGGTATTTTTTAATCTAATTTGATCCTTGTGCCCCAGGAAAAGCCTGCCTTCTGAAATGATCTCCAGGAACAATTTTAGTGTGTGGAGTATACTGAAGAAATGTATCGGCATGGTGAGTCCTGCACGTTTCCTGTCAAATGTGTGAGAATGTGGCACTACCAGTTCACAGCTGATGTTCTATGGCACGTTGACCCTAATAGCAGGCATGATTCTCATTATTTTTATTTGAAGCCCTTGATAGAATTAATAGATTTGGAGAGAATTCCAAGACATTGCTTTTACACAGCAGATGTCAGAAAACTGACAGTGAATGGGCCCCTCCTTTAAAACCAGATGAAGTTAAAAAGAAAATGTTATATCTTTATAGATTTTCTGGATGTTATGTAGTTACGTTGAAGTGTCTGTTATTATTTTTTTGTTGTTTTTTGTAATATCTAGTATAACTTTTCCATTCCTTTTTTGACAGGGTCAATAATAAGAGAGCATTTTTGCAGCCATCTGATAGAAAAAAAAAAAAACTCAAGATGAGCTCCCGATAAATGGAAATGTAGAAATTGACCAGGGGCTGTTTAGTTGAAGCACAGAGCCCAGTTGTTTGCTGTCTAATTAATAATCCTCGTCTTTGATTTAGCAGCACACTCAGGTCTTTCTTCTTTTTTTGTTGTAACCTCTCATTTACCCACAGTAAGACAAATATTTGGCTATTTCATGCTTTATTTGGATGCCCTTCTCTCTACAGCCGCTTTTAGAGCATTAAGCTCTGTGGTGCGTGAATCGTTCACGTGAAGTTGTTTGTTTCGTCATTATTCAGGTTTAATGCGACACATTCTTTTCCTGTGGTGTTGCAGGAGCTGTCCAAAATAGCGATGCCCGTTGTGTTTAACGAGCCCCTGAGCTTTCTCCAGAGAATGTCGGAGTACATGGAGCACACACATCTCATCCACAAAGCCTGCAGCCTATCTGACTCCATAGAACGCATGCAGGTAGGGAAGGTGTTCTTTTAGCTTCAAAATACACCCAGGGTTTCTGTTTGTGTGCAAGTTTTTTTCCAATTCCTCCTAAAGAATTTACAGAAACCAGGTAAATACATTTTTGCTCTATTAAATGACACAGAAAAGCTGTAGAGCTCTACATTTAGGATGTATTTATGCACTTTTTTTTAAAGGACTAAATATTCTGACTATTTCAGGTTGTTGCTGCGTTTGCTGTTTCTGCTGTCGCATCTCAGTGGGAGAGAACTGGAAAACCATTTAATCCTCTACTAGGAGAGACGTATGAACTCACAAGGTACCGCAAGAGGACACCTGTGCTTTGGTGACACTTTCCTTCTTGCTGCTTTGTGGGCGACTTTGTCCTAACGTTTTGCTTTTCTCCCATCCCGCTCCAAGAGAGGACGAAGGATACAGATTGATCTCAGAGCAGGTGAGCCACCACCCCCCGATCAGTGCCTTCCACGCCCAGTCGCTGAAGCAGGAGTTTGAGTTTCATGGCTCCATCTACCCAAAGCTGAAGTTCTGGGGCAAGAGTGTGGAGGCTGAGCCTAAAGGCACCATGACACTGGAGCTTTTAAAGTGAGTGTTTAGCCCTTGTTCCTCACTGCGTTTTACTGTTTACCTCTAAGCATCAAAGAGATTAATAATGAAACAGATATTTAAATAAAATATGCTGTCATATCTGTTTGGTGTAAGGAAAAAAAACGCTGGTGGCTTCATAAATTCCTCCATACAAGCACCTCTGGTTATCATTAAAACCTTTTTTATTGTGTTTGTAATGTTTTTCCCCCAAAAAATGAAGGTCAGAGGTGTATTTTTGTTTTTATTGTTTAAAAAACATAAAATGATGCAGTGGCTCACACATATGTGGACATTTCCCACCATATCAGGCTGTTCCTTGAAGATGCTGTGATTTTTGTCACAGATTTAAAGAGGCTTACACGTGGACTAATCCGATGTGCTGTGTGCATAACATCATCTTAGGGAAGCTCTGGATCGAACAGTACGGAACAGTGGAGATAGTCAACCACAGGTAGGAGTGATTGGCTTTGAACGCTCAGGCTGTTAATTTTTGAGCCCTCATATTGAATTTCCTTTGAAACCCCTCAGAACGGGAGACAAGTGCATTTTGAACTTTAAACCATGCGGGATGTTTGGAAAAGACCTGCACAAAGTGGAGGGACACATCCAGGACAAAAGGTGAGAGCTGAAACACAACAGCTCGGTAAGAGCAAATTGTTTGTTTTTCTTCTTCTTCTGAGCTAAATTCAATGTGGTTGAACCAGTAAGAAGAAGCGGCAAGTCATCTATGGGAAGTGGACAGAGTGCATGTACAGCGTGGACCCCAAGACCTACGAGGCCCACAGGAAAGCGGACAAAAAGGCGGGAGGAGACTCTAAGAAGCTGAGACAGGTGAGTGGCGCTCGGCGACTGTGACTCTCATCCGGCCGTCTGCTGGGATTAAAGGCCGCTCACACGTTTGTCTTCAACATGTCTTACATGTGACTGAAATGGTATCTCTTCTTTCACAATAACATGCAGTGGCATTAGTAGCAGGTAAGGTACAAGTGCATCTGATCTCTGTAGTGTGCTCCAGCTGTCGTCGAGTTATGTTCAGAGTGTAGTGAATGACTAGATCATTGCCAGCACTGACCCATGATGTCTTGCAATGACATGCGTTGTTGCTTGAGAAACGTGTTGAATTTGTGGCAACTGTAGTTCTGTGAATCACCTGTTTGCACTGGACTGTTTGTACGGTTAGCTTGAGCTCCTCAGGTTGCGTGCGGCGGCGTTTGCGATCTTGACGCGTGTCTGTTTGTGTGTGTGTGTGTGTGTGTGTGTGTGTGTGTGTGTGTGTAGGAGCGTAGCTGCGAAGGGGAGGATGCAGACGAGATGCCAGAAGTTCAAGAGACTGTGACTGTGATTCCAGGAAGTGCCTTATTATGGAGGATCACGCCGCGGCCTGCTCACTCAGCACAGGTGTGGAAATGCAGGGAATCCCAATCTACAAAATCCACTTGTTTTTTATTTTTTTGTTTTTGTTAAAGAAATATAGATTGCCATTATCTCAGTATTTTAAAACAACTCTCAAATTTCTGTTAAAATTTTAAGGGCAAAGTAGACTTTGAATTGACTTTATTTATCCCTTGGGATAAATAAAGAAATAGCATTCATATCTGAGAATGACCCCTTCAAAAAAGGGACTCCACTTGTGAAGGTGTCTTCTCTTTTCTAGATGTATAGCTTCACCAGCTTTGCTGTGACACTAAACGAGCTGGAGCCCGGCATGGAGAGCCTGCTGGCGCCGACGGACTGCCGGCTGAGGCCTGACATCAGAGCCATGGAGAACGGGGACATAGGTAAGACCAGGCTCTGGTCCATGTCAGTGAAGCCCCCCCCCACAAAAAAGGCTTATTGGTTGATTTTTCCATGCGTGTGCCTTTTGTTTGTCCCTATTGTTGTTTAGATTTAGCTAGTGCCGAGAAAGAGCGCTTAGAGGAGAAACAGAGAGCCGCTCGAAGGGAACGCTCCGTGGATGAGGAGGACTGGTCCACCAGGTCAGTGTTCAAAAGTCTTCTTAAAAAAAAAAACCTTTTAATCAATCTTTGCCTTTTTGCTTTTACTGGTCAATTATAGGTCAATTATGTCAAAACCCCTGTGATAAACCTCCTTTGAATTTATGTGTGTTTTTTTTTTTTAAGTAGGATTAATATATAGGATGAACATCCAGAGAAAGCTTCCATTCATTGGCTTTTTCTTCTCTGTAATGATATAATTCAGCTAATTCACAAAATTTGACAATTTTAAGGTTAGAGCAGTGATGTTCAAAAAGTAATAAATCAGTCTCATGGTGTCTAGATAGTGCATCTTAAAATGCACTAAGTTCAAAATGGCATTGTCTGAGTCTTAGGCCCTACGTGTTCGGAGCGCTGGGTGGATGGATCAGAGTTTTCATTTTTTATTGTTGAAATCCACATATATCCAAGTAACGTTTGACTTGTGTTTACAGTAGCCTTTATGTTGCGTTGCCAGGCTCCACCATTGCTGAGAGACGGACCAGCCTCAAAACAAAATTTCTCCTGAGACGCATGCATAACACTAAATTAGCATCAGAATGTGCAGAAAGATTGCGCGACAGGTAAACAGAATCCTGCGTTTAGTTCAGAGATGGTGGGATGAAAGAAGTCTGCCAGAATGTGTTCTCACATTGGACTGGCTCAACTCCGGTTCTCCTCTCTTCAATTGAATTGTTTTCAGACATAACAATCATATATATTCTCATGTAGCTATTTTATATATGATTGAAATGCTGATTTGACAGAATACAACTTATTATTCTCCAAATTTACATATGACAGACCCAATAGCATGCACTGATCAGGGGGTCGCTGTAGGGTCTCATCAGGTCTGTTTTACCCTGCAAAATAAGTCTAAATTAATCAATTAATTCAATACCAGTCAGAGGTTGTAAAAAGGCGTCAATTTTTAAGGAATAAAATTGTCCCCAGCTTAACGAAACTCTGAAGGATGTCAGAGAACCAGATCCTGTTTCATGCACTGCAGTTACTCAAGTGGCCGCTAGAGGCTGCTGCAAGAGTGAGTCTGCTAGATTTTCCAAAGACCACAAATGGAAGCCGTCAAAATAAATAAATCACCTGTATTCTGTTTATTTATCCATGCTTTAAGTTTTCTTCAATCTGCTGAGACCTTGATCAGACTCCAGACACCAGATTTGAGAGGCCTTCTTCTACCTACTTATAATATAGAAAGTCATAAGAACATCTGCCTGATACTCAGCCTATTTGAATGCAGAACCTGTGCAATTAGAGGGAATTGAAAACAGGGAATTTCGCCCACGTATCACATTTCTGATACCACCACCAAACACCACCAATAAGTACTGTTTTATAGGTTGTATTGGGTATTAAAAAAAAATAATTGTAGGGTAAATAGTTTGTTACAGTTTTTCTCTCTTAGGTTTTATTGTTTATGTGTACTACTTGTGTGTGACTCTGCTGAGATGCTCGTTGGGGTGGAAGTAATATATCAGAGCGGTCCTTATTGATCTCGGTCAATCTGTCTTTAATTTCAAATTGATCTGGAAGGCCTGTGGTGATGAAGTGTTCGTACTGTTTAGAATCCTGTCTTTAAAAGCAGCTCCTGCTGTTTTCCTCTCCCTTTAGGTGGTTCCAGCCTGGAACGAACCCTCACACGGGAGCCGAGGACTGGCTGTACACAGGTGGATACTTTGACAGGAATTACTCGGACTGCCCCAACATTTATTGACGCCGGAGGCTCTGTTAGGATTCACCTGTTAGGATTTTGCAGCCTGTCAGATTTTGTGACTTTGTGATGGCCAGATGCTCCGCCGGTACCGTACCGTGTCTCTGTTAGAATCCGTGGGAATTGAAATCTGTTTCTCAGATTATCTACAACTGACTGTGAACACACTCCTCATTAGAAGGGTAATATAAATGGGAATTTCCAACCTTACTGACTTTAAATGTTGATATCATACACCTCCTCCGTTAACTACCCCGAACATGTCTGCCACTCGTCATCTGAGGGTTTTAACTGATCTCTGGAGCGCTGAAGAAGCTGCTGCCAGACACAAAAAGATATATATATGTTCAGTCATGACCTCAAGCATTATCTCACCTGTTGGCTCACCACACACTTCTGTCTAGTCGCGTTCAATAATCAGAGGTTATTCAAAGACTTCCTTTCACACAACTGACTTGGAAATTAGATGTTTATTTCATTTAGCACTAAACACTTCTAAAATGTCACGAGCGTCTCTGTGAATAAACTCAAAAGTAGAAATGAAAGCTGCTTAGAACCCCGTTTGCTGCTACAGTGAGCAGATAGCGTTGGTACGTTTATATGGTTGTCTGCTGTAATATAGATGATGTTCGGAATGGCTGGTGCATGCATGCCCACGAGGTGTTAACTGACACGTGCTAAAGCCACGAGAAAAAGAAAACTTTCCCGCACTGGGGACTACAGAATAAATGGATACAGAGAATATTTGTTTATGGAAACACCCCAGTCCCTTCACCTCGATCTGTGAAGGCCTCAGCTACGCTAGAGTCAAGTTTTGAACGATTCAGAGCGCTTTCACTGGATGGAAAATATTGAAAGCAAAGGAGGATAAACTCATCAAACTTTAATCTTTATTCCTTTTTCACTTCTTTTGTGGGCAACCAGGCCTGTAAACTTAAAACACTGTAGTTGACTTTGATAAGGTTGTGAGATACAGTATGTGACATTAACATGTTGGGAATTTGTTGCCATTAAGTTATTGCCAAACTTGCTATTAGGGGGCCATTTTTTGCTCATGATTGTAGAAAACAGATACCGTAAAAGAAAACGGAGTGATCGTCAGGCATTAGGGAGAGTAACAGCCTCTGGAAATCCAAGGCAACATGTGCCACATCTGTCAAATGTCATATGTCTGGACTAAGAGGGAAGTTTAATGTAAAAAAACTGTGTTTCCGGAAGCTGTCTGGAGAGGCGCCCCGCAGCTCTGTGCAGAAAGCTGGGTCAGACTGCCTCCTCACAGCCCCCCCTCTCTACGTTTAAGAACACGTGACACTGACTGATTTGACAGTGCCCCATTTGAGAGTCATTTTGAAGTCAACGCTTTCTGGCACAACCCATCCAGTGACATGGGATGCTGCCGGCATCGCAAACCTATGCAAACCAAACCAAGCCTCCTCCCAGGGCCTCCTGAAATAGGAAAAAATAAATAAAAATCAAACACGCAGTTTAGCTCAGAAGCCGTTTTTTGTTTTCTTCAGGCGCTCCGGAGGCAGCAGTTGATGAGAGTTGTGCACTAACAATGTCCACATATGTAAAAACTCTTACAGGCAATCTGTTTAGTTACTTTATGTTTCCAAACACTAACAGAAAAACACAACAAAACTGCACATTTGAACGCTCACAGTCCTATGCACATAGATGTACAGTGAAATCTGCCCCAAGCTGTTTATTCTTTTTTTCCGAATTCAAAGCACTTTGTGAAACCCGCAGACACTGCAGGTTCAGGCTGATGCTTCTTCTCATCTTTCCCCCCCGTCGTGCCTCTCTGTCAAGCATCCTTTTAAAAATGTTTACATTGTATGTATGTTGAACTTTTTGTTTCTCTCCCTCCTCATAATGTACCCACACATAACCATATGCATACAAAGCATATTTAAGAAATAAATTATGGACTTCAGAATTACCTATGCTGTTATCTTACTTTGTACTATGTCACGGGATATTAATGTGTGTCCGTTTATCTGCCTGTTACAAAATCAACCCGATGGATCTGAACATTATTATTGGCCACTGGTTATCCTTCCATATACTCCTAACAATTCAATATCAACTGTAGTTTAACGGATTTTTCTTTTAATTGTTCTCATTTAATTACATTTTAATTCCAACTGGCACCCTCGACCGGCCTATCTTACACAATAAAAGCGGTTAGCACGGGCTAACAATAACAAAATGCCTGTAATAATTAATATTCATATAAAATTATTGCTCAACGTTACAGAAACAAGTTGTCCAATGCTAAGATAAAACGAAGTAAATGTCCTTATTCTGCGGGTTTCATATTTTGAATGTTTGACATAAATATTACGCCAAATATTTGTGTCTTTCGCAAGTCGAATACCGAATTCTTAAATAGCTACATGAGAAACAACTCTAGGAACAGGTTGGCGTGCTATCTCTACCGAACATGGGCAGCGGCTTTAGAGCCTCCGTGATTGACACGCGGCTAGGCCAATCACAGCGAGGGAACGGTGCCGGCTCGCAAATCGTAAACATCGTCGCTGAGTGCTGGTGGCTCTACAAGCTGAGTGATATTACACAGAGAAATGTGAGTATAAACGTGCTATTTCCCACCTGTTTCAGCTCCGAACTGAGGCCCCGGCTGCTTTTTTTGTTACGTTAATGCGAAAAATGTATTTCGCAATTGATTACTGAGCGCTCTGGGCTGGAAACAGACTGCTGGCTGCGGGATGCAGAGTCATCTGTGGTGCGTCCCCGGCCGAGCTCTGCCCCAGCTGCTGTGCTGTTATGGGAGCGCTGGGACCAGTCCTTTTCCAGCTCGGCTGTTTCTTTCACATTTGCCTCTAGATCACTTATCGGCGACTAATCTATCAGGTTGGGAGAGTTTTCTGAATGCGTGGTTACATTAGCGCCTTGACGCTTAGGAGGGCAACAAAACCTAACGCTACACCGTAGAGCGGTGAACTGAGCTGGGTTTGTTTACTGTGGTCGAGTGAATATGTTCCGCATAGAGGCTGCCCATGTTCTCCATCATGTCCCCACGAACAGCCTTTGTCTCGGTCAGATCTAGGTCAGAATTCCTGCTTTTGCTCGTCTGAATAAATGAATGAGTGAACCACCAGCTGTCCAGATAGTGAGGCCTTGAGCTTCCTTTCAAGCGTGGATAATGTTTGCTGGTAACAGGAGGTGCTTGAGTTAGACTAAAATGCCTTCTGTGGGTCACTTCTTATTTTAGACCTATGATGAGTGAGTTAATGAATGAATGAATGATTTGAACGTGTATCTCCTGTGTCATTTGTTTGGTTGTGGTGTGTTTGCTTTGTGATGCAGCAGTTCTCATCATGGCATCCGGAGCTCTGTTCCCCAGCATGGTGTCCGGCTCCCGCGGCTCCTCCAGCAAGTACCTGGTGGAGTTCCGGGCCGGGAAGATGACCATGAAGGGCAGCACGGTGACCCCGGACAAACGCAAAGGCCAGGTTTACATCCAGCAGACCGACGACTCCCTCATCCACTTCTGCTGGAAGGACCGCACCACGGGGAACGTGGACGATGTGGGTGGTGAGGCGCGGCCGCCGGCTCCACCCGCCCGGGGCCTATTTTCTTTTAAACATTGCTTTTTATGTCCCCCATCTAAGGATCTGATCATTTTCCCCGACGACTGCGAGTTCAAACGGGTCAGCCAGTGCACCACAGGCCGCGTCTATGTGCTGAAGTTTAAAGCCGGCTCCAAAAGACTCTTCTTCTGGATGCAGGTAGAATGACATAGAATGACATTATCCTTCATTTTTTGTTTTTTGGGAACACAGATGTATTCTATTGATTTGTCTACAGTGTTTTGGTAAATGTGTCCCACCCTTTTGCTCATCCCACAACTTTTGTAAATACATGGCCTCAAAGTGTGCTGTGATGTGATTGGTCTGTGCTGCTTGGGTTACATAGATGCCTACATGTTCTTTCAGAAAGACTCCTTTCTCCCCCAGATGTTTTTTTTTTTTGTAAATCAGTTGATGCTAAATGCTTTGAAATGAGGCACAAACATGCACTTACTAACGTTTGCCTTTCTCGCTGTGCTCCCAGGAGCCCAAGTGCGATAAGGACGACGAGCACTGCCGCAAAGTGAACGAGTACCTGAACAACCCGCCCATGCCCGGGGCTCTGGGCAGCGGCGGCAGTGGGGGGCACGACCTGTCTGCCCTGGGAGGTAAAAAAAAAAAAAAAAAAAATCATTAGTATTTTTAACCCTGTCATGAAAAGACTTTGGATATTTCACGCTGGCTATCGTCTGCTCTCGTGTGAAGGGGAGGGCGGTCTGCAGAGCCTTCTGGGTAACATGAGCCACAACCAGCTCATGCAGCTGATTGGACCGACGGGACTGGGAGGGATCGGTAAGTGAATCCGCGGCTGGAACCTAAGCCGCGGGGCCGACGGCGCCAACATGCCCGTCAGGTCAGACTGACGGTGACTGTGTGTCTTTGTGACGGTCAGGAGGTCTCGGGGCGCTGGCCGGTCCGGGCTTGACCAACCTTCTGGGTGGGGCCAGCAGCAGCAGCGTGCCTGCAGCCAGCAACTCCACCACCAGGTATCTCCTGTATATTCATGTTACCATGGGAACCACAGCCAAAATGATGTCCTCCATGTTATATAAACCCCACCCCCAAAAATCCTATGTTTAATTAACAAGACGATATAAAGAAAATGATTGTCCTTAACTAAATCTTAAAAGTACATCAGATGAGTAACATTATGAGCTTTTTTTTTTCGTGTTAAGTGTTAGAGGTCATGGCAGCCCAGTTGGAGAAATAGTGGAAGTATTAGTGGAAATATTTGGAACATTTGTGGAAATAATAGAATAAATGCAGGAGGCTACACTGAGCACAACGGCTACATCAGCCTGGAACACAAATAGATTAGACTGGAAATGTCAAAGGGAGAGAGAATCTGCAGCCAGACCGAGTTACATATCAGAATAGTGACAGTTGTTCATCCCATCAATCACTGAATGCATGTTACTGAATTTAGAAATACAAACCTTCAGAACAATTCTTCAATTTTTCGAGCAGCATGTTAGTTCATTTTCTGAATCGGAGATTTATAAGTTGTTGTTTTTTCCCCTCCACCTCTCAGCCCGTCCACCGCTGTAACGCCCACCTCCACCTCTGCGGCCAGCCGGCTGGGCTCCTCCCAGGTGCCCACCACCCCCCTCCCCCCCCCCGCCCCCCCCGCGGCCCCCCCCCCCCCCCCCAGCACCCCCTCCACCCCGGCCGTGTCCTCCCTGGCCGCGGCGGCCGCCGCCAACTCCACGCAGCCCATCCAGCTGCGAGACCTGCAGAGCATCCTGGCCACCATGAACGTACCGGCGGGCAGCCAGGGAGGTGAGGGGGCCAAACCCACCCCACTGCATCAGAGGAGAGGGATTTAAAAAGAAAATTGCCTGCATTACTGTTTAGCTCTGAAATATGAAATTTGTGGCAAAGGCAAGGACCCTCTGAGAGCGCTTCAGTGTCAGTTTTTATTTCACTCTGCGTTTGATTGCTCTCTCTCTCTCACACACACACACACACTCGTCAAATCACTCCTAATCCTCCTGTTACTGTAAAGTGACCATTAGCATCTTTATCTTATGTGACACAAACGGGCTCTCGGCTGATGGGAGGAGATGCCGGGATCATTTAGGTGGCAGTAGGGGCTTAAATCGACAATGCAGACACGGGTTTCAGTGTCCTTTTAGATGTGTGTGAAAATTGGTGGATCTACACTTGTGAGAATGTAGTCCTGGCTACAGATCCACTTGCAAAAACCAACACAGATCCAAATGACCGGTAAACCTCTGATGGTTCTGATTGACCATTGAGCTCTGTCCCCCCGCAGTGGACCTCGCCAGCGTCCTGACCCCCGAGATCATGGCCCCCATCCTGGCCAACCCCGAGGTGCAGCAGAGGCTGACGCCCTACCTGCCCTCCGGAGAGTCCCTGCCCCAGAGCTCAGACGAGCTCCAGAACACACTCAGCTCGCCCCAGTTTCAGCAGGTGGGCGACTTTTTGTTTTCTGATGTTGTTTTAGCTTCTTATTCATTGGGAGGTAAAGGGTTTGATTTTTAATGAACAGTTTAAAAACGCTCTAATCACTCTTGCATATGTTTTTGTTCTTTATATACAGACAAAAACGTATGAGGAGTTTAAGCACAATTGGGAATTGTGTAGATTATATTGAACAGCTTTTGTTGCGTCTCCTGGCAGGCTATGAGCATGTTCAGCAGCGCTCTGGCGTCCGGGCAGCTGGGACCTCTAATGAACCAGTTCGGCCTCCCTGCAGAGGCTGTCGACGCAGCCAACAAGGGAGGTCAGTGTCTCCTCGAGTTAGGAAATTTGCTTTTGTGTTTTCCCAGAAAGGTGACTTAAGGTGTGAACACACAGTAACCTGTGTAAAAACCACAAATCCATGTTTATTTTTGTTGAATTAATGATGATATATACTATCAACTTGTTTCTTACATAGACATAGGACATTTTCTTATGAAATAATGCATTTAACTACCCAGGCCAATAGAATCTCATTTTAAACAACCCAAAATACATAGTCATTTTAGCTCAGTCCAGAATGTTGAATGTGTATTAGACAACGTTTATTTGTCTGCCTTTTCTGACATTCTTGAGTGTGCTTTTACTCAGTTTTCAACATTAAATCTTACTGAACAAAGCAAAAGTAGCATGAATACCAAATTCATTTTTAGAGCTGGCATTTTCATTAAGGCTCTTCTTCTCTGTGTATTAATGCTCTGTGGCTCAATGCTGCCACCTGCTGGGGAGAGGATTGAAATCATGATGTGCACCAGAGCATTCTGACAGCTAATACTTCCCATTATCTGTATCGTTTGTGTTTTAAGACTCTATATATTTTTAAAATCTGCAAAAATAAACAGAGTAAATGAGGAATGCTGGAAGTATCTGTCAGTTTATAGATCCAAGTGTTAAGAGTGATGCCTCATTTCACGCTGGTGTGATTTGATGGTGCTTACATCTTTATTTGGGAACCATTAAGTACATTTAATGAGATTTTTAAAAAAATTTTAATATCTCCTGCAGATGTGGAAGCTTTTGCCAAAGCCATGGAAACAGAATCGAAGTCGGACCAGGACAGCGACTCCAAAGACAAAAAAGATGACGATGAGGACATGAGTTTGGACTGAGTGTTTGCCAAAAACTAGCGTATTTATTTACCAGCTGCTGTTGTTTTCTTCCCACATTCGGGAAAAGGCTGAGGGGCGACGTAACTGAAGCTTACCCTCGAGCTAATAATGATTTCCGATTACTGATCTGCTGTGTAACCTGCATGTTAGCCGTTAGCCAACCTGTCCATCCACCAGGTGACAGTAAAGTCGTTGAAACAAACCGGATTTAGCATCCAGCTGTTCTTTGACGTCAGACTGATTTTCGATAATTTAACTCACAGAAAATCTCCACATGAAGAAAAGAACCAAAAAAAAAACAACCCCAAACACATTTTTTGATTGAAAATATATTTTAAAAACATAATTTCACTGGACAGAATGTAATGTTGACGACGTACATTTTCTGTCGCTACACTGATTTTTATTTGAACATATTTCCCGATAACCTGATTCACCGTCACAGAAACCTGTGAGTGGACGGAGGTTCCCATCAGCTGGCCTGGACAATGACCGAAGAGAAGCTGCGGCAGGACGGAGAAATGTCGGCACTAAACATCCCATGATTGGAATTGAATAATTTCACTGGCTCTGTGGTTTCAGGCACTTCTCTTTTACCTTACTCATTTAAAGATTTAAATCTGAATAGATACTGCTGTCTGGTTCCTGCCAAAGTAATTCTTACTCATTCACATACTCAAGAGTATGTTATTACACGACTAATGATTGAACACGGTGGCAGAAAAACAGTAAAAACTTCTTTGGGTTCGATTTTATGAGCTACTTAAAGATGCAAAGTAACATTCCTGAGAACAGAAAAGGAGTGAGAAATACTTAGATGAGTAAAAACTGAATTCCAGTTCATTTGGCAAAACATATCCCTGGGTAATGACATGAAACAAAAAGGGAAAAACACTGGAAATGTGACGCCACAGCTGTAAGACCAGTGTTTTGTTGTTAAACTGTTTTAGCACGACTAACACTCACAGCTGCCAAAGAGGCCAAACCATTGGCTCCTGCTGATAAATGTGGGAGTTCTGCTGGATTATCAGTGCGCATGATGATCAAGCGGACATAAATTCAAAGGCCGTTCTCCCCTCTCCCAATTTACGATTTGGCTAAAAAAGACGCTTCGGTGTCACAGTGTGTTAAAAAAGGCGTTTAAAGTTCTACAGTATGGATCTTTATCTGTAAAAAATAAATACTATACAGGCTGCATAGTAGTATTTGGAAAAAAAAAAAGTGCAGGTAATGAGTTTTCCACAAAAAAACAACCCCCCCAAAAAACACAATAGTTTTTGTTTAAATAAGTGAATAGACCTACATATTAAACCAAAGAAAAAAAAAAGCACAATTAACGTGCTGATAGAACATCTCTAACATAGAGCCAACGACTGGATCGACATCTGAACATCACATGTACAAAAAGACATTCGGAGACACACACACACACACAAGTCTACAGTATTTGACTAAGAATGTGAACCGGTTACTCTTGTTTGACAGTGAAAAATAAATAAGTACCACCACAGCTTATGAAAGGCTCGGCTCCTGCTCCTGCTCCTGCTCCGGCCCCCCGGCTCCTGTTCCAGCCCGGCCGCTCTAGCCCTGCTGCACCAGCCTGCGGTAGTGTGGCATCACCTTGCTCTCGGGGAGGTACAGCCCCATCTCCAAGGCAACCAGCACAGAGAATTCCAGAGGAATCAGCTCTCGCCTGTTGATACGGAAACGCTCCTCCAGCTTCTGCTCAGGTGTGGGGAGCAAAGAAATATTGGATGAATAAATAAATACAGGAGGTCCAAAAATGTGAAGAATTTAACAGCTGTGATGAGGTTTGGCTGATGCATTCTGGTCTGATTACCATGCCACATTAATTTACAATCTCTGATCGGAGACTTCAGACATTATCAGCCCGATAACACACACACACACACACCGATACTAAATCTACTCATAAAGTCAACTCTAATCTAGCCTCTGATTTCCATTACACTACATATCCATCAGAAACACATCAGCTGGTCCCCCCCCCCCTCCGTGTCCTGGCGTTGGAGGCTACTCACGTCGATGAGCTGCTTGACCTCTGGCTTGCGCAGGTCGCTGCTGATCTTGGCGGCCAGCAGCACGCAGGCGGCTGCCACCAGCTTCCGGTTCTGCTTGTTGAGGCGGCCCTGCAGCACCAGCTTCTCAAAGTAAACAAAAGCCATCGCTATGGTGACCGGCTGCAGACTGCACTCCTCGCTCACCGCTCTCATCTCCCTCTTCAGGCTGGGGAGAGAAATCGGAATAACTCGTTTGTTTTCTAAGGGACTGCCGAGGAACAACCTTTGAAGCACTTTAGACAAACAAACGCAAAGTCTGAAAATCAAAGAGGAATGTGGGACCCTCGCACCTTCTTATCTTGCTCAGAGTCAGCTTAATGTGGGGGAACTTCTCCTTGAAAGTCCCGTTCATGTCCTTCTTCAGGTCAGACGGTTTCACATATTCAATAACGGTCGTCTGCACAGATGGAAAAAAACAAGCCAGGAGGTCAGTACAGAAGTCCTTTGTGTCCACATGAATTACGGCCCCTGTCAGGCTTTATGGTTTGATTTGTAAAGTGGCATTTCTCACACGTACATTGTTAAGGTAATAGAGCTTGTGATGTCACGAGGAGCTGTAAAAAAGTCATGTGAACAAGGCATAATGGGTGCATTTTACTCTCTGGCGTGGCTGGAGGCTGTTCAGAGGAAGACTCTGTTGCTCAGAAGACTGAATTTTACAAGACGGAGGAAATAATGCTGGATTCTAGTTAGATTTCACATGTGCTGACTGGAGCAGGTCAAATCCTGGATACGTTTTATCCCAGAAAAGTCTTAGTCCTGATTATGCCACGGCTTGTGTCTGGACCAAAGGAGTGGAACACTGTCCATGTTCATTAGAACTTTGGAAAAAAAGGAAAATATTCTGGACATTCCTCTTTTACCACTAAAAACAGAGAAAATAGTTTCTCAATAGTAATGTATAATCAATAATACTGGTGGAGATCTAACTGACTCACTGGTAGGGAAATTTAAAAAAACACCATATACTCATATACTCATCTTCAAATTTAATATCAGAAAGCAGGCTGGATTATTTAAAAAGTTGGACAGTCTGAACAAAAACAGCTAAAATAAGAATCTGATTGTCCAGACTTTTAAAAAATTTTTTTTTTTAGAAAACTACCACATTGAGAGCATGTCAACAAAACATTTTTATGAAAAAAATAAAATGAATCCCTTTGAGCTCTGCTCACCACATATGATGCAAATATGAGCACCCTCTTGTGCCTCCCACAGGGCCACTGGGGGTCACTGAGCAGGTTGGGGTCGTACTCGGCCGCCGCCTCCTCTGCGTCTGCAACACGGACAGTTTAGTCACAGCGTCCAGCCGAGCTGTCAGACAGCCTGTGGTCCAGAGCGCTCCTCCGGCCTTACGCTGGTCCTGTGCCGTGCTGTTGCTCGGGCGAGCGGGGGTGAAGTTCCTCTGCCCGTTGCCACGGAAACGAGACTGAGGAGCCGGAGCCGGGCAGCTGTCCGGGCCGCTGCTGCTCTTCTGTCTCACCAGGGCGTTGGTGGGGTAGAGGAACTGGGCGTAGGACACCGTCTGTGGAGGAGGGACGGGGGGTGGGGGGGAGGGGTCAGTACCGCGTGATTATGCTGGCCTTACATGAATCGGGCGTCTGTGTGGTCTGACGCTCACCTTCCCGGAGGCGCCCACCTCCACGCCTTCCAGGGAGGGGAGCAGGTCGGCCACCACCACAGAGGACAGCCTCTGTCTCTGAGCGTCCAGCTTAGGATCGCTGCACACAAAAACACACGCGTGTCACACCCACAACCTGCCGCCGGGACGGAGCTCGGGCACGACTGAGAATGACATGGATCACACTGGGGGGGGGAGATGAACACACAAAAAAAGGGGGGGGGGGGGGGGGGGGGTGCTCCCTGCTTGGGATGGTGCCTCCTTTTGTACCTGAGATGAGCACTCTCTCCATAGGGCAGCACTGAGAAAGCAGCATATAGCGATCGCTTGGCACAAATCAGCATGACCCTGCGGGACACAGCAAGTACAGGCAGACAGAACAGATGGTGTGTCAGTCGACAGGCGGCAACCACAGGCACTCCCCTCCACAGCCATCGCCCAGCCACATCCAACCTCGCTCACTACTGAAGCCGGACAGCCACGGACAGCCACCAAAAGCTCAAAGCGGGACCGGGGCTGTCCAGTGAGAATCCTGCTCTTCACCCTGACGGTCAAGTCACGAGAAGGAAAATGAGATCTGGATGATGGATTGCCCATGAAAAGATAAAGGGACGAAATTCAGCTGGCATGGGAACGCGTTTATATATCTTAAATAATTGAGGGCACCTTTAAGCACTCAGAGAACCGTGATTAAGCAAAAAAGATAATACTGGTGACTCACTTCTCAAGAAATGATCTTATGATTTCATCCAGCTGTATTTGGCATATCGGCCCCCCCACCTCCAAGTATTTCATGTTGAACAAAGAAACAGACATGATGACTCCTCTCAGAATGACACCCTTTTGGTCCATGCTCTTCTGCGTGGGATGCTCCTCTCCGTGACCCGCCGCTACTTTGCCCTCCTGTGCAGACGCCGTCAGGCGACTGCTCTGCTGACTCAGCAGCTCGCTGGAGAGTGAACCAAAAGCGGGTTTTCTTTTTTCGCAAGGGCCAGAAATACTTGACGGCCAGAATCTTTCCATCTGAAATATCGACTGCTGAAGTATTGAACCGGTCTTGTTCTTTTTTTCCTTTGTTCTTCAAAAAAGTGACTAACCAGTGAAAATCTGCTTCTTTTTTCAGAAACACATGCTGTTCCCCTCTGTTTGTAAGAGCACACTGTGCTGCTGAGTCATCGTTTCCCTCCGTTATGGGAATAAGGTGACATTTTAAACAAGCATGCCTCAGCTCTGACTCAGGTCACCGGTGATGGGCTGAAGAGTCAGCACTGTTAGCGGTGCTGTGAGGTTGTTCAACAGACAGAGCTCCCATTTTCATCCATAAAGCCCTCAGATCTGTCAGACAAGGACACTGGTTTCGACAACACTACACTTCAACACTACTGGCGGCACCTCTATTTGTTGACGATGCCACGCCATCGCTACGTATGGGGTTGAGTAAAAGCTCAAATAAAGCCACAGTTATGCGTCACAAGAGGATCAGAGTGCTTTTATCTGGTGAAAAATGAAAACAAACTTGGTTTATTTAATTAATTCTTCATGTAACTAGTCAAACAGAGCTCAGCTGTTTATGCGCCAGTGGCTTAAAGGGAAACCGGGCGGGCTGAAAACCACAAACACTGCATAAGTTGACAGGACTTTCACCGTAGCGATGTGTGGACAAACTACCGTCCTCCCGACGGCATCACAACTGTAAATCTACACAAACGCTGGGCCTGAACGCCCTCACAAAGCAGTCTGCTGCAGCCTCTGTCATCCACATTTCATAAACACCTCACAGTTGGGGAATTGGGGGGGGGGGTGATCAAATGTCTTAAAGGGGACAACACCACAGCGCAGGCATCTGGTCATTGCAATTAACCCCCGGTTACAAAACCTACACACAGATCAGAGCAAACACAACCAGGCCTTGTAAGGCCTATTAGCAGGGCTTGGGCACACCAGCAGAGAACAGATGTTAGCACACGCGTGTGTGTGTGTGGACATGGATGTGAGCGTGGATGCCGGATGGATGTCAACAAGTGAAGGACAAATGACAAATGTGGAGGGATGCGACACGTTTCCGTCACGGCGTGGAGCGAGAAGGATTAAAGCAGCATATTTCCCAACAGATGCACCTCCACGCCTTAGTGGTCCACAAGACAAACGAGCAGACAACAGCGTGTTATTTCAGCCTCCTCTAGCTTTGGGGTACCCTTACAGCTGGTGCAATAGGGTGTTGCATTTTGACGCTGCACCCTATTTTGGCTTTTGCCAACCCTTCGAGGGTGATCAAATTCACTGTGGCCATCGGCGTCCAGCAGCTGTGTGATCCTGTTATTCCTGTGCGGCCTCTGCACCAGAGTTAAGCAGCTTATTACAACACCAGAACACTAGAAGCTGTATTCTGCCACTGCTAGGGAAGGCCTGCTTCGGAATCCTAAATAAAACTACCTAATACCTAATAACTAACATGTCTGCTATTCTAAATGTGTTTTTGGATACTTACCTACATCCTCTGGTATCATACTGTCTCATACTTTTGATGAAGTGGACCTTCTTTGGCAGCTTGGGGCCAGGAGAGCCAGAAATGTTCCTCAACCTGGGCAGAAACAGCAACTTTAGCAAAGGATGTCTCATGTGAGACGGCTTCTTCCGGAATCAGGTCGATCTTTCTTTCAACCGCCGGTCTACAGACCAGCCGTTTCAGAATTATTCAAAACCTCACAGAATGAATGTCGCAGGTGATTCGAGAGTTGTCCTACACGAAGCAGAAACAACAACACCGACACTGAATCGCAGCGCTGAACAAACGGGTTACAGAAAGCTCTTCACGGTCTGAAGACGCTTAAAAAAATATTTATTTACGCAACAGAAATTGCTGGAACATGTGAGAATGAAAGCAAATTCCCCTGACAATACGGAAGTCAGCCGCCGCGTTTTGTTATGTTTTTTTTTTTTAAAGGCCCGCACCATTTTTTGCGACGAGACGTCGAGAAACCTCCTCACCTCTGCCGTGAATCCAGAGAAGTGCTGGCCGGGGCCGGGCTGAGGGCGGCGGGGGTCGACTTGGCCCGCGCGCAGGGCTGGTGGACGGCGGGGGCGGGGGACAGCGGGGTGTCCGGGGTCGGTGTGTCCACCGCACCGCCGCCCTCTAAAAATACATCGTTGGTTCCGACAGAATTTGCGGTGGACGGTCCGGGAGACACCACCAAGGAGGGTCGGATAGGGCTGAGCACTCCAGGGAAACTGAGCGACGGGCCGGCCGCGGCCGCGGAGGGCTCTGTCACCTGGACGACAGGTCCATGGCTGTCGGCGGGCAGGAGCTCCTCCGCCGCTTCTTCGTTTCTCTCCCTGAGACCGGGCTCGTCGGCGGCGTTTTGGTCGGCATTTTCAACGCTCAGCTGAGGCTGGGGTCGTCCGTCGAGTGAGATATTGCTGAGGAACAGTAGAGCTGCCTGTCTACGCCGGGAGTCTTTGGCTCTTCTCCGTTGGTCGCGGTGGGTCCTCGCTGGTTTACTGTTACTGCCGTTCGAATGCAGACCGCAAAAGGCGGTCGCCATTCTAGGCTGTACTGGCTGTGGTGAACACGAAGGCAACGGGTACCGGTTTCGTAGCGTTTGACCACGCCCACTAACAGGTGATTGGCTGTCGGGGTAATTATGCACACGAAGCCGTGTAAATCCGCGTGGGTGATTTGGTATCTTGAGGAAAAGTCCTTGCTGCCTGTTGTTGATTGGACGCGAGTTATACTGGGAACGCGCTTGGCTCAAGAAATTGATCAATTAAAAACTATAAACGCCATTAACAGAATAAGGAGACCCAAACCTAATTTGTTAAAAAGTTATATGTTTTTTTTCAAACTGAAGAGAAGTTAAACCCAACACAACGATAACGGTTTATCATAAGTAATGTATCTGTTGATGATTTGAAGTTTAATTAATTTTCCATCAATGTGATGAATGTGTTTACACTAGATCTCCCCAAAGTGGGGGTTGGCACCCTAATGTGGAACAACAATTGACATAAAACTGACATTTGAAATGATTGCCTGTCATTTATTTTGGCCATAGCCTCACAGTAAGTAACAAACCGCTATGAGCAGAGTTATGGTTGTTTGAGCCTTCTTTATCTTCAGTGTGGCTTGTTTTAATTAGATTAGGATTGTGTGAAGTCATCAACTGCTGGTCACAGGTCCCTTCTGTTTTGTCGAGGATCAGTGGCTAAAACGTTTATGAGCCTGGATTACATCTGTGTCATGTGATTGTGTATGATGTTTAGCTGTCATTTGTTTGCTTAAAAATGTTTATACATCACAGTTTTTCTACAAATGAATTGCACCAGTTACCTGTTTAACATTGTTTATGTACGCTTGTGACTCTGATATAAAAAAATTTAAAATGTTCCAAAGGACAAATTGCATATTCTTTGCTCTCATTTAACGTATTGGGACACTTTGCACAATAATTAGATTTTTTATTCATACACCGCTGATCTGTAAAAAAAGAAGTCTTGGTGAGTTTGTATGAGACAGAAAGTGGAGTGTGGATTACTGTCCAACTCCCAAACGCTGTATAATGATTACTATAATAATAACTTTTCCAAAGATTACAGCTTGTGCTTTGTGTTGTGTATCCGTCAATAGATTCAGCCAGTAGCAATGAAGGTTCGGTAAACGCATCGCTTTTTATTGTGGCAACAATGACAAATTGTCTTCATCTTCTTGTTTTTCTTGCTCTGCTCTGAACAGCAACAGTCTGTCATGACCGGCTTAAGGCTTTTGATTCTAGCTCTGTGTTTGAGGTACAGCCCCACCCGGTTCCTGCCACAACAAGCTCATCTTATGGTACAACTAGAGGGGTTGTTGCGTGATGGACTCAAGCAGTTAGCACCATAACTAAAACCTCTCTGGCTTTTATTCCTTTAAACTACAGCAAGGGTGGCAAAGATGCTCTGTGGGTTATGTATTTGTTTCGGTGTCATCTGGGGGGAGAACACAAAATTGTTGTATCTCAGTGACACAAACTTGAACTCTAAAGCACTGTACACCCTCGTCAATACAAGCAAGTATGTGGGCTCACATACAAACTGATACAAACACACAAGGTTGGGATATTACCATCTTTCAACTATTCTATAGTAAAACAACCTTGATTACAGTAAGTGTTGTAAAGATGTATTTTTAGGGATCCATAAAATCCCAATGATGTCATTTTTTGGGGAAAAAACAACACCAACTTTTATTTGTCACCAAGTGTACGGCTAATGACAGAGATGGGTTTAAAACGATGCCGCCTTGCTAAAGTACAGCAGCATCACGATGAATCCTTGTGCTAGTGTAAACCAGTTCGGCTGAACACGCCAATAATTGTTTTCCGCCAAAAGGTAAATTTGGTTTTTCAATAACAAAATCAATTCAAACTGTTGCCAAACTCAACCCAAAGTGGACATCCTTGAACCTTTTTTTTTTTGGCCATTTTTCATAGAATTTGCATCAAATCACAAATTCTCATGTGAAAAAAAAGAAAAAGAATTTGACAACAGACCTGCAAATGAGCATTATACCAAAAGGACCTCACACCTGTACTATCGACAATATCAAAGCTAATCTGAGAGGACTCTGGAGTCTGTGGCTATTTTTGTCTACATTTTTCAGACAAGGGATGCAGTAGAGTTACAGACAGTGCCGTCCCTCTGCAACTTTGTCCTCATTGTACAGTAATATACATTTGAAAGTCTGCACCCGTTACTTTGAATGAATTAGAAACTGTGGAGTTCTGCCGGTAGAAAGCATCCTGCATTAGTGACGGGAGTCCCCATGCGGCTGTTGTTCAGGGCACACACATTCAGGAGGACTGTGCATCTCGTTGAAATGAAGAGATGGGGGAAAAAAACAAACAAACAAACAAACAAACAAAAAAACACCCCCCCCAAAAAGCTTTTAAACTCTCACAGATTTTTGTTCATCATCCTCTAATCTTAAAAAACAACTACCACAGCATTGTTGCAAATCCAGCAGACAACGACGTGAAAACGCTCAAGAAGCCTGGTCACAAATATTCACTCTGGCAAAAGTTTGTACATTCAACTCAAACGTCGCTTTAGAACTGCGGGTTCGAAGCGGCTTTTTCAACACCACCAAAAAGCTTTGGGAAAAAAAAAAAGAAAGGAAAAAAAAACGTTTCATGTGGATTGTGTTTAGAATACAGCGTGAGATAAGCCTCATTATCTCTCTCACCAGCTCAATGGATGACGTTTTAGCTGCCATAAATAATCATGCAGGGTTGGAGGCTTGTCTCTGTGGTGAACCTCCTGGAGAGAATGCACTGAGGAGGACTTTCCTGTCCTCTTCTGATTGATAACAGCTCCACCTCTCGGCCTGCCTGTGCTCTTCTTCGCGGGCGGCGGACAGCCAGCTCTGCAGCTCAACTGCCGGCTCCCTCCTGTGTCACATCTATGACCTGAGAATTGATAAAGAAACCAAAATATGCACCATCGTTTCACAATACCACGGGAGCTTTCCTTCCCTCCCCTTAGCAGAACATATAGACACAGCCGTCTGTCTCTCTCTCTGCCTGTCTCTGTGCGCAGAGCAGGTGAGTTGGAGCTCGAACTCTTGCTCAGGGAGAGCCGGCCCTCTGCCTTTTTTTTTCTTTTTGTTCGTTTGTTTCAGGCAGGACGACGCGTTGTGAGAAGTTGAACCGAAGGCGGCGCCTGGGGCCCGTCACACGGTGGTCTCGTACTCCATCACTTCTTTGGGCGAGGTCAGGCAGCGGTACTGGATCCGGGGCGTGACCGGGGCGGCGATCTCCAGCACCAGGATGGTTTTGCGCAGGCGCCGGTCGATGAAGTGGGCGTCCCATGCCGGGTATCTCTTCCTGGGCAGGTCTATTCGGATGACGGGCCCCTCTGTCCTGGGTTTGAGGTCAGGCACCGGGGGCTTGGCTCCCCTGGGAGGCCTCACCTGAAACACGTCGCCGTCCGCCCCGGGCCCCTGCTCCCTGTCTAAGCCTTTAGTTCTCTGCAGGGTCCTGGGGGGGCTGCTCACCAGGTCGGGGGGGAGGCTGGCGGCCGGGGAGGCCAGCGACTCCGCCGGCGCCTCCTTCTCCACCACGTAGCCCCAGCCTGAGACCGAGCCCTCCGGGTGCAGCAGACAGTAGTAAACGAACATGAAGAAGGTGCCCAGGGCGTAGCTGCTGGCCACCACGCACACCATGACCACGGCGTAGAACTCGGAGCTGCCGTAGCGCTCGGTGCCGCTGCGGTACAGGTACCAGGCGGTGGTGAGCGCCACGTTCTCCACCAGCACAGTCAGGCTGTAGACGAGCATTCTGAAGCGCGTGCGCCCCTCCCGGACGCTGAACCAGCAGAAAATGTACACGATGCCCACCATCATGTTGTAGATGATCTCCTCCCACTTGGACATGCAGAAGTCCGTTTCGCCCTGGATTATCCAGAAGGTCATGATGCACCAGTGGGCCACGATGAAGATGCCGAAGTAGAGCTGGAACACGGAGGCAAACAGGGCGAAGGCCAGGGTGCGGGCCCCGATGGTGAACAGGTGCCACAGGATCTGAACCATGACGGCTTTGTAAGTCATGGGCAGCTTATCGTCCCGCGAGTCTCGCAGCACTTTCTGATAGGAGGAGACCATCCAGGCCAGGGACATCAGCGAGGCAGAGGCCGAAAGCCCTGAGGAGACAGTCAGGAGGAGGACAGGGAGAGAAGTTAGAGGGATGGATGGAGGCAGCAGCGAGCTAATTCTTTTACCATTTGGCAGAGAAGAAAAGCACATTTCCTGCTGCTCTGCTGGGGCCTGATGGAGACCAGCACAAATGACTCATGTCCCACAGCATGCGTGCAGCGTGGGCTGCAGTTCCATGATTGATTGATGCACCAGTTTAGTTTAGTTTTTTGTTTTTTCAATTTCCAACAATGCTGATTGAGATGGTGGTGAGACACTCACCCTGAAGGGGCAGCACCTGACCGGTGTGGATCATGATGCTGAGCTGCAGCACCAGCTGAGGAGCGCTCTTCAGGAAGGACTCCAGCAGCCGCAGCATGCTGATGTCCGCACTCTCAAACATCATGCGTCGGTAGTAGTGGCGGCGCTCTGGGTCTCCGTGCCAGCGGCTCTGCACCCCCAAATACAAGGCGTGGACGTACCTGCGTATCAGAGGCAGATTCAGACTCATTCAGGTTGAGTTAAAGTTTAACTTTAAAGTATAAAAAAAAAGAGTTTGAGGCATCAAACACAGTCTGGAAGAAGTCAGAACTCATTATTTCAGAGTGTCAGTAGTTCTCGCCTGTATGCTGAGGCCTTTGCTCTCCTGGGATTTACATTAGACTGAAACTGAATTAAGCAGCTCTGTAGTTATAACTTTAGTCCAGACATCAGGGGGCAGGGGCGTGTGCAGCGCCTGGCTGCAGCCTCGCTTCTTCAAACAAAATAAGTCTCCAGACTGGGGCAAAGATGCAAAGTTTGAGCAGCTGCGGAAAGATAATAATGAATGCAGCACGTATCACCGTACTGTCCATGGAGCAAGAGCCCTTCAGTACAATGTGTCTCTTGCTGGCCAGCTACAAGGATTCAGTTGTATCTTTATGGTGCCAAAACACAACAAACATCATCTGGGACTTTAAAAATGTGGGCCAATTCAAGCCAATTAGAAGTTATATGAGTGATACCAACACAATCCAAGCAATTCCGGTTAATAGAAATTCTAAAGACATCCAACTCAGACAGATCCAACAAAAAAAAAAGGCTATGTATGAAATTATATGTAATTTGGCCGTCAGGGAGGAATAAAAGTCAATAGAAGAGACCCATGTTGACAAGCCCACCCAACCACAAGGAAGATTCTATGACCGCTCTTTGTTCTGGTTCCCGGTACACAAAAGGGTGCTTAGTGGTGTACACAGACTAGGAAAACAGAGAATGTGTGCAGTAGTGAGGGGTCAAAGCCTCGCTGGAGGACGCGCATGGGTTCACAGAGCATCCTGTCGGTGACACAGACCCGTATCACATCTCACGCGCACCGCAGTTCAGGTGCCCGGCCGAAATTGATCCCGGTTCCCCCGACCGGCTGTGTATCAGTGACGGATCATTCCCGAGTTAACAGCCGAGGGTGAGACGCGTGGCGGTAATCCTCTTAGCGTGCACACACACTAGTCTGAGAGCAGCACTTATGAATGGGGAAGGCACAACAGCTTTGATGGCCTTACCGGTAATTCTGTGCTGCTGCAATGTTTTAACGTGCTTCTGGACACACACACAAACACACACACACACACATTGAGTCTCGGCCTCACGAGGAGGAAGTAGAGAATCAATATTACCCATAGGGCTGTCTCAGGAGAGAAGGAGACAGAGCCCACACAGAGACACGCGTTATGTCGTCCCACTTGAAAATCAAAGCATTCATTTGCATCTGATTGCATCATTTTACCAAAGATGTCTCTCACAGTAACCGCCCAACACGTCTGGAAAACATGTCTCCTTTAATAGATATAGAGTATTGTCTAACCCTCCTCCCACTACAGTTCATCTAAATGCCTCCTCTCTGCTGGCAGAGTTTCAAGCCTGTCAAAACTGATCAGAGAACTCTTAAGTCTGCGATCCGGCTCGCCATCACTGGCTGAGCAGCTGACCCACAGACCTACTGCCGTCCACGTGAGCGGCGCTGTGCAAATAGACACGCTCGGGTTAAGCACAGCGTATGATCGAAAGAATCTCTATGAAACTTCAGTCATGGCTAGAAGAGAGTAATACACCTAAATGATCAAAAAGAGGAGGTGGTACAAACAGCTGCTAATATCACTGAGAGCCATTTAGCTCATTTTCCTCTCAAAAAGGAAAGACATAAAACCAAAGGTTGCTTTTTTCTTTTTTCTTTTTTTTTACGTTTCTGTACTTATTTGCTTTACTGTAGAAGGGATCTGTGTGGATGAGTTGATCATTTTCAAGGGATGACTGACCCAGAAGCCTGTCAGGGGGGTTGGAGGGAGTGGGTGGAGTCTACTTCTCCTTCTCTGAGGAGGGGAGAGATGTCAAACAAGAGGGGAAAAAATGACATGAAACACTCTGAATGCAATTCTCTCTGAATGATCGGGTGTCCTAATTGCAGGGTGTGACACTGGACTGTGTGGCACGCGCGTGCGTGCGTGCGCCTGCACGCACACAAAGGCAGCAGGATTCTTTAGTAAAATGATGTGGGGGGGGGGGTGGCATCCTCCCACTCTCCCCCCACCCTCTAAACCTCTCCGATCACGACGAGTCCACACACTCACCTCCAGACCTGTGCCAGCTGAAAGATGTGAATGAGGGCCTGGAAGACCCACATGAAGGCTCTGCAGCAGCCCCGGGCGCCCCCCCCGGAGCCCGGCCCGGGCCCCGGCCCCAGCCCCGGCCCAGGCCCCCCGGCCCCGGCGCGGCCAGCGCCCCGCTCGCCGCTGTCCTTGGTGCTGAAGTCGCTCTCCTCGGCCCCGGACGCCGCCACCACGGCGGCCGCGGCCGTGCCGCTGTCCACCGTGTCCGCGAAGTCGTAAGCGAACCATCGGAAGCTCAGCACCTGGACGACCACGGACGGGACCACCACAAAGACCAGGGTCAGCGAGAAGCACCAGTACTCCCGCCTTAGGTAGTAGTCGGCGGCCAGCCACAGGTCTGAGGCCCCGTCCGAGAAGAAAACCAGGAGGGCGCCCAGCGTCCAGCAGCAGTCCTGGAGGGTGTAGCGCTGCTCGGAGCCGCGCCGCGGCGGGGGCCGCGGGTCCGGCCGGGGAGGACACTCGGGTGGGATTTCGGTTCGTAGAGAGACGGGGGCACCGTCAGATTTCGCGGCCATGTTTGTTGTAGGGAAGAGAGTAAGAGATGGGAAAATAATGGAAGGGGGAGGGGGGTAAGCGTAGCCTGTCGGTCTGTGTGCCTGCGCGTGGAGGAGAGGGCGGGCAGAGGAGGCGGGGAGGGGGGCCGGGGGGGTGGGGGGGGCGGGGGGGGGGGGGTCTGACAGCACCAGACTGATGACTTCCCCGCAGCAAGTCGTTGGTTTCTACCTTAACAGGAGGACAGTGACACGTGCTTCCGGTCAGTTGGAGGGGAATTTTTACTCTTGGGTGTAGATATAATGTTCTAAATGCCACATTAGGCATGAAGGTATTCATAAAATTCAAAAGGTAATATGTGTAAAGTATCAGTACGTTGTGCATGAGTTGTAACCATCCGTGTTCCTACTTCCGTGTTCAAATATGACCGTTCGTCGGGCTTTATTGATGCTTTTAGGCATGGAGAAATGTTTGAAAAAAATAAAGAGAAACATCTTAAATGTGACTTATCAGCTTTTATAAGATATGCAATTTCTATAAAATTAATAAACAGTGCCCCCCCCCAAAAGGAAAATTCCAATAACTAAATGAAAGCCATTTAAGGTGTCTAGGGTTCCGTTATTGATATTTGGGCCATTTCTAACAGAACGCACACTTCCTGTTCAGAAGGCAGAAATTTAAGATAGTAGCCCATGTATTTTGTATTTTTTACAAATACACATTTTGCTTTTGTCTCACCATCAACCTAAGATGTTACAGCTCAAACTGCCACCACGCCTTTCCATGTTATGCTCAAATTCATCATCTATTGTTTTTCCCTTCACCCACCATTTGCGACTTCCTCTTTCTCTGCTCAGAATCTTCCAGAAACTTGGGCTGAATGCATCATTCCTCCCAGCACGACTCTGCTCGCCAGCTCTGAACCTTCAGGTTCACTTCATCCATGAGAATAAGAACCCAAGGCAAAATATTTAATGAAAATGTACTAAAATTTAATCATTCATAAAAGCTTGAAAATCATCTGTGACAGGGTAACAAGAAGCAATATTAGAGGTGGTTTAGTACAATATATTTTTGCCTCAATATGAATCGGAGCACAACCCCCCCCCCTCCCCGCCAGTCTATAAAATACTAATTTCCTTAACTTTATTATGCAAAAAATGGAAGTAGAATATATTATGGGAAATATGGAAGGCTTACAGCTCTCAATATAAAACAAAGTCACTTAGGAAAGATGTTATCGACACACATCCTTGTAAGTAGGACACTGATGCATCTTCATTGACACAGTTAGTGCAGAAATGTATGAGAAGACCAAGATTTCGCATGGATTCTTTTGCAAAAAGCATCGTCACAATATGCCAGACTGATGTTACTTTGAACAAAAACAAAACTGAAAAAACGTTTTAGTTCCCACAGATGGATTCGAATCCAGTCTCCTCGTTTACATCGACATTTCCAGAAAGACACCTTGGAAAAAGAGGAAAATAAAAACAAAACGAACGAAAACAGTTCTCATCAGGTCGACGATACAAAAAGAGGTGGATTTCTTTGCCATTAAAAAAGCAGAAAAGTTTCTTGAGAGTTATGTGCCTTCTGTCATTTAGCAGGTGGTGAGGTTTCTTTTTTTTTTGTCTGCCTTTTTCAGAATGCACCGGAGAGGACTTGGAATGCTGGCACCATCCACAGGGAAACAGCTAATCAGAAGGAGTTTCTGCAAGAGAGAGCACACCGCATCAGCACGGGGAAAACAAGTGTGCAGCGTGAAGTGCTTTGAATTGAAATACAGCAACAACAAAATATCCCCCCAGGGGCAGCGTTGGGAGGTTTAGCTACAGCAATTTTTGAGCATCGTACAGCCAGGAGGTTGAACGGGACCATCATCATCGGCCACGTTTAAGCGCCTGTTTTAAATTAGAATGTCTGTCGCAACCTCAATAAAAAAAAACAGTAACATGATAATATCAAAAACACAGTTTATCAGAAGTCTAGCTCTTGTTGTATTAACACCTATAGGCTTATAGGGTTATAAGCATTTTGAATTGAGTTGAAAGCCTTTATTGTCATGAGATTTGGAGAGCAGCTCCGTAAAGTGGACACATAAATAACACATACATATACAATACATTAGTGCAACTGGAGTACTAGTACTAGTCTGGATGTTGATTGAGTAAGGTGACAGCTTTGGGGAAGAAGCTATCCCTGAGTCTGTTTGTTTTGGTCCGAATTGACCTGAAGCGCCTGCCTGAGGGCAACAGGTTGAAGAGATGGAAGCTGGGGTGGTTGGTGTCCCTCAGGATGTTTCTGGCCCTGCTGAGACAACGGGAGTTGTAGATGGCAGTCAAAGAGGGCAGAGGGCATCCGATAATTTTTTCTGCAGTGTTTGTCACTCTCTGCAGTCGCTTCCTATCAGCCTCCGTGCAGCTGGAGTGCCACACTGTCACAGCATAGGTCAGCAGGCTCTCGATGGTGGAGCGGTAGAAGGTCACCAGCAGCTGAGGTTTTAGTTGCTCCTTCCTGAGAACCCTCAGGAAGTGTAGCCGCTGCTGGGCCTTCATGACGAGAGCTGTGGTGTTGGCCGACCAGGAGAGGTCTGCAGAGATGTGGATGCCGAGGAATTTGAAGGACTCCACTCGTTCTACACATCCACCGTTGATGTACAGGGGGGCAGGGGCGGCTTTCGTCCGTCTGAAGTCCAGGATGAGTTCCTTAGTCTTGTTGATGTTTAGTGCCAGGTTGTTTGATGCACACCACTCGCCAAGTTTCAGGACCTCACCTCTGTAGGCCGCCTCGTTTCCCCCTGTAATCAGCCCCACCACCGTTGTGTCATCAGCGAACTTGATGATGATGTTCTCTGGGTGGGCGGGTCTGCAGTCGGATGTGTAGAGGGAATAAAGTAATGGGCTCAGCACGCAGCCCTGTGGAGAGCCAGTGCTGAGAGTGCGGGAAGAAGAGAGTTTCACCTGCTGGGGTCGGTTGACCAAAAAGTTCTTTATCCAGGAGCAGGTGGGTGGTGGGACCCCCAGGTCGGTTAGCTTGGGGATCAGAGCGTCCGGTATAATTGTATTAAAAGCTGAGCTAAAGTAAATGAAAAGCATCCTGACGCAGCTCTCCCGTTGCTCCAGGTGACTCAGCGCTGAGTGGAGAGCGATGGCTATGGCGTCTTCGGTGGATTTGTTAGTCCGGTATGCAAACTGGTGCGGATCCAGGGTGGGGGGGAGACAGGCTTTGATGTGTCTCAAAACCAGTTTCTCTAGGCATTTGGTGATGACTGGAGTGAGTGCAATGGGGCGGAAGTCATTGAGGCTGGTCGTGGGTGACTTTTTAGGGATCGGGATGATTATAGCAGACTTCAAGCAGGGTGGGATGACAGCTTGTTGCAGAGATATGTTGAATATGTCTGTGAAGACATGTGATAACTGCCAAGCACATGCCTTGAGCACCTTCCCAGGTACTCCATCTGGACCTGCAGCCTCCCTGGGGCTCACTGCACAGAGCACCCGCCACACGTCCTGTGCCTTAAGAGTAAGTGGGGGGGAGGAGGTGTGCTGGGGGTTGTGGTGGTTGTTGGAGTGATGAGGTTGGATGGTGTGTGTGAGACTCAAAGCGGGCAAAGAAGTTTACACCACTCAGATGTTAAATAATGCTATTAATAAATCTGCAATGATTTGAGTTGGTTGTTGTCAACCTGTGAGTTTTGAAAGAACTCGCTGAAAATAAATCCCCCTTTATTAGGACGCACACCCGTGAGACTCTTTTAACCACCAGCCAATATGAAGGTCCAGGCATCTGCTGCTGTGATTACTTCTCCTGCTGGTGGAAGAAAAGCTGAGCTGTGCAAACTGTGGCTGTCCGAGTCTAAAACTTCCTTTCTGTCCACTTCAGTGCAACGTGGGAAACCTATTGGTCCCAACTACCGGTCAATCTTGGTGTCATTTGAAGGAGGCGCCATCGGCAGCCAAACTACCACAAAGAAACTAAATAATATACCGGTATACATTTTTTAAAAAGTCTTGGTTTTCCATGGATATGATACTTTATGTATTTTTAAGGGAAATTCACTCTTGTGGAGTCTGACATTTTGTTCTCTGTGATGTCGGTCCTCCAAACTCAAAACAGCATCTGAATTGTAAAGTTAAAGGAGAAGCTACGCCTTAAGGGGAAAACATGTTTTAGGGAACTGGGACAGGAGGGGACTTGGAGGGCAGTTTCATTCTGCTCGTTTCAAATCCAAACTGTGAATGATCAGTTATTTGCTTTTAAAACCCTGACTCTTCCTTTTTTTTTTTGGTTTTAAAGACTGAAATGACTGAGACCTGTGTTCAATACAAACAATGAAGAACTGAAACAGAGTCATGTGGCCAACGGTGACTCTTAGTCCAGAGTTTGAAGGCAAGACGTGACCAGTTCCAAGGTTGACCGCACAGCTCTTTATGAAAGCTGTTAAGACTTTCCTTTAGTTCCTCTGTTGCCTTCAGAGTAAAATAAGACCAGAGGCGGTCGCATGTCTCGTGTCTCCAGGTGGAAAGTTTGATTCAAAAGTTATTTTGTGAGTTGAGCGGAATAAAAAGAACACAATAAGGTCGTTGAGCTTTCTTTTGTGACTTTAATGGAAAATCAGAAGCTCTGTGGGCTCCAACGGATGAACCAAACGGATATGCGACGGCTCTTTTAATGCGCGCTGCATCGCTGTGGCAGTGCGATACCTGACGAGATAACCCTCCCCGCTGTCCTTCCTGATGCCCTACATGACATCAGACAGCATGCTATTATCCAGCTGATACGCAGTCTTAGCCCCGTACAGAACTTCAGACCTCCCACCGGCGTGGCTGGTTTGTTTTTCATTCATTCATTTTTCTTTTTTTTTTCTTTTTTTAATTAAAAATGTGTCTTAACTAGAGCAGAACATATTACTGGCTGACCATGCGTAAAAAGTTTCCTTTTTTTTTTTACCGTCAATCAATATTTTTTTTCAAAAGAGGAACTTCCACCTTGATAAAAAAAAAAACAAAAAAACAAAGCAAAATTCGATTCGAGTTTAACTGTAATTCCGCCCTGTCTCACAGAAGATGCGACAAAAATGAGGACAGCTCTCATTTTTCTTCACAGAAACATACCCTATAGAAACTTTAAAGGACATCTTAACACAATTTTTTTTTTTTCAAAGATAGTTGAGAGCTTATTCCATCTTCTTGAATGGAGCTGACTTTGGCGGCCTGTTTTAAAGTATTTTAGGACTAGCCTGATTATGTCGGGGCTCAGACCATCCAAACCTCCACCTCAGGATACGGCGCAGCGCCGTTCCTTACGTTTACCCACTTCCTCATCCTCTGGGAGGAAGAGACCTGCATGCTTCAGCCCTCGCTGTGTCGGGTAACTATTTTTAGTGGGGAAAATGACAGCGCAGTTGTTTGAGTTGAGCCGTTATGCTGATTAAACACTCATCACAGGCGAGAGAGCCTGATGTTAGAGGACCTTTTTTCCCTTCTGACTAGTATAAGGGAAACAAATGGGAGTAGCTCAGGCTCAGAGCAGCTTTCCAAACCAATGAGAAGCTTTTGGAGCAGCCACCCTTCATACCACGGATGCTCTTTTGTTTGGCCTTCTTTTTGATTTGCTTTATTCAGCCCTCTGCTGTGAGCGTACTCCTCCATCTGTCACAAGGAGCAGCAAAAGAACACTGTGTTCGTTTGTTTTATCATCAGCATGACAGTTCCATTGTCACAGCCCCGTCTCCTATTCACCACGTGATAGTCCCTGCTTCTAAGTAAAGTTTTCCATCTCATGGGGCTGATTTTCACATTCAATCTAAACTGGCTCTGGAGTGAAAAACTGTTGGAGAATTCTTTGGGACGGTGTGGCAGCTGATGGTTTTGTTGTGGAAAACGGACCTGAACCTGATGCAATTCAACAGGGTGACAGTTCCACTGGTCCTGCAGTAGGTGGAGCCACAACACCAAATCCAAACATCTGTGCATTATTTGGGTTTCTTCTTTCAATAAATCATGTTTTTAACCAATCAAACCAAAAATAAAAGACCTGAAAACCTTAATGATTACAACATCAGACCTGTGAGTGTCCAGCCTGGTGAGGGACGCTGCAGGCGCAGCGAGGGGCCGGGTCACATGACTCACCTGGCCCGGAGCAACCGTGGGAGGGCATCTTAGAGCAGTGTGCAACCTTTCTTTTTTATCTTCCTCTTTTCCATCGGCGTTTTTCTGTTGATCTGTCGCACCAGATCGTAGAAAATCTGCAACAGAGGAAATGAGAGGGTCTTCTGAGCCACTGGAGGAGCTGCCGCTCCAGATGTTCACCATGACGACTTCAAAATGGCAACCGTGCATGTGTGTTCTTACTCCTAAAACTGGATCGCCAAACTAAAACTGCAGTGACGGATTTTTTGTGTATAAAAACCTAGTGGCTCAGGGGGAAAATACATTTACTGCATGCGTATCTCTGTGTAGAGAGACGATTTTCCGCTATAAACCCGAGCTATATGAGTCTTTTTCGGATCTTGTTTAGCACTCACCTCATTAACGTTGATCTTTGATTTAGCTGAGGTCTCTAAAAAGGCACAGTTGTTCCACTGACGGGCCAGGTTCTGTCCCTGCTCCTTCCCGACCACGCGCTCGTCCTCCAGGTCGCACTTGTTCCCCACCAGGATCATGGGAACCTGAGAGATCAGAGGACAAGGTCAGCCACCTGAGCTTTAAAAAAAGAAGGAAAACAACAGCAGGAGGGTTTCCTGGCAACGGCGCGGGTTATGGGACGGCGTTCTGAGCAGAACCGGTGAGGCAGGCTCCTGCAGCAGCTGGACGCCACGCCTGCTGATAACACACGGCTTATTTGTCTTCCTGCCCAGCCTGCCTTGTTTAATGTCATCACTGTGGTCAGCTGTTGCTCCTCTGAAGTTTATGGGTAACGTGTGCTAGCCGGTGCGGCGGAAGCCGGCCCTCATTCCGTCTATCCTGCAAGTATGCCTTGACACAAGGACGGAAACCTCTTTGAACTAACAAAGCTGAGCACCCTCCATCACTGTCACAATGGGGAATCCCCGCCACCTCGTTATGAAACGTATAGAAAAAAAAAAAGAAGAAAAAAAAAGGGGGGGGGGGGGGGGGGGTGGACAGTAATTCAACCAGTACTGATACTAAAAAGTCACATTTGGTGAATCGTCTGTACAAACTTAGGGGGAAGTCAATGTTTTGGGAAACTGAAAGCTTAAATGAAGACACGAGCCAAACTGGCCAAGCGACCTGCTATGAATAAATAAAGAGCACGCTCAGCACGAGGCACATGCTTCCTCTGAAGTAAGACAGAGATCGAAAGAGGCAGATAGCGGTCCACCGACACCTCTGACATTTCCTCACTGTCGCTTAGCTTCTGCCCCCCCCCCTCCCTTCAGCTCTGTCCTCTCTCCCACAGAGAAGAGTCTAATGAGGGAGGGCTGAGCTCAGGGGGACCTCCAGCAGATTACAGCACATTAAGCTGTGATGCTGACATACAACCACAGCAGATCTTTACGGGGGGGGGGTTCTGGCTGGGTGAACACTTCCACTCACGTCCTCGGTGTCCTTTACTCGCAGGATCTGCTCCCGAAGGTCCTGCAGGTCATTAAATGTGGACTGTGCCGTGATGGAGTACACCAGGGCAAAGCCTTGTCCGTTCTTCATGTACAGGTCCCTCATGGCAGTGAATTGCTCCTGGAGCACGACAACAGAGAGGACACACCGTCAGCGGCCCGCTCTTTGTTTTTTAACATTCTCTTCTTTGATGTGACTTACTGTTCCAGCCGTATCCAAGATTTCCAGCATGCACTGCTGCCCGTCAACCTCAACTTGCTGTTGGAGAAGAGCAGAGGGCCACGTTTACACTGAGAACCAGTGGCTTTTTTATTTTTAAACGCTCCAGGAGACCATGTAAAGATGCCTTGGGACATACCTTTCTGTAGGAGTCTTCGATGGTGGGGTCATACTTCTCCACAAAAATACCTTGGACAAACTGGACCGTCTGTAAAAGTACAAGAGAGCAACAGCAGAGTGGATGACCACATTAACCCGGCTTATTCAGCTTTCCTTACCTTCTGTCACATTTTCCAATCTTTCTTCAACCTTTACCTTCTGATTTCATATAATTGGGCTTACACATTTATCTTTAGCTCTTTACAAAAAGAATGGCTATTTTTAGTCAGAATGGCAAACATAGTATCTTTCATTTTCATAGACAATTATCTTTGTAATTATGACAAGGCCACATTTTTTGAGGGGGGTGGAATATTAGGAAAAATGTCATTTAAATTGTCCTCTGTTGCTTTCTGAATCTTTTCGACTCTTAGAGCCTGATCCCTAAAGCTTTACGCGGCTGATGTCACATCTACAAATTCCACAACCTCCAAAAAGTCGTTGAAAATCTTAGCTATTTCGTAATTTGCCATTTTCTTCCTCGAAAGACAAACTCACCAGTGCAGATTTTCCCACGCCCCCTGAACCCAGCACAACCAGCTTGTACTCGCGCATGGTGGGTACCTTCACAGGACAGCACAAGAATCTGAAACACAGACGAGACGGTGAGGCAAGATGCTCTGGCAAAAACACTAAAGATGTTCTCTGTGCTTAGCTTCCATGATTATATAACCAAATACTGCTTTGATCATTTGTCATGATGCAAGCTGTTGTGTGATCACCCAAAATGTATCAGAGGGGTTTTTAGCCCCACTGGCTGAGCTGATGTGTGTACGGTCAGTACAGTATCTCTGGAATCGAAAAGTTACTGTTGATGTCAGCGCATCGAAACCTCATTCCTCTGCCAAGAAATTAGCTCTCCTCCCCACCCACTACCGAGGGACTTCAGCTGCCATGAGAATATGGGCGTTGCCTCTTGCACAAAAATGAAAAAGTAGACAAAAAAAAAGGATAAGAGGAACGCGAGAAAATCCTTTTCCGGATAACTGAATGAGTGTTACGTGTAGAAGTCAGACTTGGAAGCAATCTGCAGGCCAGAGTTCCAGAGCTGCAAATAACTTCCATCTCATTACGACAAAGAGGAAAAGGGCCACCGAGGATGACCCACCGTCGCCTCCATCAGCCTGACACAGATTACATGGCATGTGTGGCCTAGATTTAATTGGCACTGAGGGGAACTGTCACGGATAAGAAAACCTTCCCAACCAATACTGGAATAAAAATTTAAAGTAGAAATAAGTCTGATCATTTAGCGTTAAGGGGGATCTGGTATATTCAGTGATAAAATAAAGAATGCAAATTATGTTTATGAATGAACAATGAACCCCGCCACCATCATGCTCCTCTCTTAACACAAACCTTTCCCGCATGCAGCAGGACGCTCGTTTGCACTGCTGTGCGTCACCCGTTTATCTATCTTCACGTTTCTCTGAGAATCAATAAAGCAAGTACGTCTCCATCTATCTGGTAAACCTTATTGTGGCGCACAAATGTCAGGTTTGTTTGATGTAGAAATGTCAGAGTGGGGGCCAGACATAGAGTAAACCCTCATTTAAGGACCTCTTTGAATCTACTAATTATACGAGGTCTGTAGGACCTTTGTCACATGCTGAGTAAGACAATACAAAACCCACTCTGTCCCACTCGGCCAGCATTAGCAATTCCAACTATGATGTATGAAGCACCACCAGAAACCCACACTGTGAGGCGGGCACACGAGGCCCTCCACAAAGAGCCATTGTGATGGACCTCCTCTGCTCAAGAGCACCATACAAACAGAAAACAGAGATCAGAAAAGGCAGACACGACAACTACACTGAAATATAATTACCGTGGCAAGGTTGGGGCACGCCTCGAGGAGAAGGCAACGCGTGCCTGTTACGTTTGTTGCCCTAAAAATGGGCTTAAGGGGGGAAATTAAACCCCATGGTTTAAAATGTAAATGTGTGCGGGAGTCACAAAGTTTCACTGTCTTGATATCAGAGGAAACTAAAGCTTTCCCCTGGTTAACTATGAGCCTCGAACAGCAGCAGATAGAAAACTTCACGGGAAAAAACACAATGTCACATTCATTCCATGAGAACAGCTTCACCTACTGTGTATACAGTTGCTGCTGATGGCAACTCCCTCTACATCTGGGGAAGGAGTGGCCGGCAGATCCTGGAGTACACTGATGTCAACGGGTCTGCGGGGCGCAGGGGGTCGGCGGGGAGTCCGAACCAGAGTCAGGCCACGCAACACCGCTCAGGCTACAAGCAGCTTCTAAATGACACCAATCAAGCATTTATGCAAAACTGGACAAAATAAAAACAATCCTAGTGCTCACAGCTGATGGGGGGGACTGTATTTTTAACACACAAAAAGCTCAGTGGGGGTGTTAAAATGATGGAACTGCCAATTTGCAATACATGCCATACATTTTAAATCCTCTTTTGATTAACCCCCGCCCCCATGTGACAATGGCTGTTTTTCCCATTAAATCCACAACATCTAGGTCAATAGATGAGGACCAAAAGACAGTCAGTTAAGTATTAGATAAACACCATGCGTCTTAAAAATCATATGAATTGTGACAAACGAAATAGAAACAGTCAGCAAAAGTCACATTTCAGTCACATTTAGAAACACGAGTCACTTTTCGCAACAAATCCTCCACCACTTCCTTAAAAATCCCAAATGCTCAGCGACACAACAGCTAAAAATGGGTAGTTTCGCCTATTTATGATACAGATATACGTGCTCGTCTGAGGCAAATCAGGCCACTAAGACAACATATCATGTGTCAGCGCCAGAGGGGGGGGGCAACGGATTTGAGCTGGACTCAAATGGGTAAACATGCTCGCAACGTAAAAGTTTTTAAAGTTTTCCACGTTACAGAATAACTTTAAACAACACGGAAGCTGCATTCTCGTAAGGTTTACAGGGGCTAATAAAAGTTAAATTGAATCCGTGACAACTTTTGGCGTAGTTGGTTTCGAAAGGAAGGGTGTGGCTATTAGTTTCTCAATCCTACACTTCGTCTCTCAACACAATTTTGTTTAAAATTGCCACACGCTATTATTGAGAATCCCCCGTCAACTAAAAGTGAATTTGCCACAAAGTTGAGGGACTGTACACGTCAAACCAGATAGATTACAAACAACTTCGAAAACTCATTTATTAGCGTACAGCTAGCACATTCAAGCACATGCTAACCACCGTTGCGGGGTGATAGCCTGGAAAAGATGGGGCGAACAGGGAGACAGGACATCGCGATAACTAAAGTCAGCTTGATCGACAAAACACAAACCTAGCCCAAAGTTTAGCGTTAGCGGCTGCGTGACAACCACCGCACTCTGCTCAACTTGCTTCACGCGTCAGGCATCTGTTTAGCTAACATGGGGCGCAAACAAGTTAGCTAACCAGTTAGCATTATAGGCAACTCTCAAAATCTCGTTTTAACCTCAAGCTTTATCTTACAAATCTATAAGTGCTTGCGCTTGCGAATGGTCAAAACTCTATGCAAGTGAAGAACGCTGGGATACATTCACACGCAGAAATATTTGAACGGCCACTAATGTTTGTGCCGACACTTCGATGGTTAGTCATTAGCCCCGTTAGCTGTTCAATCAGTCATCTAAGTTAGCCTGTGAGCTAAGCTACTTCACCCCATAAGCGCAATTTCTTAACAGTGGGACTAAAAGTGATTAGGGTCTGATGGAAAACGGAGGAATGCTTACAGACTTATAATCAAATCGATACATTTAAACGCTAAATAATCCGCTATCAAATTACACATTCCACTCAGTAGTAACGAGCTCCGTGGGACACTTACCTTGTTCCGCTATGTGTTCGTTAAATGAAGCTGTGGATGTACGGAAGGGTCCAACTGCGGCTGTTGATTGGACCAGGATCAGCCAATCACAGCGATCCAGGTTACAATACAAATAAATGAGTCTGACTCTTGTAATCTTTGTTTCTTTTCCATTGTTCAACTAATTTCTCAAAGGATACGGTTACCGAACTTAATTAAATACATCTATACGAGTTTAAATTATTATCTGGTACTGAATCATACTAGGAAAACATGATCAAAGTTCAAGGATGGAATGCTCATTTGATAATTGGGTAATGTCTATAGACATTACCCAATTATCAAATTGTGACATGTTGTTGAGACTCAAAATGGAATAAAGAGCAAGCCAGAGTCAAAGGCCAGATTCAGTTTGAAATTATTGTCATCATCTTTTAGGAGATAGGATTTTTTCTATATGTTGCTATGTAGTACTGGTTTCTGTTATATAATACCTAACATAGATAGACATAGGATACAACACAAGGCTGCATTAGAAATAGTATTCAGGCCACTCTAAATATTGCCTACATCATTACTTCATGTGTAGATTTAAAATGAACAACTCAAGGCTAACTGTAGCTTGTTGCTGTGTAACTGCCAAAGTTGGCGGCTGTTGTTGTTGTTGTTGTTGTTCCTCTGCTTCTTGGCTTGAGATTAAGATTGTTTTTTATGTCAGGTACTTTCTAAAGTCAATGGTCATCAATGAATGAAAGCCTACATAAGAACTAATGTTCCATGCTCTACTTAGATGAGACATACACGTGCAACTTTAAACAAAGCATTCTGACATTCTGATGCTGCTCTGTTTTAAGCGTTTGAAAACATAATTTATCACCAACAGCTTTTTTGCCTCTCCGCTGCACAGCTTGTACTTAAGCGAGTGAAAGATATGAGAAACTCAACACTCCTGAGAATATTCTTCATAGGTTTTGGTACTTCACTTTGGGAAGATATCGCCTGACATTTTAGAAAATAGAAGACTGTATGGTCATGCTTATTGAGCATCTCAGAAAACCTCACGGAAAACTTTCGACTGTTAGACAATCAAGAAGAAAGGTCACAGAAAAGATTATGAAGAGAACAGATTACATTTATAGATGATGTTTCAAGTTGAATCCCAGAGTAAATACAATGATTTATATAATGCATGATGACGCAACAGACACTCAATTATGTTCAAGTGTTTTTTTATTTAGGTTTTCAGCGAAGGAGTATCGTTTTAACCAATAGTCCTACTTCTTGTGGTTCTGTTTCTTCTGCTTTTTTTGTTGTAAAAGTCATTATTTCACCTACTCACAGTCTATGAGATTAAATCTGCTTCCTTAAGACTGCTAGGCTGATGTTGAGCCACATTTTTTATATCCAAGATCATTACAACCTCACACTCATTGAATTTTAAGATACATTTGAAAACCATTTTTTGTGTTATTCTCTGTAGATTCATTCTTTTGATTGTGGAGATCTTCTTCCTGTGGTACCAACAGCAGATTATTTTTTCAGATTTGTTCAGTAAAAGACATCCAGTATTTCAGTGGACCAGAATGTGGTCAGAGATCCCTGCTTAGTTCACATGTTCATCTTATTCACATTGGGTCCCATCAGGTGGATCACTCTGAGCAAAAGCATCAGCTGAATCAGTGTAACCTAACATTTGCCTCTCTTTTGTGAAATTTTAGCCGTGATGTGCTTTCATTATTTTTTCAAAAGCTTTACACATTTATTGAGTTGAGCCAACCGGATTTGTTGACTTGTCGTGTGCCAAATGTCTTGACAGCTGCCGGATGAGATTCCTCTGACACACAGAAGCAACGTGGCTGTGTCCCGCTGCTGTTCAACATTTCCTCTGGCTCGGTAATCCGCCGCTGTCTGCGTTACCTAACATGACAAAGACCCACATGAAGAAGTCAGGCAACGCCCAGCGGGCCCTGATCCGGAGACGGAGCGGATGGACCGAGCTGCTCTGGCTGGATATGTTTCGTGCTTTGTTGCGATTTCTCCAAAGAAATGTGTCGCTCGGATAGAAACAATTGTCAGATTCCCATTTAGATTATGAGTAGAGTCATTAAAATGAAGCCTTTTGATGACTCCCCAGCTTCTGTGTCATTCTACAGACATTTGCAGTGAGCAAAGACATGTTTGCATCCTCAGAACTTGTCATTAATCTCTTTGGCTTCCCTGAGGTCGTGCTTAAACAGGAACCGTATTCTTTATAATCTACTCTCCGCCCATTAAGAAAGAGGATCACAGATTTAAACGTCATAGTAAGTCTCTTAGACTCATTTCTGAGCTCCAAACATGAAAGTTTATGAGCAGCTTTGCAGAAAATCTGACAGAAGACCCAAGCTCCGAACATCAGCCCAGAAAGAAGTGGGTCCTGATTATCTGGAGCAAGCCAGGAACCACCAAGCTGCAGGTCTGAAAGCTGTCGCAACACCAGGGTCAGCGTCTGAAGTAGAGCGTGTTCCCCTTCAGCTCCGATAGAGGCACCAGAAATCAAACCCTTCCAACTTTTGTTCTTATCTTATTCTCTGCGTTATCCCAACAAGAAAGGAAAAGCATGACGCCCACGTCAGAATTCTTTGGAAGAACTTGTACATCTGCAAGACGGTTGTAACTTGGGCATGCCAATGAGATTAAAGACTCAGTGCTTGTTGTATATCAGCTAGTATTCATCTTAGCTAATGAGCTTTCCAATGTTTGACCCCAAATCATGGATACAAATCCTGCCTGATGCATACTAAATTAAAGGTCAAGCAAATTTGAAAGAGACACAGGACCATACATGTAGTGTCCAGCTGACTTCTGATCTGTGACATTGTGATGGTAAACTTGAAAATGTTCAATTTGTATTGGATTTTCTTTGATCTCCTGGTTGGATATAACACTCACAATAAAAAAAAAACTAAACTAAAAGTTTTTTTTAAATGATATGGTAAAATTGGATAAGTAAATAAAATAGATGGAGACACACAAACAACTGATTCTGTTAGCTCTTATTTCTTTCTTCAGCCTTTCATGGTTTGTAATGTTGAACAGCTTTGAACACCACAAGAAAAGCAGCCCCAGAAAGGGAGAGAGATGGACCATTAACATGTTCCACCTTCAGTCAAAGATCATGCAAACCAGCTGTGCGACTCCTCAGGTGAAGTTGGTGAAAGGTATTCAAAGAGGGAAGTGTAGAATGCTACTCATTTAATAGCCTTAGAGAGAGGAAGAGTGGATTCTCAGCTCTCAGAGCACTCTTGGGTGGCTTGAAAGAAATCCACCAGCAGACGATGTGCTCACAGATGCTGGAATGGAGGGATGAGCTGGGCAAGGCCTTTGGGGTTGCAGCTTGTGTGTTTTCCTTCTCGTCTAACATCTCCATGACTGCAGTTTAATCCTGGCTATTGATCCATTCCTGGAGAATGTTTGGCTAATGACACATCGGATTAATTTGTGATGGCTCAGCCGTCTGAGCGGTCAGATGAGAGGGCAGGTGTGGGATGCTGAGGCTTTGGGGCCGGAAAACAGATCTCACAGTGGGACCAGAAGCTCATCTGTGTTAGGATGAGGCAAGCTGCTCTTCTTGACATTGAACTAATCTGGAGAAAAACGGGACGTGGTTACCTATATATTCATGCGGCAGGGCTTCAGATATATGAGAATCAATACCTGAAGTTATCCAAAAGTCGCCTCAGATAAGAGGCTTATGGATTTTAGTTCTGCCTGATCCAGCTTTGAATCCAGTTGTTCCACAAAGGGTTTTTCTTAACAATACAGGATGCCAACAGAGGGAATTATGTAAGATTGGTGCACTGGTAGTCATGATCCTGCCAGAAAAGCTCCCTCTTGTGTGAACAGTTGTGCATTATTTAGTTATGCAAATGTGTTTTCCCAGAGTATTGGAATGATTATGTCTATCTTAAAAGATTTTTACCTTAAAACATGTTTAACTTACATTTTTAAAAAGTCTTGAGCATATTTGAGTTTCCAGGTATTTCCCTGCAGTTTCCTATCAAACATCTCTGTGTTGGTCGTGTTTTGGCTCCCTCTGCTGGTTTTGGGTTATCCCCTCAGTGAAAACCAGAATGAAACTGAAAGGGAATTCACTGAGTTCTTTTTAAATGTCCACAAGTTTGTTACATTTTCTCAGACCTGCTGAACACAAAATGTATTTATCTTCTCTTTATGAACCTCTTTATTCACCAAGCTTCCCTCCCAGCTGTGACAGAAGAAGAATAAGTCATTTATTGTTGTGGAGGACATGCTGGGGTTTCATTCCACCGAGAGAAAGGACCAGACATTTCCATAGAACAAACGAGCTTTATTCCACAATAGAAACTTGTAACATCTTCACCATCACCGAGTCCTTCCCTCTGTATCGTATGCCGAGTTACATCCTGTGGATCTGCCTGTTAGCAGCGTGTTTTTATTTTATTTTCCTTCTTTTTTTTTTTTTTTTTTTTCTTAACCCTGCTCCGGAGGGTCTCCACAACCGTAACCCACCCGCGCTTTTTTTTAAAAAAAAAAACAATAAAAAAAAAAAAAAAAAAAAAACACAACTCAGCAGAGATCAAGCCATTTAGGTCAGTTCTGACGAAAAAACAAAAAAATTATTGCTCAGATAAATAAATCTATTCTACAAAAGAGGGTGATAATTATATTAAGATGCAGATACTAAACACTGGATTTTAAAGAAAAAAAACAGACTGCAACGGCAAAGTTGCAGATTTTTTTCAGGTGGGTGAATACCAAAACTTCTGTCCCTGTAGCTCAGATTTTCTGATTCAACATGCAAAAGGTTCCAAAGGAGAACGTTGTATCCCTTAACTCTCTTTACTTTGGGTATCATGTTGTAAGACTCCTTTGCGCTGATGAAACTGTATCCCATGCAGCACTCACGTCCTGTCCCCCCCCCCCCCCCCGTTTAGACAACCACAAACATTTCATAAGAAGAAGAAATATATATAATATATATATATTTATATATATATGTAAAAATACAAAAAAATAACTAACATTATAGTTTTGGACAACAAGTCAAAGAGGAGATAGCACCGTTGTTACAAAAGGGTTTGACAGATGGGACGGGGAGTGGGGGGGGGGGGGGGGGGGGATCAGTGAAACATCCAGGCTCGACGCTCCAGTAACGGACTGAGGGCGAGGACCAGAAAAAAAAAGGAAAGAAAAAAAAGCACGCCGCTGGCCCTTCACTTTCTCACGTGTCCGTCGTTCAGTGTACATGTGACACAAATGTAGTCCTCCTTCTCCGCCATCTCCGGCGTCACGCCGACGCACACCTGGTGAAACCACTGGTTGCAGCTGCCGTCGCACTGGACCCAGTCCACCTGCGGACACACGCCCCCAAATGAAGCAACACAAAGAACTAATGGAGCTGGACCAAGAAGTTCCCATGTATAAAATACTGCTATATTCAGATAAGTTCATTTAATTGGACAGGTTGCTAAAAATAAACAACAGTGTCCAAAATATTACTTATTTTCTTTGTTGTGCTGAGGGGCTTCCTGACTTTGATTCGACTGTAATCTGGTTCTATCTGGCAGCAGAGTATGGTTCCTGGTCTGTAAATCCGAGACTGACTGAATTGCAGTTGTTCTGACATCTCTGGCTCTCTACTCACCTCGTCTCCTTCTGGCAGCTGACAGCTCTCTGCCGGGCAAACGGCCATCTCCTCCTCAGAATCGTCCGACTGGGAGAAATCAGAGCGCGGTGAGGACGAGGTGGAGGCTGCCCTGCGCTGTGGCTTCTTCTTATTCATCCTCTGTCTTTTGTGAGAGTGCTTTTTGTCCTTCACCCGGCGCTCGGCGTCCGGCCCTTCCCTCTCATGATGCCTCTTTGCTTTTCTCTCCGACCCGGCCACGGGTTCCCTGGTGCCGCCGGTGCCGTCCTGCAATATCAAATGGCCGTGATGAAACCGAGAGAGCTTTGGAGATCTGAGTGTGCTTCGCTCTGTTTAGCGGCTTTTAACCTGGTTCAGTGGCAGATTTGTTCCCTGAGAGATGAATGTCATGTGTTTGTCAGAGTCTGTGTCCTCCTCCGGTGGCGGCGACGAGCATCTGTTTGTATGCTGGCTGCTGGCTCTGTCCAGCAGAACGTGGTAGAGGCTCTGGACCTGAGGCAGAGAGACCTGCAGCAGGAGGCCCTCCACCATAAGCTCCTCCAGCTCCGGACTCAAGCCTGCCACACACATGAAGGCATTGGTAAAAAGCATTGGTAACCCCGCCCCGGGCCTTAGAAACGGGCGCCGTGACGACACTGACCCTGCAGTGGGATGCATCTCTGCTCGGTGTAGAAGACGGTCTGAGCATGGCTTGTCCTATTCCATTCTGGTGTCAAACATGGTGCCTGCATGCAAAACAAAATTATCCCAAATCAACACCTGCAAAGAGCTTCCAGTGAGAGAGAAAAAAAACAAACCAAACAATGCTCCAGAAGAATGACCTGAGTGTTGTTGGGGGCGTTGTCGCAGCCGGACACCCAGTGGGTCAGTGTGGGCGGAGTGCCCGGTCTCTCCTCTAGTTCTGGCAGGTTGCAGGACTGTAAAAGCTGCTGCGCCCGCTGCTGCCAGTTCAGTGTTCTTTCCACCAAATAGTTGAGGGCATCGCCCTCTGGAAGACGCACCTCTGTGCACCGCAGGGACGCCAGCAGGGACAGGACTTTGCTGAGCGGGGGCTTTTCCACTCGCTGGCAGTGCGGGCAGAGCCACGGCGGCGTCTCGCTTGAGTCCAGCGGATCTCTGGCACACACGCTGTGGAAGGCGTCCCTGCAGAGCTCGCACTGCAGCATTGCGCCCATGGGAGCCTTCTGACAGAAGCACACCTTCAGGTCCATGCAGTCTGCTGTGGGAAGGAGCTTTGACTCGTTGGCTGCCCTGAGATTTGAGAAAGTTTCCATTTCCCTCACACGCAGCTCCTCCAGAGTTGCTTTCTGGAGAAATAAAATATAATAAAACAATGCAGACAGTCAATACATCCCCATTATGTAAAGGCTGAGAAATCCCAGAAATCCCATCCACAATGTAATTTCTCATTAAGTGTGAGAGAAAATGTTCTCTTAGGCAGATTCAGACCCTTCTATTCTACCTTTATTTCTTTAAGGACAGAACATTTGTGTTTATATTTGCTCTAATGCTGTCAGAAACACCTCATTCCAGTCCAAAATGGAAAAAAGTCAAAGCAAAAGGAGAAACTTGACCTGGATATCAAAGCAATTTGTTGCTTATTTTCTTGAGAAAACAGCAATATGAATAACTCGACACATGTCCTGTGTTGGAGGTTTCTCAGTCAGCATAACCTTAACTATGCAGTAAGGAATGCATCCTAACAACTTTACATGAAAGCTTAACTATCATTCCAAATGAGCAGATTTCAATTTGACTGTGAATATTCTATCATCCTAAAATCTGTTCACACACTTTGACTCGTGTCTTTATGAGTCATCGTACTCACTGCAGAGGTAGAGTCTTTGCTCTCGGAGAGCTCTTTTTCCACATCTGCCAGAGTGTTGAGCCGCGCCGTTTTCTTTTTGTTGATTTTCGGACACTCTTTCCCTTTCTTGGCCTTCCTCTTTGAAGAACCTGCATTTCCAGCATCCAGTCTTGGACACAATACCTTTGATGACAAAGAAAACAAAACAAAGACATATTTAAGGCTAATGGGAAAAGAAGGAAAGATAAGTCAGCTCTTCTTTGTATTAAGCATTACAATATTATAAAGCATAAAACATCAAATCCACTCATAACACCTAAAGAAAAACATGAAAATCTTTATTCATATAAAACCTAAGACCTTGATGACCTGATTGAGTATAGTGTAAAATCTGGAAGGCACCTTAAGACATTTGGATCCAGACGGCAAAAGTATGAAATAGATTGAACCGAAAGACGCATCAATGTATCAATGTTCCTTTCAAATTTGTGAGACTTTACCTCTAGTAAGGTATGAGCTGAATCTTTATCCAGGAAAGTTTCTGCTGCAGATTCCTTCCATTTCTTCACATCCAGCATTAAAGACTCCAGTCTGTCCAAAGGCTCCAGGTGGACTTGGATGGCTTGTCCTCTTAACACCATGTCGGATAGGCTGTCCACCCTCAGCGTGCAGCCGCTGGCCTGGAATGAAAGGAACCATTTCGGTGTCAAAGATAGATATCGGATCAAACTTTCATACATTTTCTGCGGCGTTGTTTTCATGGGTTCAGTGTGGTCCATCCTGACCTGAAGCTCCTCGGCCTCCTGAAGCCACTCCCGTGCTTTTCTTATGGTGTCTTTCAGGAGAAGGCAGTTGGGTAGGTAAGCCAAAATTCCAGATGTCTTCTCAGCAGCTGCGCTCAGGGTCTCTATGGAGTGTGGTGGTCTGGAGGGCAGCAAAAAACAAAAAAAGTGATAAACATGAACGCTGACGGATTGCATCCATTCAGTGCTCCCTACAGCTGTCCACAAAGTTCAAAGAATTTTGACCAAAATGTAATCTTTCTGAATATCTAATGACTGACAAACAAATTCAAATAAAACTGTATACACATAAAAGTATGATTCAGCATATTCAATCTGTTTAAGAAATACTTCTCAACCAATCATCTAAAACGACAACTGGCACTTTTTTCCGAAGCCTGTGAAAATCTAAACTCTGAATGAAGAGAAAAGGAAACATTTTCAGTTTAAGTTAAGTTTAGATTTTTGAGTCCTAACTTGAGATTAGTCGGTCTGATCATGGAGAGAAGTGCAGCACATCCCTGACAGCCATGCCATTAAAAGCCTTTACAAAGCACTGATGACAGATACTAGTGGACAGCACTGAGTACCAATGAAACAAGAGCAGAACTAAATATGATGCTCACTTTTTGTTGATCATGTTGAATATTCTAGCAGCAGCATTTTGCACTAGCTGTAATTAAAATGAAGCAAAAATCAGGAGCACTGAGGTAGAATTACAAATTTCAGTTACAATCAGTGCAAATAGCTGGACAGGACGTTGAAGCTGAGACACAACATTACATTTTACACATTGCCTTTGTCTTTGGATTGACGAGGGCCGACTGACGCCTGTTCTTGCGGTTGTTTTGGCATGTTTGAATGATCCTTCATCTGGTTTAGCTGCAGAAAACCTAGTGGACCAGTCAGTGCTCCCTCACCTGGCCTTAAGGAGATTGCTCGCCTTGTCCTCCCATTGCTCGGACATGGTGAGCTGTTCTTGAAGGCGAGCCATGGCTTTTTCCACTGACGGGTGAGGCTCCAGTCCCACTCCCTGGTCAATCAGCCTCCTCATGGTCTCCAGGGTGAGGGTGGCAGGCTGGGCGCTGGCCTGCTGGACGCCCTCCAGCCAGCGTGCTTGCTCCAGCCTAACTCTGAGCTGAGGCAGCTCCGGCAGGTCCACGTCAAAGTCAAAGCTGACATCCAACAGGCTCTGGATCTCCGCTACGCTCGGAGCTTCTTCCCCCAGGACCTTCTCACTGTGCTGCTGGAAGTCTTCGATTCGGTTCAGAAGTTCCTGAAAACAATGTTTGAACACAAAACAAATAAAAAAACTACAGTCTGTATGCTTTTCATGTACCCGCTTCCGTGCATGCTAATCCCTGCCGTGGGCTGTGGCTGATTCAGACATTTCAGCTTGAGCTGGATTGTACTTTATTAGCTCAGAACTTTGTTTCAACCGCTTACTTTCAACAGGGGCGCCTGAGGGAGGCTGCAGGACAGGTTATAAAGCTGCCTCACAAACGAGCTGAGCTCCTCCACCGTCAGCTGGCTCCGCGACTTCCCACTGCCACATCGATACCTGCGGTGAGGACAACATTCGCCCCATTAATGCCATTAACGGTAACAATTCTGTCATCTCTGCGTGACTAGATCGGGCTTTGAACGCCACCTGGTCTGCTTCTTGCCGTTCAGAAGCTGCTGGGCCACGGAGGCACACTTCTCGGCGTCCTGGGTGACGAGACGCAGCCGGCGCAGCAGGTCGTTGTCGGGGAACAGGTTGGACTCTGACTCAGAGAGAAGCGAGCGAAAGACTGGCAGGCCTGGGGAGAGAACGCCTCGTTAGTGCCAGTCTGACATGAAAAGAAAAACACTTAAGGAGCACTCGACTGAGCAGCTGGGCATGTCAACCTGACTTTGGTGATTGATGTTTTTTCTGCATGTAAAACTGCATTAGTGTCTACCAGCTCTCAATTCAGATCCAAGAACACTCCCAAAAATTAAACACAAAAAAAGAGCTTTGAGCAAAGCCTCAGAATTTTCAAAGATCTAAAAATGAAAGAGAAAACTTGAACACCAAGCAGGTTGGGTAAGTCACCTGCTTGCGAAATAACCTTTGATTTCTGATTTGTTCAAAGGTTATTTCTTTTTAACACATGTTAAGCACTAAATTCATTTTATTTTTAGAATTCATACTAGCTAAAACATTACCGCTTTAAGAAATGTATAATGAATTACTGACACTGCGGGGTACTCCAGTTGACAATGAACATGTTAAACTATTCGTGGAATGGTCCTTTAAAGGGTGAACATCTCACAGAAAAAAGAAAAGACAGCCTCCACACCTTAATCCTCCCCACGTCTTTAAGTATTAATGTGCTCACTGTACGTCAGAGCAATTAGTGTTGCTCCAGCTAGCTAAAAGAGGTAGATAGAGACTTGGACAGAGCTGTACTTTTTCTGCTGTTTTATTTGTTACGGCAAGTTCTCAGGCAGCTCTTTTGAATGGTTATAACCTATGTCAATGATTATTGACCATAATTGGTTTCTAAAATGTATATAGCTGAAAGCTGTAGGACCAAGGAGCTGGAAAGACCTGGTTGAAAAAGCTGTTGTGCGTGTATTTTCACATCCATGCCATAGGCCTTTTCAAGACCCCGTGAACTGCATTAACCTGTGAAAAATTAACCAAAACGTGTCTGTCAGAAAAAGAATGGCAAAAAAAAAATTGATGCTGCACACCTTTCTTCTTTTCCAGTTTAGCCTCTAAAGTCTCCGTGACGCGAGAGGCCCATTCGTCGTACAGCTGAGCTCGCTGCTTCACGGCGCCCATCATGGGGAGCAGGTCATCCAGTGTGTGTCTGTAACTGCACAGAAGAAATGTCGGGAAAAACAAAACACAGAGAGATCTCACACCCACAAAAGGATTCGGGAGAATGTGTCCTTCCCTCTGAGCACACGCAGCCCCTTACTTCAGTGTGTAGTTGCTGACGGGGCAGGAGCAGAGGTCGCTGATGTGGTGCAGACACACCAGGACCCCTGGGCTACAGGGGCAGGTGATGGCGGACAGGTAGCAGGTGGTCCTGCACTTGGCACACTGCCGCTCGTCATCCTGGAGGTGGTCGTACTTTGCTTCTTTGCAGTGCACCACGCCCTAGAGGTGTAATCACAAAACAAATGGCTTAAAACCCAACTCAACGGAGTGTCTGCTCGTGCTGCATTCACCATTTGACCAGAAAATCTTTATAGCACCCAAAATCCACCGTTACGGTAAAGCCCCGCATCATTCCCGTATTTCCCCAGAGATGTCATTTGCAGGTCCGTTAAAAGGAAACTGATGGGCGTTGTACCATTTTCTTCACTTTGTCCCGTTGATTCTTTTCGTCTTGGATCATGAGGACCATGTCCCTATGGACAGCCGAGGCCAGGACCACGTTGAGCGTGTCGGCTTTTGTGGCCATGTTGCACACCATCTCGTCGTGTGAGAACACGTTGTACCGGTGCAGCATGCGGTAGTGGTCCACGCACTGCCTGCCAAGGGGCATCTGCCAAGGGGGAGGGGAAATGAACGGGTTCAAACAGCAGAGTATCTTTCTTTTTTTAAAACTGCGACTGAGTCGGAAGGGATGGGCTTTCAGTGAGAGAGTGCAAGCAGACGTTTCAAACCAACTTCCAAAAATGTCTGAATCAAAACCGATCAAACAACAATTTATGCAATATTAAACTGACTACATGTTGGTTTTGGGCTCTTGGAACAAATGAAGATAATATAAAAGTACAATATTGGGAGGTTTATGGTAACAACCCGTGTAAAGTCATCCATACCCAGTCTACAGTGCAGAAGTTGACCGCCTCAGCAAAGTTAAAGCCCTGGTTGAAGCCACTGTGGTAGGCTCTGGGGAACGTGATGACAAACTCGCCGGCACACTGGTTTGTTCTGTAAATCTGAAACAGACAGTCGGTCCATTCATTTAACATGCCAGCTGAGCGTGTGTGGTGAGAGCAGCTGTGGCGGCACGTACTGGGACTCCGTGGGCCATCAGGGTGTTGGGGTTCATGATGGTGACCAGCTGGTGCAGCAGGTCGGGCTGGGACTCGAACAGCTCCGGGGCCAGTTTCTTCATCACCTCCTCCAGCTGCTCGGCAGCAAAACCAGGAGCGCCATACCAGGTTTTAGGCTCCCCCCTTGAAGTTAGTAGGAAACACAAGTGTCAGCCGCACGGCTCTGATATTGGTCTTATTTTCTGGCAGAAGGAGAATCGCTGTGGTTGAAATGCTACGACCACAGGCAGGCCGGTGGAAATGAGTGATCTGGCCTCACCAGTGCAGGTAGTTGATGGAGTAGCTCCAGTGATCCTCAATGTGCCAGCAGAAGGAGGAGAAGCACATGCCAACATAAAGCCACGGCAGTGTCATCCCACAGATGTCAGCTGTCACGTGAGTCAGCACTGACGGGTTCATCATAGCCAGGTTGTTGAGGTTCCAGCCACATTTGAGGTATTTCTGCAAGAGGAAGGACACTCAGACCGTTGCAGGATAAAAGGCGTTTCAATTGCTAAACAGTGACAGGACAAGACTTGGGGGAATTGTTTTAGAAGGTACCTCGTCTGCTGGGGAGACCTTAAACCTTCCATTCGGAATGGGGAATCCACTTCCAAACTCCTTTGAGGCAATATCTGCTCCATACTCTACAGTAACGTCCTCATCAATGGCTCCCACCAAACGCCAGAACTCTTTCTCTACCAGTTCTGTAGGTACCATCTGTATAAAAAATAAAACACAAATCTCACTCCAGTTCATATACAGAGTGCAAGATAGTCTAATAAGTTTGGGTTAAAACCTATATCACTCACATGAACTGGCATGTTGAAGTAATCCGATTTGAAAGCGTCCGCCATTTGGCCAAACGCACGCAGAGAGTAGTCCCTGTATGCCTGTTCAAACCCGAACGCCTCGTGAGGCTTGTTGCATTCCTGAGGGTTGCATTAAAAACTGGTTTCACGTTTACGGTAAACATATTATGCAGGAGCATAAGAGCTCTAACTAACAGTTCAGCTTCAGTTTCACTTCATACTTCTGTGCAGCTTTGAAAAATTGGAACGTAATGAAGAATATGTTTATGTTTATGCATTTAGCAGACGCTTTTATCCAAAGTGACTTACAAACTAGACACAATGTTACAGTTATCATCAATTTGACAATTTATACACAATACACACACACACACATACATATATATATGCACACATACACACAATATATATAGGTCAAAGGTCTTGATCCTCACAAGACCATTAAAAGTTTAATCTATGCTGTCCTGACCTGAGAGCACACTTCCAGCCTACCCTGACAGAAAACTGAAGTATGAATTGTGTGGTCAGCACTGAGCACAGCCTGATGCCACGTTTGATCACGCCTGCAGGTCTCGATAGCACAAACACTTCGCACCAAAATGCCAAAGTATCAACTGTAATTTAGAGATAGCCTCGCCTGCTAAACACAGAGATAACGGCCTACTCCCTTTGTTCACCATGAAACTGAAACTAACCACCCTTGTTAAATATTTTATTTGCTCAGAAAGCCTTCCTTTTTTTCTTCTCATTTCAAAATGGGCCACTGTGGGATGATTCTGACATGTGCCTCAGGTTAGAACAGGTTACCTATGTGACTAACTACAAAGCTATCATCATCAGATGATAGTCTGATAATGATAAAAAAAATGAAAAGTTAAAGCTGAATACTCTTAGAGGTTTGACGTGAAAACATTAAACTAAAAATACGCTCATGTTCCCTTTGAATGATCAAACATTAACAGGCATCAGACTTTAAACAGATTTTGTTGTTTATCATCACCTGAGCCAGACACTTGGGGCACCTCCAGTCCCCTCGGGGGACGTCGTGCAGAGGGGGAATCAGGCAGAAGGTGTGGTAGCTGTCATCGCAGCCATCGCACAGCAACAGACGGTCTTCATCCCCACCACTGCCACACACCAGACACACAACCAGATCCACCTGGACAACAGAGGGAAGATGTTACACAGAGAGCAGCAACGACTGAAAAAAACTAAGTAAAGATAGAAATTAGGAGAGGCCAGCTTTATATGGATTGGTCAAGTCTTATCTAGGAAAATATCTGTTTTGTCAAACTTTTCTCCTTAATAATTCTTCTACTCATGCAACAATTACTTGCTGGAACTGTCATGTTTGACCTGGTTTGTTTAGACTCATTAAAGACTAAATCTTCAATGCACAGAGCACACAACAGCTGTCTAACAACAGCTCTGTTTGGAGCTGCATCTGGCACATCTCATACAGAAATAAAGCAGCCAAATGGTGGACAGAAGAAGTCTCTACTAACCGGACTGGGAGGAATGGGAGGAAGCATCTTCTTGTACCGTGACTTGGACTTCTCAGCTTCAATTATCGGCTCCTTAATTTCAACCGATTCCTGTTTCACTGGAATGGGGATCAGTTTTTCTGTAAGACAAAAGCAGGGGTTTTGCTTAACAAGCAATGCATCAAAACTTTATTTAATTTCTAACCTTTTTCTTGAAATAAAAAAAACTTTTTTCTATGCTGATATGAGGACCTCATATCATACAGATGTGTGTGAGTCACACCATCCTTTATTACCCATCAACCTGTCACATCCCACCACAGTACTGCTAATTTCTGCTTGGATTTAAATTTCTAATGAGCCATAAATAATTTGTCAATGTTGATTTTAGTGGATGAGAACGGGGACAGTCAAAGGACCAGCTGTTAATGTTATGATAGTAGCTGATCTGGGCTGAGGATTCTGACCTGGTTCTGGCTTGATGACAAAAGAGCCCATCCTCCGCCGGAGGTTCGGCTTGCTCTCGCCCGTCTCACCTGGCTCGATTTTCACACAGGTGGCCTGCCAGCAAAACGAGAAGTGAAACCGGTGGCAACTTCAAATACCAAAAACTGTCGCAATGAGGGGAGGGGGGGTGTGCGGTGAGAGTCTGCGTATTCTGGGTGGAGGAGGGGGGATGGCGGTTCACACCTCGCACTTCATGCGCTTGGCTCTGCGAGCGCTGGGGCAGGCGTCGGGCGTCGGGGCAGGCTGCCTGGGAACCTGGTCCTGCAGCTTGTGCTCCTTGTCCTCAGCGGTCTCCGGCGGCTGGACGGGCTTCTGAACACACTGAGGGACACAGAGAGACAGTTAAAACAGCAAACGGCCGCTTATTGAAGTGCACAAGTGCGCCTCATTGGAAATACCTGTAAAAACAGAGGAAGTCATGAGGAATATGTCAACCGAGGATTTCTTTCAGTATGAGGCTGCTAACATAATACGGGTTGCAATCAGGGCCCTTAAAGCATTGAAAGTGGGAGACTTGGATCGTCTCTACAGGGAGCTGAAATGATATCTCTACACATAGCACAGAAATGTCCTCCAACATATGTCGGAACGAAGTACTTGGCGTGACTATACGATTATTTGGTACTGCAAAGAAAAGGTTGTGTGAAAAATCTGGTTAGTTAAAAGGCTGTCACCACCACTAACATGCGGTAAAGAAGCATGACGAATAAATAAGGACCTAAATTGTAAATGTAACAACTTTACTGTGATTTTCTTGCTGATTTAATAACAGAGTTAGGTCTCTGTACAAAACCTGGTTAAAACTGCAGACACTTGAGAAGAAGCCAAAGCTATAACAAGCAAACTTCACCATATCAACAGACTTTTCTGCATTGGACTGATTTTTGTGTGGTATTGATAAAAATAAAAAAAAACTGGCTATAATATTTTTTTACTTTTACTTACCTAATGCCTGCATGATGTAACAAATAAATACATTCTCCTTTTTTTCATATCTGCTGAAGGCAGAAGATGACTGAAATAAACACACTCTAAGATGATTTAACGTCCTGGTCTTGTGTCTGCACATGCAGCCCCCATTAAGCTGGACTCACACCAGGATGCTCAGCCACAGATGAACATGCATTTTGTTAATTGTGAGGCCGAGCGGCTGCTTGATTGTAACGCAAACATACCTTTTCAAATTCAGGATCAGCCTCCAAACGCATCAGTTTGGAAGCTGGATCTGGTGCCTGAGGTAAGAGAGAGCTTTGGTAATTACAGAATTTAGAGTGACCTGTTCAAGAGGCCACACAAAACCAATTTGGTGATGTTGGATAAGCTCTCTTGTTATGAAACTTCACGCTGCAAATGCAATTAATTGAAACGGCATGACATTACGAGATAAGAATGACACTCAGATTGTAGTCAGACCAACAGACATGACATACAAATCACCACTGATCTCCCATTAAAACACAAGTAGAAGTTGCCGAACATGCAGAGATCTTTCACAAGACTCCTTGAACAAATCAAAGATGATTTAGTCATTTGTGACAGCATTCTAAGCATTAACCACATTACTAGATGTGTAGCTGACTGGCAGATAAATGCAACTCACCAGCAGGTTAGCCCCGCTCAGAAACAGATTGTAGGGATAGAGGATCCTCTCATAATGCCCCCGCAGGTGTGAGCCGACGGCTTTGCCAGGCGCAAAACCCATTTGTAGCGCAATCTTGGTCCAATGCCGCTCCTGACAGACAATATCGAACCCCCCCTTGTCTGCCACCAGCTGGAACAACAAGGAGTCACGTCAACATTGTCAGATGCTAATTTCTAGCTCTAGCTAAAAATGAATACACAAAAAAGGAGAAAAAAAGCAGGAAGTGTATGAATTAACCTTATTTAGCTTATATAAATCCAAAATCTTCCTCTCCACGTGTGGAATTTTCAGGGCACATCCCTGCAAATCCCAAAATTTAGCAATCTGGTCCAAAAAGTTGAGCTTGACTCTAGTCTGGGCCTGAAAAAAAGGTGGAAGCAATGAAAACCATGCAGGAAAACTTTTTTTTTTCATTTGGCAATAAGAAACTTAAATATTTTCCATGTTAACAGAATAATGCAACAATGCGTTAATAACACTCCTCCTTGTGTCCTAGTAGCGTGTGATGTAATATAACCACAGTCCTTGTGGCCGCATAAAGGAGGTTCAAAACAGTTCCGTTTTGAAAATAAATATTCAAATATATATTCAAATATGAGCCAACATAGTCAGTTGATACTCACCTCCAGTTCATTGAGCCTCTGGATCCGAGGAACGAAGTGAAGTTTGTCAACATCACATGCAAATGGTGGCTGCCAATCCTGAACAGAAACAATAGAAGCCAATAACGAAACATGAAGGTCGCGTCTCATGTAGTGCGCTTAGAGTTTTTTATGAAGTCATAATGACTTCCAATACACTTTACAAGTAGGCCAAATGTTTCTTTCCTTTTGAAACATTTCCCCTGTGGTCATTTTTTGCCGATTTCTGAAAGAATGAAACCGGTTCAAACATGGTGCCTGAGTTTAGTTAACTTTACAGAGGTGGAACATTTGGCAACATGGTTGCTGGCTCGCAAACTGACGTCCGAGTGAGATTTGACTGAGAAGCCAGGCCTGCTGATACAGCACGAACACAGTCCTCCCTGTTTTTTTGGTTTGCAACTCATAGCACCAATCAATGATCATGGGAACACAAAAGCTCGGGCCCGTATTTACAATGGACAAAAAAAAAACACTGAGAAAACATGCGAGCAGGGCCTCAAGATGTTGTTTCAAGTAGCCAACATCCCCCACTGACACACAAAATGGCCAGATGGAAGACTCACTCACTAGCCCAGCTTACCACAAAGCCAACATGGAGGACAACACCCTTCAACACAGGCTCATACATGAACAGTGGCTGATTGTGAAAAAGCTTTATCACCATGCTCCAAAACTAGAATCTAGTGTAAGATGGCAGATATAACCACAAGTTCACCCCCCCCCCCCCCCCCCCCCCCCCCCCCCCAAAAAATGGTTCTTCCATTTTGGGATAAATACTTTTTTTGTTTCATCACTGGCCAAATCATATCACCCTTTAGCATGATTGGACATATTATGAAGGCTGATTGCAGCTCGTTTGATGAATATAATCTTCTTCTGGTGCTTTTTTTAGAGGGGGGAAGTGATCAGACCGTGATGGCCCACGCATTCGCTGACCCAACTGCTTCTGGATGCTGCTCCACAAATAATCTTTAATTCATGTCACCTTCAGAGCTCGCCGGACATTCGGGGACGAGCGGGGCTGACACGTCTGTTCGGCTAATGCGTGGCGTTAGATGGATTCCTAGCCATCATCTTCCTCAACTTCTCGGAGGCTGAATGGCTTCCGCATTGCCACTTATGTCAAAGCCGTGTGCCACATTATGACAGGTTGCTGGGGTGAGCTGCTAGCCGCTGCTAGCCTGCTAGCTGCGAGCCTCACTGACCGGGACCGCCGTGGCTTTGTTGACACACGGTCAACCCGCGACCAATACACCCGTTAAATTCCCCTTAGCGTCGACGTGACCGCCAGCGGGGTTAAAGCGGGTCGAATTGAGCCCGTTAGAGACACAGAAATTGGAGGTGGCTCTCGGCGGCAGCACAAAGAATGAACACAGCCGTGCATCCGCCATGTTGAACTAGTCCCTTTAAATCCCAGCGCTCGGTCCAATCTACAGCCGAACATATTCAGCATCCGCGCCTCTCAAGACGGGGTTTTTTTTTTATTTAAAAAAAGAATTCTTCGCACTCACCGGAGGAGGACGGACTTTGCAAATCCCCGTTTTCTCAGCGATGGGACGGATCTTATTGATAAAAGCATAAGGATCTCGAAATTCTTCCCAGCTGGGCTCGAAGACCGGGCACTCCGGAGGAGGCTTGAATTCGTCCGGACGAGGCTGGTTCATCGCTTCGACCCGGTTGAAGCTCGGACTCGACATGTCAGCGCTCGTTCCGGCGTGTTATGGTTTCACTGGGGGCGTTTTAAAAACAGTTTTAGGCCGTCTATTCGCCGTCAGAGTCGGTTGCTACTAGTCGACATCAACACGACAGGAGGCAGATTACACACACATAGCCTACACACATACACACATCCACGCACAGTGAGGGGAATGTTCCAAGGCAGTGAGCACGTCCGCCCAAGAAACTAGACACCGCACGGTTCTTATAAAACCCAGTGAGATACGTCAGTTTCCTCTAGGAAACTTATTTTTCTCAAATAAGAATTTTACACGGTAACAACTGCTATATAGGTTTTCCATTCATTCGTGTAACAAATCAGCTATAATCGTATTTAGGGTTACAACATGTCATTCCATTTTTGACTTCCAAGTCGTCATTCTTTATGACTAGAATGACTAGAAGGCAGTCTTTACTCTTAGAGCATGGTACAGTTCAGATTATTCAAACTGTTGGGACCATTTCTTATCCCCTTTGGCCCAATGTTCTACCAGAGGTGTGCTATTTATTCATAATGCAACAGCCAGACCTAGAATTCATAAATAGACAATGCATTATTAAATATTATTCCAAAAAAATCAAATGTTGTAGGCCTACTTCCCATAATCACAATAGCATTCAAAAGGTTACGGTTACGATCAATGTACAAAGTCGTCCAAAAGAGGGAATCTACTGTATTTCTATTTCTTTTTATTTAGGACACACTGCTTTTTTTGTTCTGTACATGAGCAGTTGCTCAAACCAGTAATGAGTAGTAATGTGGTCATTTCCTTTGCAAAACAGTTCTACATCTTATATCTAATTCTCCATTTAACACATGAAGACAAATATATAACAGAATAAATATTACATTTGCTGTGACTTTAATGATCGAGTCAAGACATTAGCCACACCTTTGCTCCATAAAACTGCTCCAAGTCACATCATGTTCCATTGTTTCTGTGGTGATAACAAAGTGTATTGTTTTAAATGGGAGAGACGGATAAAAGTATGTACAAATGTATCAGTACATTTATGTTGCGTCATTTGTGTCTTCTTTTATTAGATTGTAATTATAATGTTTCTAAACGTCTTTTACACTGATAAAACCCGCACTATAGTGTAAATGTGATTACTCTAGATATTTCTCTATTTTCTGTTAACATTTATATACCATTTTTATCTCCATCCGCCTCTGTGTCTCTCTTAGACTCTTCATAATGAGCACGTGACCAAGAGTCCCATTTTGGTGTTTGCATTTGTGCTGCAATAGAATTAAAAAACAATATTGTTGCTTGTATACTCCAAATGAAGACAATAATGACAATAAGCTCTCTCACAGTTTGTAGGAGGATTGGTTCTGAGCAGGCCATATCAGAAAATCTATGTAGAGCACCAAATATGGTTTCTGACTCTTTCCACACCCCCATCAGCCCACAAGAGGTGGCACCTGGCTCTGGGTAACACCACCTGGTATTACTGAGTCCTGCTTTTTTTTTTTAAAATAAAACACGTTTTCAATTAAAATCTATTAATAGATATTTTCTTATTCACTGTTATATATGTTTACAATTGGGCGGATGGATACGTACAGGTGACTCCTCCATGACTACCGGGACTCGTTTAAACAGCCAGAGTGACAGTTTGATTGGACGTTTCTCCACAAAAGCGTTAAAAACATCTGCCTCTGAGCAACGAACATCTACAGACTCTTGTTGTTGCATAAAGAAAGATAGATATGGTACAAACCTTTAAACATACTATATATTTTTAAGAAAGAATCTCAGACGTCTTTGTCTAGTTAAAACATACATGTGAGGATTATTTGCTAAATAGTCCCAGAATTGTTCCTCGGTTGACTAACCAAGCTGCATTCATGTTTGGAGAAAGAGCAGGCCTGCCCCTTTTTGTGCCCTCAAAATGACACAATGATGCTGAATTCAAAGGCTGTGTGGGGGCCACACCATCTGGTGCTCTGTGTTTTTTCTTATTGATTGTGCCACATGACAGTCATTCATTAACTCCATCAATGATGGCTCAGCACATTGCATACGAACATACAAGCACTCAAACTTAAAATGGATGTCCTTCAACGTCCTAAAGATGAAGAGATCGAACCATTTATTCTTTTTATATTTATTGTCCTGTGCTTAACATTTACCAAAGATTTATGAAATGGGTTTCAGCATCCAGCTTTCCCGTTTCTACAATGTCGGAATTGAGTTAATGTCAATGTCATGTTAAACTCATGACATTTCAGTGGATCTACACATTTGATGGATCTATGAATTCATTTTCCATACGCATTCCTCCATTAATCCTTAATCCAATTCTGGGTCACCGGAAGGTTGGAGCCTATCCCTGCTGTCATTGGATAAGAGGGAGATTAGGCACTGACTAAGTCACCAGTCCATCACCACAGGGCCCCAAATAGAGGCAAACACCCATGAATGTTAAAAGGGTCAATTTCAGATTAGTAATAGGCCTTTAACACATTTTTTGGACTGTGAAAAGGACATGGAAAGATCTGAAGCATGCATAAGGAGAACATGAAATCTCTACCCAATAAGGTCTTGGTTTGAACCAGAAACTCTCTTCCTGAGAGGCAATTGTGTGAATGGTCAAACAACCTTGCAGCCTGCTTTCTTATTTCTTGTTCATCAAACGTGAGGGCAGTTTGTGGAGAGGGTACTTGTGGATATTTCTGTATTCTTGGATACAGCAGTTTTTACAGGTTCAGAAGAAAAAAAACAGTTTTAGTATTGATAGGAGCTGTAGAATACTAATTTGGAGGGTCAGTGGTTCAACTCCAGGCTTTTCTAGGCCTTATCTTGAAACTGAACCCCACAACGCCTCCAGATACATGTTTGTCATAGGAGGTTTGAGCTGTTTGGACTGGAGGAATATGGCATGTAGCAAAAAGGCTCTTTAAAAATAGTTCACTTTTAGACTCAAAGATATGCACGGATTAGAGGTAATATGAGGTGAACATGAAGGCCACAGTATCCTCTTTGGTCGATGTGTCCCTAATATATACCACCAAGAGTCAGTTAGAACTTTATTTAAGAGCAGTTTTTTTTTTTTTTTTACAAAATGTTAGTGTCAGCTTACTCTCTTTTTAAGAAAAAGAAAAAAGAAAAAAAAACTTTGGGCAGCTTTATCTTGGAAAAAAAAAAGAAAAACATTTCCGTTACAGCTAAGTTACATCTTACAAAAAGTACTTTGCTATTGCAGCTAAGACTCAGACTTCTTCATCATCATTCTCAGAATCGGAGTCCATTCGGCCCAGCTCCTCGTAATCCTTCTCCAGACAGGCCAGGTCCTCTCTGGCCTCGGAAAACTCTCCCTCCTCCATGCCTTCGCCCACGTACCAGTGGACGAACGCGCGCTTGGCGTACATGAGGTCGAATTTGTGGTCCAGGCGGGACCAGGCCTCGGAAATGGCCGTGGTGTTGCTCAGCATGCACACGGCTCTCTGGAGTTTGGCCAGGTCTCCCCCGGGGACCGCGGTCGGAGGCTGGTAATTAATACCGACCTGTTGGGGCAAAAGAGCAGGATCGTGATAAATGAACTGAATCGGCGCTTTTTTAAAAGCGTAAAACAGTGCTACACACCTTGAAGCCGGTCGGGCACCAGTCAACGAACTGGATGGAGCGGCGTGTCTTGATGCTCGCTATGGCGGCGTTCACGTCCTTTGGGACGACGTCTCCTCTGTACAGCATGCAGCAGGCCATGTACTTGCCTTGGCGGGGATCGCACTTGACCATCTGGTTGGTGGGCTCGAAGCAGGCGCTGGTGATCTCCTGCACGGTCAGCTGCTCGTGGTAGGCCTTCTCTGCAGATATGATGGGCGAGTAGGTGACCAGGGGGAAGTGAATCCGCGGGAACGGGACCAGGTTGGTCTGGAACTCCATCAGGTCCACGTTGAGGGCGCCGTCGAAACGCAGGGAGGCGGTGATGGAGGACACGATCTGCCCGATCAGTCTGTTGAGGTTGACGTAACCGGGCCTCTCGATGTCCATGTTGCGGCGGCAGATGTCGTAGATGGCCTCGTTGTCCACCATGAAGGCGCAGTCCGAGTGCTCTAAAGTGGTGTGGGTGGTCAGGATGGCGTTGTAGGGCTCCACCACGGCAGTGGACACCTGGGGGGCCGGGTACACAGCAAACTCCAACTTCGATTTCTTGCCATAATCTAAGGAGAGGCGCTCCATCAGCAGAGAGGTGAAGCCCGAGCCGGTGCCTCCTCCAAAACTGTGAAAGACGAGGAAGCCCTGCAGGCCCGTGCACTGATCCGTCTGAAGAAAAGCACACAAAAGGCAGTTTGCAGAACCTGTGGTGGAAATCCCCACACCACTACAGGTACTTATTTGCAATCTTCACATTTAAGAGTTTCTCCGTTTCTGCCACTTGTTCATCCCTCTAAACCAAACGTAACTTTTGTGATGAGCTCAGTTTTGATAGAAACAAGTAGCTGCCGACGAATAAAAAACAAAGACTCCACCTCTGGTTGTTTCTTCTCCAAACTCGCCCCCCAAAAAAACAAAAAACACGAGAGAAAATTACACTTGAGCCAAGCCCTGACCTGAAAGTTTGACAAATAAAAATGTCCTCTACTTTTTCAATTATAGAGTTTCTTTTTTTCTGAGGGGGGCATAGAAACAAACAACCACACTCCACCATGCCTGCTCACAGGGGTAGTTTAGATGAATTGTTCAACCTGCGTGTTTTTGGATGGAACCCAGACAGAACCCACGATGGAGCATCCTCACATCACAAAAGAGGAGCACGAGACAAAGTTCGAGTGTGTAATCAAATGGATCCTGGATCAAGTTCTTTCATTAATGTCTGTGTGTGTGTGTGATGTTGTTTCAATTTAAGCTTACTTCTCTATAAACCACTAGCTCTGACAGGATCAAACCTCTGACCCCCGAGCAGAGCTTAATTCCCGGGGATAGCGTGATAGCTTCAACAAACGGTCGCATGCCTACTGACCATCTTCCGAATCCGCTCCATGACTCCATCAATAATCTCCTTGCCGACGGTGTAATGGCCACGAGCGTAGTTGTTGGCTGCGTCCTCCTTTCCAGAGATCAGCTGCTCCGGGTGGAAGAGATTTTTGTACTTTCCGACTCTCACTTCATCTGGAGACAAACATCTCGTTAAGAACGGGCAACACAAATCACAATGACCTTTGTTGAGATGATTAATATTAAGGTTTGTCAGTCAAAATCTGAACATTTCCAAAAATAACAACTATATAAGATGTTAATCACAAGGTTCATGAGTAAAATGAAACACAAAGTATTTAGATGATGCTTTTATCCTTCCTTTCTTCAAATAAGATGAGAGGTGATCCAATAAAGAGCAGTGAGAGTGACTTAATCCAGCATCAATTTCATTCTCATATAAGTACAATTTGAGATGTGACTAGAAAAAAACTGTAATGCCAACAAACCCATAAAGAAAAAGAGGTTAAATTAAAAGTCCTACAAATATAACTGAGCTCTTATTTGTTATTTTACTCACATATGAGGACGACATAACGAGGAAAGAATCTTCCTATTTTTTGGTATATGAATTGAAGTCCTCCTTAAAGCCTTCCCTTTTTTGTGGGTGAGTGTAAATTGCTACATATTTCTGTTTTCAATGGAAAAAGTATCTTTTCTTTTGGATCCGTTGTGAGCAGGCGCTGAGGTAAATCTGAGAGCCTCCCTCCTTCACTGAGAGCACCCTGAGTGTCAGAAACACTTTAACTCATGGTTAGGAAGAGTGTTGTGTCACTTAACGCTTTAAGTTAACGCATTTGATTCAAGAATCCTGCACATAACTTGGCAACAGAATAATATCATATGAATTGCTTCAGCCAAATCAGATAGAGTTGGATTTAGTCTTAACAGTTCATGTCAATGGCCCAGAACAATTGGGAATGAGGAAGTCAAATTTCATCTTGGGTTAGGGTTTAGGATAATATTTTGTGTGCTGTAGCTCTTTTTGTTATGTGAAAATGCATATTGATTCAAGTTTAAGCGTATTTTGAGCTACAGGTTTTTGTGATATGTTTTTTTTTTAGGATTGGTTATTAACTGTATCGGATATCTGAAATACTTGGAAAAAAAATGTTTTGGCCCTTGTTAGTATGATAGTCGTGATAGTTTATCATGGCCGCGGGAAATGTTTTTAGATTCAATTAAAAGTGGCATGCATCCTTTCAAAGTGTGGAAAAACAGTCCGTCACTCAAAGTTCTCCAGAGAAAAAAACCCCTCAGACATGTAAGGTGTACCTTTAGCTAGCTACAAAATCTCTCTATTCATGCAGTGACAGCTGATGGGACCATTAGCTGTTATTAGAAACCATAGTATTCTCAAGTCCTGACAGCTTCCCCTTTAAAGAAAACGTATTTTTTCCAAACAACTATCCGTGGCATCATTTAAGAATTTGATGGAGATTCTACCCAAAAGAGTGATATTTCTGGAGTGAGGTACAATACATGCTACAAAAAAGGCAGAATAAAAGGAAAGATTTTAAAATGAATAGCAGTTTTTCAAATGTTTATTTCCTAAAACATTTTTTTTTAAGTCTGTTAAAAAAGTCTGTTGGTATTCATCTAACTCTTTGATAGGAAATACTTCAACTGGAAAAAATGTACTTCGACATAATTTGCAGATATAGCTTCATTGAGGAACTCTGATAAGAAAAACCAGGCAAAGTAGAGTATACATAAAAGAACAAAAATGTTCACAAATGTCACTGTTCTCTTCCAAACATTTAATGGACATAGTTTAAGAAAACGGAGAAGAGGGCTGCTTACCAATGACTGTAGGCTCTAGATCCACATATATGGCTCTTGGGACGTGACGGCCGAAGCTCCCGCTGCTGAAGAAAGTATTGAATGGATCTTCACGAGAATTCGGCTCCGTGGAATCATCCAGGAAGACGCCATCAGGGCCAATGCCGTGCTCCAGACAGAAGAGCTCCCAGCATGCATTTCCAGTCTGGACACCTGCCTGGCCCACGTGGATGGAGATGCACTCTCTCTGTGCAGAAAAAAGGATCAAGTAAAATGCAGGTAAAAGCATGTATTATGGTTTAACACTCACAAAATGAGCATTTTGATTAAAATAACTGAAATAAATTTGAAGCAGGGCAGTAACCAGTTGAGAAGAAACCATACAATTCCTAGTAATACTTAAAAATGGTCATTCTTTTTGGGTTGCACCCTGATCAAGTTTGAAAATGTAAAAAAAAAAACACACAAAAAAAAAAACTAATCCAACCTTAGATTGTTTCTATTTTTCAAGGAACCTCCAGGGGACGTGTTTCAACACGTTGAGAATTTCAACTTGTTTTCCCAGTAACATCCCTTTAGATGATTTTTCATTGTTGAGTGACATTTGCAGGGCAATTATGAAGCCCGTGAATAGATAGCACTAACAAGAAAAAACTTTGGATTTTCATAAACAACCAGGCAACAACCTGATCATGAAGCTTTAGTGGTTGACAGCAATAAACCAAAGAGAATCTCTCATGAAAGTTTCATGTTATTCACACAAAGGGAGTATTGTACAGATAACGTCTCTGAAAAAACACATTTTTTAGATTGGGTAGATAATCCCACCTGGAGGGAAACACAATGAAGTGATTAAGGAAAGCTAAAAACAGCATAAAAGATCAAAAGAATGCATAGATATAGAAAAATCAGTGTCCAAATGTATGGAAATAAAAGTTCAAAACGACAACTAAATAGCAATTGCAGAGTTTCTAAAACATTCTCTTACCATGTTGATTCAGATGATTAAAAAATCTTAAAAAAAAGAAGCTTGTAGCTTTTCCTTCTGTCTTTTTAAAGGTTCTTAACTGTGTGGTAGATCCTCTGTTGGGTCCCGGGACGTGTCTCCGCAGACCCAGCCCCGCTTTGAGTGTGGCTCTTTATATGTGCGCCCGTCTGTCTCTGCTGATTCAGTGCTTCAGGAGGAGGGAGCCCACAGGTGGAGGGAGGGAAGGATGGTTAGGCTCCTTCCACAACCAGCCAGTCCCAGACCAAAAGCGTTTTGTTTTAGACAAGTTGGAGGCTTGCTGTCACTTGCAAACATTCGAAGGAAGATCCGTTGGGGCAGTATCCTGCCATCGTCGTCATTTTTCATCCTTTTGTCTGCGTTTTGCCGGCTGGCTCCGGGAACACGGTTGCAGCAGCTTAGCTTTTGTTGAGAAAAGTCACAATTTGTTCATTACTTCAATGTTGTATTCAAGATCTAGTGAACAAGAAACAGACCAAGACAGAAATGATTTGTGATGACCCGTTCTTTGTGTAAACACCTCTCAGCTATGGCTCAGGACAGTTTTTCTTTTCTTTTCACCATCCTAACATAAGTGTGTATGCGGTTCTCTGCGTTTCAGCCAAAACCTGATTCTACAAAGCTTGTGTTCAACACTGCTGTAAAGGTGTGTTCTGGTCAAAGGCAGAAATTGTGGTTTGGAAAAGCTGCCTTTTGGTTCGCCTTTCAGCAGGTTTGACTCATTCATTAATCCTGTGTGACGCTTTCATAGGGAATTATGGAGCGTTTGAAGGTTGGTCATGTGGGGTTGAGCTTGCAAGACTGGTCGTCTTTGGCTTAATTAGGTAAAAAAGTTGGTTAAAGTAGTCAAATATTTTGGTAACAATACAAGGACGGGGGGAAAAAACCTTGAATTATGTGGCTTGGGAACACTGTTTCAGACTCGATTATTGGCTCTTTCAGGTGTGTTTGAATGCCACAATCTCGGGGCGAGTCAGTGAAAAAGTTAGATACAGGTGCTATTTTCGAGGCTTGTCTCTAAGAATGTGCTGAATAACAGGATAACAGGATTCTGAAGTAATCAGAGCACAGAGGACTGTGTGGGTCCTTTTCTGTGGATGGCCTGTCCATGTTTCTCACAGCCATCCAGAAAGTACAAACCAAACACTGAGTTAATGCTTTTCTTTTAAGATGTTTGCATACACCAGCAGTCCAGAGAGGCTATACATGTATGCTGAAGGATTGCCATGTGTAAAGGCAAACATTCCCTGCCACTGAAGTTCTTTGTCTCACAGATTTGTCCGTGAGACGGTGGTCAGTGCAGCAGTAGTTTCCGATGAATATTTTCTGCCAGTGGACCAGACGAGAGTTCCTGCTTATATTCTTATTTTTACCGACATGTGGCATCCCTCTCACTCCTTGGTTATGCATTACTGCTACCATCTTCTAGTTTCATTTGCTATTTTTCCATCATGTAGAAAACATTTCACCTCCACAGCACATTTAGTCTGCATCATCGCATGCTTCCACTCAGAGATTCAGAAAGAGATTCCCAGTTAGAAGCACAAGTGCAAACAGCAGCAGCAGCAGCAAAAGTCTGAACCAAACTGCCCACACATTGTCTTTCACCACCAAATGTCACCACATCCTCTGCACCCCTCAGTTTCATCTTAGCCGTCGCAAAATGCAGGTCTGACAAGTTGCGGTGAACGTGAGATCTGTCTTTTGTGAAATCGGCACACGTGGAGTTAAACACTTTTTCCTCCAACACAAACGGACACATTTGGTGGCTTTAACAGTTTCTTCTGAAGAGCGCTTTGGGCTCTATTGACCTTTATTCAACACGGGTCGGAAACTAAAGGAGATAACGTGCAGCTAAGGGCCTCGTGCTGGCCGGCTGTGACTTGTACCTTCAGCCTTTGAACAGGAGGCTTCTCAGTGACTGCATTCGGAACATTAGCCGAGTGTGGTTATCTGAGTTAGACAGCTAAAAGACAGTAAAGACACAAGACAGAGGCGTTATGGCCATAAAAGCATTGCAGTGATGTACTGTGATAATTACTAATAAGTAATAATTCTAAAGTGTGGACACCAACATTTTTTTTCCCCTTCTACTTTATCTCCTGATGCCTTTTAACTATCTTCAGCATGTTACGCTAAATGATTTAGCTCAGAAAACTAAATATTTCTAATAGATTATTCAATACACCAATTTGGTGGATAGGCCAGCTATATTTAAGAATGTTTATTCCTCTTATGAGCAGTGGCTTTTTGCCAAATTAGCAAAATGTGCGCAAAGTGAATATGAAGCATTTTACCTTGAGGAGTCTTTGAACGCCACACACTAAACATTTCTCAGTGTTTTTATTTACTTCCCAGGCAACAGTGATGTTAAGACTTTGTATCATACACATACATGTCCAAACATATGCTGAGGGAAAGAGGGAAATAAAAATAAATCACATGCACCTCAAACTTTATACTTTGACTCCTCAAATTTGTCAAAGGACAAAATCTACCGGTACACTTCAGTCCTTTTTCTAAAACAATATTTATCTTAAGATACATATTCTGAGAGAACAAATAAGTAGGAAACCTTTTTTGATTTAAATGTAAAAACACAAAAGAAAAGGTTTTAAATTATTGACTCCTTGATAACCAAGTATATCCCCAATGGGTCCATTCGATAACAAGCTAATGTTGGGTAACTAAGAGTGAAATGGGAGGCAACATGGATGCTCACTGTTTGATTTAGGCCAAAGTGATAAGGCATATAGCAGCAAATGGAGACTGAACCTGCTCCATTGTTTTCTTTTGATGAGTAAAAATATATTGCACTTTGAAGACGAACTGAAAAAATAATCTCACAGGTAATGACAGACACGTGTTCCACCCAAGAGTCATGCAAGTGGTGATGGGCTCCTTGGAGGTGAAGTGAAGTCTACCATGGCGTGGCTGAATCTCTGTTGGACAGTCCAACTGGCAAAAGGTAAACCGTCCTGTAGAGGAGGAAGCCTAACAGCGGTACTTCATATTTTTTCTTTTTCTAAAGAGTATCTATTTGCATACTGGCAAAGAACGACTCCCTTTGCGGTTCTGTTGTAGTGGCATTTCAGCGAGGTCTAGCTGCCCCCGTCCTCGTCGCCTGCTCTTCTTCACGTGGCTCGGGCTTTTGGCCGCCGTCACTTCTCCCGCAGAACACAGACGCCCGCGTCGCACCGCTGGGTCGCCATGGAGGTGACGACCTCCCAGGAGTCGATGACTGGGTCGTAACATTCAATACTGCTGAGCAGAGAGTTCCCGTCGTATCTGAAGAGACACAGAGGATGGCAGCGTTTGAACACACCTCTAACCGTGCCCAACAAAGGCAGGATTGTGAATTCCAAGTATATCATTACGCTGACAAGTGTCAGCGGCATGTTTTTACCAAAGAAGTATTTGCTGAATATTAAGCTGCAGCTCACATGTCAGCTGTGTCGGCCCTGGAAACTTTCTGTATCTACCTTTTATGACCTAAAGACACAAATCCTGTCAGGAGAGAGGATGTTTGGTCATAACTGATAAACAGTGTAGCCTTTACCAGTTATGTGTGATAATGAAATGACCTCTTTCAAAGACTGCACATTTAAAAAAAAAAAAAATTCAAAGGTAGAAAGTACATACAGTTAAATCCAGGTAGCTTAAATGTAAAAAAGAAAAATGATTAAACGCCCGTCCTGTGTTGGTAGAGGCGTGTTGGTTCACGCACCGGGGGAAAGTACAATCCAAAAAATCCTTAAGCAATGGCTCAGTGAGTGTGAAGGCTTATTAGATGCCATTATGCCAATGTTTACAATACCTGACATGATTCGACTTTGTGCTCTGCCACAGAGGCCTTAATGAAAAGCCTGTTTGCACCCCCGCCTCCCCCCTGCTGCTGCCATTCAAATGAACGGAGGAGCTTTTTCCCCCGTGGGGCCAAAGGGAGTGTGGGGTAGGAAAGCAGTAGAGTGGTACTGGTAGAAACTGACAGGGAGGTCTTTCATTGGTGTAATCACTCAATTAAAAAACAAACGAAACAAAAACACAATAACAAAACAACAAGAATTATTTCTTGAAAATATCTGACTGTGAGGAGGTTGACTGTTTCACAGGGCTGAGGGGCAACAGGAAACAATCCGTCACAGCTCTACGCATTCACGTGGCGTTTAAAGCTGAAAGAGGAGGTCCTCACCCGGCGATGGCGTAGAGTCTCCCCCGGAGAACGGTTGCCCCAACGTAACACCGAGGCGTGGTCATGCTGGCCACGGTGGTCCAGTAGTCTGTCCTGATGTTGTACACCTCCACCGAGTCCAGGTGCGACACCCCATCGAAACCTCCCACCACGTAGATGTGGTCGTTGAGCAAAGCCACGCCAGCACCTGGGGGGTGGGGAGGGGAGGTTTTAGACGAGCGGCGGCGCCGGGTTAGACGTGCGTGACTCCGCCCTTTATTTTCACAGACCTGAACGCTTGGTGGCCATGGGAGTGACGCTGGTCCAGTGTCCCGTGTGCGGGTCATACCGCTCCACTGAATTCAAGATATTAAGTCCGTCGTATCCACCTATGGGGAGAAAACATTAAAGCCGGGATTTGTCACAGACTTTCGCAACCAGTTGTGTTTTTTTTTTACATCCGAGGACATAATAATTTTGCATCACACCAACTTAATTTAAAATGTCAGAATAATAATCATTTATAGAGGCTCTTGACTGCTCAAGCCAGCCTTCAACCAATCCGCAATCGATGTTCTATAATATGATTCAAACTGCATAATTTCATGATTGAGGCTAAATCTTTACACTTCACAGGTCAACCGGCCAGCAGGTTCAGAATGTGAACAGTGGATGACCTCGACCATGTGACCCCTCGCATGTCTCTACGTGGCGACATCTTTATTTCATACCGAGGCAGTAGATGAGCCCGCTGGCGACCACCAGACCGGCTCCCTCTCTGGCCGTCTGCATGTCCCCCAGCATGCTCCACTGGTCGATGTTGGGGTCGTATCGCTCCATGCTCGTGTGGCGCCGGCTTCCGTCGAATCCGCCCGCCACGTAGATCATGTCTGTCAAAGCCCAGTGACATCACAGTAAAGCAACCGCCGGCTTTTCTGAGAGACAGGGAAGGGACACATGCAGGGGGGATTTCACAGAACTTTCTTCCCACCTCCGAGGGTGGTGGCTCCGGCGAGCCCGCGCCGGACGTTCATGGTGGCCACGGTGTACCAGACGCCGTCCTCGTCGGCGGTGTAGTCCAGACACTCCACCGAGCTGAGCCTGGACCGCCCGTCGTAGCCTCCGATCACGTAGACGCGGTCGTGCAGCGACACCGTGGCCACGTAGCGCCTTTTCCGCGCTATGTTCTGCAAAAAGGACCAGTCCACGTCAGCCTCACACACACACCCGGTGGTAGATACTCGTCTCGGGCGTCCTGGACTCACCGGCAGAAAGCTCCACTCTTGAGTTTTGGGATCATACTTCTCCACTATGTCGATGGGCGACTGCTGGCTGCCAAACCCGCCGATAACCAGCAGGACTTCTTTGGCTCCTGGGAACGAAAACAGTCGGGATTACAAGCCTACTCTTTCAGACGTGCGCTTTTGGCTGAGTTGCAGCCGAAGACGGGCTTCCTACCTAGTCTGGCTTGTGTGCGCGGGCCCTGCATCTCACTCCTCAGCTCGGGCCTTAAGTGGAATTTTTTGGCTTCATCGACGAGGTCTCGACACGGCAGGCTACATCGAATGAGAGGCTAAAACGTGTAAAAACCTGCTTAATGACGGCGCGGTAGACGCTTCAGCGGGCAATCTTTCATCCAAAAGGTGGGCGCGCGGTTGCACAACAACCTGCGCATCGCCTGGCTCACCTCGGCGTCAATGACATCTGTGATGTAGCGCGGGGTGAGGAGCGGCATTCGCACAAACTCCAGCATGTCGGGCAGGTAGGGCTCTCTCTCCTTGCGGTTGTGTTTGACCCAGTTCAGCACGGCCTCGAACACAGGCTCCTCCGAGTCCACCTGCACACAGACAACGCGAGCTGTGGTCAGTAACGCACTGGACGCGCCCAGCAGCCCAGAACCCCGGTACACTGCCCAAAATGTAAAAAAAGGAAAGGAGGCGAATCGGTTACGTGACTGGATTTTTAAAGGATTTTCTTTCCAAAGTACAGACAGGAAGAAGTCCACCCATCTGTGCCACTGCAGGGGCAACAATGGTTAATCAACAATGGTTTCCTCTGAAAAACTCTAAAGTTTAGCTTTTATGTTTTTCCTAATATAATCTTGGGCCAGGGCAGCTGCTCCCTGATAAGAACGTCCCCACACTGGCACAGGGGTTTGCCTGGAGACTTCTTCCCTACGTCTTATTGGTTCATAGATCAGGTTTAATGTGGATTTTGCAGCTCTCGTGAGCATTCTGTTAGGGCCTCTGCATCTTGGCTGCATTCTGTATCGAATACAGTGGAACACATTAATTCATTTAGGCCTGGTTCTGTGGAGTGGGAATTCCTGCCTTACTGAACAAAATGATCCCTCTTGATCTCCCTGTCGTCCTATAATGTGAGTCGCTGCGGGATAATTGCAGCTCATTTTCACCTGCTTCTCCTTCATCCTCCGCTGAATCTGCTCATCTTTCCCCACTTCTCTTTTAGTGTCACCATCCAAACTGCTCTGCTGATTAGAAAAGCGCTGGCTAAGCCGCAGTGACCTTTGACAATACCGTGGTCTAAGAAAACTGGAGTTTAACGTTGTCTAAACCGGTAAAGCAAAGCACCCCAAAAAGCTTACGGGAAAATATTTTATGTTTGACAAGATTAGATGTGGGAAAACCATAGACAGTCCACGGTTTACATTTATTAAGCCATGCAACGAAGCTGCTGGCCCCAAATGTGGAGCTGTGGAGGTTCCTGCAAGTAGCTTAAACCTTTTGCCATTCAGTTCCATGTATGAATAATCACCAGTGACAGCTGTTGTGCAACAGGATTGTGTTGGTGTGCTTTTAAAACCAAGTCTGTTGCCTGTGGATCATCACTGTACACAAAGTACACAAACACACAGTGATGTGAAAAGTCCGACAAGCACTCATGTTTGATTCTATTGACCATTTCATTCATTTATAACCGCAGTTTAAGATATAACCCTTTTTATGTGTGATCCACATTCATTCCGGTGCTGCTTTGGTAATTAAGGAATTACCTGAACCAAATGAATGAATAAATAATTAAAGTTAGCCAAAGAAATTCCAAGAATATTATGAACAGAATTTATTTTTTGGAAAAGTTCACCAAATCGACCATAGACTTACCACATTTTTAAACCAGGGACATGCCCTCAGACCAACCTAGTAGGTGTTTGCATACATGTACGTCCCCATATTTTAAAAAACCTCTAGGAGAAAACATCTGTAAACCTCCCTGTAAAGTTGCCAAAACTATTAGCATTGCAACTATTTAACAATTCTTCTATCGGTGAAAACACAACATGCAAAGGAAAAAGCCCAGGCCACTTTTGGGGAAGCAAGCTTTAAAGATCACTTTGAATTTTTTTTTTAATCCTTGGAGAGGACAGAGAATACTTTAACAGAGGGCAAATTGTGCGTGACTGCGTTTCACATGTGCAGTCTAGTTTGCTTTGGTAAAAAGAAGAAGCTGCAAAAATGACAGGTAGAACGGTTTCACACAATTGATGATCTATAAATCAACACGTGATAATAACTGTGTTTTTCGCAAAGCAATGCATGTGGTTGGGATGCAGGAATTTCCTGAGCACAAAGGCAAACTTAAATCAGGTTCACGTCTCTGCAATTTCATTGTCGGGCCCATCCACACAACTGTGTGGTGAGGGGGGGGGTTGTTACTCTGACTGAGATTACAGCAGGTTGGTACTTGTTCTCTTTTTGTGCTCCAGTTTTTGACTGACAATAAGTAAGCCGTAAAAGTATGACAAACCCAAATTGTTTGGCAACTCCACATAGCAAAAGCCCCTCATAGACTGTGTCGTTCCTGTGCCTTGTACAACAAAATGAGTGATTCTGGGGAGGCAGATGGCAACGAACCCTGCCCCACGCTCCTTTTTCCTACCTGAATTTCATCGCATTTGATGAGCTTCTCCACCTCCGTCTGGCTCAGCAGCATGAACTCCTCGTGCTGAACCACCTCGGAGAAATGCTTCTGGGAGAAGAGCTCGGCGGCCTGCATCAGGTCAAGGCAATTGTGCGTCTCGGCAAAGTCACGAATGCCGAGACAGTTGGAGGGGTCCAGCTGACTCTCCAAAAAGTCACAGCAGGCCCTCTTGACCCCTGAAGAAAAGGAGAAAAAAAACAACAAAAAACACAAAGATAATGATGAAGAAAGGTTGTCTGTGTGGAAAATTGTCATTAGGGTTTCGCAGAATCCCGACAGACAGGTCTTGAAAAGCGGTTGCTTGCAGTTTGTAAGCGCCCTGGGCTATTTCTCTGGAAAAGTGCCACCTCTTCAATACCACAGAACTTCATGTCAGTTTTATCGCTACACAGATTAAATCGTTTCAAGGAAGATTTTAAAAAAGTTTCCATGCCTACAGTTATGATTACTTACATGTGCATGATGTGAAATATGCTTGAAATGGAAAAAAAATAAAGGAAGGAATAATATTTACTGACCATCAGAAACAGAGCAGGTGATAAATGGATGATTGTCTTCACTGTGTCTGTCCCATGGCCAGAGAACACACCGTTTATAATACGACAGCTACGTTTATCTGCCGTAAACTAGACCCGGGATTCGTTTATTTGCAGAATCCTAAAAGGTGCAGCAGCTCCACACCGCCTGCATTTCCCTTCTCTGGTACAACAGTTATCGTTTCTTTCAAATTAAGCATTCACTAAATGTGTCAATGTAAGTAAAAATAACTGACCAATAACTTAGATTGTTCTTCCCTTTCTGCTGGATAAAAAAACAAAAACACCTACTTTCAGTATTTAGACCTTTTACTACTCTTGATCTTTTATATTAAATGCTTCCATTAACCCCAACAGGAAATAAAGATGTTTTTGGGAGACATGCAGACACCCTTTGTCCTGAGCTTACCTTTGAGCTGCAGCAAACATGCAGCAGGGAGAAGCTCTTGTACGTTTTCCACCGTGACGAGTACAGTCTCCGTGTAAACAAAGTCCAACAAGATCTCCATAGTTGATGCAGTGAGCCCCTGAATGTCGACAAAAGATTTCCCCTTTTCTGCAAGCTGTAGGGTCACACCAACAACAGCAGAGTGAGGAAGTTAGTGTAGCCCTGCAGTAAACTGCCACTTTAAGAATCAACGTGAATCCGAAGATAGAAAAAACTAAATTACATTTTCCCTGACTTAGCTGCTTTAGAACAAAACAACACAACATACAACTGGGATGTGTATCATTTGTTGGTTTGCTGTGTGACAATAGTCCCTGCTGTACTGAATGATTAACTTTTGTATAAGTCTATACACAAGTCGATTCTTTGGAAGACCGGAACAGCTTTTCGAGAAAAAATCAGCCTGTTATTTTAAAATAAACCATGATGCTACCATCACCGTGCTTCATGGGCCATAGACATCATGGGATTGGTGCCACATGCAGCATTCTCCTTGCTCACTCTAAAATTGGGTTTTAGTCTCTTGAGCCTGATCACAACAGTCATCGCAAAAGGGGCCAAGTGTAGAAAACAATGAAACAATGCAGGGGAAGCAGGTCCAAAAAAAAGAAAAAACAGCTCCACTGAACCAAATGATTTATATTTCCCTCCAGCGTAAAGCAACAAAGCACAGTAGTCAATTCCCTCAAAAAGACTTGGGTCATTTTGCTTGCAAAGAACAGCTAAAAAGCCAACAACATCTCAGAGGTCCCCGTGTTTCTGTGACTGCCCCCAAGTGGTGGCAACACACTCTAACACGTGGAAGTGAGTGCTTGAGTTGCTTAAAGAGGAAAGGGGAACATTCAGGAGGACCAAACTGTAGTGGATCCATCACTTGTTAAGCTGCTGGAAGGATTCGATTTTAATCTAGGCCCAAAACAAAGGTTTTACACATATATACACACTATTGAAGGTTTTTACTGTGTAGAGTTTTATATTACTGAGTTAAGTTAGTGTCAGTTGAACTATTATGTTTGGGTCCTGTCAATAAAAAATAAATAACTAAAAAGGTTGGAATGCAACACAACAGGAAAAACAATAGGGAGGCTAACCAACAGACTGGAAAACAGCTTTACCTCACTGGTGAACATGGCACAAAAGTAGTCACTGCAGGCAGCCAAGACGATCCGGTGAGCTGGAAAGTCTGTGTTCTCCACCCTCAGAGTGATGTCGCAGAGCGTGTTACTCTTGCGGAGGGAGTTCATGGCATTGAGGATGGATTTGGCGTGGGAATTGGTCATGATGTCTTTCGGAGCCATGCTGCTCTGAGAATCCCTGAAGGATCTCAAACTAGCGCAAGAATCTGAAAACAAAACAGCAAACCTCTGTCATCGCATAACACTTCACAACTTTATGATTGTTTTCACACGCCTGGCAATAGTCACCTAAAACGTGATGGGCCAGGTCAACAGATAGACTACCCATCACTTGCAGGTCAAATAAGAGAATTCATTTGATTTCACACATAAATGTAGAAAGTCTGAGAAGATCTGTCAAAGTAACACTGATGTGTGGGAAAATCTGAGACAGTTTATAGACAAATGAGATTATGGGAAACAATTATAATTAAAATAACTCTTTGATCTATGAGAGATCATTAACAAGATCACCATTCTCATTTACCATCAACAAAAGTCTGTAAAGGGTCAGAGGTTGCAATAGTACAATAGTGCTACTCATATTTGACATACAAGGGAAGATAATAAAAACACTCTACCTCTATATCGACAGTAAAATTGAGACTTTGATTATGTCCAATCGGTGACACCTGTATTTAACAAAAGAGCATACTTTCTCATAACACATTAAGTCTGTTTTCGTGTTGTGAGGTGTTCCAAAAATATTCAACAACACAGATTTTTATAAAAATATAGCACGTTTAACGTTTTGCTATAAATAAAAACTTCCTTTAAACTTACACACACAAAAAAGCTATTTCTAACCTCAAATACACATGAATGTTTACTTTCAGGCTCGTGACAACTTACCGTTTAAAGATCTGAATACTTTTTCCACCACTGGGAGGCAATAACTATAGCTACACATGAGCTAACAGCAGCAGCCAACGACAGCTGACGGAAAACGCCAACGCCAGACAACAACTTAAGAAAACACAGCGATATAAAGTGGGCTGGTGGCCAGATGGGGACAACACATGAAGCGACACACACAGAAGAACTTGGCAAGAATTTGCATAATACCTGTCGCAGCAGTAAGGCTGATTCAAAACGTCTAGCTAAGTTGATTAGCTAGCTAACGCTAGTAGCACCAAAGTCCCTCGTCCCAGTTCTTGGTGTCAGTCACACTGGCTGAGCTAAAGCTAATCCATCATGATCTCTGTCAGGTCACCCTTTGCGCGGCTTCCGTAGGGACAAATGTGTGTGAAATGTCAAAATAACGTCATGTTAACTCCCGAAGCGGTGTTTACCCAGTAATACTATTTCGTTGACTAAACTGTAGCAGGTCACAGTAGCAGCAGCGACTCCTCAGATTGGACGTAAACAGACCGCTGCGTAAGTATACGTGCGCGCTCCCCGAAAGCAGGTGTTTCGCCAAGGTAGTCCCTCTCCCCCCGATTTAAAAAAGAAAAACTTTTATACGCACGCTCAGTAGAGCAAATTAGTATTTTATGATGAATGGCCTCACTGTTATTGTTTAGTTGATAAAACTCAGTCATTCTGTGCTATCAGACATTTTATAATATTCTCATTTCAATGATTCGAGAACATCCCCTGGTTATGAAAATACTCAAATT
>JABUIW010000028.1:2676915-2704426 GCA_013363375.1 Menidia beryllina | reverse complement strand
TTTAGGGGACTCTCTTCCTGTCAGGGATAAAAACATCGCTACGACACCTGACGCGTTTCTTTCCTGAAACAAGATGACTCCCGCGCGCCCTCGCCGGTCGCTCGCCGCTGTTGTTGCCGTAGGACTGGTAAAGTGATTTATTTGTATTAACAGTGTCGCATTTAGTTTCAAACAAGGACCTAGATACACAGTTTCTTTCTCATAGAAAGCTACAGAGGTGTATCGTCGCTCAATAACACATTGTGCTCTATTTTTTCTCTTTTTTTCCTTTTTTTTTTAGTCACTCAAGGACGGCAGCCACACCGCGTAGGAGGAGCTAGCGGCGTGTTTCCGCTAAGAGCAGGCCGAGACGATAATCTATGCAGCCGTACCGAGAATTGTAGCGGCAGAACATTTGGCAGCTATTACAGGAAATTGTTTAACTCCAATTTGTTTAATCACCGGGGAGCTGCGGTTGTCCGTATCGGGTGGGGAGAAGAAAGAGTGGCAGCTGGGCTGTAAGCAATGGAAGCCGAGTTTTTGGAAATCGATGAAAAGGGGAGTTGGAACGCCGTTTATCAGGTAGGAACTCTCGGAAGATCAAGGTGGAAATAACCCATAGGGCGGAGGGTTGGGGAGGGGGAAGCTGTCACTTTCGGGCCGAATTGGAACGAATTCGCAACTGGTGGGTAGCGACGTGTCGTTACAAGATATTTTTCGATACACGAATGAGCTTTAGTTTGGAGAAATTGCGTTCTCGCGGCTCGGACCTCTCCGATGATTCATGTGTCTGCCCGGGTCTTAAGCCTGCAGCACGTCTCGACACGGAGCTGTAAAATGTAATCGCTCTGACACAAAAAAGTATCTTTCTCTTGTGTTTTCCCTTCAATATGTTTTAAATGTCTCGCCATGAAACAATATTCTCACTTTCAAACCTTTAATTCCAACCAGTTGGCCGTTTTTCAGCGGTGTTGTTCTACATACCTTTTTTTAGTATATGTGTGTGCTAACGTGTTTATCCACCTACTGCTCACGAACCAGCAAGCTAGTTTTTTGATACCGACGAGGGTGCCCGACAAATGCCTTCATGCCATTTTAAACGGTACGAAAACCTCCCCGGGACCATATTAACGTTGTTTTTTTTGCTATCATTTTGGTACAGGAAATTCGCCAGCAGTCGTGTGAACTGCCCTGTAAGGTTGCCAAATCCCCCGAAAACAAGACTCGGAACCGCTACCGGGACGTCAGCCCGTGTGAGTAGCTCCGTAAAGCCCGCGGTGTGGTCCTGGCTGTCCGGAACCCTCCAAGCACCCTGCGTTTTACCCGGATTTAAGCTTTGTGGTGTTTGTAATGTCGTGTTTATGTTCTAACGTCCGTGAATAATGACTTCCTCTGAAAATGATGCAATTTTTTTTTAGTCATTTCTGACACTTCAAATGAATAGCTTAAAAATAGGGAACATTATTTGGCTGAAACTCTCTTAAAATCTGCTTTGTCATTGTTGTAAAGACTCTGCATTCAACCAACTATTTCACTGTAAGAGTTACTTTAGAGTGCAGTATTTAGATGAACTATTATTTAATGATATGACTACATTCGGTCCAGCCTTTGAGAGGGGGGGGTAATCTTTTTCACGCTGTGTGAACTATGCAAATTGTGTAGCCTGAGATTCAAGTAGTTGGTCTTGTTTTTTCTTCTTCTTTGTGTTCTTTAACCTCATCTCTAAACAAGATGTGAAAATAGGGAACCTGAAACTCCTCTGTGACATGTGTGCTCCAGTGTCCTTTTTGTGTGGTGAAGTTTTGCTGCTCTGTGTTAAAAGTCAAACCCCAGTGACCTTCAGCTCCTTCACAGATGCTCAGTCTTCACTGGAGTCTTTTTTTGTTTTTTATTGTTTGTTTTTTACCCCCCACAGTTGACCACAGCAGGATACGCCTGCAGCATGGTGCAAATGACTACATTAATGCCAGCCTAATAACAGTAGAAGAGACACAGAGGAACTATATTCTTACTCAGGTAAGAGTGGAAGGTTCATGTCATATAATGTGGTAAATGCTTTTAGTTCCGCTTTAAATAGACATACACACGCGCACATATATGTATCTCCTGTTTTTATGTTCTTTGGGGTGTCAGAGAGGTCATGTGGCTGTCAGGGAGGATTGTTGGACAAATGTGGTACTCTTCTTTAGCTCACTGTGTTCCAGTCTGCCACAAAGTGTTTACTGAATGTTTTATTTATGTTTTATGAACACTACATGAGAGGTTTTAATGTAAGAAGCACCTCGTTTAAAGCTCTGCTGGCGTTTTGCCCCATAATACTGAGTGAACAGTTTTTTTTTTTTTTTTTTTGTCCTTCCCATTTAAGGGACCCCTCCAAAACACATGTGGCCACTTCTGGGAGATGGTGTGGGAGCAGAGGACCCGCGGCGTAGTGATGCTGAACCGAGTAATAGAGAAAGGATCTGTAAGCTTTTCTTTCCTTCCTGTTGGAGTTTGAGATGGTGGCATCATGCCTCACTGACGCTGGAATGTCACAGTTGTTTCTTTTTCGTTTTTGTGTTTTATGACCTGCTCCTTCTTATGATTTTAGATCAAGTGTGCCCAATACTGGCCTCAAAGAGAGGAGAAAGACGCCATCTTTGAGGATACCAATTTTAAGCTCACCTTTGTCTCGGAGGACGTAAAATCTTACTACACGGTCCGTCAGCTGGAGTTGGAAAATCTGTCTGTAAGTGTGTTTTCTCTTCGGTTTGTTGAAGTTTAGGTTTAGTTTTGTTTTTTCAGTCCGGTTAAACTCAGACTGAAATAACGTGTGCAAATATCCCCTCTCTAACTTTAATGCAAATAACCAAAATGGAGCGTGGTGTCATCAGGCCTCCTCTCTTTTTCTCTCTCCTTGTGAGGGTGTGCATAGTGTAGTGTACATGGAAATGCAGCAGTTCTGGTCAGTCTTTGCCAGTTCACTCCCAGTTTGGCTATTTCTGTCACGTTAGTGCTTCATTTTGAGCCCAGAAAATTAGTTTTTATCCCGATGCTATCTTAATTACAGAGCCAAGATCAAAATCGGTGTCATATCAGTTTCACACTTACTGAAAATTGGCCTCTGCTTTGCAGTTTTTTTCAGTTCTATGTACTGCAAACTGTCTTTACTTTATTGATAAAAGGAGTTTGACATTGCCGCTGTCTTCACCTGCAGACTCGGGAGACGCGTGAGATTTTACATTTTCACTACACCACCTGGCCTGACTTCGGGGTACCGGAGTCCCCGGCCTCCTTCCTCAACTTCCTATTCAAGGTGCGGGAGTCGGGCTGCTTGAACTCTGACCAGGGACCCGTGGTGGTGCACTGCAGCGCCGGCATCGGACGCTCTGGGACCTTCTGTCTGGTGGACACCTGCCTTTTGTTGGTTTGTACAGTGGCTTCTTTTTTTTTTCTTTTTTTTTCTTTCTTTATTTATTTTTTTATCACAAAAAAATATCTCCAATCACAGAGATACAATTGACCCTTTTCCTTATTTTCTTTTTTTTGTTTTCTCCAACATACATGAACAAATTTCAATGTAATAGTCATTGAACAGCCCTACCCCATGTAGACGGTGTAAAAGCTACATCAGTAACAGGCACAGGCAGTTGGGTAATACATCCAAAGGAAAGAAATGGGAAATAAAGCATCGCCATTAGTGAAAATATTTTGACTAATGTAAATGACTCATGTAAATGAAAAAGAAAAGACGTCTTTAAGCCACAAGGAGAAAGAAGGATGCACAGTGGGCTTTAATGAGGTAGATGGAAATGTAGATGAAGAAACAAAGAAACACGATGGAACCTTAAAGGCTGCATTTAACGTGCCGTTTTTTCATCTGATGTTTTACCTAGATGTCCCTCCGTAAAGACCCGTCATCGGTACGTATCCGGGACGTGCTGCTGGAGATGCGCCGCCATCGAATGGGTTTGATACAGACTGCAGATCAGCTCCGCTTCTCCTACCTGGCTGTCATTGAAGGCGCCAATTACATCAAGGGAGATACATCTCTGCAGGCAAGTTCCTCCTCGCTTGTTGTCAAGTAGAACTCAAGACTTCCATTTCTCTTTAAAGAAAAAACATGTTTTATGTAGCAAAAACTTGTATTTATTTGTATTTAACTTATCTTTTTTTCCCTCTTTAGGAATCGTGGAAAGAGCTATCAAAAGAAGAAGATGATCCTCCTGAGTTCTCCCCTCCGCCTCCCCTTCCTCCTCCCAGAGACCCTCACAATGGCAAAGTGGAGCCGTCTTTTTTCCCAGACGACGTGGAGCTCATCCAGCGGCAGGAAGTCCGCACTGTGGGGTAATCATCCAACGCCTGTTTTGGGATTATCAATCAGTAAAATCGTTGTTGGCCTAAGATTTCGCAAGACTCGGGTTTGTTTTATGTTTTTGTTTTTTTGTTAGGCAGCCAGTGACGTGCAGGGTCTCCATTAATGTTTAAACACTTGGGTGTATTCTCCTCTATTCCTATCGCGTTTAAGCAGAAAAGGCTGCAGGAGGTTGGCTTGGAAGCCGTTGGCAGCTCTAACGTAGCTTCAGAATAGCTCTCTCGCTCTCGTGCTCCTTATTCTTTTGGCTCCGTCCGACTTTTACAACGGACAGGAAAGATTCCTCTGTAGTGAAGTTTTAAAGATGTCATTCCCCCCCCCCCAGTTCTATAAATGATCACAGGAAATTCCAAGTTATGAGGCCAAAAAACATAGTAACTCGCACGGGGCCATGCTTAAATATTTGATGACCTCAGCTCAGAGCAGTCGACTAGATATAATGAGTTTTTGCTCATTAAAAATGTCACACTGATGTAAACGTGCGTTTTCCTACTTTTGCGTAGTTGAAAATGACTGAGAAAATATCTGAAATTCGATATACGGCGGTACCCAGCCTGTACGTTAGAATAGAAATGCCACACAACAATGGCTCTATGGAAAAATATGAAGGAATCTGTTTTGTGATCTTGACGACTGGCTGCCACGCTGCGATCGTCCCATCGATTTAATTTGCGGTTACACGGAGTGGACTCCAGTCTGAATGTAGCATGCTGGGAATCCGTGAAAAGCTGTGCTGAATTAAATGGGCGGCACTTTGTAGCTTTGAAACGCGCCCGGGAAATCAATCTTTAGCTTGAACTCTGCATACGCTGCCGCTGACAGCTACTTTGTGCTTATTGGTCAGTGTGGGTGGGGTGTCGGGAAGGGGCACCTTGATCTCTCACAGATGCTGCCCCAAACAGACTCTTAACTCCTTCCCCTGCTGCGCTCCTAAAATCGTCTCCTGTCTCTCTCAGGTCCTCGCCTGACACGGATGTCCGAAAAAGGAACGTAGGCGCCCCTCAGCCTCCGCCCGACGGGGAGACGCAGGTGGACGGGCAGGCGGGAGCCCACGGCCCCGCGGCTGCCGCTCAGAGCAAATCCCCGCCGGAGGCGCAGGCGGAGGAGCCGGGGCAGCCGGGGGCGGCGGGCTCCCCCGTGGCGCCGGGGGCGTGGTCGCCCCTGCTCGCCAACGTGTGCCTGTGCACGGCGCTGGCGCTCAGTGCTTACGCTTGCTACAGAGCCTACTTCCACTGATGTCTCTATTCCCCCCTCCATCCCCCCCCATCCTCCTCCCTCTGTTTCCTGTCTCTCCACCAGTGTCACAAAGTGGACTTGGCAGGCTGACCGGCCCGCTCTGGCTCTGCGGGCGCTGAGCGGGCGGTTCGTCTTCGAGCAGATTCAGGGTCAACCCCGTCTTTAGTTTTCTGAATGCAGTGCAAGGGGTGGCCGGCTGCCACTCATGTCCCCCCCCCGCCCCCCCAGCTGTTCTTTCCGTATGCCATTTTGGATGCTCAGGGCCTCAGTTTTTCAGGTGCCACTTCCCAAATAACGTGTGCCGACTTAAACACTGACTCAGCAGAAATCCCACCCCCCGTAAAGGTCGGCGTCCCGCGCCGGCGCCACCGGTTACGCCAGCCGTGACGAACGGCGCCCGCCCCGTTTTTCTCCACGCGTACCTTTCCTCATTTACCAAAACGACACTTGAATGTGTTTTGTCCATTTTTTTCTCTTTTTTTTTTTTAAACCTTAAAGTCGTGTGTGTCCTGTCAGGATTTCACGCAAAACGACAAAAACGTTATGTTGCCTACGCAAACGGACCAGCCGGTCGGAGCACCGGGGAGAGGGTTTCTGTTTTCCGGCCTCAAATCCAACCCCAGCAGATTGGAGGAGGTGTGTGAACTTGTGAGAGAGGCAACGTGGCCGCCCCTACATGCATGCAGGGGCGGCCATGGGACTATTCGGCCCGCGTTCGGCCGGATGAGTACATATGGTATGTGTGTTTTTTTTTGTTTTTTCTGTATCTGTACATTTGCGTATCTACTTGTGTGAGTTCAGTTCCGCTCAGTGAGAAATATAAATGGAATATTTACAAACGTATGATATGGAATGCCCCCCCTCCCCTCCCTGTACGTGGTTCCCTCCGCCTGGCTGCTCAAAACTGAAACCAGAAACGGAGAAAAATGGAGCAGCGACGAGTCTCCTTCTCAAGTGGCCCGGCGTTCTCAAGTTGAAGATTGGAGAAAGGTTGTATCACCTGGCTTTAGCCGCTGTCCCCGGCCACAGTAGCTGACCCGACCTCACCTGTAACCCGACCCCGCCCCCCGGCAGCTGATGCATTATGTAGAGAGTGAAAGTCACGAGGCCCAGCGCAGGAACAAAGAAACGATCAGTACCTTACACCCCAAATCTTTTACCAGCAATAAAGGGAAGACAAAAATGGAATCACTAGTGCGTTGATTTCCTTTTTTTTCCCTTTTTTTTTTCCCCTGATGTCAGAATCTGAGTTTGAGTGAGCAGTGAAACGGGGATTATGAACAAACCAAAAATGAAACACCAGCACAGGGATGGAAACAATACACTGGACTGATTATCCATTGTATCATGGTGTGGCCCTGAGCTGGCAGTGTAGTTTTGTATGATTGTTTTCCCTTGTTTTTTTTGTTTGTTTGTTTAGCATGCTGCAGTTGTGAATAAAAGATAAAAAAAAAGTATCCTAAGAAGAGATTAGTTGAGCTGCTACCATTTGTTTACCTTTTGGGACTCGACAAAGATCATTTTGTCTGACAGCTGTACCTTTCTTTAGAATGTATAAACGTCCCCCGCCAGGGACGCATCCTTGTATACGTAAAATATATTTTAATTCAGGTTCAAATGTGCTGAGTTGTTTTTCTGCCTTAGCCACAGATGAAATCTCAGCACCCGTGCAGCAATCCTACCAGGTTTTCATGTTTTTCTATACTTATGCTGAGCTCAAAAACATGTACTTTTTTTTTCCTAATTCACATTTGTTTTCCTTTTTTTAATAAAGAAAAAAAAAGACTGTTCCTTTTGTTTTTTTTTAAACAACGCTGTGATCGATGCATGAATGTGGTTTTATCAATAACCTAGGAGGAGAAGGCCTTTATCTTGGACTTTGTCTTCAATTTCACAGAAACGCAGCTCTCATTACTCTGATTTATACAGTAGACATGCTGGCACAGAACATAACTGCTAATCAGATAGATGATGGGGTGTTTTTAATGAAATCGGGTCTATCTAAACTGAACTCTGTCACTTGTGGGAACCACAAAACGGGTTCCCAGAAGCGAGTTCTCCAACTTTTTTGGCCAAGTGATCAGTCTTCTTCCGTTTGACATCTCCTGCCATGCCATTTCTTTTCATTCTCTGTCAACTTCAATTAGTCAGAGGTAATTTGAAATGCGGCCCCAGTCTAAAGTGAGCCTTCATAATGGATGGCAGAGGACACTCATGCCTGGAGGCATCGGTGCGTTGAGAGGCAAATCCAGACAGGAAGCCTGGCAGTCTGTGGCTTCTGAACTCTGTCCCCGCTTACAGAACTCCTTAAAGGTCTAACGATCAAGACCATTCAAATGGATACGTAATGTTGCTTTAAGAGAGGCTAAATTCCACAGAAGAGGGAGTTTTAATAAATGACCAGACTGTGTTTTTTTTTTTCCTGCTGAGGTTATTTTTAAGACCTGAGAGCATTTGCATTGTTACTTCCCAGCAAGCTTTGAACCACACTAAGCAGACCTGCCGGGTTTATATTCCAGGCTGACACACGTACTAAGAATCCAGCATGCTTAAATGATTATTTTCTTGGAACCACTGCAATTAAATCGTTCAAGAGATTAGCCAAATCCGGGCTAGTCCTGTGGATTTTTTTTTTTAAAGAGTTCTCAAAGAAATACTTGACGAGAACTGAATGTTCCAGCACTATGCAGACTTAAGCAGGGTTCACTAGCCTTTTAAGTTTATTGAGGGTAATGATATACGTGGATCAACGAGTTTTAGCTCTTTTAACTTTCATTCAACTGTTGCATTGATCTGCCCTCCGGGGCGGAGGGTGTAATATCCAAAACCCACCAGCAGGTGGCTCTGGTGGACCGTCAACCGTGGATTTTGAGGCTTTTTTTGGTCTGTGTGACGGACCACTCTTTCCTGTAGTATACACAGTGCCTGGCTACCTGGGTCCACACATTAGTTCTTTGAAATTAACACTGTATCAGAGCCCTGTGTGTTCAACTTGCATCACTCTGATGTTTCAAGGCGAGACTAAAATCAAGTCACTGAAAGGTTTCAACTTAAGAAAATGTCCTTTGCCTGCAAAAGTTGGACTTTAAATTCCAATATTTATTCTGGACACTCTCAAGCGGCCATCACTGATAAGCCCTTTTTTTTTCTTTCTCTTCCTTCTAAAGTTTGTATACCACGTCCAGCCTATTTCACTAAACACGGCTTGAGAGAGTTTATGTTTGCTGTAGAGTCAGGACTAACATGGACCAGGCTGGGCTCTAAAAGAAGGATGAACACGTCTTGAGATACACGCATCGCTCAAAGAAACCTCACCACACGGGTGTAGTACAGATGATTTGGCAACAGTCTTGGCCAGAGCTTCCTGTTTGGGAAATAAGAAGGAGGCACTGGTACGTGCTGTACAAGAATGTGACTTAAGCAGAGTGAGTAATAGCACTCCCAGCGAAACGCTGTGCTGATGTCAAAGCCAGCAAGATAGAACACGCTGCTTTAGGAAAACTACAATAAAGGTGTAACTAGGAGCGGGAAGTCCCTTCAAAGTCACAGTTGTTTTCTAGTGTAACTTCAGAGGTGTCAGAGTAGTCATGACTCATGTGGGCATGTGGTTGAAAAGAATAGTCATTCTGTAAATGGGAGTGTATTGAGACAGTTTTCGAAGCATTTAAATGTATTCATGTCAACACCTTGAAATGTTTAGGAATTTGGAGAGGATTTTGAAACATGATATTTCGGGTTTTTAAAAAAAAAAACAGGGTTGATTCAGTAAAAAAAAAAAAAAGAAGAAGAAGAAGAAACAGGGAGTTACTCTCCAGGCCCTCCCACCTCTGACTGAGTCCGCACAGTGCTGAGTCCACATTCATAGTCGGCCAAAAAGGACATCTGCCCTGCTGACTCTTCCAGCATGTGTCCTCAGTTTAGTTATTAACCTGGAACTTCCCAATAGCTGTCCACAGTGTGGGTGGGTGGGACTATCGTGGCCTGAGAGTCTCTCTCTGTTGCCTGCAGATGATTTTCAGAGGGAGGCCTGCAGGGATCAGGAAATTCCTGAATGCAAGAAGTGCCAGCTCTTTCTCAACTGTGACTCTGCAAAGTCTGAGTCAACACATGCTCAGTGCTGCACAATGAGACGGAGTGTATTATCACTGTCAGGTGTACCGTGTTTCTTCTTGCCCTTCTCAACGCTTCAAAAAAAGCAAGTGGGCGAGAATTAGCTGCCAGTATCGACTGATTTACAAAGCCATTAGGGCTAATGCTTCTTTTTTTTTCTTTTTGGTTATCAGGGAACAAATCTGTCTGCACTTAATCTTTAAGATTCATCACCGCTGTAAATTCCCAAAGTTTTCTAATCACAGATTTATGGGATTAGTTTTGGAAAATACACAGACTGTCTTCATTACGTGAGTGGGATAAGAGGGCTGATATCAGAAAAAGCGCCTTCGGGCCAGCATGAAGACCAGGAACGGGATTGTCTCTGTCCAAAGGTACCAGTGGGAACTGAGCTCACTGATTAACATGTCATATCCTTCTGGATTGTGCCAGCCACACACAGGTCCTGTGAGTCAGGCTGACATACGGGTCAAGTGTGCACAGACTGATTGGAGAACATCGATGTAAACCTGAGGTTACATGATGGCCGCCCCACAGTTTTCCATCGTTTCCAGTCGCAGTAGCCAAATAATTCAACCACCTGCAGGAGTTAGCTTCAGTTCTGTTCCCATTGATATGAAACTATAGTTCCAGAACCTTTAGGTGCGGAGGCCCTAAATGAGAAGTCCCTGTGAGTGTGTAGCACAGCTGAAAGAAACTGGAAAAGTGTTGCATGAATAAGTCAATGTGACAGCTAAAGTGAGGAGACTGGACTCAATGGTTTTCTGGATCATATCCATACTGACCAGGGAGTTAAAACACTTAGGCATCAGTAACTGGGATGATGTATCAGAGACTGTGCTTTTTTGTGTGTTTGTTTGTGTGATTATGTTCAACCGCGGCCCCCCTCTGTCAGAGGCTGCTGCTTTCCTCCGGCTGATGTCTCTGGTTACGTCTGTTTCAGTCCCTCGCTCGTGAGCAGTTCCTGTTCCTGTTCCTGTCTCAGGCCGGGGCCGCCGCCGCGGGAGGACCAACCGTCACACAAACGCGCACGCACGTTGGCTCTGACATATACGCCGGCGGCTGTCACAGACTAAGGTCACGCATGTAGGTCAGAGCGTAAACACGGCGAGCGTGGCGCCGGTGCTTCCCCTCCTGAGGCTCCCGCATCCTCTGGCCGCCGCACGTCTCGGGCGGATGACGTCGGCCTAGAATCCACATGTAAACAACCCCGTCCTCCCGGGCCGACCGCAGAGGTCGCCATGGTGTTCTTGTTGTTGTTGTTTTTAAGTCATTGTTGATTTTGTCCTCGCAACAGGGCCAGAATAACCCACCTGACGGTGGCCCCCGCCGCCATGACCGCACGTCTGTGATGTTATTTAGTGGTGGGGAGGCACACGCCGAGCCTGTTTGCTGGAACAAAAGTTGCAGCGAGGGGTAACTCGGAAGGAACGTGTCGACGGGCACATTGTTGAACTTGTGTGGGTGTGAATATTTTCACTGTTGCCATCACCATCAACACACCCTGCTTCCTGTTGAGTAATCTGAGCATGTCAAAGCCCACAAGTTGCCTAGTATAATCACACCGAGCTGCCGTCTGTGATTTCACGAATAGCACGACAAATCAGATAGCAAAGTGTGTCATTTAAGAAGAAAAAGACTTTCCTCCACAGGCTGTTACGCACAGCCAGAGAAGATCAGTGAAGATCAGTCTTCCCACAGTTTCGTCTCTCACCGATTGGTTTAAATTTATACCTCGCTCACTCTGGAGAGATATCAGTTTGAAATATCCCCTTGTTGTTTTTGTGTAGCATCCAACAGCGTATTTTTATCCCAGGCATGAAAAATGAATGAATCTGTTGCTGCAACTGCCCTCGCCATGGTTTATAGTTGGAGGCAGCATTTCTTAAAAGTGCTCATTAGAGAAGGATAGATTTTCACTTCCATAAAAATCACAATATGGAAGGCCTGGTTGTCAAAATAAAAGGCGGACATTGGTAATCTAGGAAAGTTTTGGAGGAGAAGTTTGAGGAACAGAGTACTGGGATGAACTTTCAGTACTGTTCTAACTTTTGTAGATGGATGAATTTATAGGATTTGTGCCTTTTCTCCCCATGTAATAAATTAAAGAAGTGGAAGCCTGATATTGATTCTCCTTTGCATACCTTACTTGAGTTAAAGCGGCCTTTAAATTCTTTTCCTTTTTCTTGTTATTCACGTAAAAGATATTCAGGTGCTGGATTTTATCTTTAAACTTCGGCTCAACTACATCTCAGAAGTAATTCTATTTTCTCACGTACATTGATCTGAACGCTGTAGTTTATGCAGTTTAAACAGCACATTAAATATCACATTTTAATTAGTAAAACGGGATACTGTAGATTAGACTGGTGTTCCCCTGCCTTGGTCTGAAAGGCATGTTGTCCGGCATGTCTTCCAAATACCCCTGCAGGCTGATGCAGCATCCCCCTGGTGTCCTGGATCAGGGAACCTTGGAAAACATGCGGGATAATGTGCCTTTAGGACCAGGGTTGGGAACCACTGGATTAGACTGCCAAACAACACAGAGAGCTGCTATTTTGGTTGGGTGTCAATCCAAATCATTTTTAAAAACTGACATATTTCAGTAATTTTTTTTTGTTTTTAATCCCGTACTTCATCAGACATGTGAGCATAAATGAGTATGTCTGTTACCACATCTTTCTTAAGATAAGAAATTACATAATTTGGTCAATGCCTACTGTAGGTTAATTAAAAAAGAGTTATTTTCCTGACCATCCAATGTATTTCCCGTATATCCCAATGTTTATCGCCCATGGACTACTAGAACAGGCTCCACTACTAGAATAGGCCCCCCGGGACCCCATTTGGGAATAAGCGGTTACGAAAATGGAAGGATGGATGCATATTTTCCAAATGTAATCCTGACAATACAAGGAAAACATTCTTGTTTTTGAACTACAGGTCTTTCTTTGACTGATATTGGTCCAAAAGAAGAGGGAGCATGAGTAGCAGGCCCGGAGGTCACAGAACAACCGTTTGACCTTTTTAATTGGGGTTTATTTTGCAAACGCATGCGTGACCTGATCTGCAAAATGCCTCCAAGTGAGCCGGAGCTGCCAATGACTCCACATCATCTCGGCCTCAGAATGCGGTGAAACGAAACTCCACCCAGACACGAACGTTGCTCTATTAATTAAGCCAGCGTTCCTTGTGCAAGGATGGTCCGCTGTTACACAAGAGGAGGGCAGTGATACTTGCTGTGTAGTGACCGCAAGACGCTTCTGCACGTCAGTTTTGTGTATTCACAGTCATCTGCAGCCAAATAGCAGAAGTGAACCGATGTGTTGAAATCCTGGTTCACTTCAAGACAGATCATCTTCTGGTTAGTTTACCGTATCTCAGCCTATACGTCTTCCCGTTAGCGCCCGAGGCCCGGACATCCGCTGTGCCTTTCACTTAGCAAGGGAACCGGAGTCCAACGATCAAAAATCACAGTCAAAATCCTCCCCAAACTTCTCTGTTTTCACATGTGGCAAGAGAGGCGACGCGGGTGTGGCTGCTTCTAATCAACTGTTTGAGCAGTTTGGGCGCAACTTAAACATCGAACTCCCCCGAAATGAAGACGTGCATTACCTGGAGTCATTTAAAGATTCAGATAATCCCGAGAAAAGGCTTGGCAAGTCGGGCAGGAGAGGGATAAACCTGTCTGAGGGCCACGAGCTTCAGGCCACCTCAGGCTAAAATTACATCTTAAAAAAGGGCTTTTTTTTGTTGTGGAATATGGAAAAAACTGTTGTTTCATCCATAAATGCGCCTAAAAGTTTACTATGCAGAGATAAATGTATGTAGGAGTGAACCTGAGCGTGTTTAAAACAGACTGACAACTTCAGGTTGAAGTCTTTGGGAACCATGAACTCTGCGTCCTTCGAAACCGAAACATCTGCTCTGCTTTAGACTCACAGCTTTTTTTTTTTTAAAAAAGCCAGAAAACAGACTCCGCCACTGGCCCTCTGACAGCCCAGACCTGTCACCGCCTGACCACGCTGAAGCGAGCTGAACGTGGAGCTGTTTAAGCTGACACCGAGCAAGAATCAAGGGAACATTTAGCTTTCTAAAACTACATTTGCCGGATCACGGCTGAGTCCTGACAAAGCAAACACAGCCCTGTCCCAGAATCCCTTCTGAGAAACAAGTTTTCCATCACGATTGTTTTTAGAGAATGTCAACCACACTGGATGTAAACAAAGACCTATTAAATGATTATAAAATCATACAGTTCTGCTCGGTGGCTTAACGCTCCTTCGTGACTCTGAAATGAATCAACTGAGAGCAAAAGAAAGTCCTCAAAGAGGAAGTTGCCATTGTCATTTATTTTAGCTCGGTCAGTGAAGTAACATTAAGACATTTCTGCATGGCCTGTACTCATTCCACGACAAAGGCTCCTGTAAAGTGAGGCAAAAGGGCACAAATGGTCCGTTTTCAAAACTTGGAGCCGTAAAAAAAAAAAAAGTGGACTCCCAATCCGCTGCGAGACACTGAGGAAGAAAGCCTCAGCATAACAAGCCAGCCTTTAGTCTGGGGACTGAAAAGGATCAGACATGAGAAAAGGGTGTGACGCACGCCTGATAAATGTTCTGCATCGAACGGACGTTTGATTCCAGTGGCAGAAGCGGCCATTTCTAAAACCCTACCAGAAGGCCTCTAACTTTGGGGTTCAAAGGTTCAGGCTCTTCCTTTAATTTGTCAGCCATCTACACAGTCCGACTCCAAATTAACATCAACAGATCACAGAACAGCTCAGTAGCAGTCGGCGACGGTACGGTGTGTTTTGCAACTGAATAACAAAGTTAATCTTGATGGCTAATGTGAGGCAACAGCTCTTACCACACTTGTCAAACCTACAACACCTTAAAAAATTGCCCAGTACCATCCTGGTCTTGCACATAAAGAAGCGAGTAAAGTTGTCATAATCTGCGTGTTGCTTTGTGATGGATCGTTTCTGCCTGGACGTTTTGTCCATCCTTGATTTAGAGAAGTTGGTTTTGGACCATCTTTGCTTTGAAATGACCGGAAGTGCCCATCCACCGGTCAGGTGGGGGGGGTTCACATGAACAGCGTGTTCCACAACAGCATCATCCAGTGTTTTGAGGAACAGTCGAAAAAACACACTGGAGTGACTCACACTCGGAAAAGTTTCTTCTATTTCACAACCAGAACAACGGGATGCTAGGTAGGCCGTGCGTGTGTGTGTGCCGCTGTGCTGGAGGAGTCTGCTGCGGACCAGTCGGAGGGGCTGTGATGCAACGAGGAGTTTTTTACCGACAGACACTGCCCATTGCCGGTAAGTTGCGGAAAAGGGGGCCGGGCTAAACTTGGAAGAAAGGAGGTCATCCGTGTGTGGGAATTTCCCCCCGGCCTGTCAGTGAGAGGCAGGAGCAGGAGAAGGACGACGTGTGGCTCCGGCCGAAAAAACTAAGGGGTCATCGAAGAAAGAATGCGCAGAATGTTGGAGGGAACGCGAGCCAACTCGCGCGCGTCGAGCGCCCATCGGTGCCACGGCTTTCCGGGACGGTGTCAGCTTCCACAAATCTAATGTTATGAGCCCGAACGGCCTGAAATGACACACGACACATGGCCTGGTCCCGTTTTGCACCCGAGAACCCCTAAAAAAGCAGCCCGCAGCTTCTCCCATCCATTGTGACGCGCGCAGAGGATAACAATGTCTTATTTCAAATGTGGGTGTAGCATTCTTTTGGTGGTGATGTCTTGGAAAGGGAGGATGTTGCACAACCGTTTAAAGCTAAACACTTCATCGCTGAGTGTGTTGAAACATCCAAAATGTCATCCGTCACAGTCCAAACGGCGCAGATATAGGTCTGCGCTCCCTAACAGGACACGCAACGTGACTTTTCGCAGCCATTGTGGTAAACCTGTGATGTCTTCAGTTGGAAAAAAGAAAAAAAAAAAGTACATTTCCCCATCCTGAACTGTAAGCATCGCCTGAAAAAAAATCACACCGTGCCTGACGGGTTTTATCTGCTCTGTCTGGAGTTTGCTTGCTCCTGACAGATATGATTCATGCGCAGTGATACGCAGTCCGAGGGCTTTGTAAATTCCAAAGCGAAACCATTTGTCTACATATCTGCCGAGTCTGGTGTAACGCCCTCTGACAGGCCTAACCCCTGGACTGGTGATATTTTCTGCTTGGCAGCTAAACCGAGGTTTACACAGGATTAGGGCACGTCTCCCTCCCCGCCAGGCGTGGGCCGCCGCGGCGTGACCTGAGGAGTGTGATGAGGTTAGTTGCTGATTAATTTCCAATGCAACCTTGAACTCCTCTCCGGGCCAGTGGACTCAGCAGACTATTGACAGAGGCCTGCGCGAAAGATAAAGCCAACATTTCTGTGCTGCGTGCAGAGTGACCGAGTAACTCTTTTTTTTTTTTTTTTTTTTGCTGCTCTCAGCAGTATCATTTCACCATAATGCTGCTTGGGTTTATTTCCAGAGCTGTGAACCTCATTAAATAAACATGGAGACCAAATTTAGGCTGGTGTTCAGACTAATTTGACAGTGGTGGGAGAAGTCATGATTCTTGTTTTGTTTTTTCTAGACTGGCCTGTAAAGGCTGTATCTGTTTTTATTATTATTCATGAGAAATCCACCATACTACATCTGGAAACCGCTGGATGCCCCTTCTCCATCATGGACCATCAGAAAATAAATAGATTGGGATAAACTGTCATGAGATACTTGAAATGTCTCCAGCTTTATTTTTTCTTTTCTAAAACCCATCAGTTCTAAAATGGGGAAGATCAAACGCTTGCATTGTGTTTTCTATTCCTTTTTTTTAACCGTTGAGAGCATTAATTTTAAAAACTGCAAATTTTCCTCCTGCGGTATGAAAACAGGGTGCCATGATGCAAGTGTAACACCCATGTCTGCCTGTCTGTGTCCTTTCACACCTGCTCCAAAGAGACCAAAATGAAGAAAGAACAAGTGAAATTGTTTAAACAAAGTAAAAATCTATTTAATTCAATAAAATATCAAGTACAATTAAAGCATTTCACCTCTTAATATTAAATTATTAGACTTATTTCATTCATTGCCAACACTATTACAAAGAGTTGCATCATTTCACTGCAGCACAACTCTTCCCTTGACAGCCGCTGCTGCCTGCAGATACACAAAAAAATGTAGAAATTCACTGGGATGTATGTAAAACCGGCACAGAAATACTGCGTACACCAACATTACATCTGAGAATGAAGCTATGGTGGCATGTGAAGAGTCGTGAATGGTTGCGCAATCCATGCACCCACTTGTTCCGTCTCATTCAAAGTGTCCTTGTAAACTGGTGGTCGCTGCCTTCACCTGTGAAAGCGTCCCGTTTTTCAGCACAGTGTGATCCCCCCCCCCCTCCCCCCTCCGCTCCAAGAGTCCGTGAACGGCGGAGGCGTTGTTTAACACTGTCCGGTGGCCGAGAGCAGGTTGCGCAGGGTGGCCAGCTCTCTGGACAGCTGCTCCACGCGCTTCTGTAAACGGTCGTTCTCCGCGGCCAGCTCCAGCACTTTGTGTTGCGTCTCCAAGTTGCGCATTTTGGCTTTGTCCCTGCTCTTCCTCACCGCCAGGTTGTTCCTCTCCCGCCTCAGCCTGTACTCCTCGCTGTCCTTGTCCAGGCGCTTCTTCGCCTTCCCGCCGGACATTTTCCCCCCGTGGGACGGTGACCTGCCCTTACCTGACGGGCCAGGTGTGCCGGGCGGGCTGGAGCAGGTCGAGGACGCGGTGGAGATGTTTCCCAGGCTGCCGCTGGTGGACTGGTAGTGGAGGTAGGACCTCATGTCGAACCCGGACGAGCTGTTGTCCATCTTGGCTCCCTCCTGGCTGTCGTCCCTGTCGGCGGCGGCGGCTGCGGCGGCGGCGGCTCGGTACCGGATCCCCACCAGCTCGGGGCTGAGCACGCTGTCCATGCGGGTCGCCTGCAGCTCCGCGTAACCCAGCGCGTAACCGGGCTCCCGCGCGTCCCGCAGGCTGTCGCACTGGCTCGCCTCCAGCTCGCTGAGCAGCGAGTAGTTCTTGTAGTTCTGCAGAGCCGCGACCCTCTTGATCTTGCTGTCCGCCAGGAAGTCGGAGAAAACGTCCGCCTGCTGCTGCTGCTGCGTTTGCGTGTGCGTCTGCGTGTGCGTCTGCGCCGCCAGCTGCGGGCAGTGCAACGCGGAGTCCAGGTAAACGCTGAAGTCGATCGCTCTCTCGCGCTCCTCGATGCCCAGCTCCGTCATCGAGTCGCCGAGCTTCCAGTACGAGCCGCCGCCGATGGGACCGATGATGCCGTCTCGACCGTGGATAGCAAAGCTGCCCTCCTCGTACAAGCCGGCCACTTCCATGGATCTTAACACCCGCCGGATTGCAGGAGCATGTAGGGCTGAGGTGAGGCGCCCTGAGTGCTTTTGGGGTTGAGCTGCCCGAGTTGTGAAACGGGTCGGAATGCGGCTGAGTTTAAATCTCCTGTGTCACTGCCTGTGGTAACACGCAGTAACTGCTTCGCGAGAGCTCATGGATTGGGAGGACTTGACAGATCTTCCTGTCTCGAGGGGTTTTATTCAAGAGCGCGGGGGCGGAGTTAAGCCCCTCTGGGCAGGTGTGTGACGCGCGGCGCGGGGCCGATCGAACAACCTGGACCACTTCAGAAGTCCCTCATTCCATTCTAACACACAGAAATGGAACAATTTTCAGATCAGTGTCTTCATAAAGACTTTTTGAATACAGAAAAAAGAAACAATGGTAAAACAAAAAAACGCAATGAGCAAAGTTGCGCAACGGTAACGGAATAAGGCTATAAACCCTTATTTAGGTTCATTTACCCCCAAAAATAAACCAATTTCGATCACAAATGTAAAGCGAAAACACAACCCGACCCCAGCCGTCTCTTCTCAGCTGTCATGACCCACGGGCTGAGTCACACTTTGCGTCATTCGGTGATCGCGCGCCCTCTACCGTTTGGGCACATCTGGGCTCCACTGCAGCCAAGAAAGCTTCCGCCAGAGCATGTTTACCATTTTTAGCACATATGTAACAAACCTGAAGTAGTGACACTAACGAAAGTAGCTCGACACACTTTGGTACCCACAACGGCCACGCGCAGCGTGAAACTGGAGCGTGTCTGCCTCAGGGTGATGATCTCTAAAGCCTGAGTGCCTCATATGGTACAAAGGTCAGCCAGTCTGGCTGGTGTTTGAAACAATCCTTCAAAGATTTCTGTTACTGGTTTGCCGGGTGTGATAAGTGGTGTCCCACAGCGTGAACTTAGACACACACGAGCCCCACTAAGACTCACAACATGACATGGAGACAGCTTTAAGTGTTAAGACAACAACAGCAGGCGTTTGTGTATCACACACTTAATCAGTGGGTTTACCAAGTTCCAAGGAAAACAACTTGTAAATGGTTTTACACTCAGGGCAGTTACAAGCACCACAAACGAGTACGTTTCCGGATGTAATATTTTCCTCCATAAATCCATATAAACGAGGTGCGTTCATAAAGAACACATCTGCCTCTGGTCTTGTGACTTAAATGAAAGAAAAATACATGAAACTTAAAGCTCATTACAAAAATGAAACCATACTGCCCCCAAGTGTTGAGGATCAACCTCCTACTGCTCCAACTCCAAAGTGCTACGGTATTCCAAACATCCTTTGCTTTTCCCAGAATTGTTGGACTTTTATACATCCGTTTGTGCTTTATTTTGGAAAAGCTTATTTACTAATGTTTACTGTAACCAAACATGGTCACTTCCTGGGTTAGACACCAATCCGGAGAAGCACATGAAAAAGAGATTCCTGACCGGCCTCTTCTGAAAAACAACCACAAATCTATGCCTCCGGAACCAAACATTCAGTTAAATTACACACCAAAACAAAACTACACGAGTGCCTATTTACAGACAGTCTTTAATCTGTTGACACACCGTGAACACTGTCCTCCAGCACATGTGCAGTACGGTGCCGGGAGAGCTGCAGTGAATAAAATTTGTGCTCTGAAACATTCAAAGTAATTACAACATTTAAACATTATACTTCAGGGGAATAAAGCCTTTCTTGGTGCCCAACCCTTGCTTAAGAAAACATGACAGCCTGGAGGAGGAGGAGAAAAAGGGCAGAAATAAAAAGGAGATATATGACTCAAAAAACAACAACCAGCTGCTACATATACAAAAACATGCACAACAATCCTCCTACAGTCTCTGTGTGGAAATTAGGGTGTGTGTTTGTGTGTGGGGGGGGGGGTCATTACAAGCACCTGTAAGGAGACCAACAGGAAAACAACAAAAATGGACCGAAAAACAAAGCAAAATAACAACAAAAAAACACCTACAGAAGGAATATGGAAACAAAACAATAGAAACTGATGGACAGAACTAGGACTGTGTTATAGGCATGAGTGTGTATGAACATGTGAAAAAAATTGGTTCGGGGTGCTATAAACAGTGCTCAGATTTGGGAACCGAGGGCCACTGACAGGGATCAGAGGTGAGCAGAGAGGATCCCCAGACCCGGGAAGACCCGGGAAATCAGCAGCTCCGCATAGCAGGGAGGCCTGGTGGCCCTCCACAGGGACAGCATGCATCTGCCCAGAGGACAGCAGAGGGGAGCTCCAGGACAGGAGCTCCTGTGTGAGCCCACACCGCCCAAAAGTGGGCACATCATGGCAGAGCGGTGCAAAGAGGGGGCAAGAACCAAAGCATGGTGGTGCCTCCATCACGCTGTGAGGCTGCTTTTTTACTCTGGCAGAAGCATCGGATTCACCTTAGGAGAGATCAAATCTGAAATTTCAAATGAGATATTTCCGAGTGGTTTGGTGGTTAGCACCATGGCCTCACAGCAAGAGGGTTCAGGGTTCTAGTCCCTGGGGGAACCAGGACCTTTCTGTGGAGTCTGCATGTTCTCCTTGTGTGTGCGTGGGTTCTCTCTGGGTTCTCTGGCTTCTTCCCCGCATCCAAAAACCTGCATGTTAGGGTGATTGGACATTGGACAAGTGGGAGTGTGTGTGGATGTTTGTCCTTGTGTGTCTCTGTGTATCCCTGCGTCATAACATCAATTAATTAAAACAGGATGATTTTCCAGTCCCCCCCTGCGACCCCATTTGGGAATAAGCGGTTACGAAAATGGATGGATGGAAATTCCGAGTTTTTTTAAGTTTTTTGTGCGATCATCCCAATAAACCCTAGATTAGAGAGAATACTGGGGGAATAACAATAAAGCAGAAAAAGCAGCAAGAAAAATGACTCCACAGAGCTGGTCGTGTTAAGGTCGATTTGTCACTCGTTCGAATTTAGCAACGACGATAAAACAACTTCCAAATCAACTTGGAAAATATTTAATTTGTTCAGGATCAATATCATTCTAGAACAAACATTTGACCTGACGTCAATTAATGAACCGCTTTCAAAGTTTGTTTAGTTTCACAAAGTGTGCCGTGACTCGGTCTGGTTCCGTGTCTGGTTTCCTAACCGAACAGCTCCACCTACCGGCCAACACGGAACAGCGGGCCGAGCTGCCAACAACACCGGAAGGTCGGGCCAGGAAATGCCAGCAATCAGCCAGAAACTCCGCCTCCCGATTGGTCGCGCTCTTCTTTTTCGACGATTCCCCGTCGCGCGCTGATTGGCTGTCGCGCACGGCGACCCGCGCCCGATTGGCGGAAAGCGTCAGACTTTCTGTGGGCCGAGAAGCTGAGGATGCCGTTGGTTCTCTGCTCCTTGTAGAGGAAGTATCGAAGGGGCCGGGCCCACGGCGGAGAAATGGCGAGTACGGAGAAGCAGAATGGGTGTGGAGTGGCCGCGGAGACCACCCAGCCCCAGGGACCGGGCCGGGGGGCGGCCAGGTGGGGTCCGCAACACGCCGGCGCCCGAGAACTGGCCAGCCTGTATTCGCCAGGTGAGCTATCCTCTCAGCAGCTCCGGCTTTCGGTGGTTTGGTCCTGCCGGTTCAAGTGTCTACTAGTGGTGTGACATAACCACTGGCTTAGTTAGAGTGGGGGGACAAAAAAACCCCAACTAAAATAACTTAAACGATTACAAAATCACCAATTAAGACCGCTAGATTGTTTTTTTTTAAACTGTTTTGAGTAAATGCCACCGAGTCATTAGCGGCGATGTGGTTAATTTTTTTGGTATTGTCCAAATGTTGCGGTTACACAATAGGAATCATGGGTGGCTGGTTTAGTTTGTGCTGGAGTTGCTCTGCTGTTTTGACATTTGGAGCCTCGGGCAGAGGTTAGGAGAAGAATCCAGTGAGCTCCAGACTCTGGTGGGTCCTGAAGTCCCTGAGCAGCTGTGACCTTTCCCCTCAGGGTGGCTCCTATAAGGGGGGTGTTTTTGGTTCCAGATCTCAGATTATTCCTGAAGATTGAGTTTACAAGCACTTGAGTTTACAAGTGGAAAACTTACCCGCCCGTTGTACAAATATTAGTTGTCTCTGGTCCTGTCAGCTCACCAGTGGAGGAGTCGACTGGGTGAGCAGGCCTTTCCCTTTGTCGTTTGTTTAAAGCGGGTCAAATCGTGTACTGATTATCCAAGATGAATCTCCTCTTTGGTGTCACCTAACATGTAAAGAATGGAGTGTTTTAGTCACACAGGAAGCTGTTTGTTTTTTGTTGATATAATGACATCATGCCATTTTCTGATGATATGGGCCAGACCGGAGATGCACTTTTATTGCTAGTTTTGTTTAACTAGAAAAGCTTATTTTTGTTAATCCGTGTCTTTTTTTTTTTTAAGGCAAAAGATGTCAAGAATGGCTAAGCGTCATCCTCTGCTTCTCTCTCATGGCCTTCAACTTCATTCACCTGCTTGCCAATTTCCATTTTGGACATTTTTGGTCCATCCTGTTGGGCATCGGTGAGCACTGAGTTCTGAGTCATTAATGTTCTTGGCGCGAACCATCACAGTATTTGTTTGATTCTCATTCTATGGTATTTCGCCTCCTTTTCAGTGGCAGGAATACTCACCGCCGACTTTGCCTCGGGACTGGTCCACTGGGGGGCTGATACGTGGGGGTCGGTGGATCTGCCCATCTTTGGAAAGGTGTGTTTTAAACTCAAAACTCTTTATGTATATGTATATATATATGTTTGTTTTTTTTAAAGATAAAACAATTCCCCTTCAACTCATTTTTTACTTCTCTCCCCCCCTCAGGCCTTTATACGGCCTTTCAGAGAGCACCACATCGACCCGACAGCCATCACCCGTCACGACTTCATCGAGACCAATGGTGACAACTGCATGCTGACCATCATCCCCCTCGCAAACATGGCCTTCAACTTTCTCACCCTCCCCCCTGGTGAGTTTTGTCCCAACAAAGATGCCGTTTTTTTTTCCCTCCATCTTGAAACGGTTGCATACTCACTGAGCCCGTTTTCCCCCCCGTCTTTCTTCACCCGCAGCGGAGATCTACCGTAACTACCCCTGGTACTGCTACCTGTTCGCGCTGGCCATCTTCGTGACTCTCACCAACCAGATCCACAAGTGGTCGCACACTTACTTCGGCCTCCCCGGGTGGGTGGTGTTCCTGCAGGACTGCCACGTCATCCTTCCCCGCAAGCACCACCGCATCCACCACGTCTCGCCCCATGAGACCTACTTCTGCATCACCACAGGTTTGTCTCCCGGCCTCAGAGAGCTGCAGGTACTGATCCGGTGTTTGGCAGAAGGGAGCTGACTGGGCGGAGCAGATTTGATTCTGAGCCATCTCCCCAGGTTGGCTGAACTACCCTCTGGAGAAGCTGGGTTTCTGGAGGACCTTGGAGGATCTCATCCAGGGCATGACGGGAGAGAAGCCCAGAGCGGACGACCTGAAATGGGCTAAAAAAGTGAAGTAACACTGCAGGCTAACTTCACCCTACCTCAGAAGATCCTGGTCTTCTCGTCCCATTTTTCTCTTTTTTTTTTTCTTCCTCTTTTGACTCACCTAAGCTGTAACCCACAGGATAAAGGAAAAAACTAACAGTCTCTGATGCCATAGCTTTAAGTCTTGCACATTTTTCTTTGTTTCTTTTTGTCGGGGGAATGTTTTTTGCGACTCGTTATTAATGGAGATGAGGTTTCCAAATTGCAATATATCCGTCGTATTTCTAACACAACTCAAAACTTCTTAAGGATTTTGCTAATGCATCCGCAATCACTTTAAAACAAAGATTGGAAAGAGCACTTAGAAGAACCAGCGCTGGCCTTTTTTCTTCTTTTCTTTTTTCCCCCCCCTCCTCCAGGACACAACTATTTAGAGACTGTCATTCATGTCATGCTCAGTTCTGTTTTTTTTTCTTTTTCTGTGGATCAGGATTCCAGTCTTTCTTCTAAAGGGTGTACTTAATATACAAGTGATGAGATCGTATTTAGACCAGGAGTAATCATAGTAATTTATAGGGATGCTCAACCAGCACCGATAGCTCAAGATCAAACAGATTGATAACTGTTACATTTTTTTACTGTAATTGCACATCTGGGGACAGCTCAGCACCCTTTGCATACCTTTTCTATAAGGCAAGCCATCAGAAGACCAGTTGAAATGTGAGATTAGTTTGGTTTTGTTTTGTTCCTCAAAATGAACAAATCCCCCTCTTGGTTTCTAAAACTCAGCCGTCCTTAACAGTTTTAATCATGCTTTACTCAAATCACAACGGTTAAAAAAAATTCCTGTTCTGAATCGCAGGGGAAAGGATGAATAAATGAAATGCATGGATCATTTTCGTCCCATTTGCCAGCATCGACGCCGGGCCTTAGCTTAGAGCGTCCGGGTGAATCCACCCTCACATTGCGGTTCCGGGGCGGTCCCCTCAGGCCATCCGGGCCCCCTCTGCTTGGAGCACTCACGGAGTTCCACTAGACTTGCAGTTTTGCAGTGAAAAGAGGCTCTGCTGTCTCGTCGAGCTGCCTTACGCGCCGCAGATGCAGTGCCTGTGTGTCTGGTTTTGGTTTTGCAGTGGTTTTTCTGTCTCTCTTGGCCTTGTGTCTCCTCTGATCACACACAGGTGCTGAAACGCTATGTGCCGGCTGTGTGTAAACATTGCTAATTTCTTCACTTATGAGCAGTCTTTTTGATGATTTAAGGGCTTCGGTAAAAGCTGATGATGAAGGAATTTCTTTTCTGTCTACGATTAGGGTTAACTGGCTAAAGGCTGTTTTTTTGTTGTCGTTATTAAATGCTTTAGTCAGTCATTTGTAAATGTATTGTACAGCTAGTAACTATGCAGTGTAATAAGAAGTCCTTAAATCTTTATATATGTCTTAACTCATCTGGTTAGGTTAAATGCCTTTCTTTTTCTAATAGTTTACGCATACACATTGAATTTGAAAACTGTCATCGAAAAACGAGCCGCTTGATTAACTGCATGTTAGAATTCTCTTCACTTACTAAGATGTCACTTGCGGGAGACGTAAGAATGCGTGCATGCCTAAAGCTTGTGCGAGCCACACCCACGCCCCGGGTCACCCGCCTCTCCGTGCACAAAGCAGGCGCACAGAAAGGGGAGCTGGCCGCGCTCCACCCAAACCTTTCCTTGACCAAATGGTCCTTGGTTTGAACCACCAAAATGCTATCTTCATTCCAAAGGAATCCTGGCATCGGGTTATTTCTTTTTTTTTCCCCGAGTCAAAACGGAGGGAATCTAGCCTCGCCGTCCAGCTGGCCTAGTCAGGTTAAAGGCTTCTGGTGTTTTAAAGCAGGCAGTGCGACGATAGGAGCCAAAGGCCAGCTTTATGTCCTGTCAGTGTCTCGTTTTTTATTTTAATTTTAATCCTTTATACTTGATCACGTTCAGTTCTTCACCATAGGTCGACAGCAGGACTACACTGCACATGGCTTAGTGCTTGTAGATTGTGGTGAGAGGAAGTTTTGTGCGCGCTTGGTGGGTGTAATGTAAGCAGGTAAACGGGATGGCATTTTGTGCGACCGCCAGCCACAGTGTGTGTGTGTGTGGGGGTCTTCTCATGTAGCTCTCATTGATTATTATTAAGGAAAGTTTTGTTTAGGTACATCTGGAAAAAAGAAAGATGGAATTTTGATCTTTGCTCTGCTAGACTTTCTTTTGATGCATCAGTAAATTTATTAGCGTTGAATCTTTGACAGAAAATTAAGATTTTCAAGGATACTTTGTGTTTTCTGATCAGCAACATGGAAAAATAGCTGTAAGATAATAGTAAAAAACGCTTGACGGGATGCACGTGAATTAGTTAGATAAATTGGTAAAACTCGCAACTTTGCATCAAAGATATTTGAGCATAGAGAACCCAAATCACATTACCTCTCACTTGGTTATAGACTTGCTTTAAGTGCTTTTTACGGGTTTGTGGTGGTTTCTCTGGTTACAAATAAACATATATTCTATGTGATCTGGGAATGGATTCAGACGATTCAAATAGTTTATTGAGAATTTGCGGGGTAAAACGCTCCATATAGACGGTTATAGGTATTTTTATTTAGGTTTTTTTTTTTTAATTCAAGAATTTTGTTATGTAATCAAACCGCCACATCGGATGCAGTAAGTCAGTTGTCCTAGGCATCATCAGTTGTAGTGCGAGCATAGATCTGTACGGTTAAGCCTTTGCCCCCGCGTTACTACGGTGTAGAATTTGTGACTTGAGCTGTGTTGAGCTTTTCTGCTTTGATACACTGAGCTTTCATTGGTGGATATAAACGCTATTTAGTGGTTGTGAGGAGTGACCTGAACGTTTCCCCACATGTCTATGAAGACAAGTGATCATGTAAAGAAGTGGGTGGGCAGTCGTTTTGGCATGTTTTAAGGCTAAAATTTGCTCTTGTGATGATCTTAAACTTTAACTTAAACTTTGATTATACTGCCTTATGCTTCCCTTGTTGATTTACAGCAAATTGTGCCAAAAGTGTAGAAAAACAGCTTATTGACTGACTTAAAAATTGCCCTTCATGTGACCCACATGGATGTTGTTACTGGTAATGTAGGCTGGTGGTGATGGAGTTTAGATATCTGAATAATACCTTGATGCCTTTTTGTTGCCTTTCATGTGGGAGGCTTACAATGTATATATTAAACTGTATTTATAAATAAACTAATAAGTCACCTTGTGTGCTCTTTTTCTTCCTTATGTCTTTCATTTTCAACTTAAAGAATAGTATTGTTCCTCTACCTGAAAAATGTAGTTTTTGAAACTAAGCAAATATATAAAAATCATTACAGTTAAATCGGTGATCTATTCATTATAGAATAGTAAATACTGGATATCAGAACACCTATGCAGATATTTTTGCATGTTTTTATTGCTGTGCAGTATGTTATTAATGATTACAAAATTTGGATCTTTAGGATCATTGTTGGAGAGAAAATGCATGTCGTATCTCCAATTGCTTTAACAACAATCAATTAGAGCACTTTTTGAAGTCACTAGGGAAGCCCATCTCTCTGAACAGAAGCCTAATTAAAAAGATATTGATCCATAAATATTTAAACGTGATGAATGGATTTGTTTTATTTTCTTCTGAACAGTGATAGCGTGTCGAATCAAACCACCATCAATGTGCCACGTCGAACGTGATAGATTCAGTCAGGATTTATCTCAGAATGTTACAGGGAGGCCCCAGAAGGGTGGCAGACAGGTTTAATTCTATTCATTTTAATTTATATAGCACCTTGCATAGAGAAAGAATTCCAAGGTGCCTTACATGGAAGCACACTAAAAATACTAGCCTTTACACATTTAAGTAATTGAAAATATTGGATTTAAAAATATTTAAAAGCATACCCAATCATAACCTCCTCTCATGCACTTACACAGACACACACACACACACACACACACACACACACACACACACACACACA
>JABUIW010000028.1:2598690-2676905 GCA_013363375.1 Menidia beryllina | reverse complement strand
ACACACACACACACACACACACACACACACACACACACACACACACATACAAACATAGTATGGCCTCCCATCCCCCCATCACCCCACAATCCTATCTGAACCCAAGTTACTACCTTCTTAAAACCTGTATGACTCTACTGTAAGTAAATGATATCCTGGGGATCCATCCCCATCAGAAGCCCCACCACCCATGACCACAGAAGCCACTGGAAACCATCCCCCATCAGGGCAGGCCAGGTTCCACACTCTAGCCATGGGGCTGCAGTGATGGACCCCAAACAACTGAAATGAAGATGATTGCCATGACCTTTAGATGGTATGAAGGTAGTACATATGTATTTAGACTCCTTTTGGATGTTTTTTTGTTTATATATTTGCACTTTCACATTAGATTTGTCAGAAATATGGCATGGCAATATATGGCAATATGACATTCTCAAGAAATTATGGTAAGGAAACAGTGTCTGAGTTAGCAACTTAAAAAACAAGAAAAATAACTGGTGTGTTCTGGGGACTGAACAAATACCCCATAGAGCAGATGGAAAGAATGTCATAAAAGCTGATAAATTCAGTGGAAAACATTACAATTTCTGCATTCTTATGAGACAAAAGAGTGTGTTCATGGTAGGCTCCGTCAGATCTACACCAACAAAGATTATTCAGGAGGTTTTCCCTCTCCGCAGCAACAGCCCATGATAACAGTCTAAAATGACTATATAGGTTTTCTTGTTTTACACAGTAACATTTTCATGTTAATTTCTTCAGGCTACCCCGTGCTGTATGAGAAATGTGATCTATTTAACCATTTTGATTTGACTTTTTTTTATCTTTATTTCTTTAAGCTTACTTATGATATATTTTCCCTTTAAATTTTCTTACACTCATTCATCTTCAGGCAAACGATTGGCCAGGGAGTGAATCTTTGTTTCATAAGAACCCGTTTGAAAAAAGTGGCAACAGAAAGTAATCAACAGACAGTTTAAAGAGCATCCTTTTGACTGACCAGTAGTTGAGAAGCCGACCATCTTAAAGGACAGCCTACATGATTTGAATAAAGAGATATCAGTGTGTTTGAAAATGTAAAAAGACGCAGAGAATTGTCAAAGGAACATATGGAAATAAATAGGCTTGTAGAAAAAAAAGGTGAAATGGTCCAATTACAAAAAATATCTTAAAATAAGAAATTAAAAATATATCTGAAGGGAAAATGTTATAGTGACAAATACAGAAGTGAAGAATAATAAAAAAAATGGCAAAAGAAAACAAATGTTTGGGTCTGTAGCATTGTGGTTCAGTAAATAAATTAGCTTTGTATCACAACAGTGAACGGAGAAAATTCAACAATGATGAAATAATGCTTTTTAAAGCTAAATTATTCATTTACGGTGACATTTGAATATTTCTGCTTCTACTCTTAACTGTCAGTTTCCGTTCTCCCTACGTACGTGAGCACACGTCCCAACAAAGGAAGCGAGGCGCATCTGCGTCCCTCCTCGTGCACGCAACGCTGCCCAGAACGACACACAAAAAAATTAACGTGCGCGCTCCCGCTGTGTAGCGACAAGATGGCGGTCGCCGCCGGATCAGGTAAATGTTTTAGAGACATTAGTCAGCTGTATAACCTGATATTTAACAAACGAATAGAACAAATTTCCCGACGAGGTGGTTGCGCGTGACACTGAAATGGTTTTAACAGCGACGCGCTTTCCGTGTCTGTGTGATAAGAGGGGGATAAAAACAAAGCTGGACAGAATGAATAGGAAGCGACACCGCCTGCTAAGCTAACGTAAGTTAAGTTAAAAAAAAAAGAGAAGGACGAGGAGATTCTGCACAACAGACGAGAGGTTTGTCGCGTTGTTTAATGGGCGTGGGGTCTATTTTTTAAGCTCCAGTCATTCCCAACAAAAAAAACAAAAAAAAAACGGTTCACGTGAACTTGTCAGCTTTCATTTAAAAACACGCCAGTCTGGGGCTGGTGTCGCTGGTGAACCACAACAGCAGCCCGCTGTGATGTCAGCTCCCCGGTAGCGGCCGGGGTGTTTGCGGACGCTGAAAAGCCCCCGTTTTTTTTGGTTTCTGTTTTTTTCCCCTCGAACGCAGCTGTTGCTGCGACAGAGTCCGGACTTCCTGTGTGGTGGTTTAGCGTCAACAGTGACCGTAGGGTTTTCGCCGACTCCCGGTAGCTGACGGGAGCATGACGGGGAGATTTGGAGACGCCGGTGAGCTGAGCCGGGCTAAACCGAGCCGAGCCGGGCCGGGCTGAGCTGCACCAGCTGGAAGTGTGGCTGTGTTTGTTTGGATGGCCTTTTTTCTTTTTTCTCCATGAACGGCGCAGCCCCTCCGTGTCTCACTGCAGAGGCCAAATGATGCAGCAACGTCGCTGCCAGAGGACACGAGTAACACCTGCCATTAGCGGCTCAAAAAGCTGCTGAACAAAGGCGTTCCTCTCCCCCTCCTTTAGAGCGCGTGTGTCTGGGCTATTCCTAGCCTTATCACTGCTCCTCTGAATGATTTCCCAAACCCCCATGAAAGAATAGATATGTACACTATGACATTATTCCTGTAAATGACTCTTGTGCATGGTGCCAGCATGATTTCCTGTCTGTTCCCCCCCCCCAAAATAAAACCAGGCGTTAAGGTCCCTCGCAATTTCCGGCTGCTGGAGGAGCTGGAGGAAGGTCAGAAAGGTGTTGGAGATGGAACAGTGAGTTGGGGTCTAGAGGATGATGAAGACATGACGCTGACTAGGTGGAGAGGGGTGATCCTCGGCCCTCCCAGGGTGAGTGGTGCCATTTTAACACTTGAACAAGAGCCGTGCCGTAAGCCCTTAAGAGGCTTAACAGAAAGGTTAATGGACTGTTATGTGACTGAGAGGGCTCAGGTTTGACGTGTCAGGCACCAGACCGCGCCGCTAGACACAACGCTGGCTGCGTTGCACGCTGCCTTTCCTCAAGATCTTGGGGAGAATCCTTTGCCTGCAAGAATTTAAACTTGTATGTTGAGCGTTTCTGTGTAACCAAGTCGAGCACCGGCAGTCTGAGGATTTTCCTTTCGGCATTTATCTCACCCTCCTCTCACCTCTCTGCCCACAGACGAGCTATGAAAACAGGATGTACAATCTGAAGGTGGAATGTGGGCCAGGTTACCCAGAGTTGCCTCCGTTCGTCAGATTTGTGACAAAGATAAACTTGAATGGCGTACACACTTCCAACGGTGTGGTAAGTCCACACTGGCTAACGTTGCAGAAAGATAACCCAGGTTTGAATGTCTTATTTCGAACACTATGCAAGTTATTTGGAGGTATGCGCCCCCGGTAAAAAGCCGACTGATTTAGAGCAGCATGTCAAAGAAGCGATTGTTTTAGTTTTGCATCGCTCCCCAGTCTGTTCTCTCAACTCGTCAGTCAGGATCAACAGGATCCTGCTCTAAATAGATATAGAGATAAAAAGCAAACAAAAAACCCTTTGGGTTAAATACGGCTTTATGAGCAAGTTGAACTTTTTAAAGTGTGATGCAGAAATGCCTATTTCTGTTTCTTGTTTTGGGTTGTTTAGTGAATAGAAATGTTCAAAAACCCTCCATGAGAGACTCTCAGCTTTGCAGGGCGTGAGCTAACACTGGGCTGTGGGTCCCTCTGTCCTGTAGGTGGACATGCATGCGGTGACGGCGCTGGCGAAGTGGCAGAACTCCTACAGCATCCGGATGGTGCTGCTGGAGCTGCGACGGCTCATGACCTGCAAGGAGAACATGAAGCTTCCTCAGCCGCCCGAGGGCCAGATCTACAGCAACTGAGCTTCTTCTACTTTTGCCTCCATCTTCCTCTCCTCCTCCCTGAAAAACTTCCCATCTTTCTGTTTAGCTTTTACCCCGCGCCCCCCCTCGTCATCCACCACATGACAGTCCACCTCCTGCCAGCACACACAGCGAAAAAACAAACCAGAAACAGACACTAGCAGATACATTTAGACATAGATGCACACACACAAACTCATTCCAGGCCTTCGCCCTCCTCCCTCTTCTATCACTGGAGCTCTGGGTGGTCTCGATTCGTCGGTCCACAACAGAGATGATCATTTGAATACTGTACATCTTACTAATCTTTTTTTTTTTTTTTATTGTTTAAGAAAAAAATGCAGATTGTACAATAACATAAATGATCTTGTTGAGTGTTTCTCTTTGTGTGTTCTCTTTTTGTATTGCAGAAAACAGCCACGTCATTTTATTTTGCATTGCTTGGTGGTTAAGAAATGTGGTTAAGAGAGAATTCTCCATCATAGTGAACATATGGACCTAATCTCCAAAAATATTTTCCGTGATATGACGAGATGAGTCTTGTAATGTGACCAGATGACAGATTTTTTTTTTGCATGTTAACGTGGGCTAGCAAAGTTTTTCTTTTTTCTTTTTTTCTTCCTGGTGGTCTCATAGATGATTAATGTGCATCTGTACAACTATCTGACCTTAAGATGCAAATCAGCTGTAGGTCTGCATTTTTTTTTTTTACCATGCATAAAAAGAGAAGTGAAATTCGCTACCTCTTATTATTCTTTTTAAAACTCCTGTGTTAGTGCCAGAGCAGCTCCCCGACATGTGAAACTATCTTTGCAACTTTCTGTGATGGACACCTGGATTGTTCAATTCTCTGCACTTCTTTCATAAATCTGTATTCATGCGCTTGTGTTGTAGTTTAATGTGTGCGGATGCTTGCTAAGCTGACATGGAATACAATATGTTTTTAATGAAAAACAAAATGGGGCCCATATCAGGAAATAAGACCACACATTTAACCACAGCATTTGACTCTTGAGGCCAATATGTTTGCAGGTAGATATGTGGAACGCTAAGAGAGTAGAATAGAAACCTGATTGTTTCCCACTGTAATTAGTTATGGGATGATCATGTTGCTTGGTCTTATTGAATGGACTAACCTCATTGTGAGCTATAAAGGGCGTGGACGGGTTATTTAATGGGTGTGCTGAACGTACGATCAAGGGCCCTTTGAGCCTCTGAATGTCACTGAGCAGGCATGCAAATAGGACAATTTCAGAAAAGGCTGAAGAGGAAGACAAAGATAGGCCCAACTGCAGGGGAATGGTAATACAGTGAACAAACGGATGTTGAGTAAGAATCCTTGAGAAAGGTGTAGGATGGCTACAAACAGACATGACATCATGAAAAAGAAAAAAAAGAAAAGAAAAGGTCATGGAAAAAGGCAATATCATGAAAAAAGTAACCAAACTTGACCAAAGGTTACAAAGCAACCACATAAGATTGAAAGAGACTCAGACGGGCAGGTGAAGTTGCATAAAGTGACATGTCCCAGAAAGATAAGCGATATAGAAAAATGAAAAAAAAAAACTCCACTCAAATTGAGCATAGAGTGATATGAACGGGCTTAGCTATGCCAAGGCTGACGACAATGACGCTGGAGCCACAGAAAAGTCAATCATTTTCTACGTGAGCAGCATTTACCACATCTGGCTAATGTTTCACTCAAGTCTGTTCTTGAAGCTTTCTGTGTTTCTGACAGCAGCCCGGCAAACGGCCACAACCAGAACACGAACGGGTGGAGATTCCAAGATGGGAAATGTTTAGGCATACTCCTTACAAACTGACTTCTTAGTTACTTTGCTGTTGGTGAAGTCTATATCTAGTCTGTATGAGTACAGATCAGTTTCTTGGAAGACCGTGGAATGGAATCCGATCATGTCTTACCAGCTTCACCTTCCATTGCTAATACTCTAGCAGCTATAATCTGGAAAACAATTGGGCACTAAGTTGTAGACCCAGTGTCCAAATTAACCCAAATTTAGCTCATAGTGGGCCCATGTGGAAATTAATTCTGGAATAACTTGACATTGAAGCATCTCATTGTTGAGTTTACTTAAAATATTAATGATAAAAAAAGAAGTCACTGATGATTATCAAAAGTTTGGGCCAGAATTTTGCCTCCCAATCTCAGGTTAGGACCCTCCAAATGATCGCGGGACAAGCTTGAAGGGCCAGAGATGCTGAGAGTTGTGGAATATTTGACATTTTCCAGTCAGACCTGTCATTTCTCAGTGGGGTCAGTTGTGTTACATCTGCGTGACTCTTTGTGAGAAGGTCTGAGGAGCTCTCGGGCTAGCTCTGGTGTCTCACACTAATTCAGAATATAGCCAAGTAGCAACAGCGACTGTACGACCGTGAGGACAAATGGGATGCTTGTTCTTTTTTTAATACACAATTATTTGTGTGTATTGTTTTAATTGTTTGATTGCAGAGTGAAACAACTGTTCATCCCACAAATTGAGACATCATAAAGGTCGAAGCAGGAAACAGTTATTAGGACAACAATTGTTTCGTATCTAATTGAGAGCATCTTCCGACTATCCTTTCTGCTATATTCATATGTGACACAAAAAACAAAAATGTTTATTGTCTCACATTTTATAAGAACAAATAAACGCAAGACAAGCGACTTTAATTGTGAGAATAACTTCTCTAGCCTAAGCTTCTAATTATTCTTCTGTGATTTTATCTCCGTGTCTGGGCAAGGTGGTGAGGAATTAACAGTTCAGATCTATAGGAGGTGAAGGCAGAATGCAGCCTCATCAAAATAAATCACTGCTAATGTACTTGTTACACAATCAAATGGACTGTTGTTTGACATTTGTAAGCTCTGGAACAAACTGGCTCACCGACATCAGAGTTTATTATGGTTTTAGTTAATCATTTACCTCAGTTTTTATCCCCCTTTGTGCATAACATGTTCTTGCAGCACTGGAATTATTGCGGTTGTTATCTTTAATGTGCCAATTAGACTTCAGTGTGATTTTCTATCTCTAATCAAAACATTCAAATAACGATTCAAGGTTTGTAAGTCTAAATGTGTGAGTCTCCTCCGTTATGTTTCTTAGAGAACAGAGGCGCCAACACTTTGTCAGTTTGTCAGTCTGAACATGGCTTTTGTTGGAGTGGATGAAATGCCAACTATCTTAAAACCCATTGTTTAGAAGAAGATGACACCTGCTGGGTTTGGGGATCCTGGCTTTCACTGTTCTGGCTTCCATTTACTCTCTGAAGAGCCTCCAACTTTTTAGGATAACCTACTAATAAGTCATGGAAAAAAGATCTAGTGTAGATTTTTTTTGCAAAATTGCCAGATCTTAGTTTCTATCAGCCAGTTTTAGGTTATGGCATTTTGAAATGATTCATTCACACCTAGCACTTAATCCTTTATTAAGTCTGACAGCCCTCAGGAGCTGAAGAACAAACATGTTAAAACATGATCAAAAGTTCACTGTCTAAAAATCTGTTTCCGGAGACAAAATTGTGTAAGATTAAAAATGAGGATTTCAGAATGTTTTGAAATACGTTTTATAACTCCATCATTTTTCAAAGTAAACCAATCTAATATCTGAATAATCTTTATATCTTCATTGTGATGCCCAAAGAAGTCAATGAAACGGACGGTGAACCTTTATCGCTGAGCAGGAGTGACGAGGCAGTCTCTCCGGAAAAACAGCGCAGCTCTAAGTTCCTGCTCACTGTCCAGTGTGTGCAGGTTGGAGCTGATGAGGAACAGGAAGTGACTGTAACGTCCATCTATAGCCAGAAAGGGGCAGTGCTGACCAAACACCCACTCTACCACGAGCTCCAGCTGACATTTTGAGGTTGTGCTGCCTGTGGAGGAAGTGAAAAATGCAGCTGCTACACAGAAAATATGCTTACATCATCACATAAAGAATGACAGGAATAAAAAAAGCCACAACGACAGAAAACAGCTCCAGCTGGATCGTACCTAGTGATCCTAGTTAACCCCAAGATTTGCTTCTGTATGTGAGGTATGTATGTATGATTGCAAATACATATGACAAAAGTAATTTTAAAACAGAAAAATCTGCCTTTACTATCATCTGGACGTCCGTTGTGCATATTTCAGTTAATTGGGCAACTGGATGACTCAAAGGACCCTGACTCTTAACCCACTAGATCTCATGTCTGTGTGTCATGTGCTTTTTTTCTGGGAGTGAGCCAGTATGTCAAGATCACCTCTAAGTGCTCGGAGACGTGACTTGACCCAAATATGAGTGTGCGAGTGCATTTAGACACTTCCCACTGTTACGGTGCCGCTGATGTTGGTCAGTGGACTCTGACCCACACAGCAGTAGCCATGTGAATCTCGTCAAGTGTTTGTGCAAGAGCGGCCAGAGAAGGACGGTCACTTCTCCCCCCTGTACAATGACAGCGGGTCCGATTCAGGAGCCACTGTGAGATTTGTGAGTACATTTCCACGTCTGATAGTGAGTGAAGGGACTACGCTGGTTTTTGAAGATGCCCTTGTTTGTTTCTTGAACTTTCTATCACCTGAATATTTAGAGAAAGAGCATAGGTTGGTCAGTGCCACGCTGGATTCTTCAGCAAGGAGTAAAAGGGACGTGAACCCCGTTGAGACGTGACTAATGACTAATTTAGTGGTACACTGGTGTGAACTGAAATAATTGTTTTTTTCCTTGACTCCCTTTGTTACAATAATGAAGTTGTCAGAGTTTACTGATTATGAGGAACTAACTCGTTTATTCTGCTAATAGTAGCACTGTGACAACATATTTGATTAAGTATTCTTGATATGAGTTGGAATGGACTACATTATGTGCATTTTACTATCCTTTTCTAAACTGTTGCTTAGTTAATCAGATTAGATCCTATAATCAAAATACAGGGTAAGTCTACAAAATATGTTGACTAACTCATCAAATTGAATAACTATAAGACTGGTAAAATGGCCCCAACCTTCATTAGCTAAGATGGGATGCTGCTTACTTCTCCTCTCCCAATTATTTAAGACGCTTAACAATACTTGAATAAGTTACTCAGATTTATCGGAGGCTGCGAAATTATTGCCGAAAGCCCGGCCGTCCTCCGACCAGCTCCTGAAAAAGCCGGGACAGAAAATCCCCACGCATGTGCTTCTTAATGAGTTTGTGATAATGCCCCCAGGAAAGGGCTGTAAAACCCCAGCCGTAATGATAACATTAATAGGTTAATTTGTTATCAAAGAACTACTGGTGGCAATGGCGAATGCTCTCCAGCCAATTTAATTCGGACCGCATAAACGTCCGGGGCAAGCCTAAACTTGAGAGATTAATGAGGCGGTGACGCAAGACTTCTGCCTTTTGTGCTTCCGTAGGTTTGACTCTCAGCGGAGGTGGAACTATCTCTTCAGACTGACATCATGGCTCTGCTCGTGCACGTGTTGGCCTGCGCCTTCGGCCTGGGCTCTTGGGTGGCGGTCAACGGCCTCTGGGTGGAGCTCCCCCTCATCGTCAACACTCTCCCCGAAGGCTGGGAGCTCCCTTCCTACCTGACGGTCATCATCCAGCTGGCCAACCTGGGACCTCTGCTGGTCACCCTCATGCACAAACTCTGCCCGGGCCGACTCAACGAGAGAGTGGTCATTTGCTCCATCCTCTCCATAGGAGTGCTGTCCTGCATCCTGCTGGCCTTCTTCTGGGACAAGACCACCGTCATAGCCGGGGCCTCGCACAGCACGGCCTTCTTCATCATCACCTTCTTCCTCTCCCTGGTGGACTGCACTTCCTCGGTTACCTTTCTTCCGTTCATGATGCAGCTTCCCGCAAAGTACATCACCACCTATTTCATCGGCGAGGGGCTCAGTGGTTTCATTCCGGGCGTGGTCGCTCTGGCACAGGGTGTCGGAATCGCCAAGTGCGTCAACTCCTCCCAGACCTCGGGAAACCACACGGACGAGCAGACGTGGTCCCTGCAGACGGAGTATCTCCCTTCCAACTTCTCCACGGAGGTGTTTTTCTTCTTCCTGGCAGCCATGATGTGCATAAGCCTGGGCGCCTTCGTGGCGCTGAACAGGCTCCCTCGGACGTTCGAGCTGTCCACCGAAAACCTGGTGCCGGACACGGCGGCGTCGGTCGCTTCCGGGCTGGACAACCCGGGGGCAGAGGCCGGCGGAGGTGGAGAGGGCCGACCGCGGGGGGACCCGGCCAAGAGCAAGCCACAGCTGGCCAATCCGGAACACTCTGTGTACCAGCTGGGCTTCATTTACCTCCTGGTGGTGTGGGTTAATGCCTCGACCAACGGCGTGCTGCCCTCCGTGCAGACGTACTCCTGCATGCCGTACGGGAACCTCGCCTATCACCTCTCCGCAGCCCTGGCCTCAGTGGCCAACCCGGTCGCCTGCACTATTGCAATGTTCTTCCAGAATAGGTAAAAATCCTACATGTCCCCTTGAGAAACCAGGGTAGAAATATTAGAGTTGTTCCACAAACGATACAGGGATTTTTAAGCAGGCTTTAGTCCCTTTGCTAATTTCCAGTGCTCATATCCTGGATTCCTCTAGGATGCTTCCACAAATGATGCAATGGGAACAAAACCACTGAAAACAAATTATATGGCACTGTGAAAATGTAGCCACAAAATATAGCTTTTCTCAGCTGTGTTCCCTTTCACTTCACATGTTTGGATAAGTCTAGAAAAACAAATTTCCCATGAGCTCATTAGCCCACTAGAAAAGGAGCTTTTACTGGCCAACCATGATGGCCTCCCCTGGTATGTTTATGGGTACCTGACTGCTGCTTCAAGAAAGCTAATTTAGCATTTGTTTTCTGCAGTCACTAAAATAAGTGGGTTAAACAAAAGGTACACTTCAATCAAGCCCCGCTTTTGAAAAAAAACACAAAAGAGGTTATCATTCATCTGTATATAGTCTAGCTTTTTGTGGTTGTGGAATAAAGAGATGGCGTCTGACAGAGCCCTTCTGTGTCCAGATCCCCGGTCTTTCTCGGGGTGCTGACCATGCTGGGGACGGGCTTCGGCGGCTACAACATGGCCATGGCGGCCATGAGCCCGTGTCCGCTGCTTCAGGGAACTGCGGCGGGAGAGGCAATTATTGTGAGTGAAACATGAACATGTTCTGTACCAGAGGCGTGGCGTTATTTGTGGTTTTATCAAAAGAAGTGTCAAAGTTCAACTCATGACTTAACATTCCCAACCACTGATGAGGTAACTTATTTACACTTTTGACGAGATGTTTTTTTCTTTTAAAGACCTATATGATGTTATTTTCTCACATTATCTGCCAGATAAGAAAAGCAGTCCATAACGTTCTTTTCTTTTTTACCCCCCCCTCCTCCCCAGGTGATGTCATGGCTCTTGTTTACGGGAACGCTGTCTTACGTGAAGGTGATGGTTGGAGTTATCCTGAGGGACCACAGCCACAGCGCCCTGGTCTGGTGTGGAGCCGCGGGACAGATGGGCTCTCTGGTGGGCTCCGTCACCATGTTCCCTCTGGTCAACGTCTACCAGCTGTTTAAGTCAGGAGACTTCTGCAACACTCAGTGTCCTTTGTGACAGCCGGGGGGAGGATCCAGTGCTGAAACAACCGAATTCAATTTACACGTGTATGCTTATTTAATCCTTTGCTGAAGTTGAATAAAAACACTTGATACAACTCTTGATTTTTTTCCTGGATAGGGTAATCTTTTATGTAGCAGAGAGAACCAGAAATTAAGAAGCCCATCGGGCTCTGACCTTTGTACATTCACAATAAAGTAACCTTTTGTTCCTCTGATACATCTCTGAACATATTAATCAGAATAAAAGCTCCCCTTAAGGGAACAATATGTATGAAATATCATGTACTGCCAAAAGACATGCCCCATTCATTACAACGGGTTAGGGTTAGGTTAGGTTACACATGTTTCTGGTTATAAGAAAACTATATGACAATAAAATATTTATATGAAACAAAATATGATTGAATAATACTTAAGTATTTCCAAAGTGGGAAATCTTTTTGGAGCATAAGAATTGCTCTCTTAAGGAACTACTTCTAAAACATTTTTAACACAGTGGAGCTGAAGAAGCCTCTGACTGAACATAGTTTATTGTTAGACGACTTTTTCATTTGAACAATGAAAGCTTTTTCTGAAGTCTTTCCCATTGCATTGAGCAGACTTTTTAAAATGGGATTTTCTGTTTCTTTGTGACACTGGCTCTGTTGCTGCATTCTGAATAGAAGGACAGGAAGCATATTACAGACTTCACTACAGATTTTAAAAAGTGGAGCATCTTGGAGCAAACACTGAGAGACCAAAGTATGATGAAAATGTCTGCTTTACTTAGGCTCTGGGTTGCACTTCTATGTCAGGCTGTTGTCCAGATTAACACCAGATATTTACCACTCTCTGCCACGTCCACCTTTTCTCCTATGTATTTAAAAAAAAAAATTCACACATTCCTGAGCTATGTAAAAGGCACAATCATGTTGTTTGTCTTGCTTAAGACAAGTTAATTCATCCCACACTGACACAGTTCTTGTGTGTAATTGAAACATCCCACAACTACATCTGAGCATATAAATAAATAGGTAAAACCAAAAAAAACAAAAAACTAAACCTTATTCATGTTAAAACATTCTCTAACACACTCACAAAAAGAAAAGCTCCCCAGCTGATAGACTATTATTAAATTACAATTATGAGCTGGCAATCTTCTAAGCTGTTGAATTTATTTTCTCTTCTGTGTAACCTTGTGATTTTGACATATTTGCATTTTAGAGTTTGTTTTTGTTCCGAGTCCATGATAATATCCCATTTTTTCAGATGTGTTGCTGTAATCATATTCAGCCAATTGTTTTTCATCTGTTAAATGTCTCACTTTCAGTATTTTATAATGTTTCTATGTACTACTGTAAATTAAAATATTGATTTGTGGAAAACTGTTGCATTTAATCAATGTCATGTTTAACACTGGGTTGTAAGTAGATTACTTTCCAGCTTTTTAAGATGTATTTTGTTAGAGTGCATTGCACCAGTACTTGTACTAAAATGGAAACTCATTTGGCCACTAGATGTCTGCAACACACTTCTTAAACATGTAGGTCCACAAACTGAACACACATTGTCCTCCATGTGAAATATGGTCATACCATGTAGGAGTAAAAAAAAAAAGAAAAGGGCATCAAATTTCCTATGCAGATTTATTTTTTTCCAGTGCCATTTTGAGGTGCAACTTTTTTCATTTGACTCTGACAGACTCATCTCAAGATGCCAGCATCTGTTAAAGTGCAGATTAAAATACTACATAATAGATGACCCGTACGACTTGTGGCCTTCTTGGAAACGGCAGTGTGTTGTAAACAGCTAATCCTTTTAAACATCTCTGAGGGTTTTAAAGGTCTATAGACATATAACAAGCACATACTGCAGAAAATAATAATTATTAAATAAATTATACTGATGATTAATTGGAGCAGAAACAACATTTTCTTCCTGGTCTTTCTTATTAATCATTTCTACCCCTCAGGTTAAACCTATTAGTGTGTCTTACCTTAGGCTGGTAACAGCTGCACGATAGTACCTATGTAGAGAAAGAAGACAAACCAGCACCACTCGGATCAACTGAAACACTGATATAGTCATCACAATAAAAAAAAAAACGCAATGATTTCACACATTTATTATAGATTATATCTTGCCAGGAGACCATTCTAATACGTACTGAATGCTCTGTCAGTAAAGAAACAGCCAGTTGTTTAAAACAGGGAAAGTGTAAAGAAAGACATGGATAAACTGAGATAAACAGCCTCACGAAACCAGAGCTGCATTGATCCCATGAAATGTCTGCCCAAAGCCCCCATCATCCCTATCAAAGATGCTGCTGCACATCCTCAGAGGAGGACAGAGGTCATCCATGGGAACCAGAGAGTGGTTTCCCGTCAGCAGCTGTTCCTCCTCTCTGCCCCCCACGCCCTTCAGAAGGATGGGTAGAGGTTCCCTGGCCCCCGGTCTGTGGGGAAGCACGGGGATGAGGATGAGGAGGAGGAGGAGGAGGAGGAGGAGGAGGAGGAGGGGAAGGAGGGCTCTAATTACTTAGGCTCAGCGGGGGGACGGTGGCTGTTGCTCCTGCCGCTGGTCACTTGGGAGCTTCCCTGACCCCAACACTGAGTAAAAACAAAAAGATAAGGAAGGAAAAAATGGGGCCACAATTAGCCCTATGTAGCCTCCAGGGCGCAGGATCAGTGGAGGAGAAGCACAGATGGGACTTTCTCACTTGGATTTTATGAATCCACATTGCAATACGTGTAAGTCAGGCTGAAATCATTGCACATGCTTGCCGATGCAAACGTGCACAGTGGGTTTTTGGGCAAAACCGGTCGCCTTTGTGCTGAACTAGATAATCTCAGGGTAAAAGTAGGAGTGTTCACCTTAATACAGCCAATGCTGCTCCTCTGTGCTGAACATGACCTTGAATTCTTGCATGCAATCAAAGGGATTTTCTCTATGCTTGATTAGCTAAATTCCTTGATTGGCTCGGGGCTTTTGTGACGGGACATAACAAAGCAGCAAAGAGAAACTGTATCATTTTCCTTGGAGTGTCAGATGGTCCCAGCGCTCCTCCAGCTGGTCAGGAGGGGCCGTGGCCACCTGGACGCTGCGTCCCGGTCCTGTGAGATCCTGCAGTCTCCTCCGCCATGTGAAGACTCCGCTTACTACGCCACTGAGAAGTCCATCTGCTCAGGTCGACACCTCCCAAAGAGGCCCCCAACACACACACACACACACACACGCACACACACACACACACACACACACACACACACACACACACACACACACACACACACACACACACACACACACACACACACACACACACACACACACACACACACACACACACACACACACACACTAACACACACACACACACACACACACACACACACACACACACACACACACACACACACACACACACACACACACACACACACACACACACACACACAACATCACCACAACTCCCTCTTGGCTCCCCTCCCTCCCCTCCCTTCCTCCAGCCGGCCACTGTGCCTCTCAACTAAATGAGCAGCGTGTCAAATGGAAGGAGGATTTACCCTTCCTTTAACTGGATAAGAGAATGAATTCGCAGCCCAGCAATGCAATGAACGGATGAACCCACCTGCAGTTCTGCAGCGCGGCTGCTGAATCGACAGATAAGTCACCTGTGTCTGACTTTGCTCGATCCTCTTTCTGAGGAGCGCTCGCGGGGTTCGCCGAGGATGACGTTAGCCTCTGACTGAAGAGCAAGACCCCACGGCGGGAGCGTGAACTGTTTTCTGTTACCGATGTCCCAAAAAAAAAAAACGAAAAACAAAGCACGCAGGCAGAGTTGAGATTCGCTCGGATGTACCCGGAGGCCCACATATTTTGGCAGCTGATGTGCAGGTGAACAGCTTGTGGGTAAACTATCTGCTGATGCATGCAGACGAGCACAGCTCAGACAGCGTCTCCCTGCCTCTCTGCCATCAATTTCCACACACTCTCGCTTTTAATAAACGCCGTCCATTTCCCCGAGATTAGACGTGACAGCCCTGTGTCATTTCACTATAGCGTCTGGGAGCAGACAGTGATGCGCACGGGCCCACTCCTCGTTTTCTATCAGCAGGTATTGATGTTGCTTTAATGAAGTGCCTGGCACTCCACCCTAGGATGAGACAAGTCTGTCAGCATATGTAAATGCTTCCTGCCTGTCATTGTTGTGGGGGGGTTCAGCATGGGTCAGCACAGATTCCCCCTCTGGGAACCCTTTGTTCTGGAGCCCGACTGTGCCACATGAGGGGGACCAATTACAGAGCCGCACAGCAGGACGGGGGTGCAAACTTGTTACACTGCTGCAGCGAGCTAATTATTACCTCAACACCGTGGGTAGCATGGAGCCAATGTGGCAGGGGCGGGCCACAAAAAGCAGGGCTGTGTGCGCGGATTCCCCGAATAAACAGTGTCAGCGCAGGACAAAACATCTCCTAATCAATTTTATCTCCTAAACGCGCGATAAGAGTCTAGGGAAAGGGTGTCTTAAACGTTCGACCAGGAACGGATACCGAACTAATTAAAATCCCAACAGAGCCTCTTCGCAATGCCAATGTCAATGTGGTCTGTGCAACAGACTGCCCACCACATAACCTTGATTCGGTGTCAAGAAGTGATTTATGAAAATGCGCGCTGCCCTCTCTGTCTGTTGTGAGACCCAACTGGACCTGAGGTGTTGACACAAAGCCCATATGGCCCGACAAACATGCTCCCATGAATTATCATTCATATCAGCTCACTGGGTTCTGGTTCCCAGTTGCTGATGATGAGATACTGGCAGCTGGCAACTCGTCCAGGAGCGAGGGGGGATTGGCCAGGGTTTCCAATGAGACAATTTCAGTGGACATCCAAAAAAGAATCTGATACCGGTGACTCCTGTATGTGATGTGAAAAGAAAAAAATATGTATAGAAACACCTGGGTTTTCTTTTTGGAGGGTAAAGTGTGGGGTGTGTTTTAGGACAAAACACCTAACACACCTCTAGATGCACATAGGCGCTTGTCTTGTTTCAACATTAGCTCTGTGCTCCTGCACCGGGCCATTCATCTCCTTCTCCCCACCCCCAGTGACCAGTTTGGCCCAGCTGCTAGGGGCTACCAGTCCCCCTTCGTGTGTGGGGCCAGTCAAGTGGAAAATGGCTGCCACTGAGAGAGCCCACTTTAGAGAGCCATCATCTTTTGAAGGGACATGATGGCCTTTGACAGCCACAGTGTTAACACGGAGCCCACGCGAACACAGCACTGCTATTATCTTGTTTACTAAAGCAAAAAAGGAGGAGAAAGGGGATCAAGGGGAGACTCCGCTGGTGGATGTTTGGATCCGGAGCTCGCAGGAAGCTCGTCAGTGTCCCGCCGTAGCATTGTGGGGAAACATGACAAGGGATCACTCGCAGCCAGGTGGAGATTGCATTTCAAGATGTCAGCTGGGCTTTTTACTGAGCAAGCCGCTCAGTGTGAGTGTGTGTGTTTGTTATTGTTAGCCATGTGTCCTTCCCCGGGCCCAATGCGATTACCATCGAACTGCATTCCAGTTCCTGTCCATGCGGCTGCTTAAATAAGTCCTGCACTTAACATTTTTTTCACATTTGAAAAAACGCAGAGCCGCTCAGGGGCTTATTTTTTACTCCCCCTCACAGCAGTTCATTTATTTGTTGCAGTCATCTGTTGAAGGTCTACATATATTTCAACGATTTGATTTAAAACTTTACCTTTTGGTTGATGAAATACATCCATTTATTCATTCATTCATTTAGCTTTTCTGGAGCCAGACCTTCTTATAAACCTTTTAATTGATCTTAATCAACACTTCATCAGGATTTCTGAATGCCTTTCAAAGGTTTTCTTTGATCTTTGGCCACTTTTTACATTAGTTGTCAGTCCGTTCCTGTGTGCCAGATTACACAAGAGCTGGAGTGCAAATGAGTGTCAACAGGTTTTATTGAGTGGTGAGTCCTCCCATGAGCCTGAGCAGAACAAAAGCCAGCCAAGGTCTAAAGAAGAGCTTTGGAATATTGCTTAAGAAGCCTGAATAACTGGAGATGAGGCAAGCTTTCAGGCTTGTAAAGACTGTACATGTTTTTGCATTACATTACATCTTAACCCTCTCTTACTACCAATTACTTCCTGTTTCCTTGATCCTAAATAACTGCTAAAGACTTTGGATCTGCTATATAGGTCAGCAACACTTTGAACTTTCCTTTTTCAAAAAGACCTGCAATGTTATTTATTCCTCTAATACATTCTGTGATCTCACTGATGCTGTGAATGCCAAGAAATTCATACTTCTTTCCTAAATAATATTCTTTTTTCTCAAATCTGATCTCAAATCGTACAAAAAATATTTGTCGGACATTTGCCAGATGCTTTTTTAGATCATATTCTTTCATTAATTACTTTTCTTTTTCATTACCTTTATTTTGTTGTGGTTGTAGCTGGTCTGTTGCACTCAAACCTGGACAGCCACTGACAGGACCCAAATTGGTATTGGTGCAGGACACCACAGGACATGGATATGAGTTCATGCTCCATGCATCAAAAGGTCCAGAAACCTGTTCAGATGACATGCGTATGTTAAGCATGACTGAAAGGCAGAAATCTCAGCTTTTAGTTTGCTGGTGGCAGCTGCAGAGATGACGCCCCGTTGACCTCTTTGCAATTCGTGCAGTCCAGTTTATACACGCGTCCGATAAAAGGTGACAGTATTTTATCCGGCTCTGCTCCAGCTGGCTCCCCTCCAACGCCGGCTGACCGCTGAGGCCCGGCTGTAGCCTGACCGGGCCGCTCACACAGCTCCGGCACATGTTGCTGCAGGACACACGTGGAGCGCCCCGACGAGCAACAGTGATTTTAACTGCAACAAATGGCCGAGGTGTGTCATTACGCAGATTTTTGGTGAGGGGATCATTACCTGCCACAGATGCCAGTGTTGTTTTGTGTCTCCGTTTGTCCCGAGGCGAGCAAGCCACGATACTTGAAAAGAGCAGAAGGTGGCTTTGTGCAGACGCACACCTGATCTTAGCAATCAATTGGCAGCTCCGCGCTCACACAAGTCTCCCCGGCTCAGCCTCAAGGCCGTCCATCTGTTGCTGGGAGGAAGTGCGACTGCGGGTGAATGTGCTCGGTTACAAGTCCGCATCTATTCGTGTGCACATGTGTGTGTTTGACGTGGGAGGCTGCAGAAAATATGTGATTTGCAGCTCTGCACCCGCTGACACGTCTACTCCCAGAGGTGTGGGCCTCTCACTTTCTCGGCATCCGTCAAACTGATATTTAAAGTGGGAAAGTGTGGCAAAGAAATGCAATAAAAAGCTCGACCTGTAATTAGTAAAAACAGAGGTAGCATTAGAGAGATGGAGGATGGGATTGGGTGGGGTGGGGGGTGGATGGCACCACTTGGGTCTGTACACTCTAATAAAATTAGCATAGTGCAGCTTTGATCTTCTCCATTACCAGCTGTGGAATTATACATGAAGTGAAAAAAAAACGAGGTAAAAAGGTCAAAAAGATATTATCTCTCTCTAAAAGACTGTAATGTACAATGTTGATTTTTATTTCTTGCTGAGTCTTTATAAAATGGCTCTGCGTGAGCAGCATGCTGTGAGTTGCATTTGGTGCTTACAGTGAATGCCTTCAGCAGTAAACACGCGTATGTGTGAGGGGGAATTATTTCGACTGAGTCCCTGGGCAAAGTGGTAAGAAAGGCTGAGTTTTGAATGAAACAGTGAGTAAGAAAAGCATTCAAGTACATTATTGCTATTCTACATTTGAAGGGGGACAAAATTGGGATGGAGGGATTAGCTTGACATTTGGTTTGTCTGGACTTTTGGTACTTTACATTTTGGTGTGGAGTAAAATTTTATGGATGCTCAAACATTTGGAGAAGTCACATGAGCTTTTATGGTGTTTATTTTTTAAATTCAGAAACGGCAAAAAGAAAGGGTGAACCATTGTATTTATGTCTACTGAAATAAACTATTCTCTAAAAAAAATCGATTCTATTGTATTGTATCTTATATATATACATTTAGAAAGAGTGTGGAACACAGCAGATTTAACAACAAATGAAAATTAAGCCAAACCGATAAATGTTTGACAACTTCCCTCAATTAAAAAAAAAAAGCATAAGGGCATATTTTACTTTTTCAAGTGAATTCATTTGATGCCATTATGTTGAGTGTAGAGGCTTTTCCTTTGTCTGGTTGTCTTTGACGGGTCACCATGTTTCTCAGCTATATATTACACTGAAGAATATCTTTTTTCCAAAGAGCTCTTTGGAATGGGATTTTTGATACCACTGACCTTGCCGATATTGAACCTCACCGATAGATGTTTGATACATAACACGATCCAGAGCTGCTCTGTTGAGTCTGTCATATTTGATGTACATAATAGATCGGGTACTGATTAATAATTCATCGAAAGCCAAAAAGAAACATGTGTGGCACTGTTGCTTTGTTTTTCTGCTCTGTGTTGAAAATTGGGATGGTTAGATGAGCTTTATGTTTTTATGGTAATTTGTATTTGTTTTCATTCGATAGCTTGCTGTTAGATAGCATGGGCGTTTTTTTTTAAAAAGAAAATTGAGAGTTACAGGCCACTGATGTACTCTTGCCGATGCTGCATCTTTTTAGTTGAAAAAAAAAGTGCAATGCTTAAGTGTCCAATCCTCTTCCTGTATGCTCCAACATTTCCGTGATTTAGTTGATCATGGGGATTTGTTACTAAAGAGAATGTCATATGCTAAGTTAACCTCTGCATGCCACGCTGGCTCGCTGCCACTTGTGAAAGGACACCAACACAGACACACTCTCTGTGATGACGACAACTGGCAAAGTCCCCAACCTTTAGAACAACTCGAGCTGCCGCTGGATGGACGTGATGGTGTGAGTGCACTCAATAAATCTGCGCGGGTCCGATTCAGACTCCCACACATGGCCATTCAGTGTCCTTGAAAGCAGCTAACGCCATAACAGCTCAGGAAACACAAGATCCATCTGCTCCGCCACAAGTCAATGAGTCACTGAGAGCACTTCCAATTGTGCGGATGGCGGCTGATGTCCATTTCATAAATATATTGAGCAAAAATACTCACATATCATTTGAATCCTGAACTTGTCTTTTCATTGCACTGCATATCTGTGAGGACAGCCAACAATCCCATTGAGAAATTAGTAGGGTCCCCTGTGCTTTCCTCTCCTTTAATGAATAATTCAGCTGTCAGGGTGAAAGCAGGGCAAGGAGACCTTGTCAGTGGCGACTGACTCAGCACTCTGTGGCCTAAGGGGTGACACTAAACCTGAGAATTGCATCCTGTACCCTTCATACTACATCGCAGTGCTACAGCACGTCTCTTGTGTTGGAGGCCACGCGAGCTTCCTAATGAAGCAGAAATACAGAGGAGAACAGGATGCTTTGTTTGGTATGCATCTGTTAATGACCAGGGTCAGCGAAAGTTTCTGCCTTTTAACATTCAATTAGCCCAGTCTGGAAGTGGTGGAAGAAGTTTAGGAGCTAATACCACACTGTGGAAAACATTGAGATCATGTCCTGTGTTTGCCAGTTGAAATTCTGTGAATATAAGAAAATGCACAAGTACAACAATTATTAAATAAGTACTCTTATGCTAATGGTGTGGATTCAACTTTACTTTATCTTGAATTCATTTAAGTATGGGATTGTTTGCAGTTTGCAGCCATGAAGCTTAAATGGAATTCTTGTTAGTCAGGAGTATTATATCAACCTTTAACATAGAAATGAAAAGACAGCCAAATAAGGAATAAGTCCTAATTTTGGTCCCAGAAAAAAAATCATATGGCTTATTATACATTTATGAAATTGAATCCTTCCAATCTATCATCTTTTTTTTTAAACTGTCAAACACAGATAAAGGAATGTAAAAATTCTTAGTGCAAAAGTTGCTCAGAGCATTTCAACATTTTGTGTACTCACATATTGGGTCCAGCAGCTGCTGTGACTCTATTGTATACAAACTCTCAGCAAAATAGCATGGTCGGATCACAGCTGAGCAGATGGTTGTGCGGAGTCTAGCTGTGCATTCGTGGTAGATTGCAAGCTTGTTTGTGACATTCTCTGCTGAAAAAGCTTTTAAACAAAGCCCCCAACCTTCTACACTTGGAGCGCTGAAAAAAGAACTGCCATCATCTGAAATAAATAGAAAAATATTATCAAGTGGAAAAAATAAATACACTGACCGATAAAGGCTTTTTAAAATAAATAACTTACATATGCAATACTTCATTTATGGAATTTTTTATCCACAAATTGCAGTGCAACAGACGGATAAAGAGGCTTTAAAACTGCAGTTAGTTAATTAGGGTACCAGCACATTATAGATGGTCTTCAATGTTGTAAAACTAAAATGTTACAAAAACTATCAGATGGATAATCATGACATTTTCTACAAGCCTTCACAGTCCTTTGAGGACAAATCCTAATGACTTTGGTGGTGTCCTGATTCTACCTTCAGGGTTTTTGGGAGCTCAGCATTTTACATATTCTGTGAAATATAAAATTGAGGAATTGATCATCGTATTATTTTTGAGATCCATCTATCACAAAGTATTATTAGTAAAAAAAAACTAAACCTTTGGGATTTTCCTTTGCCTTTTTCCCTTCCTAACGGTCACATCTGAGCCATGAGTTCTACCTGCACCAATTCCATTTCAGGTTTTCTTTTAATTTTTTCTGTTTTTTTAAATGTTTTTTTTAACCTCCATTCCACTATCTTCACACAAATCCCAGCAAAACCCAGTATACATAATTTGCCCTTCCAGTCTGCTCGTAACCTGCTGAAAACCCGTGACCTGTTTCCTGCCCGCCTGCTCAATCTGGTCGCCTGCAATCTCCAAACAAGCCGTGGTGCACCAGCTCAGGTTCCAAGCCATCTCACTTTGAACAAATGCTTTCAAACGGGGCCCTCATTGCATTCCGGTGTCACTGCTGACCCCCTTATGCCACCGATAGTCTCTGAACTGACAAGGAGGGTCGCAACAGAGGTAAAAGAGGTTAGTGCAAGAGCGAGACAGCATTGCAAACCAATATTGTTGCAGTCGCTCAGAAGACTCTGCGTGACCGGGTCGGTGTGTGTGAGCACATACCGATGAGGGGCTGAACATGTTTGGCATGTGTGAATTACCACTGAGGAACAGCGGCAGGTTAACAGGAGTGTCTGTTTTTTGCCGATAAGCTGTAACCAAAAAGTGAAAAGGTCTAAAGATGAATTCTTTCCATTGACATGTAGCGGTTCTGGAAGGCAAACAGACTTTCTTTTTTGATAGCAATCTGGGAAGCTGTAGGCTGTAGTGTAATGACAATGCATCTGAGGGAAACGCCTAATGTTTATCAATCTCCAGTGAAGCCGGCGGACATCCAGGTAATAGATATGTGAGGCAGGACTTCCTTTTCTGTGCGCTGCTCATTGTGAGAACGCTGATGAATATAAAACAGTAAAAATGGTATGCGAATCAAAGCTGATGGCTCTAAGATTCTATCTTAGCCGATTCTATCTGCTCCACGAATCTGCTGGTAGCCACAGATGGCTTAAACTACACCAGCAGGTACCACAGAAATGAAAACTAACAGCTATTAGTACCAAAAAGTTTCTGGAATGAGAATATGGTCCTTGCCTGTTGGCGCAAATTAACTGAAAGTTGCACCCTTCCAAAAAAAGCTTTTGTTGTTCAATACACACACATCTCATAAAACTTGTGCTTTGGGTTTAGTGTACATAACTACAAGCTAATAACACATTAAGATATGTCTGGATGGATCAGGCTAACACACTGACAAAGACACGCAACTTTCCACACAGATCTTTTCAATATTGTCATCTTTTTTTCGCTTTTGAAAAAGCAGATTTCAGCAGACCTAATTTATTTTCTTTTGGTGCACAATGTCTGTTCCCGGCATTCATAGTTAGTGAAGGAGGAATAAAGCATTTCAGCTCATTCACAAATTATGATTTCGAAATGCAGGGCACATGAACCTCCCCTGGGTCCTATGCATTTGCCCCCTGTGGTCCAAAGAGCTCTAAGCAGACATCTGTTTTACTCTGGAAACAACCTTTGATCTCAGGAGGAAAGCTTGCTGTCAAATTAACGAAGAAATGGATCATTGCAGACACAGAGTGAAACTGTTTTCTTGATATTGATCGGTCAAAATTGTGAGGTTAAGAATGACTCACACAGGAAATATGACACAGTATGACCCTCGGCGGGTCCATTAGATCTGTGCCTGCTGTCACGGTGCATAACTGCTGACATACATACAGGCTGCCGTAGTCTGTACTTTACAAGTCCTATGGTAATGACACATCCTGTTATTGTTGTCTATAATCTAGCTTCCATCAAGTCGTATGAAAATCACAGTGTTTTCTTGGATCTTCAAACATATTTCAGACTATAGTAAATGTAGTTTATTTTCAAACTATGTTAAAATGGTTCCCATTTTGAATTGTTTTGAAGTGCAGGTTTAAACTTTAAGAATTTAGGAAAGATGCCTTTTCAATTGTATACACAGGGGTTATAGAGCGAAGACCTGATGTAATCAGCTGCATGATGATGTCAACTGAACTCTAATCCAAACCACCTGTAAAGCCTTCGCAGCCTTTGCAGAGTGAGATAAATAAAATAAAAAATCCACAGGGTTGACGTGTTGGTGTGTGTTGAAATCTCCACGGTATCATGACTAGTACATCATATACCCATTTGTGCTATCCTAAACCAGTGTTATTTTCTGATTCTAACCAGTTTGATTGATTGATTGTCTAAGTCTATTTCTCTCTTTTAACAATCCATCAATGTATGTATGACTCAGACAAGGTTTATCTTCTGGCCATCTGGCCATCCATGCAGTGCATGTACTTGCTTATCATATGTGGAGATTATACCCGGAACAAAGCTCATCTTATCATAGGCAGGATTTTACGGCTTCATAAATAAACAATAATGCCAGGGTTATCTCTACATTCAGGCTACAAGAAATATCACACTATGTATGTACGTACATATAATGATCCAAAAATATAGACTGACCTGTTCTGACCCCAATGGGAAGATTCCAGCCTGGATACCTAATATTACTTGGAAAATCGAAATGTTTTATATAGAAAGTAGATGAGATAATGGACCACCCATATTTAATGCCTCTGCTGATCTCTACTGTATAGATCTGATTTGTGTTGTTCATGTGTAAAGAGGAAGTGAAGTGATGCTTTAAGTCATGTCAACATGCACATGGACGCTTCAACAGTTCTCTCATTCTTTAACTTTGGATAGAGGACTTGACAATCGTCGTGAGCACAATTTGTCATCAGCAAAAAGCAATCACACTACCATCCATCACATGAGAGAGGCATAGTGCCAATCATCGCTGAGGTACAGAGAAAAATTAAGCGACAACAGCTTTCTTCCAGACATAAAAAAGTCTTTTATTGAGAATTCAAACAGGTGTCATACTGGTTTCTGAAAGGCAAAACAAATGACAGGCTACTGAGCCGTAAATAGCACAGCAGACGATGGGAGATTGGCCATATGTCCACTGTGTGTGTATGTGTGTATGTGCGTGTGTGTGAGCGCCAGCTACACTGGCTTGGTTTGAGATTGGATTCTTTTGGGAACGTCCTAGTAAAAGCTCCTCTGGGATGGAGAGAGATTCAGCTACAACATCTATTCACTCAATTTTGGTCAGCTGAGGCATTTCCAAACTGTGGCTTCCTCCTCTGAGGTTTGCATTTATTGAAATGGCCATTTAGCTGACTGTTACAGTACATGTCACCACAAAGCAACCCTTGGAAACCTCGCCAGAAACGAATGTCAAGCAGCAATTGGCAAAATGTGACATCGGTTTAAGCTGAATATTTCCACACCGCATTAGCCCTCCTCATGTCCCCGCTGCAGTCAGTACCAAAAGAGTTCAGGTTCTCAGTGTGCATGTGCATGGGTGCAAGCCAAGGAGAGGGCGTTCTCTGAGGAGCACACAGCTCCATCTGGGCCAAAGTAATTGGTCTGCTATTCATATTCAGCAGTGTAATAGCCTCTAGCTATTCACACAGTCACACATGAACTAGTTACACTGAGAGCAATCAAAGGATGGGTTGACCTGAGTGTCAGTTTTTCAGGAGGGGTTACCGAGACAACAAGGAGGAGAATCCAACCTGTTTAGACTGGATGCATGAGAAAATACATCATTTCCCTGTCAAACGTTTTACACAAGATTTTAGTTGGAAGCATTTAGGAGGAGAACTGCAGGATTGCAGGAGGTTTTCAAACATGAAGGTGAAAACTGGTGATTTGCAGCCAGTCAGGGAATCTTGCATCATGATGAGCTGCCATTAATAGAACCTGCTGCACTTGGAGTGAAAAAAAAAAAAATCTGCCCTCCTTTTCGTGGAAAAAAGGCCGGCAACAACCCCACACGCTGACATGCAAGCACTGAATCATCAGAAGCTTTGGCAGAGTCTGTTTAAGTGTTGCTATCCGGGGTAAGTAGGTGTGTTAAAGCGCCAAAAGATGAGCGCGCGCTCACTGTCTGTGTGCATAAAGCCGTCCTTTTTAACCGCGGAACAGACAGAACGAGCTGAAAGCGGGTCCGCCGACGTTTCCAACAATTACTCACCTCCAGCAGGGCAGCGAAGCGTCCAGCCCCCCTGCTGTAAAGGTAAGCTGCGGCTGGTGTCTCGCTCCATGTAAAAACACCTATAATTACCTGTGTAATGGAAGAAAACACCCTCCATCATCTGATCATTCCTCAACAAGATAAATATGGTGGTCAGGGCATTCAGAGACAAATGCCATCCTCTTGGTGACAAGGGGTTTTGAGTGGAGTATTTATCATGGTTTGAAGTGGTGTCTGAGTCTAACCAAAGTACTGATTATTCAGAGTGAAGAGGAGCTGCCAGCCCATTACCTCCCAGAAAATAACAATGTGAACACCCGCCTCCCCGGTCTTTCCCAATGTAGTCTGTCACAGCTTGTCAGCTGCAGCACCATTCATTCAATCTCAACAAGCACTGAGCTCCAGGATTCATTCCTTGTCCTGCACTATCTCTCCCTCCTCTTAGCCTCAATCTCTCCACGCTGCCGCACATTACCTCCCAGTGTCTTGCAGGTTGGACCCCCCCCCCCCCCCCCTCATCTGCACCCACCCACCCTGCTTCAGCCCCACCCCACTCGCTCACTTCCTCCCATTTTGCAAGCCTCCGCTGCTCCACCCCTCCACCCTACTTGGTCCTGATGAGCCTTTGTGAGATTCAAGCAGATGGATGGGGAACAAAGGGGTGAGAGGGGGCCCCCTCTGCCTGTCCCTCTTGTATCACTGCCAACCAGGCTCTGGGTAATCTTCTCAAGCTTTCACGGCAAAGCAATGAATAACCTCAGCCTCCACTCTGAGACCCAGGCTCCACCACAGCCCCCCCCCCCCCCCCCCCCCCCCCCCCCCCCCCCCCCCCCCCCCCCTTATCTCACCCTCTGCAGACTCGCCAGGGCCGGCTGCTCCCCGGATAGCATCTCTCACCCTTGCTTTCTACTCACTGTCTCTGCCCTCCACACCCAATCAGTTTTTTTTTTGTTTCTTAGGGCGTGTTACAAGGCCCAGAGATTAATTGGGGCTGTGGCTGGATGACATCTGGTCCCAGCTTCATAAAAGTCTGGGTCCTTGAGGTCTACTGGGTTTATAATGAAGTGTATATAAGTCCATTTTCACATCAACAGAGCGTTAATCAGACCTTTTCAAATGGCCATTTCAACACTTATTCTGGGGCAGGTTTAAATTTATTACCAGAACTGCCGGCATAAATTGTGCTTTCTCATAAATCTATCAACACATTTCTTCTTTGACTTAAGGGATGAGCCTTGAGATTAACTTTCTCTAATGACACAAATTTATAATGAATCAGATCTTTGTAAACTCTCTGTGGTTATCATTGGTGGACACAATTAATTTCTTTGTGCGACCTAGTATTCTCCCCAAAAGGAAGGACTGATCTGATTGTAGTAGACCTGGGAATTTACCAAATATTATCTTTAAGGCTGATGGCTTGTGGGCAGGGATCCTTGCAAACTACGAAATACTTTCTGGAAACAAAAGTAAAACTTCACAAAGCAGATTGCCTGGTTATACGTCTAAGTGGGTTTTTTAAGGGAAAATGAAGGTGTTGAAGACCCAAATTAGCTGTCTTTTTGTATGTGGTCAGGTTACTGCTGACAGTTTTTTTGTTTCACTAAAACATTTGTAATGGGAATTGTTCAACAATAATTTTGGCTCTAAAGAACCTAACAAAGCCTACACAGGGTGTACCATAAATACGCATTTCCGACTGGATTCCAGTTGTATTGGGTCCAGCTATTCATTTGACTCCTGTTTCTTTATTTGTTTTGGACATCTTTAAAAAGTAAATTTAGACTTCTTACTGAATCTGTTTGTGCAAGAGATTGCACAATATCCACTTCCCATTTCAGACAAAATGTCTGTGTTTTGAGCCATACAAACAGTCCGTAGAAACTGAGACTGCTGTCTTTTTACCTCCTCCAGAATCACCATGAAGTTGAAATCACAGTCCTCTTGGATAGTCATATAATAAATAAAAACATTAGAAAGTAAGGATGTACCATATTAAAGTTCCATATAAACCAGCTGAGTGTATATTTACAGTCCATGTACACAATTGAACAAAACAAATAGTTTCCATTTATCAAATTGTTGGCTTTATTTTTTTTCTGAAGATATTAATGAGCAAAAATAAACTAGCATAAAGCCCCATTCTTTAAAACGCAATGACCCGCAGACCATAATTATATAAGAATCTGCTTCTGGTGTAGCCATATAACAGGTCAATTGACTCACACTTCCGAGTGAATCATTAGACTTGGAGAGAGAAGCTGAAAAGAGCTCCCTGCTTGTGCCTCCACAGCAAAACCAATCCACCTGTTCTGCTTTACAGGAACAGCTCAGCCACTCCACGGCTTCCTTGCATGGCCCTGTTAAAATATTGAGCATGTACTTAAGTGCTATTTGGCCAAGTGTCATTTAGGCTGAGGGCCTCTCCATCCACAAAAGACGTCTTGAAGTGACTGGATCTGAGCTGGTAGAGAACCACAGAGGAATACTCAGGTGTTGAATTATTTACTTGTGATGAAATATTTACACCTTTGTCCCACAAACTACTAACTATAACTCCATAAAGTAGGGCTGCTGTTACAGGCGGAGCAAAAAAAAATAAAAAGGGGATGTTTTTATGTGACTTGTGTTTAAGCAGAATAATAAAGCAAAGCTGTGTGAGATCATAAAGCTACAGTGAGCCTTGAGATCTTGGCTTTGTGTTTTAGTTAATGTACAGATCCAATCCAGGAATCGCTGGCTTTTATTAATAATACAGCATTAAAAAAAGGCACACGTGCTAGTAAAATTAGAATATTTCACGTAGTCATTTGAAAAAGTAAGCACACAGTCTATAAGTCTGAAGAATTTTACGTATTTACATACACATGTTACAAAATGTGTTACATCCTCATATGTACTTAAAGGTGTCGAAAAGTTAGAAGTGACATTTTGGGGAGATACTCTTTTAGCTTCAAGTCCATAACCGCAGCATTAACATAATCTCTGCAGGTTAACTTCACGATAAAAAAAAGAGGAACAGCAATTCATTTCATTCATCTTGCAGTCCACGGAGGTGATCAGTGGAAAGCAAACTGTCCATTTTGCTGCACAAACATGACATGACATTCCCTGATTAAATTACAGCTTTATTGACTTTCAGGAACCACTTGCCTAAATCTACAAGATTAGCCTGCGATTAATGCTGGACACTTAATCCTTTAGTCAAATTGAACTGTTCAGAATGATTGTAGCTGAAGGAGACAAAGCGTTCACTTTCTCCCCCCACCGGCACCTGCCACCTGCTGCTCCACTGTGGAGCCACACGGCAGAAAAACTACCCACACACCATGGAAAAAACAGAAAGAAAGGCATACATAACATACAGAAAAGGAAGCAAGATCAACTGAAAGGAAGTGTATGTACGGAACAAGTAGATGAGTCATGCCAAACATCGGAAGTGAGAGGTTTTCAGTTGGACTGAGTCCGATTACACTACAGTCTAAGCAAATTGCTTTGAATTTTTGTTTGGAAGCCACAAGTTTTGGTTCTGTGTGTGTTTTCCCATTCCTCTGATGAGACAGATATAATCTTCATGCCATCAGTGTAAGCACCTCGACAGTTAACGCAACAGCTCGTGTTTTATTTGAACTCTAGACCCGGTATTGCAGTAACAGTGTTTTACACTTCCCGTCTACTTTCCTCCACTGTGCAATTGAAAAGCCAGTAAATTGACTGTATATTGGACTATGAGTGCTTTTCAAATAGGAGTAATCTACAGCTCAATACTCTGCCTGAATGCCTCCTGTGTAACACAGATGCCGTACAGGTGCTGCTGCGGCTCTGCTAACAGGCCGATCAACTGCCAGCCCTGTCTGTGGCTTCATACTTTCAAAAAGAGCATTTTTCTGTAATGATGCTGTAAGATATGCTTAAACTTCACGCCACGTCAGGACAATCGCTGACTGGGATTTGAATGGATTATAAAATCAGCAGCAGATTGTTCCAGAGTTCATGGGCGGACTGACAAATTGGTGTCTGAAACTTGGCAGAAAATAGCTTCAAAATGTTGTTGGTTTCAAATGGAGCTGTGTCACGTACAGCGCTGCATCCAGGGGGTGTTCCTGAACACACTATGCTGCAAAGCCATCTGGAAAATGTATGTAATGTATGGGGCACACTCTCCTGTTCCCAGGGTTGTAAAATTCTGTCTCATGCAGACTCTGATAAGCCATCAGATTCACGAATTTGTCCTCAAATTGAACTTGCTGGTTGGTGATTTTACAGGACTAAAAGGAAATATTTTTTCTTTCTATATGATCATTCTATATGAGCATTTGCTGCAGAACGATACTGTCCTCAGTAAAGCGCAAGTAAAAAAAAAATCTATTACAGGTTTCACTTATTTTGACTATTAGATTTTAGTCTTTTAGTTGTCAAAAGTTGTTAACAAAATGCTTTCTTTCTTAGCACTAGGCTGTGTGGATGTGTGGGTTGGTTGGGATAGGTCATTGTATTTTCACTGTGACATGTGTGTAGTTTGTCTCTTTGAACGTTATGAGTCCATTAATCACCATTTCTCCATTTCCACTTTTACGAGGACCTGTGAAGCTGTATCAACTCCAAGATCTACAGGATAGTGCACATTTGGAGGCAGAAGGGCTGATGGCAGCATTAGTTAAAGCAGGAGATTTCCCCAGGAGATGTGAGTCAGCATCATGCTTCGGTTCACCATTTTCCCATATGGTACTATTTTTGTATATTTCTTCTATCATACTATGGTAATTCGTATATCTCATTTTCATCTAATGTTTGGTTAGATTTAGAAAACAAAACTCATTTCTCCGTTCTACAGAGACAAATTGCCTGGAGGTTGTGACATTAACCAAATAATATTAAAGCGCTTTGGAAAGAAATGGGGTGTAATGCTATCTTTTAAGAAACAATAAAGCAACCCAACTGAAAACTGGATGAAAACTTTGTTTTCATTTGCTGGCAGATATCTTACCTTTAAAGAAACACAGAAAATGAAAAGGGAAAGCTTTACTGTTAAAGTGGCCATTCAGTGGGGTTTTTATTCAAATGAGAGGGAGAAGTTAAAAGTGCATGACTGATACATCCTTTGAGTTAAGCCTTGCAGAGCAGCTACTCACAAGCTACCACAAACACACAAAACCCATTTAATTGGGCCTTGTCCCCCACGCATGAGAGGGGAATCAACCACTTTTCAAAACAAAATTAACATGGAGATCTAAGTCAGCAGCTGCATGTCTTCTGCTCTTCTCAGCAGGTAGCTGCGCGGCTAACTTGGCTAATGAGACAAGCAAGTGTTTACAACAATGAAGTTATATAACTGTCTTTCTTAGAAGTGGATGAAAAAGACACAATATAGCAGACATTGTCCCTCAGTGATTAATAAGTATCCAGTGGCAGCAAACTCTTTACAATAGATTATGTTCAAGTAAGCTAGAATACACACACTCCAAAGGTTCTGCAGAGCCCAAAAAGAAGACAGAGAATAATACATTTAGGCTGCCTATTTGAGGGAAATGGAGGAAATTGTTTGTTGTCACATGGTGGGGGAGATGCTCACAGAAACTGTAGAACTACTGTATGTGTCTAGAACATTATGCATGCATAACTTGGATTAGTTGTAAATGTGATCATTAATAAATTGGATAATGCGTTTGTCATTCTTGTTATTAGCCTGTAAAGCTTTGTCAGGAAGCAAAGCTCATCTGACTTTATGACCAAATTGAACTTGAAAATACAGTCACATTGATAAGTAACATCAAATGATTTCCAATCATCATCCCTTAAGGCTACCATGTTTTGGAGACGTGGACAAATTTGAACTATGATGTGTTTTCTGATGGCTCATAACAACCCAAATAGGTTGTGTTTGTTAGGCTCGTGCCAGCCCATTCACAGGGCAGCTGATCGGATTGAGAGATGGAAAGTCTGGAAGTTTGGTCAACAGCTCCAGACGGTGTTTGCAGCATGGCATATTGGATTGGAATGCTACTGGACTGAAGAATATGTTTAGCTGTGCAGCATGCATTATAAATGGATCATTGTTCAATAACCAGCATTATTCTTCTCAACCATCAGGGGGTTTTAATGTAAATATACCTCAGATGGACTTTTCTTAAAACGCATGCAGGGAGATGTTCTTTTTATGTAAATGTATCCACACTAAATCTGATTGATGCTGTTTAATACCGTCCCTGCTTTATTAAGGGAAGCGGCTACACTTTGCACTCCTGTGAGAAAAAATAATATTCCAACACGGAGGTAACCAGGTCGGACTGAAAAATCTGCTGGAAAAGGTTTTCTGTTAGAAGCATGTCAGGAAATATTTCAACCGGGGCCTTTCACAAACATACTATTTTTGTTCCGGTCTGTATCGCCTGTCAGACGGGTGTACATTCACGTGTCATATGAAGAGAGCCATCATCAAAGGTTTATGGATATTTATGAAAGACAGTGAAGAACACAGAACGGTAGCCTTATTTAGACTAAAAAGGGGTTGCTGGGATATCAGACATCATTGTGTGACACATTAGTCACAGACAGCGCCGTTGTTTATACATAATTCCTTTGTAGTTCCAGGAGCTTATTCTGTGCTTGATCATATTCTCCTATAAATGAGTTCACAGGCTGACCTGTTGTGCAGAGAGATGTGCATTTTTACTCCATTCATATGCTCCACGCAACTCACATGCTACAGGCACATATTCATTACTAAGTAGCCTGTGGCAACTGTCATGTGTAGACAATGGTTGAAGACAAAAACAGCGTACGTACCATGCAGGGAATCTTCCACACTTGTAGCCAGGCCCATAATAATGGCAGTCTTTTTTTAATCATATTCACATAATCTTGCGCGAGTCGTTTGCGAAATCACAGATAAGCCCCCTTATGTTGCTCAGATATTACCGCAAATGAGCATGTCTGAGAAATGTAACACCTTGAGCAGACTCTTGCATTTTAATTTCTGTGGCATCTGTGACCGGTCCGTCATGTCCCTAACCCCCTCGGGGGACCCCCAACCTATCTGCTGCAGACCTCCAAAACCCAAGAGGATGGGGAAGGAGAAGGAGGGGGGAGCGGGGACACATTTGATTGATGATGGTGTGAATTAAACAGAAAGAGATGGAGAGAATCCTTTTATCAGGCCAGAAACACGAGTGGATTAAAATGTAGTTGTACAACCCTTCTGTATAATGCAGCAGCCTGGTCGCCTATCACCGAACAGCAGAAGCCGAGATGAGAGGCGCTTGTTATTATTGCCACCACCCCGAAGTGAAACTTTGCCGGAACAGGGAAACAGGACAGAATCATGTGAAACATGGTCCGGGCACAGACGAAATGGCAAAAGATTTATCAGCCCATCAATGAATCATTTTCCGTCATTGTTCCAGTTTAAGTAGCAACAATTTCCTTTTTTCCCCAATTTGCTAAAAAAAGAGCAAGTTAATGTCTTTGCTTTTTGAATTGCCGAGCACCCAGTAAATCTACGAGTACACATATTATGTAGACACCATAAAAAACGCTTGATTTGTGAGAAATTTATTTAGTTATTATGTTAGCTGCAGCTCTATATCAAAGAAAATGGAACAGTTCCAGATTATTCACCTTTGAAGAATAAATAAATACTATAATGGGATACCGGGAGGGTTTGAGGATTTCTGTTTTGTAGCGTTATTATAAGCCTCATGTGGTCATTCAGGCAGAAGCCCTTGACTGTCCTTAAACAGCGTTAGCCAGTCAAGTCCTCTATGGCCGCGTCTGAGGCTCTAATGGACCTGCAGCACGTCTCCGTCTGGGCCTGTCTCCACTGCTGCTCGGCTGATGTTTTGGGCCACTGCATAATTTATTGCCCTCTTTGCAGGCCTCCTCGTGCACATCCCTTCCTCGTGGTGCAGGTGAGAGTTCAGCTGTTTGGTTTAACACATCACTGAGAAGGGTCTCAGACCTGGCTCCACAGCCACAGACCCCACATGTGACAAATGCAATTAGAGGAAAATATGCAATTACTGCAATCCCCACTCTCTCATGCGGCCAGACAAGAACAATTTGTCAATGAGGCCCCCAGTGGCATCTCCCCGGCCCGGATAGGGACCTGCAGGTACTATTGTCCCTGCCTACTTTTCAAGAGCTGGCCTGTGGTGTTGGATGGCCTGAAGCCCCTGGGAGGCCTGGCACAGGAAGATGTATGGCCAGAGAAAAGATGTAAGGTTCAATAATCAAGACCAAACCTCTTGTCACTGACTGCTTCTTTTACATGGCCTCTTTTTTTTTTTTTTTACTGCCGACTGCAGAAAGGATGCCTTTCGGATCTGCTGACTGCAGGAAAGCATCAAACATGGCAAAATCTCATTAGTGACAGAGGACGACTAACAAATGCCTCAATCAACCCCTTTAAAAAATATATTTTTAGTTCAATCTGTTTGTCTTAAAAGAATATACATATTCATTACCCTCTTGTCTCAAACTAAACGCTGCTTGGCATTATTCATTCTAGTTAATGACTTACTGGAAGTGCTCTAAACAACCACTCCCTGATGTTTTTTATTTCTTTACCAGGATTAGAGAAGTCTTGACTCAATCATTATCTAGCAGTCAATCTCAGGGAGTGTAAATGTCATGGTGACATCAGCTACTGGTTTAGTAATCACCCATCTGAAGCTTTGAACTCCGCATTCACCGTCTCGGTCTTTTAGGGCTGGAACGGACCAGGTTTTCACCAGAGGGTGGACGGCAAAGGGTTGCATTTTACCCATGCTTTGAACACCCAACGCTCTGACTATGTCCTGGTTTTGTAGGGTATGAGGCGAAGCCACCAGGTCTCAATAGAAAATGTGTAGCAGTTACATTTGTCCACATCCTAATGGACTTAAAATCTAAGGTTTAAAAACTGTGAGGTGGCAGCATGTGTCAGGTTGTTTGTGCCACTGGGTAGTCGTGTTACCATATGAGATCTGTGACCAATGAGGATCAGAATGTGTGGTCTGTAACCCATTTATTTATTAAACTGACCTATTTATCTTTACCTAACCTTCTATATTCATTTTAAACTAAATAACGCTGTCGTATATCTGCATGTTATTCAAAGGGGAGAGTGTAAGTGGGGAAGCAAATAATAATTAGTGGGACTGGAATTGGAAATGGTCTGTGAAAAAGGGGGTGCAGGTACGCTCTCAAACTGGTAATCTCACGCTTGAAAGTTCGCAAATGATTTCATATTGCCGTCCCCTTCTTCATTCTGATAATGGGTTTTTGGCCAAGTTACCAGTCAAGAGCTTGAAAATGTCACAGAGCACTGTGATTTATCATCAGTTAAAGATGTCTCTGCTTTGTCAAGTAGAGACAGGAAAATTGGGTCATCATACAACGTTTCAGACCTGGGAGAACTGATAAGTTTGGGGCGTTTGTAGAAAAACATGAAGTAACTACCTAATTTTGACATCAGAATGCAGTGGAGCTTTATATTGGTTACATCCAGCTACAATCAGTGAACCATTGTGAGGCTGTCATTTTCATTTTTATCATTATTGTAATTTTTATACTTATTTTAATTATAACCATGATTAGTAAAATGGTCAACATTTAGTATTTTGCCACATAGTCCACTCTAAAAGTAATTCCACATAGTTACACATTAGGTACTTGGTAGGAATATCGAAAATATGAGGAGTGGGAAGATGTGTGTATCACAAAGCCCTGGGAGCAGCAGAAATGAATCAAACACCATGACACAAATTGTCATAAGGAATACAGAAAACCCTGCATGAAGGAACAATTTGCTCTGAACTCAGTGTGGATGAGTTATGAGCAGCTGTCACTGAGCAAGTTGCAAGTGTGTTTTGTTCGGAGGTCAGACATCTTTTTTGAGGAGGTGCTTGGAAGAGGTAGTTTCCACAAGACAAAAACAAAATCCCCACATAGACACACTTTTGTTGTTACGACAACATGCTTAGGAAATAACTGAAAGGAACTGACAAACTGTATATTGTATGCTCTTGTGGTCCATCGGGGCTCAAAAACACAACATGTTCTGACCTCTGTGGTCACGAATGATGGATGCTGAGCAGACTTTAACCAACCTGCTGAGGGAAACTTGAGTTTCATTGATTATGATGTCATTGAGTCAGTTCAGTTTTGAGCGCAGATGCAGCTTTACCATACCTTTACCCACTGACCCAAACCACAGACGTGGACCATGAGGTGACCAGGTGCTGCAAGTATGGGTATACATGCACACGGGTTTGTGTGGGCCACAGGCAAAACCCAATTCAACTCCAATTTTAGCAACCAGAGCCTCCTTTCAGAAGCAATAAAAAATTCAGAACGAAGCAATTTGGAGTTTTTTCCTTTCACTTCTTGCTGCCATCAAATTTCTCTCATGTCAATGACCCCCTCCCTAGCCCCTGAATATCACTGCATGGCGCCCTGCTTAGTCACTTTGCTTTTCTATTGTTTTCAACCAACTGTGACCTCATCCACCAAACAATGGAGATTCATGTCGGTCTCTGGCAGCCGACTAAAACACTTGTCCGAGGTGCTCAACAATGGCTGAGGAGTAAATTGAAAGACTTGCCGCATGCCTTTGTCCCTTCTCTGAAAGGACATGATAGATAGAACTGGAGCAATGGAGGCAAAGACCATGACAATTTGAGCACTGACCTGGTTTTCACTGTAGTCATCATAAAACAGAGAGCCGGCATCCTGGGGACATGTAATAACATCAGGCCTCCGGTGTAATTCACTATCTCACTATGTGGCAATATAGCAAAACCCATTACATTTGCCTTGTAATTTGATGGCGCCCCGGCGAGGGGATTCAGGTGACTGCGACCCCCGTTAATGGAGTTCCAGCGATAAGGACAGGTCTGTTTATTAGCCACATGCGGTCAAGCGTGCCACGAACAGCTGAGCGCAGGCAGGTGTCAGGCCCTGCGAGGGCGCAGGCACCGCTGGCAGGCCCCGCCGCTCATTTCACGCACATTATCGCCGCACAGGCTCCGTTTAAAAAGGAGGTTGCCGGGTGCACAACAATATAACTGCTGAGTGATGAGGTTTCCTCACAGTCGCGCTGGTGTGCGCGACTCCCAGCCATTTAGTTTGTTTGCGCAAATCAATGAGTCACTGGTGCTTTTGTCCCTTGTTTTGAAAAAAAAAGAAAGAAAGAAAGAAAGAAAAGAAGGAGGAGCGATATACACAAAACAGGCGGATGTCATCTTTGTTTTCCGGGAGCAAGCGCTTTCAAAAACATTTTGCCCAAATACTAGCATTTTCCCCCCGCCAAGTCACAAACTGCTCTAAATGATAAATGAACATTTTATTAGGCCATCAAAACAAAAAAGATCGCGCAATGAAAGGTTATCTCTTCCAGAATGCGTGCTTCCAGACATTTACAGAGCCTTGAGGAGAAAATGAACTTCAAATTAAAATGTCTATTTGATGCATTATCCTAATAGGGACGGATGGGAGGAGAGAACTCCATGGTGCTCTCATCCTTCAGCCTGAGGGGACAGACTTGGAGAGTTGTCATTACCAACTTAGTCCATCAAGATGAGCCTGTTGGGAGGTGGATTTACAGGGATTGTCTGCTGTTTTGACAGGTGTCTGTGCTGGTTAATTTATCAAGCAATTACAGAATAAATGGAGCCATGGTTACATAGGGAATATGATTGATCCTGCTCAAAAATTAAACAATTTCTTTGAGGAGATTTAGTTGAAAAGGCGACCAGCTGCAGCCTGGAACAAGCAGATGATTCCATTTCCAAGGCTTGCTTTCTATCATTTCTGGGACTGCTTGCCTTCATCAGCAGTAATACTTTTACACCTCACTGATGACAAAGGAAAAACATAAAAACAGTATATAAAATAGACAAAAACTGCACTGTCTGCAAGCTGAGTTTTTTACACCCTGAATGAACATCTTGGACGTCTCGATCAAACACTGAAGATTTTTATCACAAACACTTTATTTCATAAGTATCATATAGCCACTTTCACTTAAAAAATAGGAACTGGTTATAAGAAAAAATAAATAAATTCATCGATCAGTTCAGCTCCAAGCCGCGGAGGCTTTTGAAGACAAATATTCTCTTCAGTCTGCGCATCGCTGGCGTTATGGACGGCCCAGACAGCAGACGGGCAGGCAGCCTTTATGAAGCCTATATAAAGTGTGACCCAGGAGCCAGGGCTTTCTGTAAGTGTGCCAACACGGACGTGCTTCCAGCAACAGTCATGCTTCTGCCAGCTGCATCATCTGTGCCTGCACAAAAGCATGCCCTTTGAATTGCTCTCAACGCACACAAAAGCAGTGATGCGTGGTGCTCATGCCTCCGTGTGCAAACGTGAATGCTCAGATTACTCTCTACACGAACTTCACATCTCAAGTTAAACTAAAATGAATAATAGATAAAAGGTAAATCTCCCCCATTTCGCGGTTAAGTTAAGTTTCTATCTTGCAAGATCTATCGCCAACGTTTTATTTTCCCTGCTGAGTTTTATCTTCATCTTTATTTGGTTAAATCCATGTACAAGTATTCGAAAACAGCCAAGGCACCGAGGCTGCCCGAGTAAAATTTGACGTGAAATCTAAATACATGGAAAAAGACTGAGGCAAAAGCAACAGAGCTGATCTGGCCTCTAGCAAAAAATGCTCACTGTGAGTCACACCAACTGCACACATCACTGTAGAGACACTCAATTATGATTCAAATCTCCATAAAGGGGCAATAAAGCCATTTGTCATGTGACCATCTGCAGTGCATCTCCTCTGATTCTGCCTGAATGTAGTTAGCCCCTTTGAATGTGCAAAGAGTGGAACGTGTGGATTTGTTACTGCCAGGCTCCAACTGTAATCACAACAGAATCAGTGCCGCGCTGATAGATTAATTTCATTTTCTGTGAATTTCGCAGCCTCCGAGAAGCTCTGGGAGTTTCGGCACAAAAAAAGGTACCCTGCAGCCGTCTTTGTTTCCCGTTTTTCCTCCTCGGATTTAAAACAATGTGTGAGGGTAGAGAGCAACACCAGTTTAGTCCCAGCACCATAATTATCGCCTGCTTTCGTCTCATAGGGATGTTCACGGACAAGGGCCTCATAACAGGTGACAGAATGCCTGCCAGCCGCCCCCAGTTCCCCGCCCCCACCCCAGAATGGTGACTATTATAAACCAAAAACGTATGCTCTCAATATATATGCAAATGATGCTTGGTCCCAAGGTGAAGTTCGCGGAGCACCAACGCTGCTCGCCTCTGTTTTGCTCATTTGCAAAAATGTTGAGAGTAACAAAGACCACAGGAAATTGAAAAATTGTTACTAAGTATTAGAAAAAGCAATCATTTTCCCTGGCTGGCCTAATCCTGTGGAAATTGATCTCACCTCTCTCCCTGACACGCACTAGTAGGGAAAAACACATAAGAGGAAAAAGCCCGTCTCAGTGTTGCCTAGTGGGAAATTTGTTTTGTTGCACATTTCTTTTATTTATTTATTTCGCACTCTGGCGCCAGAAACTGTGGTGTGCTTCAAACAGGTGTAGAAAATCTTCAAAAAGAAAATTAGTAACTGGCGTGTAATTGTTTTCCAGACTCGCTGTGGCTGAGCACAGGGCCGGAGCCTCTCTGTGGAGCCTCTCCGTCCATGCTGCACGCATGCAAATCTGACCATTTGTTGTCCAATATTAAACTGGCTGATATGATCTCACTAATGCGTTTTCTCTTCCTTTGCGTGGAAGTACAAATTGAAAATGACAGTCTATTACCCAGTACTCTGACCTTTGTGATGGAACATAATGTGAAAAGACCCACAATGCCTTTATTTTAGTAAGGAAGGGCGAGGACACAGTGGTGATTAATTAACCCAATTAATTTAAACAAAGATTATCCCACCAATTATTTCTCAATAAATCACAGCAAGGTGTGATAATGACTATTGCAGTTAAGGTTTAATTACAGCATTAAAATTGGAATCGCTTTAGAGGGAATACACTTGAATGCTCCAGCAGCTAAAAAACAAAAACAAAACAAAAAAACACTTTCTGTTGACAGTGGCGACAGTAATCTTTACAACAGATCAAAAATAAAACATTTGGTTTGTTCAAAAGAACAGTAAAGAAGAATTATTCTTCCATGGCAAAAAAGCACCAATTAAAGCTGCAACAGTTAGGGAAGATCAGTACACTTAAATGTCTTTTCTACCATCTCTTAAGACTTCATATGACTACTTGGATAAATAAACAGACAGGTAATACAATCCATCACCTGGAATTTAGTTCCTTCACATTTTCCATTTTAAGGGTTACTGCTGTTGTCTCTTAATCAATTATGAGTACAACGTCTGACAAGTTGTTCATAATGCAAGTATGAAGTCCACACCGAAAGGCCCCTGGCAGCCGAGGATTCAAACCAGGAACCCAGAGTTGATCATAGTTCCGGCTTGATCCGATATATTGTATTAAATAAGAATAGCTTGGGTGTGGCCAGAAGCTGTGCAGCCTCCTAAGACTCTACAGGTATTTCCAGTTCAGTTTGTAATCATTAAGCTAAGGAAAAATTCAAAACATTACTATCTTATTAAGATATTTTCAACCTGTATTAACACAATATATTACAATTCAATACAACCTTAACATAGTAATAGAAGTTGTTTTTATGCAACTACAAAGAACATAAAAAATGTATCAAATGTTGAAAGTATGACACTATTTTGGGCGTTTCATGAGCACTCAACTTGAATTTGAGACGTGGCTATCCCTCCCACTGTGCAGCATCATCTTCCAAAACATTTGCCATGGTTTTCAATTAGGCGTTCCAGTCAGGGTCAGGGATGATTCTCTTTCTCCAGCATCTCGGAATCTTCTATAAGTGGTAAAAAATTGGTGCAATTGGTGGATTGATGGAATAGAGACAGGATGAGCTGGACTGTGTGAGGGGAGCTGAGCTGAGCGTTTGATTTACTGGTCTGTCTTTGCCTTTGCTCCAACCCTCACAAAATCTGGGTAGTGACTGGAAGAAGGAATTTGACTTTTCTCGAGAAGGTCTCAACCTGCCAGATACAGTGAGGAGCATGGCCAACGGAGAGAGCCTACGAGTACAGTCTCTGCATCCAAAGAAGAGGAGGACTTGAGGTTCAGGCACCTAATTAAGGTGTCTCTGTTTGGCTTCCCCCTGGATGTTTTTCAGGTATGTCCACCTGGGAGAAACCCCAGGGCAGGTCACAGCACACTGGAGGAATCACACATCCTGACTGGTCCGGGACTGCCTCGTTATCTGTAAGGAGTTGCTGGACAGGCTTACAGGGAGAGCAATGTCTGGGCTTCCCTCCTGGACTTGTTGCCTTCTTGACCCCACCCCGGGTAAGTGGGGAAAATACATAGATGGATTGATGTCACTATAAACCAAGTACATTGTTTTCTTGTTTCTACAATATCACCAATAACACTATTGCTTTGATCAACCTGCCGATCATTGCTAAATCTGTATTGGTTGGTTTTTCCCATTTCTTCACAAAGGATTGCCACCACAATGACGGACTACAGCCAAAACTGTGATCATAGGTCATTCAAAAGTTACTGCATGAAAGCAGGGATGGGCAGTCCATCCGTTGGCATTGAAGAATCTATAAGCTGGTTCATCAAGAAAACACATTTGAAAAAGAAAACAGCAGACCAAGGCATGACGCGAAGCAAAAGCGCAGGAAGAAAGGAGCCACTTGAGGGGGTGGGGGGTGTTGGGACTGACAATGAACTTGCAATTATCTTTCCAGAATGTTGAATTACATGACAAAAAAATAAGGTCCCACGACGTCAGTGTTGTGGATGTGGTTTGGATTCAGGAAAAAACAATGAAGACCAAAACAATACAGTTTGCAATCCTTGTTGTGGGTTGTTGAATTCGTAAAAACATGAAACATGACTAATTTATCTAATCACTGGCAAAGGTATCGCCATCAAGCAACTACGCAGAAAGAAAGAAAGCTGCCACAGCTGGTTGATTCGAATAGAAATGCACCATTTGATCTCACTAGTCGCCATTTGTGGCTCCAACCCAATACAAAGAGCATTAAAAAACTAAATGCAGATTTTAAAATAAAATAGTGATAACAGATAAAGGGGGAATGTACTTCGGGGTAAAATGGGGGTAAAATGGAGGTCGACAGGTGAATCGGTGCTATGGTCACGAACTTTGGGTAGTGACCTACTTGAAAGTCATATCATCTCTCAGTAAGACAACATATTACGTCCAAAGACTTTATTGCTTGTACCACAAACTTTGATCAAGTCTTAAAAAAGAGCAAGCTGACACATTGGCTCTCATTCTGGGTGATAGGAGCTCTTCACTGGGGATGATTGTGGGCAGCTGGTCGAGATTTCATATGGTTTATTGCGCTCACTTTCACTGGGATTATTTATTGAACTGCCAGTATGGCCCCTGCACTCCACAGCCACCCAGTGCCTCTGTGTCCCTCAATATGATATAGGAATCCATGCACCACGAGCAGCATACAGAGCTTGAGTTTAGGCATTACTAAGGAGCATCACCCATGCATAGGAACGCTATTCAGAGTAATACAATCACACAGGCTGTGGTTTCCCAGGATGTTTTTATCTTTATTTTTATGATAGATTGTGTTGAGGGTGCGATTCTGTGAGAGAATACAGCATAGAGACACAGGGTAAGCTTCAAGTCTTCCACAGGCTAAATGAAGAAAAACATGTGCCGTACAAGACAGTGAAGGAGAAAAGATTATCATCTGGAGATGAAAGGCATGGAGAGAGGGAGAGAGATCCATTCAGTGCCACACAGCTGTCTTATTTGCAAGGTGTTGAGAAACCACTTTTTTTTTTTTTCTCGAAGAGGATGAAAAGATTCTTCTGAAGCCAAAAGGGTCTGCTATCATTTTTGGGCAGCTTGAGCAGTAGAGATGTTATTAGCATAAATTATCTCCCCCGCCAAAGAGATAGAAACATGCTAGCTCCTTTCTGCTTTTCACACTTAATTGCCCTATTTACTGAACAGTTGCCTGTGGACAACAAATGCACACACGCTCTGAGATTCATACAGGACAACAGGCAGACACAAGCCAAATAGGGCATGAGTGATACACTGAACTATCTGCCAAACAGCATTAGACACAGTGTGGCTGCAGTAGCAGTTCAGGTCCTTTCAGACTTCATGTTAGGTTGTAAGTCAAACATTTAATAGTCAATTCATGACCATCCTCGCTGAGCTGTGTTGTCCCTGTGTCCGTGCAAAGAGATTGTTTGTGCCAAATTCATGCACAATGGCCGTCACACAGTGTCTAAGAAATTATCCTACTATCTGAAACAACACCCCCCCAAAAAACCTGTTGCTTCTAAAACAAATTCATAATACATTTTAAACGTTTGAGTCATTAGCAGCTCTTGACATTCAAAAACAGAGCAATAGTCTCCCACTGTAACAGCTTGAAAAAGACTCACAGAGGCGACCCTGTAAGCAAGGTTGAGGTGAATTATAGATGAATGCACTTAATGGACTTTTAGCTTCTTTTCGTCCAGCCCAATGAGCTCAGGGTGTCTTTATATAAGCAGTGTCTAGCATAAAACATTTACAGGCATCAGGTTTTTATGCATTTGAATCACAGGGAAAACTGTTTCTTTCCATTTGGTAATTCAAGTGTCTTCATTAGCAAAAGATTAAATTATTAAGCAGACTTCAGATTTCTGAAAATAGTTAACAGACCTGTGGTTGGGGGAAATGTAAGTGTCTCATCAGTAAAGCAGCAAATCAACTCGACTGATTTAATTCGTTTGGTCAGCCAGGTCATCTCCACCACCCTGGAGGGTGATACAGGATGTTAATGAGGCTGATTGTCTTGGAGCTCCCCTTGTTCTGATCAGAGCAGGGGTTTTTACATCCTGCTCCCACACAGCTGAGTAAAAACTATGCCCCAAATGAGGGCAGTCGTTGTGGTGATGTCCCCAGGCAGTGACCACATGTCAGCGGAAGACTGGGGGCCATAAATGGACCACTACTCCAGCATTTACAAAAGAAAGGACGAATAGCTAGGCAACTCGTAAACTAACACACACACAAAAAAAGCATGCTGCTGGATACAAAACAGCACATTTCCAGCATATTTCCTTCTGTTTGTCAAAGTCTGCCTCCAACTTGTAGCTGACTTGTTGCATGAGTTCAGACAAATTAATAATATACGATAATTGAATAGCCAAACACGCTGATGCCAATCATGAACCAGGTAGAGAAGAATATCTGTTATGATGGTAATGTCCATTTGCTGACTGGCTCTTTTCCTATTACAGGGGGTGCATACATTTATGCTAACTGCTTGGTGAGATAGCAGAAATCAATGGACTACATCTAAACTGTTTTTCCAGTATCAGCAAAGCAATAAATGCCCTTTCCGTTTCGTATTTTGTAGATAGTGACGATTCTGTCATGATCACTTATGAGTTTTACCTGCATCCTATGATGCAGCATCCTATGAGTTTTACTCATAGGGGGGAATATTTAGCCTGCAAAGATCAAAACCAAGAGCATGTTTTGAGCATGTTCCGAAAGATGTATAATAAATAGGAAATCCCTACAACTTAGTTCACACATATTTGTGTGAGAGGTCTGGAGAATAATAGAAAAATAAAACCTGCCACATAGGACATCACTGCCAAAAAAAGAAAGAAATAAATGCATCTCAACTTTGCTAAAAATGAACTGGATGTGACACAGAGGAAACATGTTGCTTGGAATGAAAAAGGTCTCCCAAAATATAGACAAAATCTCATAATAAATCATATTTAGAGGCTTGAGTCCTTACTCCAGGGATTGACCTGTATCATTTTTGAGAGGAAAACAAGCTTTTAAAAACTAATACATCTGGACAGGTGAGGAGACCAGAAGCTTAATAGATGGGTCATGGGACAAGACAAAGACCATAACTAACCACGACAACCCTGTTAACAATGAAAATGTGAAATAGTTTTAAAAAATAATATAATGCTTTAACTGGAATGGAGTTGGAAAATGGACCCCAAATTAAATGATGTGGCATGACATGAGCATTTCTGTTCATGAAGAAATAGAGATGAATAGAAGCAATGTTTTATGTACAGGAAGTGTTAAGTTATCAGTCAAACTAATTTGTTGAGCACTTTTGGATTTTCCCCCTCTTTTTTAAAAACAAAAACTACATCTTGTTAACAGTCTAAAAAGTCTTGCCTGGGAATCGTTGTGACAATTTACCATGTTTCATGTCCTGAGCTTTCATATAAACAAACAGAGCAACAGAAAATATAATCCAATCATAAAGATTGTTTAGTATCGTCTCCTATTATTAACACCAAAGTATTTCACCAGAACCCGTTGTACCTAAAAGACCAGGCGCCGTATTTACTTAAACGAGGTAAAGTGGATATTCTCTGCTGCATCATACAAAAGAGAGAATTGTGGAAAAGTTGAGCCACGGTTCACAAAGAGACAGCCCGCAGGTCTGAGATGCCGCTGAAAAAGGTCAATACCAGTCCAGGAAGGTTCATTGTTCATTTAACCTCTTTGCTCTGTGGAATAAAATCTGACAGGTGACTCGGCAGCTACGTTTATTTTTCTGCTCGGGAACAAATCAGGACCTGCGGCAGCCAAAACGCTTCCCCGTGAGAAGTGTAAAATAGGTGCCAATAGGTAACAGAAAAATAAGTGACTCCGTTGTGAGAAACATCCCCCCACCCAAGATGGAGACGACAATATGCTAAAAGGGCGACTTTTCATAAAAAAAGAGAAGAGAAAAAAAATCCCCTTTAGCTCAAACTGTTCCCATGACCTATCTTGTCCTTGCCTCTGCACCACATACTTGGCTTGGTGACAAAAACGTCAACTTGTCCTGTAATGTACAATCACATTTGTGTGATAAATCCTCAGCGCTCTGATTTAACATTGTCCCCTCTCGACTCCTGCCGTGTCCGAGCTGCAGGGTCACTGTTAGTGGCAGGCATGATTTAGAGCGACCCGGGTAAGAGGGCACTCTGGAGAACCTCTACAGCCCCTTTCACCACACTGAACACCGAACTTTAGGTTAGCAAAACAACTAAAGCCAAAAACAATTAAAAGGATATTTTTATGTCCCATTCGACAAGTGGTCTTCAGAAATTTGGGGTCATACAGAAGATTTTCTCCTAACACTGGATGTGACGTTCAGTTTCATGATAACTAAAAGAAAAAAAAACTGTTACAAATATAAAAGATGAAAATTCATCAAAGAATTAGTTGCAATTGCATAAAAGAGATGAAAGTAAAGCGTTCTACCTTAAGATTCTAAAAAAATATCAAACAAATAATTCAACTACATCAGGTGGGAATTCTGAAAATCCTTGAAATAGTTTAAAACATTTTATGACCGACTGAATGAATATTGGTCTTACCAACTGCACGCCTTACTCCATGTTATAAAGATGATAATATGTGCCCTCCAAAAGTCTTCCAATCGTGGTGACTAATTAGATCTGATGTAGAGACTGAACTACTTTCTAATGCATGTTGCTGATGAGATAATAGAAACAACAGTATTAGTTTTTCCTTCAATACTGTGTTTATACAATGTTAATTCTAACTCATCTCTTATTGGTCAGATAAGGGATGGGACAAATGCATCCTGTTGACAGTGAATCAAACAGGTGAATGAGTTTGTCTTCATTCGGCATCCCCACATTCTATTCTTCCACATAAATACTCCAGTCTGGTGAAAGCTTGGATGAAAAATAGCGCATAATGCAGTAGAAATATCACACAGCGCCTAATGAATTTACACAAATACAAATCTACCCAGAGATATGTGGCCAATTTAGCGAGCATGGATCTAATTCTGGATTTCACCCTAATCAAAAAAGATGTAATTAATTAATCAGATAATTCACTGCCACGCATGGCAGGACACACATCTGTGCAGTGGTAATGGGGAGGGAGACAGACAAGCTGAGCTGTGCAGCTCTCGGATTTCTGCGTAGCTGGCTTCTCAGCAGTGCTGGAATCCGGTGCGGCTTTTGAAAAAAAAGAAAAAAGAAAAGGAAACAGGGTCCAACACTCCCAGACGCTCTGATCACCTCTCTTTTACTGTATGCTTTCCCCCAGCATGCGAGCGCAGAGCAGAGTTTCCTCTGGAAGGAAAGATCTGAGGCTGTTTGAGGCAACGGAGATGACTTAAGGGAGGCCGAGCCTGTACAAGACAAACATAAACTGTGCCACTTCATCTGAAGACAATGGGGGACAGGACACCGAGTGTGCTCTCATCCACATCTCCATTGTCTGCCCATCTCTTTTACTCCTCCTCTGAGCAGCGAGCATAAGCGGGGTGAAAGAAGGAGGGGAGAGGAGGAGGAGGGGGAGCAGAAGGGGGGGCAGTGGGGGTCTGGCTGTGTTCTTTCTCCTCTGTCTGTGTGCGAATGCACAGACGGTTCAGTAGTAATTTGATGTGTGTCCCCGGGGACATTTGATGGATTAAAGCTAAGCAGCTCCATTTCGCAGCACCACCTGATCTTCCACTGCCTGTGCCCCATATAAAGGCTGGCGTGATTGCTGATCTCAGCTAGTCTGACAGTCTCTCTCTCCCTCCTCTCTCTGTCTGTCTCCATCTCTTCTCTTCCTCACTGGTCCCTTAAGCCTGCTGCATCACAGGAGCTATCCAGTGCTGAACAGGATCGCTTTTATTTTTTTATTTTTTTATTTTCCGGGGGAAGCTGGGGGAACCAGAGAGAATCACACAGCATTGCCGTCAGCCTCGTTCACCACCGGTTTCCATTTTCTTTCGTGTCTTATGTTTTTGACCATACTAACCACAAGGATTACCGTCAAGCCAGCTCTGCTCGTGTGCTTCCTCAGAGGGTTTTTTATTCTCTCTCATGCGTTTTTCTTAGCCCCGTGTTTCCATCCATTGCAACATGCCCCGCTCATTTTTAGTGAAGAAGATCAAGCTTGATGATTTCTCTTCCTCCAATGTGGCCACCTCCAATCATCATCACCACCTGGATGACTCGTTCACTTTTGCGCGCTCCATCACAGACTCGGTGACCAGCCTTGGGGTTCGTCTCAGTGAAAATGGTGAGTTAACATGCCTCCAGTCCGAGCCGCTCTAGTTAAAGATGTGCTAACACTTGTGTGCGTGTAAACAGCTCCGCTGCTGATTTCAGCATGCCTGGCATTTCCTCACAGATGGTGCCCTCTTTTTTTCTTTTATCCCCTTTTTTGTTTGCTTGTCTTTTTATTTGTTGGTGTGTTTTTTGTTTGTTTTTTGTTGTTGTTGTTTTTTTTTGTTTTTTTTTGTCAAGTGATGTTTTTCTGTGCGTCAGCCAGTCACATCCTAGCGGTGTATAAATTAAAGTGACATGTTACATGCGGCCGGTGGAATTTTTTTTCTCCTTCTTTTGCTCGAACATCCAAAATAATCCTCTCCAGAGGCACCCCACCCCCATCACTGTGCTCCCAGATTTTTGTTTTTTGACTCCAGTGAAGGACAGACACGATTCAGGTCACAGCCACGGATTAGTTTATGTAAATAGGGAACAAAACGTATGCCTAATCAAGAGAGGCTCCCGTTGCGTATTTGTACGACTGCGCCAATCTTGTGGCGGCTGAACACGCACGGGCTGACGATATCTGCTCATCCTGTGGACTAAAAAATTCATGAATATGAGAGATGAGTATCAGATGATACGTTCGTCCTTAGCTGTTATTGTCCTTGAGTTCCCATCATGGTCCGATCCTCCCTTTGCCCCCCTCTTTCCCATCCAAATGGAGCTCGTACACAGTCTCCCCACCCCCATCGCTCCACTACATCTTTCTCTTCCTTCCGGGCATTTGAAAACTAGCAGGGGTTAGAGTTTCAGCCGTGCAGGCCTATTGCCGCCACAAGAGACATCAACACGCTGTACAGTTAAGCCGGGAGGGAGGTGGGGAGGTGGGCCAGAGGGCTGGTGAGGGGAAAGGAAAAATAAGGAGACAAAAATGCTTTGGGCAGCAGTGGGGCTGATCACGTGGCCGAGGCGGTACAGTAAACAGAAAGAAAGGCACATATCTGCACTCCGGTCAGAAGCCTCCGACGGGCCACTCTAAGCTCTTGCCGGGGCTTCACTTTCGCAATCTGCTTTAAGCTTGTCGCTTCCATTTTGTGGCCCCGTTCGGAGGGCCATATGTGAGCCTTTGTTGTGATTCCTTGAGACGTGTTCAGAGCGCGAGAGGCCGGCCCGCCGCAGAAATGCTGCTGACGATAACCACCTGTTATTCAAACGTGTCTTTAATGAGGTGAAATCTGAAGGGCCGGGATTAAAGGATTTAACAGTTTGTGCTGTTGTTGTTGCAAAAGAGGCAGAGCAGATGTGGAACATTGCAAATGACGTTGTTTATGCCTTAAGAATTTTAGTGCTGTAAACAATCAGAAATGCTTATTTTTTTACAGCTGGAAATGAATCTCATTTAGTCTTCCTGTTGCAGCATTGCTAATCCATTCATAGAATTTAGTCACTATTGTTTGTGGATCTGTTGTTTAGCACTGTGGAATAAAAAGAAAAAAAACAAGCATTATGATAATAAAAAAAAGGAGTGGATAATAATGTAATAAATTAATGTTGACAAAATGCATTTCATGGAAACAAAGGAAAAGCTGTTAATGCTGAGTCAAAAAAAAGAAAAAAAGGCTGAAAAATTCTCAGCGTGGCTAAAACACCTAACATCAGCACTTCTGCTGTGCCGGGAGATTTTCTTTCCTCCCATTGTAGAGACATTTGACTTGAGTGTCTGTCGAACAACAAAGGGGGCTGGTTGAGAGGGTCCATTAATTACATGCTTGCTTTGCATTACAGAAATGAGTCTATGAGCTGTAAAGGCTGATACAGCGCAAGTCCTAAATGATGAGCTTTGTGCCTGACCTTGGGTAATTGAAACATAGTAAACACCTCCGCTTGTAGTGATGCTGCACTGTGGGCTTTGTTGGTTTTAGAAAAAAAATATCTCTGCAAAATAAAGGGCGCATTGTGGAAAGTGGAGCAAAAACCCTTCAGATAAATTCCCGGTCGGTGATCACGGGGGTGTAGAACAGGTGGATTTAGCTGCTCATAATTGCAGCAGCAGTGTTTGTAAATTCAATTGTGACTGCAGGAACCAAATTGCATGAAGATAAATGCCTTGCCTTTTTCTTTTTCCTTTTAAAAAAAAGGGATGCTCTTTCACAGATCAGCTCCATCTGTGTAGTTTAAAGCTGTGAAGCCATGCGGAGCAGGATAACGCAGCGTATGCGCGGGAGTGGTGTTCCGCTGTCCTGTGTGTGTCATGGTCACGTCTTTGACAAAGTGGGTGTGTGATCTGAGACCGCTGGAAATTGAGAAGCTGCAGGAAGAGAGCACTTAAACGGATTTCTTAATGGCTTGTTTCTTGAAAGCACTTCAGCTTTGCTGGCTGCTGCAGACAGGTGACCCTCTTCACGCGCGTTCACGGGATGCCATGTCACACGTTGTCAGTCCTCAAGCAGAACCGCGCTCCATAAACTATTATTGCGTGTCAGGGATACTTGATCTGTTTCTCGTTATTTCTACCTTCCCCAGCATTACGCTCCTCAAGCAGCTGCTCTATTTTACAGATGATAGCTTATTGATCAGTTCAAAACTTTGAATTTCATTAAAAAGCAGTCAATACCTAATTTCCACTGCTTGCTGCACACAGTGCTTAGGAGTGGCTTTTTTCTGTCGCTATGCACTATTTGTATCAAGGAAGGCTTTTAAAAAAAAAATCACATTCTACATTTTGCCCCTACACAATGTCAACCCAGGAGGTAAAATGCTCTGAGTATGTATTCAGCTTCAGGTATTCGCGGCATCTATTGAGTTTTGTTTGAGTCCATTTAGCTGCCAGCGGGCCTTTTAGCTTATCTGGCTATGAGCTGCTTCAGAGGCAGAGCAAGGACCAGTCTGATGCCAACAGACGTATATCTCTCTGAAATCATGCTTTGTACATTTGGGGATTCATGTTGCTTTGGGGTTTTCTGCATGGCGTTTAAAACGACACGCACACATACACACAAAAACACATTTGACACATTTATGAAAGGCTTGGGGGAAAAAAAGGAAAAATGAGTGTAACGGTCAAATTCACCTAAAACTAAGATTATAAGTGTTGTGTTTGTTATCTTGGCGAAAAAAGCTGCCTTCATTCAAGAGGCTCTATTTTTGCACTTTTCGACACAGATGGTTTCTTTGATTAATTGTTATTCAGTGTTTCAGTGTAACCCTCAGAAACGCGGCTCGGTGCGGCGCGTGTCACTGTATCACTGAAGTATTCTCTGTGCAACTTGTGAGCTGTGAATGAAACATGGTGCTCTCTCTCCATTTCTCCCACTGGGGAAAGAGCACACCACAGCCCCCAGCTTGCCACTGTGTCCTTATCCCTCCCCAACCTCTGGCCACCCCTGCTCACGTGTGTCTCTTACGCAGGATACATCCAGGATTACATCACGCCGTCGGTATTCCAGGGGGAGAAAAAGATGGAGCATAAGCTGGCCTCGCCGGTGTCGGACCCCCTGTACGCCCCGGTGAGCGGCGGGGAGGAGTACTGCGACCCCGACCTGAAGCACCCCGACAGCCCCCAGTCGGGCATGACCGCGAGCGGCTTCTACACTGGTGAATCGGAGGCCCTGGCCGAGGGTTACACCATGGATGCCTTCTTCATCTCCGACGGGCGCTCGAGGCGGGCGAAGGGGGACGCCGAGAGTCGCGGCGGGGGCTCGAGGAGCAGCAGCGCCAACGGCGGGGCTCAGGAACGGGGGGGGGCCGGCGTGCCGCGCCACACCTGCAACGAGTGCGGCAAGACGTACGCCACCTCCTCCAACCTCAGCAGACACAAGCAGACGCACCGCAGCCTGGACAGCAAGATGGCCCGCAAGTGTCCCACCTGCAGCAAGGTGTACGTGTCCATGCCGGCCCTGGCCATGCACATCCTCACCCACGACCTCAAGCACAAGTGCGAGGTGTGCAGCAAGGCCTTCAGCCGGCCGTGGCTGCTGCAGGGCCACATGCGCTCCCACACGGGGGAGAAGCCCTTTGCCTGCGCCCACTGTGGCAAAGCCTTCGCTGACCGCTCAAACCTCCGCGCCCACATGCAAACACACTCTGCCTTCAAGCACTACAGATGCAAGCGTTGCAATAAGACCTTCGCTCTCAAGTCCTACCTGAACAAGCACTATGAGTCAGCTTGCTTCAAGGGCTCTGCAGACGAAGACGACTCCGGATCAGAAAACTAACCGTGAGGAAGAAGCTAAACCCCTGAACCCCTGTTGTAGGTTCACAACCAATTACCCTGTTCACTCTGCCCTCCATGCCTTTTTTCCTCCCTTTTTTTAGAAAGCAATATTTTCACTGAGATTACGTGAAGAAAACTCTAATGATTATGGCAAAGACAATTTCAAAAGATGCTGGATTTTTTTCCCTGCACAGTAGCTAATCGTCCACAGAAACATACAATCAAACAACCTTCCCCCAAATAGAGACTGTAGATGATAGTTGTACACACTTCAGCAACTCGTGCTCTCACAGACGTGGGAACATCTGAACACACGAACACGGAAACAAATGCACTCATGTACACACATCCACACTTACACACAATTATTTATGAGGCCTGGCATGTGAATTTTTATCAATGACTATAATGATATTGATATCAATAGTAATAATATTTAGATTCCTGATATTTTATAGGAAATAGTAATGAGAAAAAGAAAAAAAAAACATAAAAAAGGACTAACAGTGTTCTTTTGTTTTTTAGAGACAAAATGACCTCTTGTATTTTTATGCTGCTTTTTATTTGCTAAGAATTGAATTCTTTTGCAACTGCCAACATGGACTTTTTATGAAAATGTGAACTATGACAGTATTTGCAAAAAAAAGGGAGATCATTTTAAAAGGTAAAAAGACAAAACCCCTTTTTTTCCACACCAATGTTTCAATTCAACGGATGTTATTTTTCTATTTGATTTTTCTAAATTTATTTTTTTGTGCTTATTATCTCTTGTTGATCAAATGAATCTTTGTAACTGTGGGTACTTAAAAATGAGCTCATTTTAAATAAGCTATAAAAGATCATAAGTCATTGAATTCAAATTTGCGAGAGCAGTGATTTAAAAAAAAAAAAAGAGAAAAAAAAAGTGGACCTGTTGAACAGGTGATCGCTCACTCAGTCCGATCAAATTCACAGCCTCACCGGGACGTACACACTTGGGCAAAAAAAAACATTGAGAGCCAGACCAAATGATCTAATAAGTGCCATGTGCGGTTGACTCGTCTATAGCAATGAAAACTCTCGTTGTTCTTCCTCCACCATGGTGGCTTCCATAAACTCTGCAGCCTTCCTGGTGCATTGTCTGGTCTTAACAAGCAATCTTCACCCAGTAATGAGGTGCTCCCCCTCCACCAGTATTACCTCAGATTAAAAGGTATGGACTCACACACCCTCAGTTACAAAGTGAAGTGTTTGCATTTGTCTGTTTTATATGTCGCTAAAAGCTCAAACCATGGTTTCGATGCATACCATCTATTTATCATGTAAATACTTTATTTATTGTCTTATTTATTTATTTAATTATTTATTTATTTATTATTTAATCGCATTATTTTGTGTATTTATTGAAAACTCGCTTATTTATCATGTATTTATTTATTTATTGTTTTTTTTTTAAAATGAACATCCATTGACCTTGTAAGATGCTGCTGATCTTCAAAGAAAATGTTTATATGCATGAAAACTGTAGAGAGTCCATGGGACTTAGTTTTTAAAGAGGAACAATGTACAGTAGCAGTGCTAGAAGACTTCAAACGAATGAATGCAGAAGTAATTTTGGTTCCGTGGCAATAACTTGACTGACGAAGCAATTGACATGTAAAACAATCACAGCTGTTCTTCTTTTTTTTTCTTCTTCGATCAACTTAGGGCAATAAAAAGAAACGATGGAAACAAAACCCCCGAAAATACTGCTTATCTTGCTGTTCTCCAAAAGCCGATCGCCTCCGAGTGACTGGACAGTTTTGGCCCTTTTTTTGGTCTTTAAATCTCAAGCAATAACTAACTCTCACAAATTGTTGACTCTAATATAGACGTACCCTCCCAAATGCAAAATAAAAGGACAAGTTACTCTTAAAATTGCAGAGGCTCAGCATTAATAATCCTCGTAACATTGTTATTATAAACACATAAGAAATCTCCCATGGGTTAGGCTACAATTCAGGAACTCTGTCATTGCCGTTATACTTAGTTGTAAAGAACAACAGGACAGTGATTCTCAAATAAGTCCCGGGAATAATAAAGAATTTAATACATAGTTAAATCCCCAAATGTTTCAGTGAAGTTTAAACTCCCTCAAGAGCCACTGAGATAACAGGAGGGCGGCCATATTTTGGGTTAACCAGCAACAATGGGAACCATCTTCGTGTGAAGTGAAAGTTTTCAAGACTGCTGTGATAAAATAATGCACAGTACCGCACCCCCCCCCCCCCCCCCCAGCCGTCCTCGTCCCGTCCCCACCCGCTCTTAACAGGCGCAGTGAGGAGGGGATGCGCCGGAGCGGGGCAGGCGGAGTGTGGGAGGATAACAGGTGTTTGGAGACAGACTGCAGATAGGGAGCGTAATTGAGTCGGTGAGCGACCTCCAAGGGGAAGGTCAAGCACCAGCAGGCAAATGCACCGTCAGCGATTTGCATATTCCAAATGGAAAGGCACCGTCGCAGTGTTAACTCTGAGCTCGCTCTGAGACACAGAACAGAACAAAAAAAAAAGAGAAAGGAGAATAAACCCCACCAAACTGAGAAGAAAGGAGAGGAAAGAGAAGCTTCCACTCCATTTGCCGTTCCTCTCCTCCCCTCTTCCCCATCACTCTGTCTAATGCTGCAGCTGAATCACTGCATGAGAGCACCAGAACCACCTGTCTCCTGATTAACTGACAGAAAAAACCCCCCGTTTGGCACGCTGATGTATTATCAAACAAACGCAAAAATCATTACGTGCAATTTCCCATCTCGCGATTGGGATCTGAAGCATCTCACAATTCTGGAGGCTGCATTCTAATAAGGCAGGAAACAAGAAAAAGCATCACCAAAATCTTTAAAAGCATCAACCGGAAAAGTATTAGAACTGCGGGCCGGCATCTAAGAGTCAGCATCAGACATCTTTCCCTGAGAGAAAATAACATTGCAGAATTTGGTTGCAAACTATTGCATTTAGATGTATAGAAACATTGTTCCTCCTTGACCATTTTGTAAATATAGTTGTAAATAAGTCACAGCAATAATATGACAATGCATGTAGACATTTAATTGCCATTTTTCTATTCACACTGTCTTTTTTTCTATTTGAAAACAAAACAAACAAACCAACAAAAAAAAGACAATTACAGGTACCAACTAGAGTCGGGGTGTGAATCAGGGAGTGTGTTGATTAAGGAGCTATCTGTTCTAGATTAAAAAAAACTCAATCTTCCAGCTCTGTGTATTCTCAAAGATTTGATCGTGTTCTGTATGATTTTTTTCTTCTGTTCTTCCTTTCTTTTTATTTATGTGCCCAGCTTGGCTGCGCAGCGAAAAAGTGCCAAAAAGTATGATTTCCATGACAAAAGCCTTCAACATATGGTTGGCTGCTTGAAACCTTCCATATGGTCCTCAAAGAAAGAAAGAAAGAAAAAAAAACTGATTAAGATTTTCCACTTTCTTTCTCATTCTGTCTCTTTCTCTCTCTTTCTCTGTCTCTCTCTCTCTCTGTTCCAGCTGAGTATGAAGAAACTTAAGCCATGATTGCTGAGGGGTGTTTTGATTTATCTTGTTCTGCTACAATTAATAATGATGACAACAATAGCAATGATCATGTTAATAAAAACAATAGCACAAGGAACCTCCATGTCCCCTTGTTTTTCTTTTAAGAAATAGTCTGTTTTGATTTAAATAAATCTGACTTTCCTGGATTTTATGTTCAGCATCATCCAAAGAGTGAGTGTGGAATCCGTTTAGCGATGTCCTTAGTCAACATTAACACGGCGGTTTATTATATTTAGACGATAATGTGCCATCAGCTGCATCCTTCTCTGTCAATGTTTGTGGGATTTCATGAGCTTTACCCTCAATATCCTAACTTTTAATTCCGCTGCTCTGAGGCTGAAATAAATGCCAGTATCCTCAGTTTTTTTTTCCTCCAGCAGCTAGGAGCGGGAACGGTCCGAGGACCTGACAACACCAATACAGCTTTGAATAAGAGTTCTTCAGATGTCGGCGTTCTCAGAAGCGGAGGCATCTGTTCAACCACTATTAAGTCCTTCCCGGTCATTAAATTTTAATGGAACATTGATTTTATTCTGGAACTACCCTTCCTGAGTGACTCAAAAAGCCAGGGAAAAAAATATGGAACAAAATAAAAATGAATCATGACAGCGGACGGGGATTATTATTCCGGGGGCTTTTCTTGATTGGTTTCCAGGGAATATACAACACTTGAATTCAATCGCTTGTGTCCTTCAGTGTCCTCCAGCGGCCCGCCGTCGCTATAATGAGACGGCAGGCAGAGCAGAATGGAGCGGGGACGCGGTGCTGCCTGCTTCTCTTTTTCGGCATGGAGACCAGCGCTTGTCCTCACCGTTGCTCCTACGTTAGCCGCCGGGGCTCAGGTTAAACGTAAAACAGTAAGCGTTTGCTCTCAGCTAAGCACCGCAGCCCGCCGCTCATCAACATTCAGCCGCCGTCCTCAGTCAAACTTTACCCCGGCAGATGTTGTCCCTTATCAGATTTTATGATGAAAGTAAATAACTGATTTCATTACATGGCAATGGACTGTAAAATGGGGACCCGTGGAATCCAATTACATCACCCGTGGGTGTGCTGAGTGTGTAACAACAATCGGAGCGGGGGGGCAGGTGGGGCGACCGTGGCCCTGCATACATATCCTCACGGCCCTCTGCGGAGCGCCGCCCACCGCCACGCACGCACGCGCTCCACATCAGGTAAATTATTAAAAACAACCGGCAAAATTGAGCACGCTACACTCCCACTTCAGAGATATTGACTTGTGAACACCATCATCTTCTGAGTGACTGGAGGAGAGAGAATATAAGTGCCTTCTGCTCTGATGGGGTGAGGGGTTAGCACAAGGTTGCAGCGCAAATCTAGTGCAGCACACACAGCTGTTAAAGCCCGCCGACTCAGGAGGGAGAACACGGCGCCTTTAACTGTAACGCCGTTTCAAGGACGAGGCCACATTAGCACTATTATAGTAATTAAAGGCGGGATGGTGTATTTCATATGTGCATGCTGACCTTTCTGTTTAGCTATTCAGACTTTTTTTGACCGCCACGCCAGTCAAATTGTTTTGTAATCTTTTAAAGTGGTCTTGATCAATAGTTCTTCAGCCTTTCTGAAGGTCTTTCAAAAGATTTTGGCTTCTTTGACACATTTTTTTCTTAAATATCCGGTCCTGTTATCTGATCATTTTAGGGGTGGGAATGTGTTTTTGTTTCTTTTTTAGGTTACTTAACATTGAATCATTTAAGAATAAAAAAGTGCCTGACTTGGTTCCATACATAACAGTCAACAGCATGTTTTCATTTGAATTTTAAGCACCCTGTTGCAAAGACATTTACTTTATTCACAAATCTGCTGCTGTCTGCCAAACATTCCCAAAACGCCACAGTTCGATATGTCTGAAATAGTGACACAAAAAAGATGACGTGCATTGCAAAGGAAACTGGACAACTGGTGAGGACAAAAGTTTGGAGACAGAGCAGGACTTGATGATAACGACCTTAAGGGGCAGCAAAAACCCACTGAAAACCTGAAATATCTGAGGTATTCAGACTTTTGGAAAATGCATCCACTGATCACTGAAGCCTCATCAAGAATGTTCTCAGCAAAAGGCTGGCGGTAGAGAGGCCATTGAAGGAAAACAAGGAGAAAACCAAAGGTAAGACTACAAATGGAGGGATGAAGCATCCTTTAAAGCTCAATACTTCAGCATTACTGGAGCAACGTAGGGTCATCTTAGAACGGAACAAAGAGCAGCCGAGAGCCGAAGAAGAGCGTTGAGCTGTTCCGTCAAGCAGATTGGAGAAGTGTTCCTGAGGACCACTGGGTCACGTATCAAGAGAGCCGGTCTGAAAACTACCAACAATCGACAGGTTCTACTGGACATGGAGCTAAATGATGAGTCCTCACACTGATTCCCTTTGACTCCGTTTCTGCCACTACTGACCCCTCTCGAGCATCTGGCGCCATCTGTTGGCAGATCTCCATCTGTCAGTGTCAGTCAGACAGAAAAACAGGGTGGGTGCGTTGATAACAGAACCTTCAGTTCAACTGTTTGAACTCTGGTTTTCTGCTGATGGCCGTGGACATCTCCATGAAGAACGGAGCAATCTGAAAGCACATACTGACCGAAGTCACCGACCAGAAGTCAGCCCAACCGTCCAGTTCAACCGGGGAGGTCCAACCAACTGTAACTGCCCCTTTAAGAGCTAACAGTTTGTCTTTTCACATTCTGCATCACAGGAGAGATGCTCATTAAAAGCGCCTCAATTCCTCACTGTTTCATCAAGTGAGACTGCCAAGCTCTTTAACTCAGTGTTCTTGATGTTTGCGCTGTTTGTGAAAAACCCATCTGTTTCCTCGCCTCTCTGTTGGCAGAGGGTCCACCTCATCCGTATGCTTCTCTTTTTGAAGTCATGTCAAAATCTCATCTTTATGCATCTAAGACATCCGACTCGTCATCGGCGCTCAGGCAAAAGTCAAGGAGGGCAATCCTTAAATAGCTCGTTTTTTTACTTCTTCCTCTTCTTATACAATTCACGCAGCAACAAAGACAAGGCGAGGATTCACAGCCACCACTTTCTCACTATTTGAAGAGCAGCAATCTTTTAGTTGATTAACTGAGGAGCGTGACATTAATCAGCATGATTTGGATTATCTAACAATTAAGAATAATTTTCACAGTCATTTTTAAGCCTTTAAGACAAATATTGTCAGTCCCAGCCTCTTAAATCTCAGGCCGTTGGTTTACTTTATCATACACGTTATAGTTCACTTATTTTTCTGTTGATTCCGTGGTATTTTCCATGACCATTTTGGTCATAATTCATTGCCGCAAGCGGTCAAAAAAAGACAACTGCCTGACAGGTAATGGAAACCATTATCGCTACTCTAGCATTTCATTTTCTGAAATGACAAAATCATTATGAGTCACTTTGTTGACAATGATTAAGATTGAACTGTTGGAGAGAAGGAAAAAAAGTTATTATGCTTGGTGGATGTTAATGGTTAGGTGACTAAATGACCTTGCCCCAAAAACACAACTTGCAACACCCCCACAAGCCCTCCTCCCTTTTGCATTACATACAGAGAGCAAATTATTTTAAACTCGAGCAAAAATAATTTCACTGAAATTTTATTCCAGGCGGCTTCGGGAGAGGGAGATTGCACAGAGAATAATTTCATAGATTTGAGCAGCCAGAGCCATCAGTGAATTATCAACATCACAGAGCAAATCAGTCATGTTATGATTTCACACACCTCATCCATCACCAAAGCTACAGTCTGAAGACAGGAAATCGGCATCGGGACAATTGTCACTTTAAAAGCGTGTCATTGTGCGAGGAAAAAGAAGAAGAAGAAGAAGAAGAAAGAGAGAGAGAGAAGGCATAAATAAATATAGCTCACTTCCCTGTCGAAAAAGCTGGCAGGTAATTTTCTCCAGCTGCTCTAAATGTGACAATCCCACGGGGACCGAAATCTAATATTAACAGCGAATCATTATGTGGGAACTGTTCTTCCATGACCCGCCGCGGGACCCGTATGACTAACTCAATCTGAGTAATTGAGATATGTTAGCAACCAGAATAAAGTCCTGCTGCGACAGCAGAGGGTCACGTAGAGTGGAGTGAGACTCCGAACACACCTGGGTGCTGGGGGAGGATTTGCATGCCTATATGCTGTGAATGACAAGGTCTCTTCTCGTGGTGTGATGATGGTTTCGGTTGGCGCCTGATGAAGTGGCTTTTGAAAGACAGCAAAGCAGTGCCTTTGATTACGCCATACATTAGAAAAAGCCCAGGGGGAACATGTCCTTGTACTCCTATACTATGCTGTGGTTTTTCATACAGGGAACACAGTCATGCAGTCTTGTGTAAGCAGTCATTTGGAGGGTAAACAGACTGTTTCTTTCCCTGAGAAGACAAAAAGTTTACTGCGTTTACCGTCGCCCGAGTAACAATATAAATTCTGTACTGCTTTATTCAAACAAGGTATATAATATCCTGATATCACAGTTAATGATTAGGCGCTATATATAGACCTCCTCCACATTGTAACTGATCCCCGTGTGACCAATTAATCAACATAAAAGCCGCTGCCATCGCAGTTCAAAGAATTTGTAATAATTCAAAAATAATGGCCTGCCTCTGCTGTCCAAGAAATCGTTTTTAATTGTGTCATTAAAGAGATGCTGTGGCTGTGGGCTGGAGAAAACAACAATTGTTCTGTGTCGGCTCAAATGCCGCAGATCTTTGAAGCTCTGCGTTTACCTGTGCAGCGCTCGGGCCCAGACGTCCCTTTTGTCACCACAGCATCCGAGCTGCCGGCTTTGAAATCCCTGCAAAAATAGAATAGCACCAAGTAGCCGGCTTTGAAGGAAGAAGCCTAAATCGCGCAACAGTCGACAGAACAAAGCAGTGACCTCGTTAGAAAGTATTGCCACCAAAGGGTTCTGGGCTTATTTCTTCTTTTTTTAACTGCATGACTAATTGCTGGAGTGAATTTTAATGAGGAGCGGTATGCCCATGAAATGTGCTCAATGTGTGTCTCTTACTATAAGTACATGGTCATGAAATGCTCAACAACCCAATTACATGTGAAGAGGTAGACATGTCAACCCCTATGTTTGGCTTTAACGGAGCGTAAAGCAAACTTAACAAGGATTTATCGGCAAGGTGGAATTGCACGTCAGCATGATAGTCCTGTTGGAAGCGTGTCTGCTTTCACTCCAGTCCGTTTCATCTGAAATGGTTCTGTCAATTATGCTACGCCAACCGTAAAAATAAAAAATTAACGTCGGACATGTTTTCTCCTGTGTGTGCAATTATGTTTTGAAGCAAACAACAGATCTGTTTGTCCATATATGCCATTTGTAAATTGTACATTTTGTTAAATTAGGCATGCAAAAAAAGTATCACAGGATCATATCAGTTCTCAAACTGAGCCAGAAGAGTTCCTGCCACCACTTAGATACTCATTAGCTCAACAGAGTATATGTTTTGCCTCGTAATTCAATATTTAGTATAATCTCTCTTCCACTAGCAAGTTGTTGTTCAAAACAACAAAAAAGCTCTGAGTACACTCCATTTCAGTATGAACTAATAGCTTTAAATGCACGCTGTGACAGGCCCTATAACATAGGATAGAATTAAACCAGATTTCATTCATCAAGCGGACAGACAAATAAGATGGACTGAAGAGTAACGACTCTTCATGAATGTAGATGTCATTTTTGGCTGGGCCTCCATTTTGAACCAATTGTTTTAGAACACTGTTACAAAATGTGTGCACCTAAACTCTAATGTGGTAGAAAGTTTCTTTCCTTTTCCATATATGCTCATCGGTGCCTTATTCTTAATGTGACAGGGGTTGATAAATGCGTCCATTCTCATACAAACTGGAAAAAGTTCATTAGTTTACTTACTCCGGAGCCAAATCAACAGCCCTTTTAAACAATTCCGACGGCCATTGAAGGGGGCACGGCCTATCTGTGATGGACAGTCAGCCCGACCAATCCAATCCTTAAGAAAGCGGACGCGTACAACCTAGCCCAAAAAAAAGTTCAGGAAGTACAGTAGCGACCGAGCTGTCAGGCACAACTGGAGGTGGATAAATGTTTTGTTTGCGACAGGGAAATAAAATACCCCTGAAGCAAGGGTTTTTATCGATGCGGAACATCCAAATGTCCTCGCAGAATAGTGCGGCGGAGGGTGGACACAGCGGGTCGATCCATTCAGACTCCATTGGACAGGTTCACAACATCCCACTACAGGTTGTCATCAGACCGTTTCCTCCGGAGCTGGACGAGCAGAAAGTCAGAAGTCTGATGGACACTATTAAGGTAACACTGACCTGTGTCAAATGGATGAAAGCAAGGCAGTTTATGAGGAAACGGTGGCTGTGAAACATCCAAATTAGCCTGTAAACATCTCCACAATGCATCACCTTGTGTTGTTTTTTAAACCAAAGTTAGTAGCCACAATTGATCAAATATGATACATTGCTATTCTCAAACAATAATTTACCCCCAATAACTAGACTTCTGTGCATCCTTTATATTCAATTGAATATTTTCGTTACCTTCACCCTAAGAAAGGAGTGTTAAAAACTTGCAAAGCGTGTGCATTTAATCTATTTCTGGCTTTAAGTGACAGCTTTTTTTTCCACCTTCAGCATACAAGTGACAGCACTGTTGTCCCTCCCATTGATGTGCTGTGGATCAGAGGCAGAGAGGGGGGGAATTACTACTACTCCTTTGGAGGCTGTCACAGGTTTGCAGCATATCAGAGGCTGAACATGCCGCTCATTCCAGCCAAGATCATCAGATCCAGCGTTTCAGACCTCAGAACCTACTTGGGAGCATCAACGCCTGATTTGCGTTGATGCTGGGGACCATTTTAGGGTTTTTCTTGGCTCTCAAACATCAACTGTTGTCAGATTCAGCCTGCGACTGCAGAGCAGAGTTGTTACCAACAGGGGGAAGTGAAGCTCTGGCTGCTGGATATCTCTCATGTGAAATTGCCTGAATCCGTTTTTTAAATTAATTTAATTGATTAAAAACATTTTTTTTAACAAATGCTTAGAAATGTAATCATTCAGATCTAGGCCTTTTTTTTAACCTCTCATCTCCAAAAGCAGTGAAACGATTGTTTTTGTTTTCTGAAATTCTATGTTGTATTAACGGGATAAATAAAGAGATTTTTTTTACATGTACAAATATGACAAAGAAATATATAAAATATATATATATTTAAAATGAAATGCCTGTATTACAAAAAAGTCAAGATTTTTTTTTTTTAAATTATCAATGATTCCTTTATCTGCAAATCAATGTGTGATGGGATGGTGGGTTAGCTTGCATGGAAGTGGCATCATTAAATCAGTACAGATACGTTTAATTCAGCTGTCATTTTCCCCTATCTATGCATCTGCTTCTCCTCCTTCGACACACAAAAATACTGTCCATTCTGTGTTTTGTCCTGTATATATTGTCAAAGATTCATGTAATATTTCTTAAAGTTGTCATTGTCTTAGATTCATCATATGAAAAGACAAATATATCTCTGTCTTTGCTTGAAATATATTCAAATTTATTTGAGGCTTATTTGCCACTTGCAGAATACAAGGAGGGATACATTTACCGGGACTTCCTGTAATGGCTCAAATAATTTATTTTTGTATATTTATTTAGTATTTAAAGTCTAAATAGAGAGCTCAGTTTTTCAGATACCATCTCACTTAGTTCACGCCAAGTCAACTTTGATGGGGATGTTCCAGACGGCAAAGGAACGTATAGACCAGATGGTTAGTTGAATGAGTCGGGTGTTCTGAGCAAATCAGGCTGACAAGATGCAAGATGTTGCTGAGTGGCGCAGGATCACTCCATTCTGCTTGTCATCATTTCTTCCATTCTTGTGGTTTGCAGGGTTCCAGAAAAAGAGGACTTTTAAAGCATACTGGTCATTTTGCCTAAAAATCCTGTAAAATAGACGACATTGCTTATCGTGAAATAAATTAATGTCAAATAAAATTATTCATACATTGCCTCCTGTTCTCACTTTCATTTAACGACAGAAAAGCTTGCTTTGTACTTTAAATAGCACGAAAAATCCAGGTTTTACACCCCTAATGTCTTGTTTGTTGTTGTTTCTGTCCTTGAGACTGGCCTGGGCTTACTAAATCATTTCAGACAGCAGTTCCCTTGCCTCTGTCTTAGAGGAAGGAACTGCAGTTTTACAGAATAATATAGGTAAAATATAGACGAGGCCTTTCCGACATCAGGGCTCTCACAATGCGAGCTCCGAGCTGCTTGGCGATCTCCCTTTGTGGCCATTGAGGAAATGAAGGGCGACCCGGAGCAACTTTTACCGACCGGCCCTAAAGGACTCTAAATTTCTCCTCTGAATCGTCGCGTGTGAGAAGATTTCCTGTGGCTCACTCACTGTCTGGAAGTAACCATATCCTCAAAGGAGTTTTGACACGCAATACTTGTATGAAAAAATGCATTGCACCTGTTGCTTCTAGGAGCTGTTTCCATGGGTGGTTTGCATGCTTTATCTTTGAGGATTTAAAGTGATCAAGGGGGTCAAAAGGGGAGGAAGTTTTTTTTTGTTTTTTTTTTTCAGTTCAGGCCTGATTTTTTTTAATCCATATTATTTTTTTCTTTAATTCAGGGTCAGAGACATTACCTGGCAGTGGCTTTCTTGTAGGTCTTACAAGTCCCTGTTTATTCTGAAAACAAGGTTTCCCAATCTTTGCTTGCAAAGGGTTTCCTCCTTTTTCTGCCTCCAACAGCTGGAGATGTACACGCAAACGCTCTAAAGGACAGATTAAAATCTTACAGGCTGATTGTCTGTCACGTTTAAGCAGCAATGTAAAAAATAACAAAGAAGAAAGATATCTCAAAATAGAAATAGCTTAGAATTGAGTCAATTGGAGACTGACTGATAACAGAACATAAAAAGAAAGCCTGACTTTGAAACTTGTTTCTTTTCAGGTGCAAAAAATATGCGATTGCCCGTGTTTTCAGTGTATTCTGAATGTTCTGTTCATTCATGCGTGCTAATTCTCTGCATGAAATATGGTTAGCTGATTGCTGTAATCTAAATTACTGGACTTAAAAACGGAGGCAGGCCCTGTTCAGTGATTTTGGAAAAGCAGTGGAACGTGAGAGTTGACTCTGAGGTCATCTGAATCTCGTGCATCATTTGTGTCACATTGTTTTATGTGTATTTGTACAATTCTCAAGTCTCCAATACAGCCTTTCATTTCATTCCGCCTTCCTGCCCCCCCCCCCCCCCCCCCCCCCCCCCGCAACCCCAGACTTCAGCAGCAACATTATTCATCAGAGCATCTCTGCCATCACAGTTTTTTTGGCACCCCACTTCTTGCTGGCAGTGCCATTTTTTTTGTGATTCCTCAACCCCATATGGAGAAAAGCAGCATTTTTTTCAGAAAAAATCAACGTGCCATTTAAAATCTGAACCTGAAAACTTGTTTTGGTCTGTGTTTACAGCTTACATGAAATTCACTTCGAAGCTTATCTCGCTCCCCAACGTGATTAAGTGGAAGGCTCGATCATTAATCTCCAGCAGAGTTTGTCTACATGGAAAATGCATGCTGAAAAATGATCTCTGGTTAGCCAGCTCACCCATTAGTTCCACTTGGGGAGCCGTTCCAGTCAAATCCTCTTGAAGGAGTTTAGCCTTAGTTGTTTGAGTCGATGAGGATTTCTCACAGCTTCCTATCCGGAATTCCCTCAGACTACTGGTGGCTGCAGGCGTGTAATTTGTGCCAGATTTGCTATTCCGTATCCACCCTCTGACCTCACTGTAGAGAGGCATTGTGCGTGAACCTTCCTCTCTATGTGCTCTTCTGTTGTCGAGTAAAAACAATATTAAGCTCATGTGGTTCAGGCTTGTGCTGTGGTCCCAGTGTCGTGTTTATATAGGAGATTCACACTGAGCTAAGCAGAGTCTTCATTAAAAAAAAACAAGAACAAGACGGTATGGATTCTCAATAATTGCTATACACTTTGCTCTATGCAGGCCAAGGGAAGAAGAGACCCCAACCTAAAGGTTTGAATTATGCCACCTTAAGGATCTGAGCTGCATGTTTCTGCCACAATGGGTTGGGATTTCTCCTTAAAGAATCTAAAACATGTCGAACAAGATTCAATTTGGGTTTCTAACAAAAAAATATAAATAAACAAGGTTATTTCTTAAATTTGAAGAAAATAAATGTAACTTTTCTACCCCTTCTGCATTAACAGAGCAAACTAGATGTTTTATTTCTAGTGCAAAGCCGAAGCCTTCGTGGTTCCAGTTCCTGTAGCAGAAAATGAATTACTAGTGAAACTGATCCTTAGCCTCACACTTGTTCCAAACAGCTGCGTTGCTCCACCCACCAAAACTCCACTTAGAGAACTTGTACTGATGCCTTATTCTTGAAACAAGATAGGAACAGGAACGCCAGGCAAATAGCTGAGGATCACTGCTCATGGACTATGTTTGTGGTGTATTTTCTGCACCGTCTGTAGCTTTTAGCTTCAATTCCTGTACTCTGGGACATCTACTTCACCACCAAACAATGTTGATACTGACAGATCACTCAGCTTTCTGGAAAGAAAGTCTTTTTTTCAGTTGTCAAATTTGCAATGGGATTGAGATCTGGACTCTTGTTGTCATTGTCTCCCTAACTACTGCAGGGATCCTATGTTTACAATTACCAGGTGGATCCATGTATAGTAAAATTGAGGAAATTTGCTTGTTATATTGCGGCAGTCATCGTGAGATTTGCCTTAAACTAAAGCTCAAGCATCATTCCCTCTGACCAGTACTGGCGGGTCATTACTGATTATCGCTTTCATCCAGTCGTCAGTCCGTGACTGCTCCTCCTCAGCTCTCCTTTGACCTTGTTCTCCTCTATCTTAGCGTTAATGAAGATTCATGTCTGGAGTTATAGCCAATTTCCTACAGCCGAATTCTTACAGCTTTGTCCACAAATGTATCCTCCTGTTTCTTATCAGTCTGCTGGCTGTACTTTGACGGCCCACCTATTCTGTTTGTACTTGCTCCAAGACATAAACACGCCTGTTTGAAATAACCAACATTTTATGGCTCATTCTGAGTGGAATCTCTTTCTTGGCAGAAATGCATCATCCTCACTGCTGTGTGAGCTGACAGCTCTCCTGTCTCCTGTTGATCAGCCAGATGAAACAGCTTGTTAAAATCTGCTCATGTCCGTTAACTCTTGGCTCTTAAGATTTTATACCATTTTTTAAAACCTTTTTAGAAATGTAATCTTTTTAAATAAAACCTAAAATGTTTAAATGTAACCTCTTACCTTTATAAATGTAAAAGTTATTCATTTTTTTATTGAATGTACATCAAATTCTCATTACTATGCTTTACATTGGATTTATTATTTTTTAGGTATTATTTACACAACATTAAAGTGGTGGATGAGGTAATTTCTTTTCATGGCTGTAAATGGTTTATTTTCCATTCACTATCAAAATGAAATAACAAATTAAAACATTTGGCATTGGGCAGCTAATGGAAAAGTTTGACTCAAACAAAACAATTTCTCTGTATTCTCTGCAGCAGCTTGTTTTTTTGTGTTTTTTTTCCCAGTTGTAGTACTTACAGTTACAGTTTGTATTTAGCACAGTGAGTGGGGGGTCATTCCCAAATAAACTACAGAGACGACCCTGATTGTAATAAAGGAAGATGTCAAACAGCGCAACGGTGGAGAGCTGACTGATGTGTTTTTAATAGCCTTTGGACAACAATGGAGCTCTGTGTCACAGAGGGATAAATATCTGTGAATACACACGCCATTTTGGATTAAATCCTTGTTTGTTTTTTGGAGTAAAAGTCAAAGGGTAGCAAGGCAATGCTGTAATCCTTGGGTTTAGTTTATGTTTTTGAGGCTGGTTGAGAGGCACAGGGGAGACATTTTGAATCGGGTGATCGTTTTCCCCATGCCAGAGTGAGACCCGAGCTCAAAGTATAAACAGGGACTGTGTCATAGTGATATGTCAGTGGTCCTGCTGTACTTGGATCTGTTCTAGAGTGTGGCCCTCCAAAGATTTGTGCAACAGGAACCAAAAAAAAAAACAACATAACTACTCTCTCCACCCACATCGGTTAGGTTAGAAAGGTTAATGTTCCCATCTGTGGCACACATAGCCAGCTAGTTTTATTTAGAATAGACACAGTAGGACATCATGACTCTTATTCTTCTGGTGTTTGAAGAAAAGACTTCCAAAATTAGATCATTTTAAGTAGACTAATTGAAGAAGTTGACTCAAAGTTCTCCAAGTAGAGAGTACATGTATTAAGTCAAGAGACAAAACACTCGTAAGAGACTAAGAGACAAACTTCTAGAACAGCTTATGGACGCACTTGTCTTTCAAACATCCAGCCCTCATGAAAGAACTGTACTTGTGACTTCAATTCCAGATATGAATGTTTGTTTCAGTGAACCCAAAGGAACCTCACATGAAAGCTGAAGCTGCACCAAACCTGACAATAGCAAATCCAGCAATAGTTACGACTTTTCATTTTAAGCCAAAATCTCTACTATATCGTAGCACAGTGAGTACTGACAGGATCTACCAGGCCAGTGTTCAGCTTCTGAGGATCTTTGCATAAACTGAAAGACAAGCTATTGACTGAATTGAAAGGCCTGCATGAGGCAGAGTAGACAGAGTAGACCCTGCCGTCCTCCCTGTGGCTCAGACAGAGCTGCTGTACTCGGAGCCCTGTGAAGCAAAGCGACGTGAACTCAGCAGGTGGCAAAACCAACACGCTTTCGCCTCACCGGGACTAAAAAAAAAAAGGGGTCCACATTTTCCGGAAGAACAAAGGAGCATTTCACGGCTCTCTGAGAAAAATCTAATAATAAAATAAAAATATTTCTGGTGTGTTTGATGCGTCGTCAACATGCCGATTTGGCTGCTGCTCAGAGCTCCTGCTGGTCCACAGTCAGACATTTAAACACCTGACATATTCCCAGCTGGAGCTGGAGATAAATGCAATGAAACATACGGCAGCACGGACCTCCTGCCTGATTGGCTGGCTTATTGTTGAGACGATTTGTACAATTTCCTCATAGTTTTTTTTTTTTTTTTTAACAGGATTCTCAGATATAACAACACTTTAAAACCTGTAGCTTTCAACGCTCATCGGTTCATTTAGTTGAAGCCCAACCTGTGGGGATCAGATCTTGAGTCATCCAGGCAGCTTCTTGCTCTTTTGGAGCTCTGTGTTTGCAGCGTGGCCTTTCAAAGACCCCGGTGCTCTCCTGGCTGGCAGCTATTAGGTGTCTGATGTGCGACTGTTGATGCAGCTGAGGCACCATTGAAGTGGGCGAATGTGCTGCTAGCCCGGGTCCACTGATGTGGCTTGGAGGGCTTGAACCACCCATTTGCCGCCACTTTGTTTTTTTGAACCCGGGGCAAAGAGCAAATAAATCCTTGTCATTCCAGGATCATCTGTTCATTGTTTATTTACCCACACTTAACTTTCTCCTGCTGTCTGAGCTGTGATCCCTGTGATGGGGCAGAAGCAGCTTTCCAAACGGGGGGACGTTGCATGCTCTAACTTGATGGCCCCGCTCGTTCTTGCGCATGCTGATAGTAGTTAAATACGGAGTGGCTGTATGTCCCCGAGGGGAATATTTGGATAAGAGAACTTCTTACATTTTTTGGTTTACCAGCCAACAAAAGCAGATCTCAGCGGGTGGCAGCACCATAAACATGTCAGGCCAAGACGAGATAGGGACTGTAAAATGAGTGGAAAGCAAACTTTAGTCCCAAACTGCCATTTTAGAGACTCTGAACATTCAAAAGCGCGGCCATAAAATTAATCATTAAATTTTGTAGGTTTTTCTATTTTTATTGGATCTATTCAAACTTGCAACCCGCTGACTATTTTTAGTCTTCACTTCTATTCAGCATTCACATATCAGTCACAAAGATTTATATGCAAGCTTATGTTATTTAATGTATATACAAGTAAGTCATCCCCACTTTGGCAAGCATCAACTCTATAAAGATTAATTACTTAATGTGCAGCCCACTCAATGCATGCAATTCTTTCTTAAATTCAAAAGCCAGTTTTACCAAGTTCAATTTACAACCTAATTAACTTCTAACGCAGGGAGAAAAGGTTATTGGAAATAATGGCGTCTACTTTAACTAATCAAACTAACTTACTAACTAATGCAAAAGTAACTGTAAAAAGTAATTGCAAAAGCCACAACCTCTGTAGTGTGTAGCATTTTCCAAATAGTTATTCTGTGCAGTTAATGGAGGCTACTGACTTTGGAGGCTACTGTAAGTTTGCAGCTCCTCCCATCCCGCTATAAGAGCGCAGCTGGCCGGGGAGTCTGTCCATCCTGAACTGGGCCGACTCAAGCTGACTTATGAAAAGTCCGACGGCTTTAATAAAAACCTCAAGTGGTCGCGGGTCGCTGGCCTCTCGCCACATGGAGACGTAGGAACAGCCCCCGGGTTCTTGCTCTCGGACTTACTGCGCGGCGGTGCGCCTGGGGGGGGGGGGGGTACTCTTCCATCATGACTTTTGCCATGCTGCGGCCCGTGGCCACGCACTTGCTCTACTCGGACTTCGCCGTCACCTCGGAGGACGACGAGAACCGCAGCGAGAGCGACGGCAGCTCGGAGCAGAGCTTCTGCGGCTCCGGACAGAAGCGGCGGCGCACGGCGCGCGCCCTGGAGGGGGACACGGCCGTGGTCATGAAGCAGCGCAGCGCGGCCAACGCCAGGGAGCGAGGCCGGACCCAGAGCGTCAACACCGCCTTCACCGCCCTGCGGACCCTCATACCCACCGAGCCGGTGGACAGGAAGCTGTCCAAGATCGAGACGCTCCGCCTGGCGTCCAGCTACATCTCCCACCTGGCCAACGTGCTGCTGACCGGAGACGCGGGCGCGGACGGACAGCCGTGCCTCGGCGCGGTGCACGCGCAGGGGGAGAGCGGAGGAAAGCAGCCGCGGACCATCTGCACCTTCTGCCTCAGCAACCAGAGAAAAGGGGTAAATGGATTATTTCTAATTGAAAAAAGTCAAAGATACAACTAAAAAACCACATGGAGTCGTGAACTATCAACGCATATCGAAATATGATATGTTTACTTTTTTATTCTTATTATAACTGCTATTATTTCGGCCTTATTCCTATTTTATTCCTATTTATTTAATTATATAGTCCATCTTTGAGTGTGCAGTCACTTTTACACTCTACACATGTTTAGAGCTTGCTTTAAATTCCTCAAACAGATGGCTGTGTTTTACTGACCACCTTCACATAGTGAGACAGACAACACCCCCCCCCCCCCAAATGGTTAAGTTGTAAAAAAAAAAAAAAAAAAAAAGTGTTGGTTATGTAGTAACACATTGTTTCTGAAGTTGGATTGTGACTCTGAAATCTGGGGCAGATAAATGAAACATTTTTCTTGAATCCTCAAATGACTGAATCTTTTTTTTTTCCCCTTACAGATTAAGGATGGAAAGGACTGTTTGAAAATGCGAGGGCTGGGTCCACTGCGAATGAGGCGCTGACTGAAGACCAGTGGATGATTAAAAACCTGAAAATCCTCAAAGACTTTCTCAGGGAAGAGTCGAAGCTGGGTTTTTTTTCTTTTTCTTTTCTTTTTTTTTTTTTACAGAGCGCGCACTCATGTACTTGTACAAATGCTGGATCAAATGATGCAACCAAAGAGACTATTTATACTTGACTAAAAAAATTTAAGCATAAGACTTTAGAAGATGCAGTGCATTTGTTTGGAACTTGGGATTTTTTTTCTCTAATCGTTCTATCTGGCAGAATTTTTTAATAAAATCTATTTTATCAAAATGAGGGCCACCATCTTATCATTTTTGATCCTCGGATTAAAAAAAGAAGCGCTCTTCTTCTTTTGTTTTCAAGGTTTGGTCAATTTTTTTTTCTTATTGAGTGTAAATGGTAAATATAGAGGAAACCATTACGGTTGGGAACAAAGTAACCACTTTGTTTGACCAAATTATTATTACTTTGCTCAGGAACATACTATCTGAAGCTGCTTTTACCCATATAGATTATCGTCATCATTTTGGCTGTATTAAATGAACTGCGCATTAGCCAAACACACACAAACACACACAAACACATACGCACACGCTTTCACAATTTCCACCACTTGTTGCCAGAATGTTGTTTGGAAAGCACATGGAGCTATAGCAAAAGATTCAGAGTTTCTGGTGTCGCTGTCTGCTTTTTTTTCCCCCAAGTCCTCAGCATTGCTGTTTTTTTAAGTCTGTTTTCGATTAGTCACGGCAAATAGAAGCCCACACTCTGTTCTGAGCCCCGACACAGCTGTTGGTGTGTCAGAGGAATAAATCACTGCTGTGGACCCGGTGGACAGGGAGAGATGGGGTGAGAGGTCGGAGGTCACGGCAGAGCACTGCAGCGGAGTGAAACGTAATGATGGCAAATGATGCAAACATAAACGTGTCTTTTTGTCTTTTTCTTGTTAGTAGTTTAGTTCCCATGTCGGGAGTCACTCCAGTGAGTGCTCTATCAGGTAGGCCGCAGACAGCTGAGCCAGAGTTCCTGTCTGGCATCGCTTTGCTGAAGACTGCAAACCTAGTCCTCATTATGACAGAGGAGGGCTCCCAGGTGACGCGGGAGGCTGTATGGAAAGATAATTCTGAGGCAGTTAAAGGCGCATGCTGGGGGTCCGAGCCCCTCTCGGCCGCCCTCCCCCACCTGCCCGGTCAGGAGAAGTCGGATTTGTCCTCCCGAGTTTTCGGGACCGGGGCCCCCTCAAATGGCTCCCCGAGGCTTCCACCGACAGGAAGATGTCACGTAGGCAGAGGAAGGGAAAATAAGGCTCAGCCGACCTCTCTGAGGAACTCTCTGTGCGGTGGGCTTTGGGTCATCGCCAGTCTTGACATCATCCGGCGCTGGGACCCAGATGTACAGCTCTCTGGTGGTACTTCTCAAAGCAAGTGGACCCAACGTTGAGTCATGAACAAAATCTGATTTCCCCCCCTCCCCAAAGTTGACAGGTAAGAAATTGATGGCGGAGACTATCAGGAGGGACGGGTCAGAGGAAGCAGCGGGTATGATCATGGATCTGTTTAACATGTCCGTCAGGCCAGGGTCCAGGGATCCATCTGGGGACCACCGCAAAGGTTTACCTTCTCACTTTGGTGAGTTTTTCCTCTTCCTCTGATACTCCTCTCTCTTAATCCCAGCAGAGAATCTTTGCAGGAAGAGATTAAATGAAGCTCAACCGCAGTTTAGTTCCTCCTCTTCCAGTAGAGTGACATGAGATGAAAAACATCCCAAACTGTTGGAGGAACCTTCCTTTTTATTGCTGTTGTTTGTAAAGGATAGAAACTAAATGGCTCCTCTTTTTAATGACATCTCTCTGTAAGACTTTCTCCGGCAGACTGCATTTGTCCCAATAAGGAACTTTTGCAAAAAAAAAAAGTAGAAAATCCTTATAACCTAAATTTCAGTTTTGATCAAATTTTTTAACAAAATTCTACATTGTTTCAGGTTAAAGCGAACAGAGCTGTAGTGCACTGTGCAGATACATCAATCATCAGTTTTCCTGTGTTGCTGTAACTATCTTATCCGACATTAAATGAAAATACAACAGATATGTTGTTTTTTTTAACTCTGTCCTGAAACAGAAACATTTTGGGGGAAATGTTTCCTTCGCTGCATTTACTGCTCTGACGCTGAACAGAACACTGAAATGTTTTCCCATTTTTAGCCTCTCAGTGTTTCATGACTCCCATTGCTGTATAATCGCATAATGCTTGGAATGTTGTCAGTGGCTGACAGATCAGGCGTGCACCATACTTGCTGATTGATGATTGTCTGGCTAAAGCTGGTAAGGCAGTAAATAATAAAGCATGTCATCGACCAGACAAAATCCCTGTAAAAAAAAAAATAGAGAAAAGGACTTGAGATGGCAATGCGCCTGTCCTATTTATGTACACATGCGTTCCATCAGGTGCTGATATTTTGAGATGAGCTCTCGGGACAGTACGGGATTGACAGCATCCAGGTTTTTTGGACAGAGATGACTTGTTTTTCCTGAAGCATCAGGACAGCTTTGCATGCTCACGCTATAAGATTTCTTTTCTTTGAATGAATTGCGAACATCCTCATTTATAACCACTGATGGATGCAGCCATAAACCTGTGCTCGGGGATAGTGTTGTTTAAACATATTTCACTCACGCAGCGGTTTCCAAGACGGAATCATTTCTGCTGCAACGCTGCCAGAAGACTGAGTGTACAGAAAACGCTGTTGCTCATTCACAGTTTTTATTGTTTGTTAAGACATTCCTTTTTTTCGTAGTTCTTTCTTTTTTAAATTTGATTTTATCGTTGTTTTGGCATTTAGTTAAATGATGAAATCCTACTATATCACTCCATTCTTATTTTTTTAAAGATTTAAGAGCCAGAAGCTCACATTGCCACTTATTCCAACTTTTTTACTTAAACTTTTCATCGAATTGTCACGTTTACAAGGCGTCTTAAAGTCTTTAAAACTCTTTTCTTTAACATCTTTTAGGGCACCTCCAAATCTTTTGAGTATTTATCAGGTCTGCTTTGCAGCATATTGAATCTTTGGGGAGCTGTTCATGTAAAAGATGAAAATAAAATACACAACTTGAAAAAAAGCCAATAACTTTTGAAGGGAAAGGAAGTTATATATAATCTAGGAGGCACGATTTAATGAGTCCCGTTGAGTAATAGGGCAGCTGGAAGACACCTTTACAGATGAAACCCACACCAGAGCCTCAGTGGCCGAAAGTGTTCCTGCTCTCGTCTCGCCAACAGGGAAAAAGTTAAGCTAGTTGAACCCGAAACAGGAAGGATGTGAAGAGTTTTTTTAGCATCATCTGGGAACGGAATCCTGATTCCCAGATGGGTGCTTCTCTTCGGCATTTTGTAGCTTTGTCAGAGAAGTCTTGTTAGGCCGACCTGCACATGGTGATGTTTTAATAGCTTCTGCTCCCAGAGTCAGTGTGTTTGTTTCAAACGCTGGTCGGCTGGGGAGATGGCCTCTCACTCCACCTGCATGTCAAAGATATTAATGGTTCTGTGTCACTCCGTGGCTTCAGGCTCCGACGCCTCCCTTCCTATTTTACTGGATCCGACCACTTTTCCACACGAAGGAGGGAGGAAGTCTGTCTGCCTGATGGTCAGCTGAGCTTCTGTGGGGGAGAAAAGCTGTCCGAGGAGCCGGTCGTGTCTCCTCAGACATGCAAGAACCATTGTTTTCATGTGCCAGAGAGTTTGGCAAGCCCTTCAGACAGAGGGAGGATGATTGAGGGCCACAGAGTGAATAGAATGGATGGGTGGGGGGGAGCTGGTTAGAGGAAATCCCAGAGAAGAAATTAAGGGAACAATACAGATCCTCGTAACACTGCTGTATTCTGTTGCAGGCTCGGCCAATCAACCCCCAGCAGTTAGCAGCATGCCAAAGCCCAGAGGCAGAGGTGAGAATCCAGCAACACACACTAATCATAGAGGGCTTTTTTGCTTCCTTAAATAAACAGCTGAAAAGGCCGTGTTCTGAGGCTCTGCGGCTTCAGATTGCTCACAAAGACGAGAATCACTAAAATAATTTCCAGCCGTAACCAGCTTTACAAAACAAAGACATTACCCTTTCCAAGAGGAAAGGGGGGGGAAAGGCAGTTTGAGTGGGGACAGAAATATTATGTGTAGATGTATATTGATATGATTATTTCTAAATGTTTATTGTGATGATTGTTTGACGTACGTTTGAAAAGAAAGAGGATTGCAAACCATAAACAGGCTATAAACGCATAAATCAAATAGTATTTTGCCATAAGCGCTCTATTTTGACTAAGTTTGCATGCCCTTTTGATTTGATCTGCAGTGTGCAGCGTGAACACAGTCATCCTGTCATCACAGCCTCAGAACGGCTCTGAAAAAAGGGTAGAATCACTCTGCTGGTGGCTTTGGTTCAGTGCAGAATATCCTTGAAACGACCGCTGAGAGTTTGTTGAAACACACTTGGGGCTTGGAGGAGGAAGGTGGACTCTTTCTGTCTTATCCTTCCCCTCCACATTGAGATTTGCTCCAACTGGTTGGCAACCGGAACAGGAAAAGCTGGGAAAATTTGGCACAAACAAGTCATAGTCATTGGGCCATCGCGTTACATGTTGCAAAATAACAGCACGGCTCATAAAACCATTATCATCAGCTGTTCCTTGTTATGATGTCATGGTTTGTGTTTTTTTATATGCTTTTTTATTCTCTTTTAGCACTGCTTTGTTCTTATTTTAATTATTGCTATTGTAGGTTAATCTTAAATTCTTTTTCATTTCCTCAATCTGCTCTTTTTTTACCTACTACATACTACAAACTGTCCTCAATATTGACTAAACTTGAATTTTATTATTCATTCTATGTCTCTGCCTTTTTTGTGCAGAATCCTCATCTCGGGTGTTTCTTGTCCTGATTAGTTCCTGCCACGTTGCTTTTCTTTTAGTCAAGTCAGTCTATGTAATTAAAAATGGAGATACCCTTTGAACTAAAAACTGATAAACAACGACAAATGTATGAACAGGTCTTTTACTCCTCCTTGCATACTGGAAAAAGAGCTGTATCCTGTTTGGGATGGGTGGAGATTGAGACACAAATGGAGAAAGAAAATTAACCTCACAAAAAAAAAAAATTAATTGGGCTGTTAAAGAAAATATGACACTGTTTCTCATTCCGGGCTGAATTACTGACCCAGCTGCATTACAAGCGCTCACTGAGAGAGTTTAAAAACTGCAAATCCAAAGAAGCTTACAGATGGCTTTGCTGTGTCTCTGACTTACATTCGCTAACTAACAAGCCAATTGTTGTCAACTTCACCTTAATAAGAGTCTATTTCTCTTCTAATCTGGTAGATTTACAGTTTATCTGATAAAGAATAATGTTCAATTTTAGTGATTGTTCTGTAAAAAAAGATGATGAGAGTATTATTTTCTTAAAGTGAGTGCTTTGTTTAGCCTGATAGCTGCTTAAAATGCACAATGCAAACATGAATTAATGGAGCTGTGTCACTAAGTTATAAGGTAACATAATTGACTGTAACAAAGTAATGATATTGCATTTACATTCTTGAAAGTTCAGTTCATTTCTTGATTTCTGATATCTGGAAAATCCCTCTATCCTTTTTGTTGTAATTATAATCTTTTAACCATTCCAAGAGATTTAAAAAAGGTTATTATTAACTACTTAAATTCAAGCATAAATATGGTATATATAGATATAGTATAATTATCTCTGAGTATCGTCTCATTCTCTCTTAGAAATATTGGCACTGTTAGGGCCTGTCAAAGAGCCATATATCTGTCAAGCCCTTGTAAACATGTATGGTTTTCATGGGAAAGTCTGTGCGTACAGGACCTGAGGGAGAGACGGCGGAACCATTGGGATGTTTCATTTCAGCAAACAGAGCAAACAGTCAGAGGATTTCCTCAATCAGAGGTGACAGAGTGTGCAGTGAACAGCCTCACTGACAGAAACATGGAGGCCTGCACTCACTGCTGGGCGCGCTAACAACCTCTGGGACCCGGTGTGGCTTGCAACACCCTTTAACCACAGCACGGAGAGGTGGAATCAAACACATACATGCGCACACGTGCTCTCCGTCGCATTAACATAGAAACCTACAGAGGATCCCAACTTCGACGAGTCTCACAAGCCCGTACAGTTTGTGCCGTCAACCTCTGTGACCCCCGCCGACTTCCTTGAGACATGTCATTTGCATGAACTTTAAAACTCCCCTGTGCTTGATTACGATGTTTTCCCAAATTCGGCACTGAATTATCAGCACATCTGCAACTGAGAGAAATGTCAAGAATGCAAAGTATCATGCATCAACATTTGATATTTATGTCTCGCTCTGCCGTAATGTGGAGACTACTCCCGGTCAAAGATCTAAAACTGCTCACAGCTGCAGTGGGAAGAGTCCAAAAAAAACAAGCGGGGGAAAAAAAAAATCTTCATTTCCACTAATGTTGTGTTGTCAAATCAGTAAATTCCTATACGTCTCCTCCTGCAGTGCCAGCTGCTGCTGAATGAGGTATTGTTTAATGCAAGATGGGGGAATCCACAGACCTCACTCTTCCCTTTTCCATAAAGTCACCCTGCTATTAATAACTATATATCGACCTCTTTTGTCAACAAGAGCGACACATACAAATAATATGCTCGAGGGGAGACAATGGTGAGTTCCCTGCCATGAAAACAACAGGATGAGCCAGACACATAAGAGAGAGTGTGTTTGTGTGTGTGTGTGTGTGTGTGTGTGTGTGTGTGTGTGTGTGTGTGTGTGTGTGTGT
>JABUIW010000028.1:2573797-2598680 GCA_013363375.1 Menidia beryllina | reverse complement strand
TGTGTGTGTGTGTGTGTGTGTGTGTGTGTGTGTGTGTGTGTGTGTGTATATGTGTAAGACTGAGGCCTCTACATGCAGGACGGTCTCTGAAAGAGACCTGACACTCTCTTATCTATTTTTTATTATTATTCATTATTTTAAGTTTACTACTTTTTGGCATTTAAGGGGATAGAGAGGGAAATCCAAAGAGATATGTTCTCTCATCTGTAAAGATTTCTTTCACTTTGTGAAGGGAAGAATGGACAAATGAAATGAATTAATGACAGTAAAAGAAAGAATGTATTAGTTTTAACATCTCATAAGCAACCTATGTTGAAAGTGGGACATTTTAAAGAAAATGCTGAGCATTTTTGATTTCAACTGTTGTGACATGCTGTGTTTAATATATTTAATGTCCTCCTAGAGAACAAGGCTTTTGACCTTTACGAGAAGAATGCTGTTCTATTCCTGCCTCAAACTGACGTTATATGCACAAAGCCATAAGTTGATCTAAAACCTGTGTAAAACTCACAGTTGTGACAAACCCCTTCCAGATTTCTTTGCTGTCGGTTTTATCTGAACTTGCAAGACAGAACAGAATCAGATTAGTGGGTTGGATTTTCTGAATTTTATGGAATTGTTCAGCAATTTTTGCACTCTCTACAACTGAGAGGTTCTGCTTCTCTGAGGTGCTTTTAGTATTTCCGGTCATGTAACTCCTATGTTGCCACCTGATTGGTTACAGTATGCTCCCGCAGTAGCACTTTCCTTTCCAGCCTTTTGTACCCGCTTACTATTTTTAGTTGTGTTGCCGCCATCAATTTTAAGAAAAAACCTAATGCTCTGCATCCACCGATTCATTCTCTGTGCATTTCTTTGGGATCCGTGTTTGTAGATGGTGAGATAAGCTGGAGGGCCTGGAGGGAACCCGCGCATAGACGGGAAGATCAAGGAAGCCCCAACAGAGAAAGGCCCCAACCAGGCTTTGAACCAGGAACCCTCTCGCTGTGAGGGAACAGTGATCACCATCACACCAGCTTGCAGACGCCAATGCCTTCCATGAAATATTCATGTCCATCAGCTTTTTCATTTGATGCATGTTCCACGTATTTTTGGGAACGAAAAAATTGTTGTAAAGGATTTGCACATTTGCATTTTGTTACGTCCACATTTCACACTGCTGTTTTTTTTTATTTGAGGTCGAGTGTTTGGCAGTTGAAACTCTACCGTCTAAGGAAAATTATTTTTACAGCTCTTGAATCTCATGTTCTCCGCACCTGAGCTCATTTCATATGGAGCGGAGCAGCAACCATAAGATGCTCTTTCTCTCTCCCCTTTGGACAATGACATGTAACATCACCTGCCTTTGGACTGTTCTTCTTAGATGGTTGACTTTTGACTTTTCTTCTGAACAGATCAGGTGTAAAATGGTGTTAATTATGGGATTAAAAGACAATACTAGATGAAAGTACAACTGAAACAACTCCTCACTCCTTTTACTCCCCAATAAAGCACCCTGAATATGTTTTTCTCATGCATAGTCCATACTTGAAGCCACAGGAGGTCAAAACTAATTTCATGCATACCAAACCTCGCCATTGCCACACACAGTCCCCACCCTCCTTCTGGGATGAATGTTTAGGGAATGAGGGCAGGCACAGAGGATGATGTTGTCAGGATGGCAGGACTCAGATGCAGAGCTTGGCATATACGAGGTCTTTATTAAACAAAGGGTCACACTCTCTGGACGTGGAATCGCAAGGCGATGAAATGATAATTTCTCAAACAAGGAAGAACAAAACAAAGAAAGTACAAAGCAATAATCACTCATACGAGGACAGGAAAAGCTCATAAGTACAAAATAATACTCTATCGAGGGCAAAAAGATTATGAAAATACAAAATGATAATTGCTCTTTCGAGGAATACGTGGGGAATCAAGACAAGGAATTTCAACGACAAGGTCAAAGTTCAAATACACTGGCACCCGACACGGGGGGCCAGACTATTTAAAGACATGAAGGGAAGGGAATCACAGGTGAACACAATCAGTGATTAAGGGAGACAAACAGACAGGTGACACACAGGGGAGTGCAAGTGACCTGAAACGAGGGTGCACTTTAAAAAAAAAAAACAGGAAATGTCAAGATGAAGACATGACAAAACCACAAAAAACCCAGGCGTATTCAGATGTAACCATTTCCATGTGATGAGTGTGACTCCGCAATGACAAAAGTAGATTTAAAATGTAAAAAAAATAATAATAAAGAAACGTCTCTAATTCACTCTTTAAGCAGCTATTATAATTTAAAAAAAATGAACTTATCCCTAGCACTGTCTTAACTAAGAAAAAAATCTAAGTCAAGCTGCATTGTTTTCAGGTACCACTTGATGGCATATTTTCTCCATAACGACTCATCCTTCTTGGGGTTGCAGATGTTCCTCTTTACCAGGAAATTGTTTCAGTTTCTGGTAAAGAGTAAAAAGGATTATTACAGCGAAGCCGTGTGCCAGATGTAGAACATGTCCCAGAGGGTGCTGCTCATTGGTGTGAGTTGATTTACCGTGCTATCAAATATTTATTCAAATGTAAGCTAAGGACATTTCATCTTTATTCTGTTGAACATTTTTTTAAACCCAGAGATAACTTATCTCTGAAAATCTGTGGTTTTTGTTCCCCTCAGTTGTTGCTGTTGAGTTACTCAACGCAAAGTCAACAAGAATTCACAGCAGAATGCGGACAAAGTATTTCTCTTAAATGTCCACCTGTCAACGGAGAGAATGTGGACTTCCTCTCACTGGCATGGTACAAGGTCAGTGACTCAGACAGAAGTGATGCTGTTTTTAAGTTTACATATTGTACATAATGTCATCTTATTGGGAGACATACTGTCCATGTCGCTCTTTGTCTTTACTTTAACAGATCGACAATGACCGCAATCACGGCATTATCAGGAAACGGGCAGATAAAACATCTCCGGACATGTACAACTTCCCTCGGCCCGCCAGTTTTGGAGAGAATCATAGTCTGTTCCTTCCCCACATCAAGCCTGCAGATGCTGGCACCTATGAGTGCACCATCAATGCTAATGTAGGCGGTCAGAACAAGAAAGGAAGGGTCTTCCTGATGGTACACGGTGAGTATTGATTCAATACCCATTGCCTTTGTCAAAATGTAGGACTGAGTGACTAAATGTTTTAGAGAAGCCACATATGAGGATGAACATTGTATATGTTAAATCCATAATATTGGAAACGTTAATGATACAACAATTTTTATAGCTACTTACTTATTTGTGCAGTCATATTATAGTGAAATACGCAAACAATGCTTTACCCTGGGGGATTCCTGTTCAGTTTACCCTCTGACAACAGTGACAAATAAAACCACACCAGAAAGAAGAAAGCCCAGTTTAGGATGAATCTTGCATGAACTCTATTCCCTTTTCTACCTTGACACACACACATTCTTCATTCAAACCTTCCAGAAATTCAGTAAAACAAGAGACCTACTAATGGAAAAATGTCTTACTTGACCATTTCTATTTTGTCAGTGAAATAGTTTGCCAAGCACACTTTAAATAATAACAACTGTCACTGCTGGATCAGTTTTTGTGAGGTCTCTTAGATCAGATTTTTCTTTATGCCTTATTTTGTCTAAACACAGAGTGTGTCAACCGGACTGAGCCGACAGTGGCCGCAGACACACTGACCACTCGATCCAACCAGTTACAACCCGGTCAAGTTGAGGACCTGCCAGTAATGCGGACCGTGATGGGCTATGTGGTTGTGGCTGTAGCCAAAATCATCCTTTCTTTGATCAGCATCCGGGTAAATATAGTCAGAAGCATAGGGGAAACATTGATGAAGGAGATATGACACATTTCAGTCACTTTTTCCTTCACCTGGGATTTTCCTCTACCACAATACCACTTTTGTCTTTTTCACCACAATGTCAAACTCCCCATTGTTTAATTAACCATAAGACTACTCTCTGGTTTGATGTTCTTTCTGCCTCATTTTTCTCCCCATTAGTTCCACATTTTTCTCCTCAACTGTTTTTTTCTAATTGTTTTTTAAATTTCTCTTCTGCTGTAATTTTCTGTTGAGTGTGTGATGCACCTCCCTTTTACTTTCGACCTCAACTTTTTCATTCAACCTAAGAAAAAAACTCACTTGTAGACTATAATCATGTCCGCATGAATTCTATTCCTATTATTTGCTCATCAAGCCTGAATTAATATAAATATTTCTTTGATATGCCCTTTATGAAGTATCTGAAGGCAAATGCCAAACAAACAAATCAAGTTGATATATCTATATTCTTATAACGTAAATGGTTTATGGACAACTGAGATGAATTCGATCAATAATTTTAAAAGATTTAAACACATAATGTATTTGTTCCCTTTACTATTTTGAATTTCAGGCACAGAAAGCAAAAGCAAGTCCACATATTTAAAAAAGCCACACTTTTGTCATAAGCAAGTGATTATTTGTTGATGAAGACTGGTTTGAGGGTTTATGAAAGATCTTTATCTTGCTTTGAAAACCAGCTTTTGTTTGTGGTAAAACCTCCCATTGTGTAGCCTGATAGCCTGTTAGCGCTTTAAATGTTGCCAGTATAACAGAATTAACTGTAAAAGCAGCTGATTACTGTTTCCTGGATGGGACGTATCAAAAAAGAGAAATAGAATAATTCAAAGTGACAGAGAAACAATAGCGTTATTCATGCACATTTCTTTATTTCTTCTCTCTTTTTTTAAAATGGAATTGCTTTTTTCACTGTTGATGCATTCAGGTTTCCGGTCAATGACAAAATGTAGAATTAAGGTTCTTTATGTTTAAAAAGTCCTTTAAGAAATGTGTGGGTGCAATTTACAGAATCCATCACATCTCCATGGAGCTCACCTGAGGTGCTGAGGTGTAGTAACAGTGAAATGAAGAAAAAGGTTTAACAGAAGAGTTTGTTTTCTTTTGATCTTTTTATGTACTGTTTATACATATGATTATAATCATGTGCAGGTTATCATTAGCAAAGTGTTTCCAAGAAATGTTATATCGCCCTTAATTAATACATTTTAATACATACATTAATACATTTTTGCTATAATCACCTCTTAAAATGTTCTGATAGGTTACATCTAAATTAGACATCAACAACAGTTTGACGCAACAAACAGGAATGAGCTCTGAATTTTTTCTAAATGCACAGGATTTAAACAATTTATGAGTCAGTTATAAATAATTTCCTCTGTCAAAGGAAAAAAAAATACAATTCAATAGCAGTTTTTTCTGTCTATTGATTTTTGTCAGTAGGAAAAGTGTGAGGGCTCTTGCTCTCGCTTTGAGGCATAATTTCCCCTCCCACGTGGCGAGCTGTTATTCTTTCATTCAAATTGGGTTTCAACCTAGATTGTTTTGTTCGTCTGAACAGCTTCTTTCTGTTTCATTTGTGTTGATTCAGGTCATTCACATCATGTTCTGAGGACAGCAGAAGAACGGGTGCTGTGACCAGAGGGGTGATACCTGGTGTGAGACTTGAGAGAAAAGGCATGCACAGGCTTTATGTAAAACAAGTTTTCAGTCATTTGTATCTTTGGTTCACATGTTTCAATGACTTTTCATGTAATAATACATGAATAGCAAGGAAAATGAGAGGAGCTAGTATGAGAGCATATGTTGGCGTGTAAAGCAAAAACCACCTTTTGGCTTCCATTAGCTTGTTAAGAGGTCAACAGGAACTGATGACAGGATGTTTTGTTTCTGAAAATGAACATAGAAAACCCCTCCACTCTCAATATATAAAACGCAATATTTTTTAAATATCTAAGTATTTATCTTACCATTTACTATCCAACCACGTTGACTGGGGAGTTTATGTTTTCTTGGTAGGACATTTTTTAGTTCCAGATGCTTAAGATAAGGCACATTTTGACTAAGAAACTTTAAAATATCTTTACAAAATAAAAACAGAATTTGTGAAAACAAATGAGATACAAGAAACAAAAGTTACAGCGCACTGTGGCAGATTACTGAAATGCATCAGAAAATGAAATTGTTTTCAATCAAACAGGCAACAATGCATTGCAGAGTTTTTATTTTATCGAGCTGAGCTTCAAATCTGTTCAAGGAGAGGAGGAAGAGTGTAGCTCAGGCACATCCAGTCTGCACTGACTTTCACAGCTGTGGAGAAATCCTGCAGAGGCAGTAAAAACCTACACGTTTGCCCCTGAGATCTGCTCCACCTGCTTTAAAGAGTCTGGCACAGGAAATGTACTACATTTTGAACAATGCTCCGTCTATAAATATGGATTAGAGATCAAACACGAGGTCTCGTGATTGTAGCTGGAGGCATCTGAGCAGAAAATGTGGACAGACCACCATCTACTGGCAGATCAACAGGCAACACCAACACCACACTGGTCCTCAAATGACAATTCAGTCAAACTTATGTACAGTTAGATGCAGTGATTTCCATCCATCCATTATCGTTACCGCTTATTCCCTAATGGGAAAACTGGAGCCTATCCCAGTGGTCAGTGGGCGAGAGGCGGGGTACACCCTGGACAGTCCACCAGTTCATCACAGGACCACACAGAGACACACAAGGACAAACAACCACGCACACTCACACTCACTCCTAAGGGCAATATGGAATGTCCTATCAACCTAACTTGAAGGTTTTTGGACGGTGGGAGGAAGCCTGAGAACCCGGAGAGAACCCCACAGACACAGGGAGAACATGCAAACTCCACATAGAAAGGTCCTGGTTCCCCCGGGGACTAGAACCCACAACCCTCTTGCTGTGAGGCCAGGGTGCTAACCAATGTGGTGATTTGGAGCCGTTAAAATCATTGATCATATAAACTGCCTCTGAGGTGTCATTGAAAGAAATTAAATTAGATTTAAACACTCAGCCACTAGTTTGTGTCGTTCATCATCATTTATTTGAAAATTGTCTGAACTTTGATCCTTCGATGTTAGTCAGATTACTACTACTCCAACTCATTTTTCACATGAAGCAATTTGAAAATAAGAAGTTAAAAGGGTAAATCAATCTGACACACATTTGGAAAATAATCCTAAAAAATGAAAAAGAAAGAAAAAAGTACATTTAAGTACTTTAACATGCCTAAATATACAGCCATATGGAGCCGTGTGGGACCTACCTTCAGCCATATGAACCAAACAGTCCGTCAACAGATGGTGTGGCCTCCAGAGGGCCCTGCAACAGCCCCAGTTCATAATGTAATGTGAGGCTTATTAAATAAAATCAAAATCTGCATTTAAATATTTTTCAAAATGATGTGACATTGAATTCTCTTCAAATAGAAAGGATACGTTCCAATATATATCTGAGACTGCAAGAGAGTGTCAAAAGTATATAACATACACAGTGACAGCATCTTTCGTTGTGATCCTGCAGGGCATTTGAAAATCACAAGTATAGTTGTACATTTACTACATCTGTCAAGGTCATATCACTCGCAGTTCTATTCTCAGATATCTGGCTTGTTGTATTCCCGACTGATTCTTTCTTTATTTATAGCTTTCAAAACGTTTCCATTTATACTGAGTGTATCTGCATAAATATACATATATATGTCCATATCAATTCATTTATTTTCTACACATTTTTAACATGACTGTTGTTGATCATATTAAACTGCATTCTAAAATCTTCTATCTGCACCTTGCCTCTATCCCTGTACTGTTTCTGTTGCACCGTGCACCCCTCTGTTTTTTATCCTGATGGCATAATCCTGTGATGTTATCACACCTGACTGTTTGCATGACATCAACACTGTCGGGCAGAGGCTTTGGCCATTGTCAGCTTTTTATTTTCTAATAAAACACAAAGATTATTTTGTAATCTTGTCTGGGCGAATCACGCTCATCCTACACTTCCATTCATCATTGTGGAGGGGGCGTGGCGCTCAGCTGCAGGGGGGAGGGGTGGAGGAAGCTCAGGTGAGCAGTGCCAGGGGAGATGATTAGGCACACCTGGAACCGGTTGGCTAATCACTCTCCCCTCTGTAAAAAGAGTAGCGTGCTGGACCTGGGGAGGACTGGTTTTGGAGGAGAGCGGGAGCAGGACAAGCGACCAGCTTGGAACAGAGCAGGAACAAGCAACAAAACAAAGAGCCTTAGCCGGGCGTGAGTGTGTGTGCTTGTGTGAGAGAGTGTGTGTGCGCTTGTGTGAGAGAGTGTGTGTGCGGGTGGCCGCATACACGCTCAAATAAAACCTGTTTGAGCAACAACTGTGGTCTCAAGGGAACTCTGTCGGGCACCCACGGTGGCACGACTGCCACAATCATCTTTACAGTAACGCCTTGTTGCTTTATCTTAAGTTCAGTCTTTATCTTTATCTTTATCTTAAGTTAACGCAATACAGTTATGCTCAACATGTAACATCAATTTGTAGTAGGGATTTCAGATTTTGAATTAACTCCCTCATGTCCTTGTAATGCTGAACAGTACCAGCCTCCACTATTTCAAGGTCCAGAAAAGCCTTTAAACAATACAGATTTAGAGACCTTCTGGCTGGTGGCTGAGTGGAACACAAAAATTCCATACCTCAACAATCACTGAACATTTCTCCTCTAAAACTGTTCACTGTTGTATGGATGTCAATGCATCGATGCCCGAGATAATCAGTCCAGGAGCTTGACTCTTCGTGACTTTTTTTGTATTCACTATTCGAGGCTATTCCTCATTACATTTCCTAACTGTAGGCTGCTGCTCTGTGCAGACCCAGAGAGTAAATTCGTGTCAGTACAGCATGTTGTGCCTCGGGTTTTGAATGGGAGCATTCCGGCATATGATGCCCCAGCTGGTTAGCAAGGCCAGCATGAGGCAGTATTGTAACGCCAGCTTCCAAATCTGAGAGCCATTGGTCAACAAATTAAACCATATAACAGGAAAACCTATCTTGGTCTTTATGAATGCACTTTGTGGAGACCTAAAACAACAACCCAAGATTTGGTGTGACCTGATTTAACCGAACTTGTTAATGTGCAAGAGGGCCAGAATGACAAATTTCTCCTTTGAAGGTTGCAGCAAAACATGGTGACTTTACCCACATATAATCTAAATTAGATCAATAAAGACATGAACTTAAATTATTCGGCATATATGCGACTGTAGTACCACAGATTTGTTGGTTTAAACCATTTTCACATTTAATAGGAAATTGTGTTAGAGTCTTTGTATCTCATTCATTTATAAATGTGTCCTCATTTGGTGTAAAATTATCTCTGCAATGATCTGACTTCTCCTTCATCATTCATCATCATTTATGCCCAGTGTCAAAGACTGTCAGGTTACCGCGAGCTGTTGCAAACATTTTTTACTTGTCTGTGTTCCTTTCTTTTCCCCACCTCGTGAGGGAATAATCTTAAACTCCACAGACACAGAACCTTAGAAATCATTAGCCTCACATGTACAGAAACCATATTTGAAACTTGAGTTGTGCTGTTTAAACATTAAACCTACTTTGGGGGAGTTTTAAAGCTTCACATGTTTTAGATATTTGTATAAGAGCTGAAACATTTATCATCATTTATCATCATCATCATTATCATTTATCATCTACACTAACAAATAAACAAAAGATGGTAAACATTTATTTGATAGAGATAGACAAGGTTAGCATATGAGAATCAGAATCACATTTATTAGCTAAGTATTTTCACATACATGGATGTTGACATGGTTTCGGTGCAGAATATGCAACATATACATATATATAGAATATATATAATATATATATATATATGGAATATGGTTACAGTTTTGATTCATTCTGGCGTAGCTAGGTCAAGGAGGGCCAGTAATCCACTATGGCGCAGCAACCACAGGGTTGACAAAGACAACTGATGAACACATGACCATCCTCAAGCCAAGACAATTTAATCCTGACTCCTCACCATGCCTTGTAGAGCTGTGTCAAATTCAGCGTTTGGTTTGCAGGTTTCCCACAAAAAATATCACACACCACTAACTCACGCTCCAACATCTCAAAATATGATTCGCAATTGACTTTTTGCCACAAGCATTTCCCAAGAAAACAGTCAGAACGCATGCTCGGGCAGATTTGGGCACAGTTTCTACTTGAAACTTTTACTTTAAACAGAAAATAAAGGAAAACATAATGTACACCTATATACAAGTAAATAATGAAAAAATAACCTGTCCATTTTAATTGAAATGTACATTTGATATAAATGCTCACATATGCAGATGATCTTTTGTTTGTGACTTCAGATGAACTTTGTGAGAAAATCTGTGGCAAAAAAAAGAAATTTTACAAGTTCTAACATTTTCTGTCTTTACATGGGACTCCAAATTTAGTTCACATATGTGAATGATATCTACAACAGAGTATCTACACGCAAACTCAGATTTGCAAACTGTATGGTAAGATGTATTAACCCTGTACTGTTTGTATGGGATGCACTCTCTCTTTCCCAGTCAGAGAGAGAGAATGAACAATTGCAGAATATGAACAGAATCCACGTTGGTCTGCTTTTCTCCAGCCAATGACTGCGAGGTTCCTGCTAAAGACATCCAGTAGTTTGCAAGGATTGTACATTATCCCTTGAAGATCATGCGCTGAGAATGATGAGAGTTTTCAGTAATTTAGGGCCACAATAAAACCTGCACAGTAGATTATTATTATGTTGTTGTTTTTTTTACTTAGCTAAATCCTCCATTAAGTATTATCATTTTCCCATTAATCCATCAAACACTACTGTGAATACCAGAATCCTTTTGAGCTATATGGGAAATTCCTGATTTTTTGGAAACCCGACTGAAAGTTGACTGAAAGTGGTCCAACACCACTACAGGAGGAGTTAACTCCTGGTTAATATTCTCTGTGCACAGTCAACGGCTTCAAAGTACTCCCTCACTGGCTTCTCTCGGCCACTCTGGATTTCTCTTTCCCCGAACGGAGGAAAACTTTTACTCAGGGGATGAAAATATCTGTTGTGTCCAAGAAGCTGTGGTGCGTCCACAAGCAGCTACTCCTCCTGTTCGCTCCACTCCTGTTTCTGCCTTTACTTTTTACTCTACCAGAAAAGGTGAGTTGTTTGTTGTTAATTCTTTCTAATTCCATTAGCTTCCAGGAACCATAGCTATGTATGTAGCTATGTATATGCGAGAATAATACATTTCAATATGTTCATTGGATTACAATAAGATTTATTTGCAAGATTTTTCAAGTAGAACTCATTCTAAGGTCTAATATTTGATCGTAGCTTGACTTTTAAGGAAAACTACAAACCAAAGTGCAAAACATTCTATTCCCCCACTTTCTCATTTACATATAATGCTATCACTTCATTTAATCAAACTGGTTATCTTTAAGATAAGGCTTCTTTCGCTATTCCAGACTCCCAAAACAACATTGCCTAATGAATAGTGATATGGATATTCTTAAAATAACTTAAGGCAGAAGACTCAAACATACCAAATTCCCAAACTTGAGAGATAGATATCATTACTTATCATTATATAATGCTAGCTCACCCACATCTGCATCTTCATACAGATGTAGATGTGGGTGTATTTCTTTCAGCCAAAAAAGTCCAACTCTGCAATTTCTCCTGAATATATAGTTCTTTTTATTCAGGTCAGCAGGACACCAATAACCGTATGCTTCTCCCTTTTTTAGGAAGGAAAATGCCTCTACGTGGTGGTGCTGATGGCTACATTTTGGTGTACGGAGGCTCTGCCTCTGGCGGTCACAGCAATGCTTCCAGTCTGCCTATTCCCAACACTGGGAATTCTTCCAGCCAAGAAAGTGTGTCCTCAGTACTTTATCGAAACCAACTTTCTCTTTCTCAGTGGTCTTGTGATGGCATCCTCTATAGAGGAATGGGGCCTGCATCGCAGGATAGCACTTAAAGTCTTGAGCATTGTTGGAGTAAAACCAGCCTGGTAAGAACATTTTTTAATGGAAAGTTTATATATTGACATTGGTGTGAGTAAGACGAATGTCAGAAACCGAAAAATGCACGATTTGCTGGTATGTGAGTAGGGTATTGCGACAAAACGCCACGTTTTTTTCAAACCGCAGGCTGGAAGAGAATGGGGTCCAAAACTTCTGCAAATGAACCGGAATCTTCAGTGAATCCATCTTTACAGCCTCGTAGATTAGTGCTGCAGGCAGGGTGGTGATTAGTGTTTATTGATTTTAGACAGTTAAATGAAGTGCTTTCACAGGCTCATCTTGGGAATGATGCTGACCTCATCATTCCTGTCCATGTGGCTCAGCAACACTGCCACAACAGCCATGATGCTCCCTATTGCCAACGCCATTCTGGAGAGCCTGTTCGGTGACCTGGAGACATTAAAGCAGAAGTGCAAATCTCCTGAGAGTCAAGACAGCGCTGCAATACACAGTAGGTTGTGTGGCATCATTTCCATTTCAGTTTTGAGAAGTACCTGTATTTATGAGTGAAAACTGAATGCTTTGCCTGGAAATAGTGACAGTTTTCATCCACTGTTTGGCCTGTCTGTTCATTTTTACAGCTTTCATAGCTGGCAAGAGGGGGGGGATTAAGCCAAAGGAGCAAACAACAGACATAATTAGTAACTAGCTTGTAAATGTAGTAGAACATTTGTCTGTGAAAGGGCTAAACATTTCCTGGAGGAGTTGGTGAAAAAAGAAAGGTGGCTATTGGACATATGTATGAAAAGAAAAGTAACTCGTAATGAATCCCAACATTACTTAAATGTATTCAAAGTTTAATTCAATCGAGGTCAGACAATATCAAAGTTAGATTAAGTTGAGTTTGTCTGTTATAAATCTACAATTATATATTTTCCTGTGTTAATGTTTAGATTTACACAAAATGTTTACAGGCACGATACAACTGTGTTGTTTTAACCTCTTCTTCATGGGTCTTTAATATGTAACCTTAAGCCTGAACTTTGTGAAGCTTCTCCAATACAGTCCCAGGAGACTTCGGTCTTCAAGTAGTAATTGATTAAAGCTCCTTTTCCACCTGAAAGCCATTTTTCAAGTATTTTGCTGTGGCAAAACTATAAACTAACTTATGTTCCTGTTCTTATTTTAACTGGGAGCCTCTCTGAGTGGAGTTTGTATGTTCTCCCAGTGACTCTAAACTGCCCCTGGGAGTTAGTATGCATGGGTGTCTGTCTCATATGTCTCTGTCTGGCCCTGTGGTGGACGGCCAACCTGTTCAGGCTACACCCCGCCTCTCCCCCATGACCGCAGGGCTAGGGTCCAGAGACCCAACCAGCAGTAAGCGGGTATAGAAAATAGATGTGTGGATGTTTCTAGTTTTTTTTAATCTAACATAAACTCTGCCTTGATTATTTCAGGTCAGTCTTCTGTAAAGATGCATTCGCTGCCATCAGAGCCTTCCGAAAAACTAATTCTGTCAATGGATGGGTAAGAAGAACAGCTCTTTGAAGAAATTCTAGCACTATTGTACTGAGCTCAATCTATGCTTTGGCCAATTTCCAGACAATTACCTTGTCTGGAAATATATATAAAATGAAAGTTGTCACCCTTTCTCTTTTGCCAGCGACATCACATCAAGCATAATACGTTCAACTAATGCAAGCATGAGGTTCTTAGAAGATTAACTAAAAAAAACATGTATAAAAGGATAATCACAAACTATGATGAAGCAACACAATGTTCCCTTCCCTGAACCCTTTAGAAACTAAAAAATGTATATTTTCCGGTGTTAATGTGAGGCTGTGCCACCAGGCAGAAAGCTGTAGCCTCATCTTTGTGACAGACTTGGAGTCCCTGTATCGATTCCCAGGTCATGTGATATGTGTGTGTTTTAAAACTTCAAAAGTTCAGACACAATGGAGCAGACTGATATGAGGACAACTGAAGAGATCCGATCGGAGTCACAGTATCAGATGAAAGTGTGGAAGGGATTCTTGATCTGTATTCCCTATGCAGCTAGTATCGGAGGGACCGCCACACTGACGGGTACTGCGCCCAACCTCATCCTGATTGGCCAGCTGAAAAGGTGACTTTTGTAACTACAAAATCTATTTTGCTTGATGAGGACAGCTTTGCTTTACGATAACCGTGTTCTCATTTGCAGCTATTTCCCAGACTGTGATCTTATAAACTTTGGCTCATGGTTTGCCTTCGCTTTCCCACTCATGCTTCTGTTCCTGTTCTTGGGATGGATATGGATCTCCTTTCTCTATGGGGGGTTGAACGCGAGGTAACGTGATTTAAATTGTAACGGTGAGCTGAAAAAATGTAAAGAACGACTAAATTTGGTGTTGTTTTTTAATTCAGGTTGTGCTTCACCAAAACCGACCACAGAGCCCAGGCGGAGGCCAGAGCCCAGGCTCTGATAAAGGAAGATTACAAAAAACTAGGGCCCATGAAGTGAGGATTTGTGTATGTCCTCTAATCTCATGCAAACATACATGTCTGTAACAGAGCATCTGTTTCAATTTTACACTGCATGCTCAATTTCAGTTTTGCAGAAGGGGCCATCTCTTTCTTTTTTATTTTGTTTGCTGTTCTCCTGTTCACAAGAGATCCCAAATTTGTCACTGGCTGGTCAGTGTTTTTTAAAAAAGGGTAAGACATACAAACCTGTAGTGTTCTGTTACTTTTGATGTCTGGAGATGTGCACCATACATGCACTTGTGCGTTTTCTTTTGGTGCTCTTTCTCTGTTCATTTTTTCTCCCCCTATTCCCTGTCCTGCAGATACGTCTCAGACGCTGTCACTGGTGTGATCATTGTGTCCATCTTGTTCTTCTTCCCCTCACAGAAACCTTCTCTGAAATGGTGGTTTGACCCAGAAGGTCAGTGACCAGTCTATAACTAAATGAACAAGCATGTGAGATACAGTTTTGTGGTTTACCATCAGGATGAGTCAAAAGTTAACGTCCATGACCCCATGCTTGTGAAAGATTTATGCACTGTGTGTCTCTGAAGCAGCTATTGCAAAATAAAGAAAGTAAGCTTTGGAATGTTAATAATGTAGATTACAGCGTCTTAGTGAATTTTCCGACTGCAAGTGGGACTGTACTTTCTCTGTTTGGTGATTAGAATAATCTCTCCGAGCAATGTAGTCAACCTTTTTTTGTTGTTGTTATCCTATGTGTGTATTTTGTGTTACTTACATTGGAGGAAACATAGATTTATTTACATGCTCAGACCATGGGGAGTCTTTCGTGGAGTGAAAACAAATAAGTTTGCAATTCCTCTGCAAACATCTGAGGGTTGGGTGAACATTATTTGTCGATGTGTATAAGGTCCAAATATCCAGACAATGAATGTAACTCGAAGTTATGTTCTATGGAGTTCGTGTAACAAAATTGTGTGTGTGAGCATACACACAACAGTGAGCACAGAGCACATGATTTGTATCTGTTGAGGCTAAGACGCACGTGTGCATGCGATTGTGTATGTTATGTTCAGCTGGTCAAATAAACCACTGGACACCAGAAAAATAGCAAATAACGGGATCATCTGTCCCTCTCAGTATGGGTTGTTTCAAAAGAAGAGAGTAAAATCAATACGTTTTTTTTTTATGTCAAAAGGAAAGAATCACTTTATGGTAAAGATTTTTATTTGGAATTATATCATATTTATATTTGTAATGCCTCAGTGTTCAGATGAGCAGGTTTACTTAGTCTTTTTTTTTTAAAGTTCTAATTCTGTCGTTCTACGTCTTTCCTTTCTCAGCTTTAAACACGCCTTATGTTCCTCTCCTTTCGTGGAAAAAGGCTCAAGACTCTGTTCCCTGGAATATCATTCTGCTGCTTGGAGGCGGTTTTGCAATGGCCAAAGCTTGTGAGGTAAAGCTGTTGGTCTTTGTGACATTTTCCCCACACTGATTTCCATGAATAGGCTAAATCCAATAAAGTCCTTCTTGTTAAAGCTCTCTTAGAACTTGATGCACCTATGACCAGGGGGAGGTGGGGGTTGCAAAGCCTATCTTAGCTGTCATTGGGCCAGAGGTGGACTACACCCTGGACAGGTCATCAGTCCATCCCAGGGCCTGTGATGGACTGATGGATTATACCTGGCCTGTCTGTCCCTGAGACAATTCTCTCCAAAATGCATAGAACTGATGAAAAGCAGCATATCCGCTGTTGTAAGTTTCTCACAAGTTTCATTACAGACATTTACCAAATGTAAAAAAAGGCCTATGTGGCTTGTAAACAAGATTAGTGTTTTCGAGACTAAGAGGGATTCCCAGGGACAGACTGCATGAAGCGATTTAATGTGGGGACAGATATCACCTGTGTGTGAACAATTTGGCACTTTTGGTTTTTCTGTTTCTATGCCGTCATCATGTTCTTTCTATTCTTGATTTCTGGTTGAGTGAACACTCGAGTGACTTTCCTCCGTTGATACATGACCAAATGCAACTTAATTTCTACCCAAATCTACCCAATGCTATTTTATAGTTGGCAATACATGTCACATTTGTACATGTTTTCCTGCCTTGTCATCTAGGATCAGGGATTCAATGTCAACATCGTTTTTTTAAGCCCAAACTTAAACTGTGTTTCATCTCTGTCACGCTGCCCCTTTAGACACACTTTTAAGTTGTTTTTTTGTTTTGATTCTTTGGCTGTTTCCTCTTTGAATCCATGATCACATAGTTCTGTGTCCTTGAGTGTTTTGAAAGGCATACGTGAATTAAATGTATTATCCTTATCCTTTCCATGAATATTTCCATAGTTTAAGCTGACTTGAGCAGCACAGTGCTAAGTTTCTAATTTGAGGATTTACATTTCATGTCATCGCTACACGCATGTAATTGATTCTTCTTTACCAGCTGTGTGATAAAGGTTTTCTTTAATAAAGTGATCAAATACATTTGAATTTCAAAACAGTTCTGCATTTCATTGGGTAATAATGTGTCTTTGTTGTCCTTCAGATACAGTTAAATGTGTCTCCCTTCCCCTGGCTTTGCTCACTCCTCTTGTGCATTCTTTTGTTGTATTCTCAACTCTGGTTTATCACGCTGAGCGCTGATCTGTGACCCTTAACCTGGCTCTTTTGGCTTTCGGCAGGAGTCTGGCCTGGCCTCTTGGATCGGAGGCCACCTCCAGCCTTTGGCTGAAGTCCCCCCGGCAGCAGCTGTGATGTTGATCACTGCTTTTCTTGCCTGTTTCACTGAGTTTGCCAGCAACACTGCCACAATTATCATATTTTTACCTGTGATTGCTGAACTGGTAAGGCTCATCCTCAATTCTAAAGATTCCCAAAGCCATGAATATCTTCAGCTACAGAATGTGTTGCCTTGAATGAAAAGGTTTAAAGCTGCTCAGTGACCCTGAGTTAAGCAAACTTACCTCTTCAACATGATTAATTTAAAAGTTATATTCATTTAATTTTTTTAGGTTATTCTTAAGTTATGATAAACTGGATTATGTTAGACTTTAGGCTTGACTGTTTTCACACCAGCGATAAAGAAGTCAGGGAAACATGACCCACAGCTCTGTTTAAGATAAAGCAGCAGAAAATGATGGTGTGACCAGGGAGCAAATCTTAGTTGTCGACCTTGTCCTCTCTACTACTCAGCGGCTTAGAAGGTGTGTTAAAATATTGCAATAGATGTACTAATGTTTTTACCCTGTTGGACATTAACTGCTGTCATTGGTAATCATTACTTGAATTTTTGGATTTTGTTGCTTATGAAAAACACTTAGCATCTAACTGTTTACAGGATGTATAGATTCAGTAAATTTACCTTAAAGAACCAGTGTAAGAAAAAAATCTTCCCTCTTGTTCAAAATATAGGATAAAGAAGCTATGCAACCAGTATTGCTTTTTTTTTTAATACATTTTAAAAAATTTCCACTCATTGGAAAAAAAGACATGGTAATTATCAACCACTGTCATGTCAAAATTGTGTGTACCATTTTAATCTATAACCAAATTAGATGCTCAACTATTTTCCTACGGTTGCAAGCTGGGTTTTTCTCCACATTCCCGACTACATCTCCACGTCAGCACTTCACATTGATTTAATTCAAAATAGTTGAAATATAGAAATAGTTACTTGAAACCTGAAACTGGAAAACTTCCCTTAAAATTAAAACACTAGATTTACTATATTTTCAGTGGTATTGTGTAATGTACAGCAGTTCTATCTGTAGTCTATTTAGCTGGTGTTTTTTGTAAAAGATTCTTTGACACTTGAATCCCACAGCTGGAAGCTAGAAAATTTTACAGAAGACAAAAGACAAACCCAGGCTCGAATAACATTGGACTTTCACTATTTTCCATTATAACACCAATACAGTCTAATGCATTCCATATTACCTTTTCAGTAGAGTGTCGATGATTGCAAACTTTTGAAATTTGTACTTTATTTGAAGGGCAATTTCTAAGAGTTTAACTGTCTCCCCAGGCTCTTCGCGTCACCGTGAACCCTCTGTATTTCATGATTCCTGCCACAGTAGGATGTTCTTATGCCTTCATGCTGCCAGTGTCCACACCTCCAAACTCAATCGCATTTGCTTCTGGACATCTCATGGTCAAAGATATGGTAACACCTTCTAACTGAGTGTTGACAGTGTTCACATTAATAACAGTGCAAGCGACCCACATGCTCTGTGTTCCTCCTTCGTAGGTGAAAACCGGCTTTGTCATGAACATCTTGGGCATCCTCTCAGTCTCTCTGGCCATGAACACCTGGGGTGTGGCCATGTTCAGCCTGAACACCTACCCAGAATGGGCTCACCCCATCAACACGACCACTGCTTTGTCCAACGTCCACTTGTCATCTGTCCAGTCGCTTAATGCTACACTTTGATCGTACTATTTGACAATAAACTGGAGGTTGTGTGAAAAAGAAAATTCTCCCTCTTTGAGTTCTAATGCGTCACAAATCAGGATGTCAACTTAATATTACATAATAGCATGACAGGTTTCATAATGTCAGTATCAATACATAACCAAAAATCCAGAATCTGAATTTGAAAAAAAGACCTATTCAATAGCTTATGGAGCGGAATTTTTTTAATGAATTGTTTCCCTTTATGACATTATCAATCTGCTCCCTTGTTGAAAAAAACTTTGGCTTCACTCCTTATTGCAAGGTTGCTTCAGTTCCTAAATTGAGCTTTAGCTCATTTATAGACCACTCATTGAAAATTCAACCATAACTTTTCAGTCAGGGTGCGGTCAGGGCTTTTCCTGGATCAGTGTAACATCCCTATTCTCAACTTTTTTTACTCATTCGTCATTGGCTGCTGTTTTTGTGATCATGTGTCCTATAGCAGTCAAGCTATTGGATAGATGGCCTCACATTTGACTTTCAAATACGTTGGTATTCGGAGCATTTCACGGTCCACTCGATGCCTGTAAGGCAATCAGGTTATAGCTGCAAACCAGAGCAAGCTTTCACTCTGCTGTCAGTGCAGCTGACTGTTGGAATGAGGTGGTGGGCTGAAACGCTGTGGTATGCTTTGGTTTTAGCCCAACATGATGGTTTCTATTTTGGTCTCATCCCATTGGTGATTTGCATGAAACAATGTCAAATCAGATTATTTTTAGACGGAGGAAGCTTTCTCCTGTTTTTTTTTAAGTAAACTGTTGCAATCTTAAAATGACAATCTTAGATAGGTCTGTGTTTTTTTTCACTGCCCATAACATGGTCCTGGGCTCAGCTTTCTTGCATGATTTCTTGCAAAAAATCTGCTCCATTAAAGGTGCTCACATTTGGTAATGTTTAATAAATTAAGTGAATCTCAACGCTAGTTCAGCTGTTTTCACAAACTGTTTCTTCATATTGGTTTAGTTTTTAAAAACCTGGAAATTATATAATGAGATATGCCATTTGTTTTCCTTCTCAAAAGGTTGGGTTTTCAAACCCGAAGCAGGCAATATTTTTTTTTTGCTACGTCCCAATGCATGATACTTCAGAAATAAAAAAGCTATGCTTTCAACTGTTAATTTAAGTTTAAAAACTGAACAGGGACAAAAATCCCTGTCAAAAGTTTAAGGGTTAAAATGCCAGATTTTTCTCAGTGTTTCAGCTTTTACTTTTTATCATGCCAACACTTCTTCTTTTCTTTTTTTAGCTTCTACTGTTCTCGCAACTCAGTCCCGAAGGGTTTATGATTTAAGATGATAGTTTGATATGATGCTGTAAGATAAAAGCTAGAACAGAGAAATCTTTATGTTCTTCATCGATGGCTTTGAGCTCTGTATTCTGTATGTCAAAAGTGCAGTGTTCTGTTTTTATTGTTGCTACAGGGCCTGTGTGGGAAGAACAAGACAGTCGTGAATAACACCTCAAATACATATTTCGGTTTAAGTCTGGAAGAAATCATGGTTTCATTGAATTTGGGAATCCAAAAATAGATATATTCTTAATCTTTTTAATTGTATTTATGAATCCTCATTAATTGATATGTACATCATGTTATACAGAAATCAAACTTGTGTCATTTCTGTTACAAAAAAATTGGGATTGTGTCATGATGATTACATTACATGTTATGAGAGCAAAGGTTGCAACACATCTGATATAATTAGGGCGGCAATGCAGGAAGAGGCAATGCAGGAAGCATGCTGTTCTAAAATCCTCACAGTGTTTGCTTTGTCTTGTAAACTGTCCAAAGTCACGAGGTCTGACAGCAATGGTTAACTTGTCCAACACTTTGGAGGTTGCTCAGTTAGCTGAGGATCACAGAATAAAGGCTACAGAGTTCAATCCAGGGATCCGGATCCATCACGCCTACCTTTGTGACAGACACAGCATTTGAATAGAAAAAAAAGTCCACATTAATTCCTGAAATAGATGATTCCTCTTAGCATTTCAAACACGATGCATTTTCCCTAAGGTTTATTCTAGGATATTAAGATGCATTTGTTTCACTCTGGAAGATTTTAACATATTTGTTCAAGAGACTAGTCGGTCTCTCCAGCTTTAAGATTTAAATCTATTTCATACTGAAATGGAATTTTCTATCATTTCTACATCTCAGTCTCCAACTAAAAACTGTAACAATATGTGCTGCATGGGCTTGTTGTAGCTGTGTAAGATACTACATGTAGAGAGTAAAAATAATGTCCCCAGGGGGTGGTTTATGGTTTTAGCATTTAAACACCAACCATAAGCATTTTCCACACCACGTCAAGTAGTTTTGAACTCTAAGCAAGTGAAAATACTGTATGAATCCAACAGGGAAGTGAAAACAGAATTTCTGACTGATTATAACTGAAGTGAAATCAAAAGATGTCAGGTGTCATCTCTGGATGGGTTTGCAGGTTCAGAAACAGATAAATGACCTGCTTATGAGAATTGATTTGTTTTTAAGAACAACAGTAGCATTACTTACCTGTTTTATGACATAGTTATTTACGGGACACAGGTCGTACTGAGGAATACGAACCAACTTGCAAATGTTTTTGTTGTTATGTGAAGGATTTTGTCATATTTTTAAAAACAGATGGGTCACAAGATGCTGGATAACACAAGTTCAGTATTATGAATCTTTATAATGATACAGAAACATCGGGATCAAGCAGCCATTTTCCCAAAAGATGACAGTTCATGAACTACCTGAACGCCTCATTCGTCGTGCTATTCATGAGTTACTTATTTACACATCTATGTAACACATTTTTTAAGATTCTTGTCTAGTATATTTATGGCACAAAAGGAGGTCTGCTTTTGTTATTTATTTGTAAGAGTAACACATGTCAAAAACTATGTTAGAGTCACGAGTGAACTTCACAAAGTTTTTTGACGTTTCCAAAGAGAGCCCAAAGAGTCTGTACTTTCTATCGGTACCTGAGGGAGTAGACCCTCGAGACTACTTCCATCCCATTATAAGAGGAACTATGAGACACTAAGGAATTGTGGAGAGGCAGATCTGAAAGGAACAACTCACTCATTTCCCATAAATGTAATTTCGTAAGCATGATTTAACATTGTGAAATACAAAGAATGAGACAGCATTGAAATGAGTGTGGGATTTGCGTCATCTGACTCAAGAAGTGATTGAGCTATTTTGTCAATCATCGTCAAAACCCATTACACTGTCAATATTTTACTTACAGTACAAGTTCTTCACAGACACATGTTCCAAACTTTGGTACGCATGTCTATCCAGCTTTTTACATACACACTCAGTCAAGTTCATGAACACACATCTGATCAAATCTCTTTTTAACACACATTATTACGCTGACACCCACACAGCACAATTCCAAAAAGGTTCTGGCACTGGGGAAAGAGCAACATTCTACAGTTACTTCCAAATGTCATAAGCCAATGTTTTGTTGATATTTTTATGCAATTTACCACTATATGAACAAGATTTTGTGGCCCGTACAGGGTGACCCCGCCTCTCGCCCATTGACCACTGGGATAGGCTCCAGTTCCCCCCATTCCAATAAGGGAATAAGCAGTTATGACAATGGATGGGTGAAAAAGATAAGCTCATATTGTCTTTGATGGCAGCAACATCTTTTAAAGGAGGAGGTAATGCAAAGAAATAGCCATGTGTAAACGGAAACAGAAATCATGCAATCTCCTCTCCATGCAACGTCTCTTCAAGTCAAATACATCTTTTTGTGTAATAATTTAATCTCATTTTAGTTAACTTTTGTAGTGTATACACATATATATAGTATGCATTGTGTTTGCCATTCAGCCTGGCTCTTTATGTACAGTTGTACATTTCTATAGTTCAGTTACTACCACCACTGTATATACAATGAATGTTTCTTTGCATATTTTTTTTTATCTGCTGCTAAAACCCTCAAATTTCCCGTTTGTGGGACGAATAAAGGAACATCTTCTCTTATGCTATCTTATGTTATCATATCTTCTCATTATCTTCTGCTTTTACCCTGGTCTCCAGATCTACAGTGTGTTACTACAATTGTCAGCACCATGCTTTACTGTACTATGAAAAAGGTTGTTTTAACTTCCTGGACTCAAATGCGCAGTATATACATGGAATATTAATTAAAGCTTTAATTCATCTGGTGGTTGTTTTCTTCACATTCATCATGATTGGGAGTTACACTGAAACTTCAGTAATGTGACATGTGTCACATTATGCTATGCGTCATTCCTCTCAGAAAAGACAAAGTCACATGCGTGGTTTACAGAGTCAGGACCTTTCTATTTGTTTTCCATGTGTGGACTTAGCCCACAAACATCAATATGACAATGACTGTCCACCGAAGTTCTCCTTTTCATTGTCACAGTTCATCCTCATATTTTCTGAGACAAAATTCAACATGAAGAAAGCAGTTTTTCCAATCAGGTAAGATGCAACATTTTTCATAGAAATTATATATCCATATTGTATTTGTTTGATCATTCAAATAAATATACCAAAAATTATAGTATTTTTTATTTAACTATTTATTGAACTATGAGCCACATTTATTCAAAATATGGCATTTGGTTGACACAAATATACAACTAAACTTTCTGTTACATATTTCTTAATTTAAATTGTAAAAATGTGTATGTTACACATATAGCAGTGAACTAACTACTGGTTTAGTCTCAATGATAAGCTGAAGAAAAATGCTATTACCGGTATTATTGCTTACCCTTTTGGAAAACAGAGAAGAGAGAGGAAAAAAGCTGGTGGTACAGAGTTATATCAATGTCACTGAAATAACGTTATATTCAAACAAAGGTTTATAAAGCATATTAGTTGCTTATACTCCTTTTTTGCATTTTGAAATGGTAGTGTGGTTTCTTTCCTGATCTCTAACCATATAGTATTAGTATTAGTAGTAGTAAATATGCCCCATCAGTACATTACTTCAAGCTTGGAGGCGCTCAAGAGTTTTTAGGTTAGGTTTGCTTTGACATTATCTTAATGTTTTTGTAGGAGAGTTTACAGAAAAATTCTGTTTTCTCTGACTATGAGAAAGGCCAGCCTGAAAGAAAACAACATTATTTTTAAGGGCTTTCACATAGGAAGTGGTGGATTCACAGTTCTGCTTCTGAGCCCCCCTGTGTAAGTGTTACAGGATGCAAGATAGGTCTGCTCTTCAAAGAGCGTTGCGGGGGCTCCTTCCGTGTGCTCTGCTCTAATGTTAAAACATTTCCAAGTTCGTTGCAGCGCTCCAATGACAGAGGCATGTCAACGGGACAAACCGGTCTCAGATTAAGAGCCAGACATTATGCAAAGTGAACAACTCATTGAGTTTAGTTCTCATTTCCATAGGCCGCAGTGCAACGCTCAGGCTGTACATTTTGCTCCCTGCACAGCCAGAAGTAGAGCTGAAAGCCCAGTTATAGAGGTTCAGCTCACGGATGAGCATGCAAACTCCTGTCCTGCCATGAGGACAATATGAACTTACACCCTATCAAACAGCTAAATTTTTCCTTCTCTCCCATAACGGGGAGGCATGATGCCAGAAAAACATCTTGCATCATTGTCTGCATCTTGTGTGAAAATCTAGACACTTCCAGAGCCTTTTTTAAAGTTGTATTACCAGCCTACTTCTTTAACTTGTGCCCTATATCTGCCCTAAACGCCGTGCATATCTCGTAAAATGTCATCCAATTTTATGCTGCAGAAAATGTCGTTTCCTGGTTTGATTTGTGGTATTTTGGCAATTTTTGCTGTTGGTGTGACTACACTAATCCTTTAAAAACCAAAGTCCAGACAACTCCCGCAGTGAGAACCAGGGAGATTATTTATTTACTTACTCACTGACTCATGTAACATTATTTACTTATCCACTTATGTAGTACAAACTAATGGCGTTGCATTTCTACCAATGCATTGCCTTAATGGCAGCATGTAGAACTTCCCCCATACATGCCTTTGCAATGAATTGATTAGATTCAATACCACTGCCTCTGCTTGGTGAACACAATCTATTATAATAATAATAATAATAATAATAATAATAATAATAATAATAATAAT
>JABUIW010000028.1:2537078-2565692 GCA_013363375.1 Menidia beryllina | reverse complement strand
CACCCTTTAACATCTACACTTAGAAAAGAAAAATGACAGGAAAATATTTCTTTACATTTTTTTCCATTTCTTTTTTTACTATTCAACTGCCTACCTCAAGTCTTTCTGTGTCTCTCTTCTTCCTTCTCATTCCTTGATCCTTGTGTCTCAGAATCAGCTTTTTTGGTCAGTATCTGTGTCCATACAGGGACAGTATCTGTGTACAGACAAAGTGACTCCAGTCGCTTTGCTCTCATGAGTAAGCATTTTAAAAAAAGAAAACTACATATAAACTGGACTTTATTATTTACTATTTGCTATATATTTTTTATTAGTCCTTCTTTTCAATCCTATTCTTCCTTTTCCGTAAGTCATGTGTTGTGTCTCTAGGTGGATACATGAAATAATGTCTATGTTGACATGATCATTGAAAAACTCAACTGAATGAATTCCTAATACCCAAGCAAAGGTAAAAATATATAAATATACTTCTAATGACCTTCTACTGACAGGTAGTGCAAATGCAGCGTGATTACCATATATTTGGCGGTAAAGATGTTTAACTGAGATTCACAAATGTTTTTTTTTCTTTACATTTTACATTTTACACAGCGTACAAGCCGTACATGCTCTCCAGCATTCAGTAAAGAAAATGCACAAGAAAAATCCAAAAGACGACTAATTAAATTCAGTGTCGGGAGACTGTCATGGCAACCCAAAGCTCCAACAGCCAAGCACTCTCCAGCTTTTATCACAAAGTACTTGTTTCTTGTTGTTTTTTTTATTCCTCTACTTTCAAAAGCACACTGTCCTTTTATCTACTGAGGTAGACAACTGAGAACCATGAAAGAGAAACTGAAGGTACTTCTATTATTATGACTCCAACATGTGGAACCTAATTCTCTGTCGGAGAGCGGACTTTTAATGCCTTTTTGCAGCTCAGGGTAGCTGCAGATATACATACAAAGACTTATTATTCATTTGCTCCTTCCCCCTGATATTTGATGTTTGTGCCATGTGTCAGTCTACCATGTACAGATAGTTGCTTACACATACGTTCTGCTTAAATCCCTTTATCATATGGACATCACAGTTCAATTTTTTAACTCCCTCAATCATTTCTAACCCAGTAATTCTCTTTCATTTTTTTTCACATGACAAAGATATAGATGAGTCACAGGATCAGGAACGTTTTGTTCCTGATCGTGTATATTGTTCTGCTTTTTATCATATTATTCTTTCTTTCTAATTTTCTTGCTTTGCCTTTTTCTAATTTTCTTTTTTCATTTACCATTTAGTTATATTTTGTAATCTTCTCATATGGTCACAATTCCCTCTTAACCCATTTCTTGCACGTAAAAATCTCATTTAAATAAGATATAAATGGGTTTTAAATAAAATTGTGTTTACATGTATATAATATACATATTATACATATATTAAAAATATGTAAATGCAAATTCTTCACCCAACATACATCTACAAGCTTAGAGTAAAATAGTAAAAGACCATTTCAACTGTCCATGAAGCAAAAAACATTTTGCTATCCATCTCTTACATCACTGGCTGTTCTTTATGGTACAAAGTCCACGCAAAGAATCTGTATGCATGTTTCAAATTTGTATTACACTGTTCTTCCAAAGCTAATGGGAATAGCATTGGGATTTTTTCTCAGAAATGGTTGAGAAATCAGTATATCTCTTATTATCATAACAACATGTCCATTATGAAGTTTTGTTCCTGATCAGACAGCTCAGGCTCATGATGACACCAGAGGGAAAGTCTGGGGATCAGTATGTATTTATCTATTCGGGGCTTTTGATATCTTTTAATACTTTAAATATCTTTTTTTAAGTATCTCTGTTACATAATGATTCCCTCCAACACTACATTAAAGCATTAGTAAGCAAAAAAATATATATGAACATCTATAAGGGATTAAAAACACTTTGCTCTGAAAAAAGATTAAAGACAGTCCCCAAAGTATGACGACAAATTTCAGTTCCAAGTATTTCAGTTTGATATTAATCAAATTTTAAGTTAACAAAATAAAATCCATGAAGTTACAAATGAGGCTCCAACCAGATTGTGGGTTATAGTGAGAGTTAACTCTCACCTGACTCGGCCTTGGACTTGGCAGCAGGCTTCCACTGACGCTGGGGGCAGATGGCCTCTCTCTCAGGCGTCAGGCGTCAGCTGTTTACGAGCACAGATGAGGGACTTAGTGGTCGGAGGCTCAGTCTCACGCTCAGCTCTCAGAGGGAACAAGATAACTACTACAAACTCTTGACAAACTCCAAACCTTCAGCTCCCTTTTGGATTTACTTGGAATCTGACAAACCAATGAAGATGTGCTGTTTCTCACATGAAGTACACGTTTAATGGAAGACATGCGTCATTGCAGGTGGGGTTAAGAGACATAATTACTTCTTTTATGTAGTTATTGTTGGCATGTAAATGTTTCACATGGAATTATTTGTATCTGTTCTATCATAGATGGTTGCTCTGAAATGCACAGCAAAAGTAATGAGCACAGAAGCATTTTCTTAGCTCAGTTTCCCTAAACAACCACAAAGTAACTAACAAATAAACATTTAATCGTTCATCGGAATTTATTCTATTTCATCACAGATGTTTAAGGGTTGTAAAGTGTTTTTGTTTTGCGATCACCCGCTGAACAGAACATACAGTCTAGAGTTGGATCGCCCATCTGCTAAAGCTCCCCTAATTCCATTTGCTGATCGTAGGATCTGTCTGAACAGCTTATGCTGTCTTTACAGTGAGGCACACCGCAGCAAAAACAGTTGTGTCACGAGCCAAGATAAATTAGGTGTGCAAATGTCACTCGTGCCATTACATCGATGGAACTCTTTGGTCCCAGAAGAGCTTTTTAGTCCATCTTAAAAGATGTTTGTTATTTTTTTTAGTTCATAGTTCATACAGGAAAGGGCTTTAAAGTGGGAAGGGAATTAAAAAGTGTAATATCATTGGCGCACATTGAACTTGAAACATACCTATAACAGTTACCTTTAAGCATGATAGTTGGAGTTTCAGGTTATTCTTGGTTCTTTATCTACTTGACAAGAAATTAAATAAATCATTTGCATTTAAGAGTTAAATACTAAGTTCATGTAATGCAAATATTTAGTACTTAAATATGTGTTTTTCTTAGATTATTTCTCAAGCCTTACTGCTTTGCCCCCGCTTCATTTGTTTACAATAACACAATCCAAGCCCTTTAATGTTCAACTGAAACATAAAAAAAGGTTTAATAAGTTGATCTGTTTTGTATGAAAATTGACCAAAAAGAAAGTAATCTCAAAGTAACATTAGCGTTGATTACAAACTCAATTTTCTTGTTTTTGTATCAATCCTCATAAGCAATTATCAACAAGGAATGTTAGATATTATATGTTTTGGTGTGTGTTTTTGCCATTTTAAGTTCTGGGACTTTTATTCTTTTTTCTTCTTTTTACTGCCCAGGTGTTTGTTTTCATTCCATCATTCAGCAAATAGAGTTCAAAACCAGATGCTCTGAACAATGCATCTGACCCACAGTCACCAGGTCATTTCCTCATCCGCATCCTGTTCTTGAACAAAACAGAAACTTGGAAGGGTTCCCTGGTTTCCCTGTGTGGTTCACAATGGGAAGAACCACATCCTGTCATATTTACCCCTGTTTTTAAAAAATATATAATTCAATGTTTTATTCTAAATCATGATGGAGTTTCAAATTTCAAGTGATATGCTTCCAGGATAGCAACAATTGATGATTGACAACTCGGTCAGAGATAGAAGCAAATCCCTATTTATGTCACAAAAGCTAAAAACTGTCTTTTCGTCATTGCAGGTGCACAGCAGGAAGCTTTTTGGTGCGTGCCTGTGATTTAGGAGCTTCTACTTTCCCTGGAGCCTATATTCAGGATGTTCCAGCTTCCCTCCTTCAATGAACAAAGCTAATTCAAAGCAGCTGCACAGAAAAAGAAGCAATAATCCTCCAAGATGGCAGAGACCTCTCTCTATATTAGAGAGGAGCTTGAAGCTGGCTTAACTGAGGTGGACATATGCACCCTCGAGATTAATATACAATATGAGGCCATTCCATCTATTGTCTGCTCTGTTTGCCTCTCATTCGGGCTCATCTACTGCTTTTTCGGTACGTATTCAAAATCACGTCCGACGCCAATATTCATTTGAAGCCACCTCCATTTCGCCATGTGAACATCAAATAACACCAACTGTTTCTAATGTTTCATTAGCTCACCTGATTGCTTAAATCCTCACAGGCAGGTGTCTGTGGGCTGCCAGGGGTTTAGTGTGGATAAGCCCAAAGCTGGAGGGGGGCAGATGGCTCTCCTCTGTCTGAATTGGACAGAGGCAGCGTATATGTGGAGTACCACCTGTTGCACTGAGTGACACGGTGTGAAACCAGACAGCAGCTCATTTGGATTCACACAGTGATTTAGCATTCTTTGAGCACGCAGATCAACATGGGGTTATGAGAGGGGAAATTTAGCATTATTCCGCTCCATCTGCTTTCAGTGGGGGAATGCATGGAGAACAACTCAGAAACCGTGACCCACTCCTTAAAGTCTGATAATAAGCAAACGCACAAGCTGCCAGAGTCTGTTAGAGGTTAAGTGGCACCGGTGATGAAATATGCCAGTGTGAATGATTGTTTGTGAGTGACTGTGTAGTGCAGGCCTATTGTTGTTGCTGCCAATTTTTATTTTTTTTGTATCACTGAGGTTAGTTATAGGGAAGTGTGCACTGTGCCCGGCCCACGTGAGCAGGCAGAAAAACGGCAGGGTACAAATAATCAATTAACAGAGGCATACAAAGAGGTTCCAGTTGGAAAATAAAAAGACAAGTGCCTTAATGTTATTTATTTGGATGTGTTAGGGTTTTTCAAAAGAAAAAACTATTGCCCACACAGACAACACAAAGACTTGTTTTATTCAGTCGTCCTTAATGACAAAACAGAGCATTTATTTAATGACAATTCTTAATTGGTAGGTTAGCCATAACTTGTTTTAGAGCCATTCTCATCCGTAGAACCATCAACCGTCATTCAGATGATAGAGGATGTCCACTCAAAATTTTGCCCCAAAATCTCACATACATACTTTATTTTTAACATTAAGTGCTAAAATAATGTGTGCAAAACCAAAACAGGAAAATAAAATGTTGGTGCACTATGTGGATAAATTATTTCTGTTTTTTTTATTTAAAACTCATTCAACTATTGAATATTCATGGTGACTTATTCATGATGGTCAGGCCACTGAGCGCACGTGATGAGGAGTTGTGCAAAGTTTGGTCCAGGCCTTATAGAACACTTCTTGGCTAAATGCTGGCATTTTTGAAGATGTTACCATCTTGAATAGTGAGGGTGAGGTGCTTCTGACCCCGGATGTGGATGTATGCCAGCAGCAGATGAACCACCTGATTTACGAGGCCTTCACACTGGAAATGTGTGCTCTTATTTTCCTGTCTTTTTTTTGTTTTGTTTTGTTTGGTTAAAGTTGTTGAGTCATTTAAACAAGTCCAGGAAGCCTCGGAGGTGGGTGGGATCTACCCTGAAATCCTTCTGAAAGTACCTCAGAAAAACACCTGGGGCATGCTCAGTGTCAGGTCCGAGACCTACTATAGAAATGAAAACTATCGGCCTACTTTATCACAGCTGTTTCCTAATGAGCTCCCTCTAAAGAATTACAAGGGAATCACTGAGGAGGTGGATCTCTTTTGATTTACTGTAATACTGTAATAAAGTCATTAACAATGCATATTTTTTCATTAGAAAAATATATATTCAGCTATATGTATGGCATACTTTGAAACACATGAATGCACCTCGTTTTGTTTCACATGTTTCACATCAAGGCTGTTGTCTGTTCTAAGAAGAACTCATGTAGCTAAATAGAATATCACAGATAAAAGCTCTGCACTCATTCGTTTCAAAACGGATTGGATAACTCTTACGTTGTTCTAATTTTTCTCCCCAGGATATCGTTGCTTCAAGATGGTCATGTTCTTCTCCGGCTTCATGTTCGGATCGACGGGTGTTCTTGTGTTTTACCACAAGGAGCCCATATTTAATGCCCAGCTGGGGCCGGAGACAAAGGCCGGCGTGGGGCTGGGAGTGGGGGTGCTGTGCGGACTGATTACCATGCTGGTTTCCACACTGGGACTCATCCTCAGCGGCCTGCAGCTGGGGAGTCTGCTCTCACTCTCCACCCTGCTGGTCATCGGACATTTTCACAGCCTTACTCCGGTGTGGGGACCTCTGGCCGTCACGCTGGCCGCCAGCGTCGCCACCGCCGTGCTCACGCTTCAGTGGCAGAGGCTGTTCAGCATCGTGTACACATCTGTCTTCGGAGCAATGGTTGCCATGCTGTGTTTGGACTACCTGGTGGGAGGGTTCAGGCTGCCGCGTCAGATGTACGACGTGTTCAGTCAGGTTTCCCCGCAGCCGCTCTGCTGGTTCAACTGGGCGGTCACTGGGATCTGTCCTGTTTTGAGTCTTGCAGGTGTGTTGGTGCAGTGGTGCTTAACCGCAAAAGGAATATCCCACACAGAAGGTGAGTTTCACTCAATCCAACACAAAATCACAAAATCTCCTTCAGTGATGTTAGACATTCATTGCTCGTTGCTGTTTCCCCATAGTTCCGCCTAAAAAACAGATGAAACATGGGAAAAAGCACAAATGTAGAGAGTCGGTGAGAAGACCTCCGCACTACCGCCGGCGCAGGCCTCCACCCCTGAAGCGCTATGCTGGGGACGTCCTGGCACCGGTCAGTCCTGTAACCAAAACCTGTGAATGATTCCAACTGCTCGTCCCTGGTTACCTCACAATGTGCACGCAAAAATGAGAAACAGTTTTATGTGTGATATAACACTGTGTCCTGCCCCTTTCCGACTTTCAGAGTTATCTCCAGACCCTGAAGGAACATCAGATGGGAACGGGCTCCTCCACCAGCAGCGTCAGCACCATCACGCACACTCTGATCGACTTTGACTTTGAGACGGGCTCCATGGTGCCTCTGACTGCTGCCTCTCCCATCTTTTCAGTCTAAACAAGCACAGCACCAGCTATTTGGAATCTTTTTGTATTGTATTTCAACTTCTGGTTTGAATTCTGCTCAGACATCATGAATGATTGCAAAACAGGCATCCAAAACAGGCATCCACAGTCAGTGGTCCTGCTATGCTTACATCCTTCAGCCAGCTAATCTTACACTGCTTTATATTTCATAGACAAATTGTAGTTCTTCTTTTACTTCCATAAAGCTAACCCGTCCATGGACACATACATATTAAAGATGTATCAGATATTACAGGATAGAAGGTCAAATTTGCACATCTGTTACCTATCATGATCAGGATGTATATAAGAAAATCAATGTGCAATGGCATCCAGAACAATAAACCAATAAAGCATTGCTTTTATGTTCGGGCTTTTGGGCTGCAGTTTTTTGTGTTGTTGGTCTTATGTTAATGTTGTTGTTTTTTAAACATTTTTCGGTTTAATTTCCTCCTCACATAATGAGCATTTAGTATAATTCTGTAGCTATCCACAATTATAATAAAAAATACAGCAATTTTTTTTTGTGCAAACTTTTGGCCGCTAATGGAAACTAGTTCATTTTATCCACTTATGAGGAACCTCAATCACCAATTCAAGAACCCAGCAAAGTGAAGACCTTCTTAATTATGAGCTGTGGTTTTCTTTAACCTCAACGTCCTTTTCCCGGTGCACACACTTTTAAATTAAATTAATTAAAGCAAAAAGTATCTGTTCTGGAATACCTCAATGCCAAAAAATCTATGCACAATTCAGCATTTAACAGAAACGTTAGTGTAAGAGCTTCCAACATAATAAAGACAACCAGTTTAATCACATTGCTCATGAAAGAGGATATCTGCATTTTGCCCTTCAGAATCTGCTGTCATTTTAAAGGTTCATACATTCTTTATGGTTGTGTTTTGGCCAAAATAAATATAGAAATCATCCCTTGGAAGACTTTTTGTATCAGCCTCAGAATCCATCTCATGGAGCCAAATAACTGATGAAATCCCCCCCCGCATGACTACATATTTGAGCAGCTCAAAATCTTTGTAGAGCATGCACATGACGCCATACCGATGTTTTCACCTCTGCTGATATTAAACGCCTGCTCAGGCAAAAGCAATTGGGGCATTAGACAGCAAGAACAGTCGAGCATCTCCTTTCTCGCTTTATTTCTTTAAAGATTTTATTGGCAACCATTGCTGAGGTAGCAAGGTCATTATTGAGTTTCTCTAACTGGATGAAGAAAAATAACTCACAGAATACACACTGTTTACAATTTACATGAACACCAAAATAAATATGCAAAACCTGACTACTGCACACACACACCAGCTGACACTGTCACACACCGCGTCACACCTGGTAGTTAGCTAAAGTTCACACGAGAAAATTGAAAGAAAAAAAATACAAAAGTAGCATTTGTTTTATGAATAATAGCTGCTACCGGCTTTTAATGATAGTGATACAGTCCCCTCATCCAGCCTTTAACTTTGGATAAGGAGCAGTGATGCGTGGAATTGTAAAAGTGGAACACAAATAATTTGTTCCTTTTATTAATGACTTAATAAAGACAGATTTATAAGGATAAGACCTGGTAAGTACTATGACATGAAATGGACTTCACAGAAAACTGAGGCAGATCCACGCACCCACACTCCTTCTCTCGCTCCTGTAAACCTAAAAGGTTTGAGTTGAGACATTGGCGACCTCTGGTGGTTCAGTCATCACACTGCATCCAGTGCGCGGCGGTGTCCAGCGGATAGTCCTTGTCCACCGCCTGCTTCTGCTGGCTTAAACGCCAGTGCTTGCTGCCTTTAAACACATACACGTGGCCGTCGGTCCAGGTCAAAGCAGCGTCCATGTTGGCAGGGGCCCCCCGGAAGAGCTGCCCAATATATCTGGGATATGAACGCAGATCTCTCGGACCAAATTCGTCCCACAGCCAATATCCAGAGCCCTAAAATAAAAATAAAAGAAAGTCAGTCGACAGCAGCTGAAAGTTAAGCCGGAGGAATGTGTCAGGAAATAGGGATATGCATGAATATGTTTTCATTACTTTGAAAAAGACCATCTTTTTGCTGTTGGGTAAGTAAAGGGCTGAATCAACATTGGCAGGGATGTTGGCCAAACGTCTGGGGAAGCCGCTGTCCAGTTTGAAGTTGGTGTATCTCCACACTTTGTCTCCTGTGAGAGGACGCGTGCTGATCAATTTCTCACAGTCACAAAAAAATGTATGAAACATTTACCAGAATTTCTGTAATGAGATTTAAAAACAAAACAAAAAAATCAATAGATCCACCTTTCAGAAAGTAGGACTTTCCGGTCCTCTGGGAATGAACCGCCGCACTGAGGCTTCCAGGCAGTTCTTTCCACAGGGAGGAAATCCCGGTAGGAGTGCTGCAGCCAGAGCTGGACACGGTCCACACATACTGCCCGCTGAAGGCGTAGGTCTTACGCGAGGGACCTGAAGTTTCGCAGAACGAGAGGGAAAAATACCCTTGAAAACATCTCCCTGAAAGAGGGAGAGTACTGGACAGTTTTCTTCAGAAACCCAACGAACCCACGCACCTAACATCACAGCATCCAGGGTGGCCGTGCAGGGATCCGGCGCGGCTCCCCGCGGCGCTGGCCCCGGCGCGCTTTTGGACGGAGGACTCTTGTCTGGCTTTCCTGAAAAAAACGACTGTACGTTGCACGGACAGCGCTCGGAAGACAGCTCACATCCCCCCTCAGTGTAACGGCGGTCTGTCGCTACCGTATAGCGCCTGGATCCCCTGGATGTCGTCCGGGTGCAGCTTGAAGTCGGAGCGGTAGCCGTTGTAGATGGGTCCCATCAGCGCGCTGTGGTACTGCGAGTGGCCCAGGCCGAGCGCGTGGCCGATCTCGTGCGCTGCGACGATCCTCAGGTTGGTGCCGGAGCTTTTGCCCTCCGTCCACAGCTCGTCCTCATCGAAGTGCACGATGCCGGACTCGGGAGCGTCTGCGTGAGCCAAGACGCGGCCTGAGGAACGAGAAAGAACGCACGCGTCAAAGTTACCACACGAGGTTGGTTAAAAGAAACTTGAGACATCTATATGTGATCAGATTTTCCCCCTCTTACCTCGCCCATCAAAAGGCACGGGGCATGACTTGTCTTTTCTGTGAAAGGAGATTTTGATGTCCGCTCGTCCATCTTGGACCTCCCGGAACGTCAAAGCCGACACATCGCTCCAGTACTTAAACGCGTTCTGGATGGCCACTCGGGTCTTTCCCTGACCCAGGTCAGGGGTGTAGTTGTAAATTCGATACGTCAGCAGCTTCTTACGCCAGTAACCTGCTCAATTGAAGGCCGAATTGAATGCTCTTGCGCGTCTAAAGCGCGTCGTGGCGCACAGGACACTTACCCATGACGCGGTATTTCAGAGACTCGTTGCTGAAATGATCCTCCAGCCCGCACCGAGGTTTGCTCATCACTGAAAGCGTGGCTGCATCCAGGCGTCCTGATGCTGGTAGGTTGGCCCCTCTCTGAAAGATTCTGCCATTCAAAGGGAAAAAAAGTACTCACGTTTGATTCAATCTCAGTTAAAAGGAGAGAGAGCTACGAGAAAGCAGATGTAGTCACCTCAGGGCTTCCGCTATCTTCTCAGGTGGATGGTTTGTATCTATACTGTTTAGTGGGATGTGCAGGTAGCCATACTTCCTTAAATACCCCTAAAGGGAAAACATTTAATTAAACAAACACAGGATACATTTACAGAGATGTATGCGCATTTTCTCTGAAAGCAGAAATGCTGGGGGGGGGGATTGTATGTATCTCTCTGAAGCAATCTGGAACAAGTACGTCCATCATAAATGAGTTGGCAACAAATCTACACCACAATTACCACATGTCCACTCTGCTCCTCAAAACTGCTTCAGAGTATATGGAGGTTTCAATTCAGAGGTGCATATCCTGACCTGGTTTAAAGTTACAGTTGAGCAGTCCCCCCTAGGTTTAGCCTTTTCCTTACCACTGCTTCATTGAAGTCGTTGCTGCTCTGAGCAGCAGAAGAGGCTGCTGTCAGCAGAACAAGAGGCACCATTAACTCCAACATACTGTCTGTCAGCGGACACTGGACCCAGCACAGCCAATTCCCTGATTGTCCACCGATCACAAGTCTGCTGTCTTCCTGGGCACCGCCGCCTCCATCCTGCCTGCATCAGCCCTGGAACAATGCTGGAGTCGGTCCCCTTACTTTGGGGATTAAGTTTATATACCCAAGTATTTATTGTCGGGCCTGCCCACAAGCCACACAATAAAACTTCGACATGGAATGTAAAAAAGAAAAAAGAAAACATCCGCCCAGATTTAGGACGCTAACTGCACTTAATCGTTTGCAGCCTTTTGTCTCAAGGACTGTAAAAATAACTTCCCACAAAATGTTGTTTACTTCAAAAGAAGACAATCGATTAGGAATGACCAATGAGATTGAGTGCCTCCAAAAGTATTAGAAGTGCTGAATAATGGCTTTTGTAACTGCAGTGAGGCAAAAAACAACAAAAATAACAAACTTGACATTCAATTAAGCTGTGTTGGCATTATTTTCCAGAAGAGCACCCCAGAAATGTCGCCTTTGCTTGCTTGTGAATCGCATTGTGAGTTTTATTCAGCTAAATCTGAGCATTCCTTATTTTATGGTTCCCGCCAAGCGAGGAAAACAAGTAACCGCATATTCTCAACGGGACAGCAGCAGCTAATTATATTGTTCTTAATGTAGGGGCCCATCCAGAGGAAAACCAGCCGCGCCTCCACACAACCAGCACAACAAATTGGCCCCTGGCAAGAGCAAGGATGCAGCTCCAATGTGTCTGCGTTCCTCGTAATGGAATCGTGACCCATAAAGCTGAGACGGCTGAGAGTTTTCATGACATGGCTGAAAGTGGATGATCGTGCACTGGACAGTCTCTGTTCTCTTTCCAGCAGATGGTCTCAATGACCACGTCTTCTGCTCTCTCTCCAATTCCATTCCACAAAAAAGAAATGTGACAGGAGTCCAGCTAGAATGGATTTGGACTTGGATTTTTTCCCTCTTAGTTTGGATTGTCCAACCATTTTCAAGAGTGATGATCTAACAAAAGATGAACAAGCATCACTGCCATCAGCAATCAAGCCATTAAGTGTCTTTTGAAAATGTGATTCATGGCCTAGACAGAGACCCAGAGTCTATGACAGATTTAGCATCTTGCTCAGTCTTCAATTTTCGTTTTTTTGGCTTCATATCCACCCATAAACATTCACAGCTTTTTAACAAAAAAACTTTTTTTCCCTTATTTCTACGGCTTGAGAGACTTCTACAAAGAGATGCCTCACAGGCACAGATGTTTCACATCCCTAGGTTAAAAAAAGACTAGAGGCACTGTCATCTTTTTTCTTTTTTTGCTGTAAAGTACTTGATATTTCTTGGAGTACAGATGAGTGGCAAAGATCTGTAAGGCTTGAGAATTAGCAGTTCATTTATATGGAATAAGCACAGTACTTTCACACTATTTTTATGGGAATGTATCACAATAATCATGAAGGAAATTACTGGGGGCCTTTTCTCGGTCAATGGGGAAACAAAGCTATAAAAGCTCCTCGGAAGACTTTGTATTGATGAAATTCACCTTCAGAGCCTCCAATGAACATCTGGCCGACACATCTGTCCATAGCAAAGTGTTTAATAGAGGTCAGGGTCACTAAAGCACACATCTGGGAAGCTAAATACCGGCTTCCTCATGGGCTCACGCTTCTCTTCACCTGTTCACCGTTAAAGATCAGAAGGTACAAGCCAGAGCACTGTCGGGAATTGTTTCTACCTTTTTCTAGAGAAAGGATAACTCTGCGCTCCAGCATCAGAATCTAATGTGAACTGTGTGACACGGGGGGGAAGTTTCATGCTCAATTCGTCAAACCTGTCCCTTTAAAAAGCTAAAGGGAAAAATTCCCCTGTTGTATTAGCCATAAATCACTCTGGCATTTCAAGGTATCATATGAAACTAAACGTGAGGCTTTTTAAAATCCTTTTAACAATTTAAAATCCCACTCATTTTGGGAAAATAACTGCGTTTTGGCCGGCTTTGGAGAACTGATCCTGTGACATGACTTCAAAACAGATATATGCCGAAAAGGAATATGTCAAACGTGAGGCTCATTTGTGTTTTTAATGGGTTTTAAACAACAGTGGAGGTCTAGACACACAGAAGGACAAACTATATAAGCCTTTAGCTACACAGATAACATCTGTTCAGAGGACCAGTTCCAGTGAACAGGTTTTACTAAGGAGATGAGATGGACCTTGAATCAGGGTGTGCTGGTTGTGTAAATCACCATGTTAGTGTGACCAGAGGTCAGTGGTCAGTAGTCAGCGGCTCGAGCACTTGTTTCTGAATCCGACAGGGTCAGGAAACCACATTCTCTACGGAGAAAAAAAAAAAAGCTTTTTCGCAGTTTTATTTCACGAATGCTTCCTATTCATATGAAAAGGTACAAAATGCATGGAACAGACATGCACAGAACAAGTCACCATGATCTGTTTAGAGGATATTTAGAAATGACTGGCCTGGGCCACATAATCACAGAAGCAGGATTCGTAATGTTTTCAATGGTATTCAGGTATCTAAATCTAAAAAAAAAAAGAAAGAAATGTACTTGTCCGCTCAGAAGATTCAATGTACAGCTGACCTCCTGTCCTCAGGCCTGAGCTTCCAGTGTCCATACTGAATATCAAATAGGTAAAATATCTATGGAAGCTATGAACGGGAGGCTGCAAATGTCGCATCCTGTATGTAGTCCATATGCTCAGCTGTCCTTTTTTCATTTTTTTTTTTTTTATCTTCAAGAATCCAGCTCCATCTGCTTTAACTCCTCCTGCAGGGCCTTCGCCCGGCCCAGCTTTTCCAGCTGATCCTTTGTTGGCTCCTTTATTTCCCCCGATTCCACCTTCTGTTGCAGCTCTTCAACCTGCCGTAGCTTCTTTTTCAGGTTTTTGATCTTTTTGGCCTTTTCGGCCGCTGCTGCTGAAGAGTCATCGGGGCCCGGCGCCTCCGTCTTGCCCCTTTCCGAGATGGACACGTTCTCCATGGCGCTGCTCGCCGCCTCCACCTCCGCGTCACCGTCCTGGCCCCGGCCCGGGTCCTGGTCCTGGTCCGGGTCCGGGTCCTGGCCCTGGTCCTGCTGCTGTTTCCGTTTCTCTTTGCGCTTCATGTTGCGTTTGGCAGACTTGGAGAGGCCCGCCGTGTCGCCGTCCCCACAGCCGGGGATCTTCTGCTGCTGCTGCTGCTTCAAAGGCGCCGCGTCTGATTGGCTGAGGCCTGGGGGCAGCTCTGGTTTGCCCTTGAAGAACTTGACATACTTGTTTTCATACCTGAGGCGACAGAAAAAACACATTTACGCAAAGAGACGCCGGTTCGGGGAGAATTTAAGTCACTTCCCCACATCTGATCGTCACCAAGCGGTGATGGATTCATTTGAAAACGCAGTCTCACTTACACAGGGACCTCCTCCTGGGGCACATAACCATCTTTCACCCGTCTCGGCTTCCTCCATGTCCCGTCAGGCCGCTGGGTAGCAGCGATGTATTTCCCTGGAGACAGAACAAACAACTTTAGCTTGGAACCCACGAGTCATTCAAACCGGAAGACTCTGATTTGCACCCTGATCCTCACATCAGCGGACATGCTCACCTGTGTCCAAAAAGTCTACACCAGTACCATCAATAATCACGTCAACAACAACGTTTACACAGCAGGACGGCGTTTATTAGTTATCCCACTGCGTTATTTGGCTCAGGACGCAACAGGATCGATCTGATAAAAGGCATGCAGGCTCAGTAGACTTTATTGTTCTCTGGGGACTGAAACCATAACAAAACCAGGACTGTGCTGTAATGAAGAGCTGTAGTAGGTTTTGTAAACCACACTGTGTCGCTGCGCAGGCCTGCATTTGAGTGCTGCACTTTTATTAGGCCACAGGAACAAAGAGCAGCTCACAGCAAGAAGTTTGTCAAGAGAAGAGGTCTCGCCAGAACTTCATTTGGGCTCATGATAATCGGAAATGAGAAAATGTCCTTCTCATTGAGCACTTTTAGGATAGTCTATATCAATAAAGTTAATGAGATAAAGTGTTAGGAATGCCTGTAGCAGCAACATCATAATGCATGCAAAAGGCATCTGACTTTCAGGTAGCGACAGCAAACTTTTACCAAAGCAGATTATCACTAAAAGAAAGTATTTCAGAGTACACACCTAAATCCAGTGTCTTAACTAAACGCTCCAATTCATAGTACCCTCTGATGTCAAACGCTTCACTGATCTGAAAAACAAAAAAGTAATGAACTCCTAGGAATGGATGAGTGGGACTATGACACATTTTAGATGGGGAAAGAGTTAGTTGTTAGTTTTTTTGTGTTGGGTTGCGTTTTGTCATTTTAGACATCGCAAGTTGACTTTCTAATCCAGGGTCCATAGTCTCATATTTGAACGGGAGATATGTCACATTTTGAGTGCCAGTTTCATTACATTTTTTTTGCAATTCAGGTCAGCAAGACATGCCTAAAGAGTTCAGACAGGATTTAATGAAGGATAAAAATGGATGGATGGAGCAATAATGATCATTTAAAGCCAGTGCTGTCATCATTTGCAACTCTCTTTCTCAAAGTAAGAGGGAACTGGCTCGGGGATGGCTACATTAACACAGTGAAGCTTTTTTGGAATGTGGACGCAGGCCTGAAATACATAACCGTACACGTAGAAACATGTGAAGTTAAGCTGTTCAAACAAAGCACAAATTAAGGTTTAGTTGGTTATAATGTTGCCACAAATCTCCACTTCAAGCGTTCACAGAAACTATCTTGTAGCATCTGTAAATATATTCCAAGACGTTTGTGAATTAGGGTGGTTTGTTAGCACATTTTACTGTAGGTTTACTAAATACCTCATGGAATTTTTTTTTCATTTTTGCCATACCATACGTATGTAGTCATGAACTACTAAAGTACACAAGTCATAACTTTCTCTTTCCAGTAAATATGGAAAATGTTTTTTCCATAGCTATTACAGTTTTCTTTCTGTCCAAACCAATCATTAATCCATGATGTGATGTAAAACAAAGCAGCTGGACAAAACAATACAAATCTTTGACCTTCTGAGGCACCACATTGTTTCCTTTACTTTCTCCAGTGAGCAGGGTTGCGATAGTAAATCAGAACCAATTCAAGCTGAAAATGCTTACTTTACTCATTGAGACGACAAAAGCAGAACACATATAATGATAATAATTGTTCCCACTTAAGAAATAAACTACACAAACCTACCCAAATCATCTACATTGTCATTTCCAGAAAACATTATTTTTTAGATGACTACAACACTTACTTATATCCCAGTCTTGCATTTTGAATAAAGAGTATATTGAGAATTTCACTGGAGTTGAAAACCAATGAAAGAAAACAAAAAAGGTCGTTTAAAAAGAAGTTATTTTGAACCCTGCTATAAATGAATTATAGCCATAGCCCCCTCCAAGACAACATTAGCTCAACTCACAATTTTAGCTGAGAGGCTAAGAAATACTATTGCTAACCAGTTCATTTAGCCACATCCAGAGCTTTGCTCAAAAACGTTTTTTAATGCATAGTTGTTGTTACATATTAAGTTAGCTTGTTCTTTGCAACATTAATCTTGATTTTTTTAATGCAACCAAACATTATAAGTCATGGAGAGCGACATCAACAAACAAGCTAACTAGCTAAGACCGTCTCAGCTAGCAGCACGAGCTACCAGCCAATCCACTCAATTGAATTGATTGTTGCGTTTCCAATCTGTAATAATTTGCGTAATAGAAGGAAAGGATCGGATGATTGGAGAGGACAGTGTGTACTGAAATATTTACTTTAACTTGGCAAAGGTGTGCCGCATGCATCAGCCTTACCAGATTCATCTGTGACATAGGGGGTTGCCATTTTGGTAGTGTACTGTTTGGCTCCGCTCCTCTTAGTCAACCGCTGACAACGTCCCTACGCGTCTTTGTCTTCACTAATGTTTCCCACAGTAACAGAACTAATATTTTTTAAGCATTTACCCTAACACTGGTCTTTCATTGAAGACGAAAGCTGTCATGGCAGCTCATACAGACGGTTATTGAAGGCTGTACCGGGCGGTACGGGGCAACTGACCAAGCGAACCATAGTTACGGAAATGACGACAACCTGTTTCATGGGTTGCCAGGTCTGACGCTAGATGCGATGAAAAATAAATTATTTGTATCTTGATAGTGTCTTTAGTAATTCTAATATTATTTCATGTGTTGTGCTTTTCTTTTCAAAGAACTGAAAAAAAAGTGTTGTAAACATGAGCCGCCTTGGGTCCATTACTCTGATGCAATTACCCCTCATTTAATCCGGTATCCCTGTATAGAAAAAATAAATTAGCACACATTATAAAATAGTCCTGAACCCTCCAGGAGCTACATTGGTACCATACCTCCGAAGCACTAGTAGTTTTGTATACAGAAGTTAATCAAAAAATCAATTAACTGTGTTTTTGTCACAGAAAATGAATCCACCGATACTTCTGTATGACTTTTCTTGCGGAAAGATTGTTTGAAGTACGGTAGTTTTCACATACCTTTATCTGAAGCGTCCTCCGCCTCTGATCAGACGCATTAAAAAGGGGTTCCTTGAGTCCGACCTGGCAACCGAGAAGGAGCCTGATTGAGGAAAATATTGGCCACAGCAGCAGACTACTTGGCATTATAGACGGCTGGCGGTGGATATGCAGTAACCTGCTTCCAGAAGCTACGGTTCACTTTGCTGCCAACATCAAGTACGTAGTTATTTATTCTTTACGACAAACACTCTAGACTTCTTAGCGGGCTAAAACATATTTATTTAGATGGGAAATTAGCAATTTAAAACCAAAGTTGAGCTGCTCAGTAAAGGCTAGCCTCACAACACAGTACTGCCTTATAAAGCAATATGTTAGCTTAATGCTAATGCTAGCTAAAACTGCATTCAGAAGTCCACTCAGCAATAAAGCATTTGCAAGGTGGACGGCATTAAGCTACTGCTGATATTCACTCGACCTGTTAACCCAAACGGCGAAAGAATATCGGCCACGGAGGCAGAGCCGTGCAAAGCTGTAACATTAAGTAATGTTAGCACGCTAACGGTATCGTAACCTCCGGACTGGGGATAAATGCGGTAGATGAGCTTTGAGATGAAGGTCTGAGCCCAGGAATCCGCAGTATAAGTATAATTCTAGAAAATAAAACATGTATACAGACATAGACACTGACGCATTTGAGGACAATTGCGAACGGTAAAGTGTCAGATTTGGTATGTGTCGTATTCGGGTGAATTCACACCTCAGGAGGGTTATGTAGCTGCTTGCATTGACACGAATGATGAGGTCTGCGTTCGCCGTTGGGCTCTTTTCACTAAAGATATCGTCGTTTTCTGTAATCATGGGACATGTCGCCGGTAGAATATCCTTTGCAGTCATCTGGAGGCTCATTCGGCCTCTGCATAGAGTAGATTGCCTGGACCCAGGGAAACACCTTTACATTATAAGCAGAGGAAGGCGATGCAAGCTCTCTGCTAAGATGCTAATTTTCTCTTCCTCTTTTTTTTTTTTAATTTACTTGATTGACAATCTAGTTCACTGGTCTTTCTGGCATGGCTAACGGATTGGCCACAGGAAGAGAACTTACTTCTGTAAGGCTATTAGTTTCTGTTTTAGTTGTGACGCTTCCATGACTATAAGTGGCAGCATCATATCTTGACTTTTGTTTGACTGCTGCACTCTTTATTTGTCTGCAAATAAATAGACAGAATGGCCTGTAAAGGAATGATCTTTCTGTATAGAAGGGAACAATCTTTTTAACAGTTTTCCAGTGACTGTAAGTTTCTTCTTTGTAAACTGGTATAAATCTGATTTGCTGATTTGCCATCAAAATACATGTATATGTTTTAGTGGAAATCACCATTTCTTTACCTGGATATTTCCATGTATCCAATTTTTAATCTTTTTTTTTTCTCCATCTTTCTCCGCATTTTTATTTGCAGATAAAGAGCTTATTTTTCAATGGGTGCCAACTGACTTCCCATGCTAATCATATTTTTGTTCTAGTGGTTTTAAGATGACTTTTTCCTGGACTCGACGCAGGTGCACTGTTGAGTACTCAAGCACCATCCCTTTTGATAAACACGATGCATCCTTGTGTTTGCCTGAGTGGCCACTGCAGTGTCACCCGTTGTTAGTGCTCGTGTTAGCCTGACGTCTGTAAAGGTGTGGTGGAACCGGGACTGTGGCATGCCAGGTCCTCATCAGAAGGGTGTTGGTTTGCTTGGCCTGTTAAGTTTCCCTTTCTAGAAAACCAGAACCAGGAAAGGAAACCTACAAGTGGGGAAACAGCTGGTCAATAAAACCTGACCCAGGTTTTGGCAGGCTCTGAGGTCAAAGTGGGTGTTATCAAACCAGAGTTGGCCCGATTCTCCTTTATATTGGTTGTTGCATGTGTTTAGCTTCTGATTTTTTCTGTTTGTTAGTTTTTTCTCTGGCCTTTCCTCTTTGAAAGCTGTTTCATTTACAGTTATGAAAATAGGTTGCAAAACTGATCAAAGGTCGGATACAGTGCTGACATCACGAAGCAGAACCTTTGCATGGGAGTTTTCTTCTGGCGAGATTCTAAATGGCCTTCGATCACGACTAAAGTTTAGTCGACTTCTTCTCAGCTGTCTGAGGCCGGCCTAATCAAAGAGCTCAGGCTTTTAAGTTAGGGTGAATATTCTGGGTTGCTCATTATCACTCGCCACTCCTGGAGTGAACTGAGAAGAAGGAAATGCCCTTCAAAGATGAAACTCAGAAGCATCGCGAACATTTTCCTCTGAACTAAATGCTGCTTTTCTGCCAAGGACATTATTAAGTGCAGATTTCTTTTCTTGAGAAAACCCTGCTAGACAGACAATGATTTATTAAGGTCTGTTTTTCGTTTGTATTTCATAGCGAAAGGATATGGATTTCATTTTGTGCGACTTCCTTTTTCTTTTCTTTTTTTTAAAGTCCTGAAAATATAGGTTTAGTTTGTGTGCTTCTCATTTTAGATAACGGATATAAAAGCAATTTTGATGTCCAGTTATTGTGATAGTTGTGGGTTTTTACTTTTTTCTTTTTTTCACTTACAGGTTAAAATCAACTTGATCAGCAAAAGAAGCAGAAAGCCCTCATTCTTTCACCTAAATGGTGAAAGCTTGGATCTGAACTTCTTTTTTTTTTCTTCCACTCCCTTTGCTAGTTGCTGGATTTTTTTTTTCCGGCATCTCTCTTAGGAAGAACAACTCAAACTTAAGTTACCTCATTTTGAAACATTTCTATGAACACTATCTTGAATTGATTTAAGGGTTTAGATTGTTGTACGCTACAAGGGCGTTCTTGGTATTCTTCTGTCCGACGAAATGGCAAAGAAAAACAGTCAAAGGGGTAAGTAGTTGTCTTCTAAACCTTTTTCTCTCTGTTTTTCATCCAATCTTGTCTGGAGATTTATCGTGCACCTCACAGCTTGGAGGAGAGGAAGGTCTCGGTTCTGTTTAGATGTGTGTGAGTGAGTAGCACCACCAGTGTCTGGTACAGTTTAATCTAATGGAGCAATAATGTGGATTCATGCTGTGGACATTTACAGTGACATTAACCTACTTTCATACGCGAGGAAAACAACTTTTCTGATTGCTCCGCAGTTTTTTCCCGTCCAGCCCCCAAACAGCCACAGCTTAACTTTGGACTGTGTGCTGACTCTTCTGACTCAGCTGCAAAAGTCCTTAGAGGCTTTACAGAAAGTGATCTTTTAGTCTGGACTCAGCTGTGTCTCGAATCTGCCCTTTTATTCTGTCTCTGATAATAGAAACCCTGAGGTTGGTCCGCTTGCAAGAATGTCTTATTGGAAGCCACCTATAATTTTTTTTTTTTAATTTTCTGAAAATTTATTATTAATTCTTTTGAATCAGATTCCAGCCTGTTGAGGCACAGATGCAATGAAGTACTTTCTTCATGCAGTGCTGCCTTGAAGTGTTCTCGCTTAAATGCCTTAACAACAGGTCCTTGTACCCAAGCGTTCGCTGTGGCCAGCTTTTTGATTTCACAGTGTCTTCACCTAAAGGACACAGGCCTGCTGTCAAATGGCCCAATGCCTGGAAGACTTCTCTCTGTAGAATGTTGCCATTCACCAATCAGCGGTTTCAATGTGATTTAGGATTCATGCATGTCGCAGACACTTTGAAAAATAAAAATTAGATTAAATGATGTGTTTCCGGACATGTCTGTGAAAAGGTTTGGCAGTTGTTTTGTTTTGCAAATTGTTTTATACACTGGTTTGCAAATCCAAGGCAGGGCCTGTACAGATGGTGGTGAGTATTTATTGGTTTCTCTTTCTTTCTTTTTTTTCCCACAGATACATCCGGTGTGGTGTTTGACACTCGCTCAAAAATGGTCATGTCCCAGGGAGGCACAGCGGAGAGGATGAAGGAGAAGGTAAAGGAGTGTTCACGTTCTGTGTTGAGAGGCGCTGCGGCTCCAATTTCAAACACAACAAGAAGACATTCATGCTGTTCAAGGCTTATCTGTTCACAGAACCAACTTCTTTTTTTACATGTAGTTTCACTAATGCTGTTCCCCAGAGAGTTTAGTGATTGTGGTGATGGGGCCACGAGCCACAGTTCTAGTTTAGGAAATAGCAAAGAGAAACCAAACAAACAGCCTTGACCTCTGAAATGCTCATGTTTGTTTGTTTGTTTTTTTCTCGTGTCGTGTCATTGAGATTTTCAGCATCTAGACATAAAAAAAAAAGGTGCCCAAAAATCAACTGCCCGAACGAAAACCAAGACGCCGATAGCTTTACTTGTGGTGCACTGGTCATTTGGCAGGTCAATCAGGGAGCAACTTCTTGTCGTTTAGGGATTCAGTTTAAAAAACTGGAAGGAACAGTCTGCCCTGTCAGTGGATGTGTTTTTTATTTTTTTCTCTCGTCAAAGAGTTACGTACAGAAGGACGTCCTAAAAGATTTTCTGCAAGAATCAACAGTATTTAAAAAGTTCTCATGTCCCCCTCTGCTTAGGCAGCAGTGCATGCAACGCTGCGTCTGTGGACCAGATGTGGCGAATTGTGCAAACATCCTCTGTTTGAATTTGCAGCAAAAAAGTTAATCGCCTCTCCTTTTTTTTTTCTCCTTTCCAGATCAGCGCCGTCAGGGCAGTGGTTCCCAACAAGAGCAACAATGAGATCGTGCTGGTGCTGCAGCATTTTGAGAACAGCGTGGACAAAGCAGTGCAGGCTTTCTTGGAAGGTATGAGGATGTCGGTGTTTGATTTCAGCGTTCCCCTCAGGGGAAGCACTTAGATTTCAGATCAAGTCAACATATATTGTCCGCTTTTGGGCTGCTTTCTTAAACGTCAATCCTTTTAAGTGCCTACTATGCCACCATATATACATTCCCAACGCTTCCAAGTTTGAAATGCTTTGAACTAGCTCAGACAAGCCACCAGCACGCATTCCGCATCTAGCAACCTTCCCGTCATGCGTGTCATGCTTTGAATTCAGACGTTGCGCATCATTTGCATGCTTTTAGATTTGCAGGTTTTAAAAATAGACGGGGATCGTCTTTGCGCGTCACACCACATTGTTCTTGGTTTAGCGGTAGCTAGGGAATGCCTCAGGGCATTCATGCGTTGAGGTTGGTATTAAAAAGCTTTAAAACTGCCGCGTATCTTACTCGGCTTGTCGTCACTGTGCGGTTTTGCTCTCTAGGAAGTGCGGTCGAGATCCTGAAGGAGTGGAACGTCACGGGCAAAAAGAAGGTAAGGCTGAGAAAAACAAATTTCCTTCAGTCACGTTGGAATCATTTTCTTATTTGTAACCACCTGATATTCAAAAAGCCTGCTGTGACTAAGCTGTGATACAAAGCAGTGTAAACTGACGTCAGCCCCAGCTGAGTTCTTTGCATTCCTGCACAAGTTGAGTCATTCAGTGTCAGCCCAACAATTGAAGCAGAGATGGAGAATAAAGGAGTTTGATGTTGATATCTTTGTCCAGCCCAAGAAGAAAAAGAAGCCTAAGCCTCAGCCAGAGGCCTCCGCAGAGCCTGCCCAGCCAGAGGCCACAGTGCCGGAGGAAGACAAGGACGAGATGAATGGCTTCCACGCCAATGGTTCCACGATGGACGGGGAGTCGCTGGACTCTCTGAGTGAGCAGCTGGACTCTGCTTCTTTGGATGCAGCTGAGCTAGACTCTGAACCCGCTACGTCCGAAACCACAGGTAACTGCTGCTAAAAATCATCAGGGAGGTCCTAAAGGATTCTAAGAAACCTAGGAATGGCTAAATATTGAACTTTTTTAAATCATTTGTTTATTTTTCTTTATTAAAATATTTTTTTATTCTTTTTTTTTCTTTTTTATGGAATGAGAGCAGATTGCCTCTAAACCTTTTCTAAAAATAAAGGAGGAACTGAAGAAAAAATACTTCAGAAAGGAGCATCAGTCCAGATCAAGCATCACATTATGGATGACTTGTTGGCCGTGTTTTTTTATTGTATTTATTTTTTAATGTCTCCTCACAGGTGCAGAGGCAGAGAGTCAGGGAAGCGCACCAAGTCCCGCCTCCCAGAAGGGAGGGCGGAGTCACCAGGGTCCAAGAGGAAACAAGTCCAGACACAGGCCGGGCTCTAATTCACATCCCCATATCTCCTCATTAGCATCCACCACCAGCGAGCAGGGATCATCAGGGGCAAAGAAGATGGGTTAGACACATCTCTTACCTCCCCTTTTTATTTTTTTCCTTTCTCCTGTATATAGTCTACAGTAAACGTGCAGTAGATTAATGATTTTCTTAGTCACACCCTTGCTAGCAGTTCTCTTCAAAAGTTGCCCTCTAATGTCTCCTCCCCAGCTCCCAACATCGACCGCTCTGTGAAGGACCTGCAGAGGTGCACCGCCTCCCTGACCCGCTACAGGATGGTGGTGAAGGAAGAAATGGACTCCTCCATCAAGAGGATGAAGCAGACTTTTGCCGAGCTCCAGAGCTGGTACGTTGGGTTTTTAATGCTCAGAACATGACCGAAAAGGAGTTTTAAAGCAGCTGTGTGTGAGAGGGCTCACCAGCACACCGTAGAGACTCTATCTCACACACCAGCATCGATTAGTTTCAGCTTCTTGAAAAGAAACAAAGCAATGGTCCTTTTTTTATTTTTTAAACGCACCTTTAAGCTCCACTGTTCAGACGTTTCAATTTGATTTGTGAGGTTGGCCGAGGCTTCGGCTGAGCAGCTGATGTGCCAGAGGGTTACAAAGAGTCAACACCTGAGGAGTGTTGAACAAAGCCGTACTGTTAACTACACAAAGCCTGTGCAAGCCCTCAGAAACAGCAAATGTGCTGTGCATGCATCCACAATACCGCTGCCGAGGCCTTCTCTATCAAAGTCACAGCAGCAGATGTGACTTCTCAAACTCTAAACAAACTTCTCTTGTCCTGGGGTCAAAGGTCAGTCAGCGAGCCTGCTCAATGCACAAACTGTCCAGGTCTTGAAATTGCACACATTTTGACTTCAAGCCATTGACCCTCAGTATTCTGAATACCAGGGGAACTCCCCTCTTTCCTTATCATGACCCTGCTTATGGGCCAGATGGTAGAAAAAGATAACTGTCTTTAATCTGGGCCTTTTCAAGCCTCGTCCGGTTAGATTAATTAAGAAATGATGCCAAAGGAGAAGTTCCTGAACTTAATGACCTGCTGATAACAGTTTTCCCCCCAGTTTAGATGAGTTTGAATGACACACAGGAATGCACAAAGGGTTTGTGAAAGGGAAGTTAGCTAAATTTCTTTCTTGTTTTAAAATGCAGCATTACTGCTTCTTATCGGGTACTAACTGAGTCAGAGGGTTTGCTCTTTTTCTTACCTTTTACAAAAGGTAAGAAAAAAGTTCTGCTTTGGGCTAAATTACCAGACAGATGCAGCAGTTTTGTCCTCTGACTTTGTACTGCACGTCTGAGTGGCCACGTGGAGCTCCAGTGGAAAAGTTTGGCTGGTGGCGCACACCAGAGCGTAGAGGTTAACACGTCCACGCTGCTGACTCTCCAGCTGAGCTTTAAGATGCAACTTTTGCCAAGCCATAAAAACTTGCTTTATCACTTTGTTCCCAGGATTGAAGCACCCTCATTCTCTTCCTCCAGCATCCTCCTCCGCTACTCAGCCTTGCTTTCTCCTTAATAAGAGAACGGGGGCGTTAATGGTCGAATTTGTTTACGTGTGTCATCTGGTTTTCGAAGGCTGACCATATATTCCTGTAGGCTTTTTACTGGAGCCCCTTAGAGGCAGTCTCAGAAATATGTGATCCTTTAGCTTAACTTTTCTATGGAAAAAGGTTGTTTATAGAGGAAAAACTACATGTCAAGATAACCACTGCTGTTTCTCCTCATGCTTGTTTATGTTTATGCATTTAGCAGATGCTTTTATCCAAAGCAACTTACAAAGTAGACACAATATCACAGCTATCATAAGTTCTATAGAGAAAAATCCGTAGTCAGAATCTGCAAAGAGAGAGAGGGAAGTGCAGCAAGAGTAGTAGAGGGGTACAGAGGTATGGGTAAGAGTAGGTATAGGAGATGCCCTTTGAAGAGGTGGTTATTTAAGAGTTTCCTGAAGATAGAAAGGGATGCTGCTGTTCTTGTAGTGCTTGGTAGGTCATTCCACCATGTCTGCTACTCATTATCTGTCGTAGCAGCTTTAGTCGCTGTCTGCCCCTTCTGGCTTCAGCTGGTGTGAACCAACTTAGTGTCACTGGAGCCTTTGCATTTCTATTTTATTAATTTATTTATTCTAACTGACCATCTAAATGTATCTAATGCCCTTTGCTGTCTCCCCTCACTGCAGCTCACAACAAAGCCTTTTTTTTTTTAACCTCAAAGTTGCACCACCACAATGGCACTTTACTTGACTCGACTCGGGTACATAAAAAGGTGACGGCTAAAAACTGCCAGCCAATCATTGGCCAGGGAGAGGTGTCATTGGACAAGTCGTGAAAGCAACTTATTCTTTTTTTTTTTTTCTTCTTTACAGCAGGATTTTCGTCCTTTCTTGTGTCACATACAAATAACGCAGCAGACTTTTGGGTGACCACACACACTGAGGGGGTAGAGGTGGTACTTGATTTTTATACAACCTAACTCAACAAGGTACTTGTGGAAAACAAGCAGCAAATGTTTTTCTTCCAGTTCATACATATAATAGTCCATGGGGAAAAAGAGATTTTGTATTTACAGGGAATGCTAGATGCAAATGTAGCTAATAATTTGCACTTAATAGTAAAAAAAACAAAACAATTTGGTGCACAGCCTGATGGGTGGAAATAGACTTGAGCTGTCAGAAATAAAAAGAAAACGGAATTAAACGGTCAGGAAAGCTCTACCTCAGTGTCTTTCATGGGGAAAATGTGTCTGCAGCTCTTTATCCAAAGCTGTAAGCATGAATATTGTGGATGACATGCGGCTAATAATTGGAAACTTGCTGGCATGTGCTTTAAAGCCGCCCTGTGGGTGTCGCCTGTCACCACTGCCGTCAGTCCTTTCAAGCCGGTAAGGAGTAATGGTTTTGCAGCTTAATGAATTCATGGATGGAACCTGAAAATCAAGCAACAACTCTTTATTCAATGCAGTCCTTTCAGAAATCAGGATGATGGATTTCCCCGGGGATTTTAGCTGTTGTGTATAACACCGGGAGGACATTTCTTCTGTAACTAATTAAAGATTAATTAAAGTAGAGTCAGTCTTAAAATGGAGTGTCACACAAACTGAACTCTCTCACAGTTACGAAAAAGGGAAATAAAACTTTTGACATCCTGTTTCAGAAGGTCACGTTTCATTAAAAAGAATGTTTTAAAAGAATTTGACACATTTCCCTGCTCAAAAAGTCACTTTGAAATCCAAATTTGTTCAGTTGCTTGTGCGTGCTAACAGGATACATCTGGTTGTATGCATGTTTTTGAGGATACCTGAGAGCTTTGGAAGGATGCTGCAGCTTATGGCGGTTTTCTGGTTGTGAGTGGCGGGGCCACAAAGAGGGATGTGTCAAGATTGAACTAGCCACTGACCGACAATTTGCCGTCGACCTGATCCACACACTGCTACTGACTTATCTTTTAGATTTGAAAAAGTAAATTTACACTGTGTTGCCTATTCATAAAGGCATAAACAGTTTTTTAAATAGATTTTCACTCTATGTGCAGCATTTCCTCTGTCACACAAACATTTCCACATCAAGGGTCTTTTTCAAACCAAGCAGTTCAAACTGCGGCCTTTCGTTAAAAACGGGTGGAGTGTATTTAGAAAATGCTGCGAACAGGAAGCCCTGAGGCACATTTTACCTCTACCTCATGATTACATGAGAAAGAATTTGCATAATGGAATGGATTTCCTCCATTTTTCATATTGGTCCTTTTCAAAATATGGCCATGGTAACGATAATACCCACAGCAATATTTTGTATTATCTTGTGTTAACACTGACATCATCATCATAATTATTATTTACTCCATAATTAGCATTTTTCATCTAGAAGGACTGCAAAATAAATGCTTTGACCACTATTTTTCTTCTCTTTCCTCTAGTTTAATGGACAGAGAAGTGACTTTAATGGGAGAGATGGACAAAGTGAAAGCCGAGGCCCGTAAGTACCACATTTCCCCGTACGTATACTCAATGCCGCCCCACACTTACCAAACAAGGGCTGCTAGTATTCTTCCATAATATGATCACCTGACTCAAAGGCCCAGAGAATCTGACCCGAAACACTTCCAGAGGGAGCAAAAGAGATTGTTGTGGAACAGCAAGTCCCAGTTTCCTCCAAACTGTGCCCCCCGGGGGCTGATACACCCAGGGCAAACGGGAGTGTGCGTGAGTGTGTTAGTGTGTGCGTCCACCTGCTCCGGTGCACACGTGTGTGCGTGTGTGTGCGTGTGTGTGTGTGTGTGTGTGTGTGTGTGTGTGCGCGTAGCATGACAGAGCAGGACTTGCATATTTCTACAAGTAGGCCATTTTCTCTTCTTCTGTCCTCTCGGTGAGAAGTGTTGAGTGTTCCAGGCTTGGAAAGAGTGAATAGTGTCAGGTGTCAGGGGAGACTCAATGCTGCCTTTGTGGAAGGTGTGTGGCGAGCTGGGGGGAAACCAAAGAAACTCCAGCGGTTCTCTGTAAAACGCAAAACCAGAGCTTCGTTAAAAAAAGTTGACCTCCCATTTATCTTTATTTTGTACATGAATATGATGATTCTGATGATCGTCATTTCTGGACCGTGGATGACAAATTAATGGAAGGTGTATGTTGGGGTGCACTCAGATCTGGTTTGTTTGTTTGTTGTTGTTTTTTTTTGCATATATTATTAGAGATTAGAGTACTTTGATCCCACAGGGGGGAAATTGGTACAGCAGCAGGGCAAATGACACACAAGGGCAGAAAGGGGAAAAACACAAGCCTTGTAAAAGCATTAGTAAAGGTATTTAAAGAGAGAGTTCAAATTTTTATTTTTAAATGAATATATA
>JABUIW010000028.1:2405577-2523586 GCA_013363375.1 Menidia beryllina | reverse complement strand
TGTGTGTGTGTGTGTGTGTGTGTGTGTGTGTGTGTGTGTGTGTGTGTTTGTGTATGTGTGCAGCTGGGACTCACTGTGGGCTGATACTTCTCACAGTTCTCACACCAGGCCTGAGTGCTCTGCTCCAGACAGATACTCCTCTTCAGGATTTCGGCAAAGTCATATTTTTTCACCGTTTGGTCTGAGGGGGGGAGATGATATTAGTGCGTGCCTTCTCCTCATCAGCACGCCCCCGGGGGGTGGAGGGGTGTTGATGGGGCACGTCAGACCCACCCTGGGAGTTCTGCTCGGGGTAGTGCATGGTGAAGAGCAGTGTGAGGGAGGAGCGGACCGTTTCCTTCCCACAGCGACACAGGCTGCTGTTCTCCACCTCGCAGCCAAAAAGCTTTCCGATGGCCGACTCGCTGGAGGAGCCCAGAGCACTGCCACACGCACACACACGACACATTTCCTTTCATTTCCCTCTGTGGGGCTCCGGATCGGGCTCTGGCCGACCCGACGTCGGGCCGGGGGCTCTGACCTGCTGCTGGCTCCCCGGTAGGCCTGCGGACCCTCCTGCTCCTGGGTCTCCTGGTGGAGCTGAGTCAGGATGAAGCGATTCCAGCTCTGGATCAGGCGGCCGAGTTTGGCCTTCCCCGTCTGCTCGTCTGAGTCTGCCAGGATCAGACCCAGGGCCGAGGCCTCGGGGATTGTGCGGAACGCCCGGAGGAAGTTACTGGCCTGTGAGAGGAGATTACATGTTCGGAAACCTACGGGATTTGTTAAGTAGGACTGACCTGAAAAAGACCACAAAAAAAATAAATATAATAACCTGGCACGGATCTCCTCGTGACAAATCCAACATGTGGAAGAGGAAGCCGAGCTCGCAGGCCAAACAGAACTCCTTCTGGCACAGATGATTCTGCACCAGACAGCGGATTGGCTCCAGAAAATACAACACCTAACGCACAAAAACCACGAAAGGAAAGTCAAGAATCAATGGCTCCTCGCTCACACCGTGTTTCTGATATGTCAACGCGTCTCACCTGAATCATGCAGTTACAGTAGGCATTGGGAATGTGTGGTTCCAAGCCAGCGAATAAAGTTCTGTTGTAATGTTTAAAGTCAAAGTCCTCCAGCCCAAGTTTGGAGTACTTAATCGTAACCTAAACGAGAGCGAAGCAAACCTCTTCAGATAGGTCAACACACAAACAAAAGACACTAAAAGACAACCCACGGAAGTCAAGGAAACTTAGAGTGCTACCTAGGAAGGCTAACCTTTCTGTACTTCTTGGGGACCATGCAGAGGTGCGGCTCTTCATCACGTCCGATTGGGGACTCTGGGACCTGGTTGTAACTGTCATAATCAAGCTCCACGTCTTTGATTTTATACGGAACCTGAAAGCAGACGAAAATTATGTAGAAAGAAAGGTTTATAAAGAAATTGTGTCAAACGTTTGCTGGCATTGAAATACTCCATTGGAGAAATTTCAAGCAGAAAAAAATCTTTAAAAATGTATCTATTTTGTTCAGGAAGGGCCCGTGCCTGGTTCCGAGGGCGTGTTCTGGGGTTTGCAGCGTAGCCGATGAATCCCACCGTCTTCATCGTGCGCAGGATTTCTGGGTCCACAGGAGGAGCTCGCCTGTTGGAAACAGGAAAAAAGAGACCATCTTTTAAAAGCACTACCTAAAATAACAAGACAAGCACGATGGCAAGGCAAATGTTAACACATGATGTCACTGACATCGGATTCCTTTAGAAATGGGAAGCTTATCAGTGTCATTATGCTCCCATTTATTTGTTAAACGGACTTCATATTATCTGCTGAATAACTTTACACAAGCGGGGATAGACTACTGTGTCAGTGGGGTATGACCTGTCTTACTAGCCCCAGAACTAAGAGGGCAGAAAAACAAAGATAGTAAAAAAATGTATATGTTTCCGATCACATCTTTCAAAATTTTAGCTTTATTATATGAACAACAACAATGCATTCGTCTTTTTCTAAGTTCTTTCCCACTTCTCTATAATTTCAGAGCTATTGTATCGAAAAGCATGCTTGAGAGAACAGGTCATAAATGCTTAGTTTCACTTTTACCAGGAAGGGAACTTTGAATTACAGTATAAATGGTCTGCTGGCCAATGTCGTCACCCTCCAACGACCATGTGACCATTACAAGTGGCCGGCAGCTTCAAACGGGAAGCCGCATCAAAACAATAACACTTGGCGTTGCCATGGACCTGCCTCCGACCTTTTTTATTCCCCCCGAAGCTGTTACCTGGGGTTTGGCGTTGCCACGGCAGCGGGCCACTCGGACAGCAGCGGCTCGGTGCTGGTCAGCGGCAGTGGAATGAGAGAGAGGGGCAACAGGTCGTGGTTCCAGTCCAGCTGGGGCAGCGAGTCCACCAGGCAGGGCAGGGGAAACTCCGTCTCCCGGGAGTAGTCGTTGAAGGACACTTCGGGGACGTCAGACCACAAGTGAAGGCACCCCCCCGAGTCCCCGAATGCCAGGGCTTGTTTGCTGGACGACACGTCGAAGCTCATGAGCAGCTGGCCGACGGTGTTGACGTGGAAGATGTCCGCCACGTTGGCGAGGCCGGTGGGCTCGCAGAACTGACACTGACCTGCAGGGGGAGGGAAAAAGTGGGAGGTGAACCGCGTTTGGGACACAAAAGCGAAAACAGCTCAAAGAGTATCTGTCACACAGGGGTAGAAAGTACTTCCATTGTTGAGTAACGCTACAGTGGAAATCCTATTACCATACAAACGCATGTGAAACGCTCGCCGACCAGGCTTGGAACGCACAAGCACGCTGACTAAAGAGTCTGAAAACAACCTAAAATCCCTGGTGAAATACCTGTCTGCGAGATGATGACCAGGCGCGATGTGTACGTGGGAATGAAGCGCAGGAAGAGGGGATCCACGTGCACCTGCAGCGGAGTGACGGCCCGCATCATGCGGAGGTCGTACACCATGAGGAAGCGGTCGCACGCCAGCCCGTTTAGCCCCCGGCTGGAGAAGCCGCAGGCGGCCAGCAGGTTCCCGTGCACGTCGAAGTCCGACAAGCTGCCCGAGAAAGCGTCGAACTCTTGCTCCGTCTTGAAGCTGCGCAGGTCCCGGAGGGTGACCTGTCTCAGCGGAGAGCGTTAAGGGGAAGAAAAGGGAAAACCTTCAAAACAGCAACGAGGCGGATACGCTCTTACCTTGCCGGAGGTGTGCCCACAGAAAAAGTAACGACTAGTCTGGCGCATTATCGCCACTCCTGGAACCTCAACTGTGAACTATCCAGAGCACAGACAGAAATCAGCCAAAGACTTCACCTAATACATCTTATTAGTACTTATTACTGCATAGCCTTAAGCCCCATGTCTCACTTTTTGGGTCTCTTGAACTGTGTTGAGGTCAACTTCCACCACATAATTTTGCAATCCACCCATGAGCAGTGTGTTGTTGTCACTCATGAGGAGACTGTGCATGTCAGCCCCTTCCTCCATCCTGGAATGAGCAGACGGTCAGAGAAGTTTGTCGGTTACCAGGTGAAATCATTTATCATTTTCCACAATGGCCATTCGTTCTTGAGACTTACGGGTAATCAAACATAACAAGGCCCCCTCGGGTGTAGCATTTGAGGTTACTCTTCGAAAGGAACAACACCCCCGTCTCTAAACTCTGAATGTGCCGGATGTCGTCTGCGGCGTGTGCTTGGAAAGAGGAATAGCGGCCCATCGTAGGTCCAAAGAACGACGTCACATGGCCCTACAGAGAATGACCGTGGTTAAAAAACGCCATAGCTGTGTGTGACAGAAGTCCTTTAGAGTACAGCATAATCGGAGCCCTCACTCTGTGGTTTCCCATCCAGAGCATCTCCTCCTGGAGATCGAAATGCGTGGCAGTGACTGGGATTCCCACTTCTGAGACAGCACTGTGGAGCTCGGAAAACATTCCCTCCATCAGGTGCACGGGCTCGGGGACTGTCATGGTCAGTCCCTCTGGATCGAGCTCCACGCCCTGCAGCAGGTTTGCGTTCAGGTGAGGGTCCATGGAGGGCTCCAGGTCTGCGTCCAGGGCGCCGTGAAGGCTGGGGGGGTACTCGCCCATCCCTCCGTCCAGTCCGTCAAAATTCATTATGGATTCAGCTACATTAACCTGCAGAAATAATGACAGCTTCTGCAGTGATACCATTCCAGCAACTTAAAGCACATCGCCCCACCCCCTTTTTAAGGACAATGCTAACTCATTATGCTTTTTCATTAATGGTCTATTGTGCTGGGCTAGCAGGAGATAGCCCCGGAAGTTCCCTGTAGAGCTCAGACATGACCAAAGCTACGGCTATGTGGCATTTAATTCTATCTAAAAGCAAGCATGACGACATTTTCAAAAGCAGCGTGCATTAACTGCTTAAAACATGCTGATAGCAAGAGCTAAACAATAGTTAACGGTCGACCTGTGTCGCTAATGCTAGCATAGTTAAGACCCAGGCAAACCTAAACACAGCTGCACTGTGCTCCCAGCAGCAACGGAAAAGCAAAGGGTTCATGTGGGAAAAAGGGGTTTTCACTTAATTCAAGTTAAAAAAAATACTTAAATGAGCGTGCAAAGTCTTCACCAACCTCTTTTTTAAACGTTTCAACGCATAAGCCTCCATGCTCACTGTTCACAACAAAAACATAGAAACGCTTCCGGAGCAAACTGAGGGGGCGTTCAAGAACACCCATAGTGTTAGTATCGTCCACAAGAAAGTCTCGTTAACCTTGAAGTCAGAGTTTTGTTTTTATTATTTCGCACTTTTTACCGCTTTAAATAATGTTGTCATGTTATGAAACATCTAAATTTGTAAGCGTTTCTTTATTTCTTCAACGGTTTATTCTATAGTTTTCTCGAAAATTACCAAATACTTCAAGGCATTTGAGCTGCAAGCCCTATGAACGCATCACAATCTCCCAATTGTTTGATGCATTCACGACAAGCTGATATTTATGTGACCTTGTAAACTCCAAGAAAAGTAGTTTATTTTCTTATCTAAACGTTTATATAGTTCGCCAATTAAAAATACTATATATAATCCTGCTATTTTAAAATAAAGTTTTTATCTGTTTTTCAATTGATTCAAGTCTAGCCTTGTTTTTTCTTTGTTTTTTACCAACTCGAAAAAAAAATCTATGAAGGTTTCTCAGTATTTTTAACTGTTCAAAGATCTTAACATGAAGATAACCACCAGAACATGAATACAGTAGTTAACAATAGTTACAATTTTAACACAACTGATGTTTATACAGTGATCTTGCCTTTTCAAAACATGTAACCCTATAATGCTATACCTGTCACATTTGATACGAGTTCTGAAACGCATCTGAGACATTTTGCATTAGTTAATTGCAGAAAATTAGTTGAAAACCCTTTTGTACGTCCAGATAAACCCGACAAAAGCGGGCAGAACACTACACGACAATAATGTTGACTTACCGCACGGTACTAAAACATAGATATTATAAGATTATTTCTGTTTATAATTTTTTTCATATTTTGTTAAAGGGCTAAATAAAGACTTCAAACAAATATGTGTTTTATTCTTGGATGAAGCTTTAAAGGGTTAATTGATATAAAATGATGGAAAGTAACTGAAGATGGGTATATGAAGGAATGCTTCATATTTGACCACGAACCAACTATTAACTCTTTTTTTAAGAATAATATATAGTATGATGTCTTTAAGCAGTGGTCAATAGAGGCTCTGAGTGTACCCTTAAAGGTCAGAAACAAAAAGAGTAAAGGTTCATTTTTGGGGGAAAAATCTCATTGATTTCCCCAGAAACTTAGTAAATTCCATCTCATCTGAGACCGAGTGACCACATTTATTTGTTCTGAGTTCGACTAATTGTATCTGAAAGACAGAACGGGAAGAATTTCGCACCCTTCCAACCTTTCAAAATATTTCTAATGAGCAAACAAACGGTCATTAGATCCTCCTCTATGCGTGACAGAGTGTTAGTGCAGGCTTTAGAAGTTAGTCAGTAAAGATCCACTCTTCTCCTAACACCACAAATGGGAAGGATAAAGGAAGTAAGACGTCTTCAACTCTCTCCTGCCCATAAATAAAAAAAGAGGAAAAAACGTCTTCTGTGGTAGAGAAAGGGGGCCTGTGACGGACACAGGCGGAAAGTTTGTCCTGCATGAAGAGTCCAGCTCACAACCGTCTTCCAGTGTATCAAAAACAGATGTTCTCACTTCCCCTGCCATTGATGTGAAAGTTGATTAGATCTCATATGTGTAATTAATGGCTCACAAAGACAAACACGATTGTTTGTCTCGTAGCCAAAATAACACGTACGCCTATAGTGATGGATGATTTTCATGGGCAAGGACAGATTAGTCACCGAAGGTGAAGAAAACAATCCAAAGTGACAAACAAATACGTTTGTATTCTCGTTTCATTTTTCCCCACGTTGCCCCCGGTCGTGGGCTTTCTTTCCAGTCTGTTGCTCATGCACCCATAAAGAGGCTTCCTGTTTGTGCGTTCCGTGGATGTTGGTAGGCGCTCACCTGAATTATGCAGGGAAATCCTGCATGAGCTCACCTTTCGGCGCTGTCATCGCAGCGGTGACCACGTCACGCTGAGGATAAATTGGCGCACACAACGCACAGCATCCACCTTCCACTGAGACCAGAACGCTGCAGGAGCCACTGAACGAAGCAAGATATATATAAAAACACATTTGGATAGTAATAGTAAGTTAGAGATCCCGGACATGGCTTTTTCCCCCAGGAGTGTTGCCTTTCTTTTCATCCTTGTGACGGCGGCATCGTGCGCTCCCCTCATTCAGCCAGACGCATGTAAAGCCCTACGGAGCAACTCTCTGGACCTCAATCGTTTGGCTAAAGAAGCATTTGTTCAGGTAAGTTTCTCTTTTATTTGAGACTGAACGAGTTGGGGATAGCCGATGCAAAAAACAAAAAAAAGCGCTTATATTTCCAAAGTTTTATTTTTGTTTTGTTGCATCCAAAATGTTTCGAAATTCCTCCACCTGCAGCCTCTCTCTCGCATCATAGACTTTTGGCACTGCGATGGTTGGGCGTGCTGGGCTTAATTGGCTGTTTATTTTTTACAGGCACGAAATCAATCACCAGATTTGGCCAATTTCACCAGTTTTGCCTGGATGGAGTCAAAGGACATGTGCGACCCTGAGAGCCTCAAGAAGAAGTCCATGGTAATGTCAACAGTGCATTTTGTGTCCCAGTGGATGAGAAGCATGCGCAGAAATGGCTGGGGTCAAGATTGTCACTTAAAACGTGTTTTTTCTCTCTCCTCTCCTTCAGCCGTGTGTTAAGAAGATATACAGCCTCCTGGCAGAATATAACTCTTCGCTCCACAGGATTTCGGGATTTCCAATCTGCTCAAAGTTTGCCAATATGGTGAAGACAGCCGTGGAAACATTACACGAAAACATGGGGAAATGCGTGAAGACTCTGCTGGGGGAGAAGACGCATGAGAAGGTGAGCCTGGAAAACTCTAACTTGAGGGCCCAAAACAAGAAAAAAAATATTTCCAAGACAAAGAAAAAAGGAGGCCCCTCTAACTCCATTTCTCTGCAGGAGTCCCACACCACCCCTGGGATCACTCAGACCACTCAGAGCTGGCAGGAGCCCTACCTGTGCCGCCACACGCTGGACAGGCTCTTCTCCTTCTCCATCCTCACCGCGCGCGTCTTCGCCGTCGGGGATCCAGCTCGCCACGCGGAAGCCTCTGCGCAGAAATGCATGTAGAGCTGCAGGGATCTCAGGTGTTGGAGTCTGCTGGGGCAAAGGATGCCCAGCAGTGTCCTGAGAAAAATAACACGAGACCGCTTGTGTTTTCCTTCTTTCCTGCCATGCATGTATAAGATTGTACTTCCCAGGGAATCACTATTTGAAATATTTATTCAGACAATATTTATTGTATTTATTTGGTATTTATTCTGATCATTTTGATATGTATCTCTGTATGTTTTTTTTAATGCATACTAAATAAAACTGTTGAGAGTTTAAAAAGAGAAAGAAAAAAGCCTACTTTGTTTTAAGCCTGTCTGAATATTCATGTGGTTTTTTCCTCTTTCTGAGGAAAACCAACCAGCTACAAATTAGTTTGAAAATTTTTAACTTTACCTGCACCGAGGAACTCCCCTTTTTTCTTTTTTTTTTTTAATGAATGCAAATTCTAACAAGCGGACATAAGAAGGAAGCTGTGCTTTCCTAAAACAATCCTGTTGCCTTTTGGATATCCACAACTTCCTGTATACTTCCTTTCTTTGATACAGATGTGCTCAGATGAGGTTTATCACACTCTGATTGGCAATTTCAATTCAGTGGTAATTCAAAGCATGAAGGGGAAAAAAAGGAAAGACAAGACATCCACTCTGCGAGGATGAGGAAGCATTCCGTGTTGTGATGCTCAACAAGGAAGTTTTTCCTCTAAATGACATGCCACAGTACTGGAAAATGTGATTTTGTTTTTTCCACCGGACAACTCTTCAATGGACAATGTAGCCTTTTGTCTACAAATATCTAGAATAGGCTTTGAATGAATAACTTTGAATCAACAAAGTTACTTTAGAACAACAGTAATCTGATATATGTTGTTTACAAAATGTACTTAAAATCACAAAAAATGGTCCATTATGCAACACATGGAAGTAAGGAGAAACTCAAATAAGATATGGCCCAACACCTGCATTTCAGAGAGGAAATTCCTTTCACTTATGTTTGCTCATGGGCATCTATCAATAAAAATGTAAACATAACATTTGAAAGCACATAAACAAATGTGGCCCTGCGATAGGCTGGCCGACGGTCCAGGGGGCACTCTTCCTTTCGCCCACTGACCACTAGGATAGGTTCCAGTCCCCCCATGGCCATTAGGGAATAAGCCGTTCAGATGATGGATGGATAAACAAATGTTACCATTATCTTTCATAGTCATAAAGTGTACTTTAAGTACTAAAGCAAGATTTTGATAAAAACAACAAATTAATAAAGAAAAAACAGCAGCTGAAATGATGTGAATACAGAAGTAATAGTTGAACCGGTAGGAATTTAAATAGTAAATTTAACAATTGTTCCTTAAAAATGTAAGACTCAGCAATGCCATTCAGCATTTACATTACATCACCCCGCAACTGACATCACTTCCTATTTTACTGTTTTTACAGACTACTGGGAAATAATTTCTTCAGTGCTGACCAATGTTTATTTTTCTTCTACTTCCCAGCGTGTCCATCATTCACAATAAATCAAACACTGCCCCAGGTTCCCGTAAATCAAACACCAATCTTCCCCTGAAATCGGAACAGATTTCCTCGGTTGAGTGGTCTTTGCTGTTCAGATGCTTTTGATGGAGTTTGGGAATGACTCAGAAGCCCTGCTGAAGGGAGTGTGTTCTGGCTGGGGGAGCATTCACCTTGAATCAGGTTTTTTCTGCTCCCATTAAATGTCAGTTTCTATTTGGTCATTTTGTGCAACCCAGCAAACTTTGCATGATCATAACTTTAAAAAAAAACTAAATTTAACAAAGGGATATTGTGTTGAGCTTTTTATGTTGAATAGAATTAGAAATGCGACTCTTATCTCAGATAAATCCGAACCCAGCATACTTTTACATGAAATGAGGGACAAATGGTGTTGTTAACAGAACAAAATATAAAGAAATGTGAAAACTGATCGTCTCGTTGAATTGTAGTGCATTGGTGAATATGGAAGTGATAAATTGCACATCTGGAAAAGACTATGGTGTTATTCCCATGCCATCATTCTCAGGGAATACTGCTTCTATTACAATAGCATGGCTTCATATGTGGTTTACGTGGTGGACCGGCCTGCCTGCAATTCTGACCTTTCACCATTTGAAAATGCTGACCTTTTTCCCTGCCCTTTGTCCACTAAGAGCAGGAGTTTTGACAGTTGACCACTGCAGCGAGAGGAACGAACCCCAGGCTGGTGAGGGCGGGGTTAAAGAAATAACAAGGAATTTCCTGGTGAGCTACGACAACACAGGAAGGTAAAGTTTGCTCTGGTGAAATGTAACGTTTTAAACGTCGAGGATATGACTTGTCCCGTTTAAATACCCTGCGCCTAACTCAGACTGTAACCCTGGTCATTATTAACATGCCGCGTGGCACAGTTAGCAAAGATTAGCCTAACGTTGAATTAAAGTTAGCTTGACAACCTGGTGATGTTAGCATGCTCGCGAGCCTTATGTCGCACAGCAGTTTATTGTGTCCTGTTAGCGAAAAGTGGTATGGCTGGATTAAATGTCTCTTCTAAGCTCAGAGAGGATATTTCTCGTGCTTGCTTTTCCACTTTTGCGGCTTTGTGCCTAGCTAACGGCTAGCGAATGAAAGTTGCGGCGAGGTAACTCGAGATAAATGATAGGAGGAGTCCCGTGGACGGGGGGGCGCGTATTTTCAATCACAGAACAATTCAGTCGGGCGGAGTCGTTTTTCCAACACTTTCCTACACTTAATTATTTTTCAATGTTAAAATAAACCTATTAGCAGAAGATATTTGACCAACAAATAAAAAAACAACAGGGAGGAAAGCCAATAGCAAACTGGCTACGTTTTCTTGTGTTTTTTTCTCTCATGCCTTGCAAAACACATTCAACTGAGCAGCAAGCTTTCAAACATATTTTTTTATGAAATGTCATAAGTTTGTCCTTTTTTTATAGCAACAATGAGCTGTGCTGTATTGTCAGAGTTTGTACACTTTCCAAGTTTGAAATCTAAAGAGTCATGAAGGGATTAAGAGTTACTGTAAACAAAGTGTTCCCAGTGGGTTCCTGCTTTTTTTAATGAGTCTCCCCTCCTTTTTCCAGGATGAATGTTGGTGTAGCTCACAGCGAAGTGAACCCCAACACGCGGGTGATGAACAGCAGGGGGATATGGCTCACCTATCTGCTCCTCACTGTGGTGCTACACATCATCCTGCTCAGCATTCCTTTCTTCACCGTGCCGCTCGTCTGGACCCTCACCAACGTCATTCACAACCTGGTCAGTTCAAATGGAAACACTGATTAACACTAGTTCACAAGCTGAAAGCCGAATAGAAGCAATAGCATTTACAGCATTTAGAGGGAATCGGCTATCAAGATGCCATCTGAATCTAAGTGAGTGTCGTCAGTTTATCAGGATATGTAAATGTACATATACCGCAGTAGTTATTGTATAAATTCCTTCAACTTCACGTGCACATGCCATTTGCATGTACAATATATTTTACAAAAACATGGAGTTGTTTTTATTTCCAGGCAGGGCATCTGTAATTCGGTTAAGTTTATTTATTGCATCAAAATTCCAATTAATTCCAATTCAATCACATACCAATCAAGCTCAAATTCAAAATTGGTCCAATTCATCGGCAGTAAGATAACCTTAAATTTGCCTAATGACAGGGTTATGAAATCAGGATGTTATTAGAGCATAGCGGCATTTTTGGGAGCCCTCAGAGTTCAGCTTTGGTGAAATCGTATTGAGTTGTGAACGGAACCAAACCGTGTGGGTGATACTAGTTGGACATCTCTGCCATTGTTGTTCTCCTCTACAGGCCATGTACTTGTTTCTACACACGGTAAAGGGCACTCCTTTCGAAACGCCAGACCAAGGCAAAGCCCGTCTGCTCACGCACTGGGAACAGATGGACTACGGCGTCCAGTTCACGTCTTCACGCAAATTCCTTACCATCTCACCTATTGTTCTGTAAGTGCATTGATATTGTAAAGGTTATCCACCTCCCCGCTCAGTTTCCCTTTCAGCATACTGACCAGGTCTGCATAGATCTGCATTGTTCTAGAGCACTATGTAAATGATCTTATGGAATAGTTGTTTTCCTATGCAGGCTGTTCTCCCTAAAGTGCTTTTTTTATCCTGTTTTGTTCCAAACAAGTTCGCCAGTTATTCTAATTGGTTGCAACATACTCCTACAGGTTATTCCTTTTTGCACCCTGCCTTTTGTTTCCGCTGTTACAATTTTTTTTAATATACTGGTATAGCGTTTTGGCATGATAATGACTATTATATTACAGCTCTCTGTGTACTGTCCAGTGTCTGGTCAGAAGCGTTTCCGAATGAAACTGGAAGAGCCCAAACAAAAAAGATGACTTATAGGTCAATGAGCCAGCATCAGAAATTTGACATATTGATAAAAACCACATATTAGATGTTCGAAAACTGTTGTTTAATGTCCACAAAAAGCTTGTAAATTCAAAGAAATGTGCCTTTGCAAGTAAGGCAAACTAGACGCATGTATTAGTGTTAAGTATCTCCTGACAGATGATCCCACATCTGACGAACCTCCAGTTCAGTTAATTGCATATTGCATTTACTACAGCTGAATAAATATGACTAATCTGACCTGTTTGCACATCCAACTAAGAAGATCCTAATTAGACCATGATGCTCTGTCTCCATGATGATAGAGAAAAAAAAAAGCCAGTTATTAAGTTATTTTAATGCATGTTAGTTTATACAAAATTGTACAAAATGAAGTCCCTCAGAGTTGGACAAACACATCCAGATAATGTAGCAAACAGTCACTCCTGCATGGAAAAGACTCAATCGGGCGCATGTGCTCTTTCATTTTAAGATAATTTTTGCTTTTTGGAAGGAAGCATCTAACCCCAAAGCCAAATTCCCATTGGATCTGCCCTCACCTATAAGTGTAGCAGACTGAAAGTCAGCCCATGAAGGCTACGTGTCGACTCATGGGTGGTCAAAGCATTTCCGTGCTGTCACTGCTCTAATAAAATCCAGATTTTTGTTGTTGGCACGGCGTCGTCTCCCAGAATCAACATTAAAACAGTGTAAAGACATCTTCATTTCATTTTGCAAAATGACCACAGCATCATGGAATCTGACAAACTTCTATAACTTGTTTCTGATGGTTGAAAATCGTGTTTTTATTTTTATTTATTCTAGTCTGCTCTCTCTTTACAGGTACATTCTCGCCAGTTTCTACACAAAATATGATCCAACGCATTTTTTCGTCAACACCTGCTCCCTGCTTAGCGTCCTCCTCCCAAAGCTTCCTCAGTTTCACGGAGTACGAATATTTGGGATCAACAAGTACTGACAGAGCAAGGAACTGGATTTTAAACACACTGGACTTTTACTTTTCTGTGCATGTTTTTGTTTTTTGGAGTGATTTTGTGTACAATGTGAAGTATTCTGCAGTTACTGTACTCTTGTTATTTCATCAGTGGAATTTGTTCTGGACTGACATTCCTAATATTAAATCAAGAGCAAAGGTTGAAACGTGCTGCTTTTAAATGTGAGGGTCTGGGCACCTTTTTTTTTTTTTTCCAATTTTCTTCTAATCCGATTCCAAGTTTGTTTCATCTCATTACCTGAATGTTTTTCATTCTATTGTCGTCGTTCCGTTTTCTGTCTCCGGGAGCTTGACCACCATTGTCGCTTTGACTGGACGCATCGAGTGACGCAGAATGATGTAACAGCTGGCCCTGCACACCTGGCCAGCATTGTCCACGTCCCCACTGTTCAGCAGAGAGGGTTTCAATTGTTTAGTTTGGAGGAATATCATTCTCTCCATCACAAAGGCAGGTTTACAAGTCCTGGGGAAGTCCAGACACTTTACATGAACCCACCATGAGGGGGCCGTCACACTGTTGGCTATATGCTCGTCCATGCAAGGGTTTCCCCCACTTTACAGCAGGCGATGTATTTGTGTTTGCATTGGAGCGAGGTTTCCCTGTATGTTATGTTGCTTTGGGGAAGTAGTTCAAAGGAAACGCAGTATCATGAGAATACAATTGTGCCTCTCACTATGCAGATCCTGGGAAACACATGCAAATGAGGTGTGACACGTCAGCTGTTGTAATTGTAAGCGTTTGCCGCGGCGCTAATTTGCCTATTCCGTGGCATCAAATGACTCTGGGATATACACACGGGCGCGGGGGGGAAGCCTTTTTGGCAGAATCCACATGGAAGCGGGGTGTAAATGTCACCATCCTCACAAGATATCAGATATGGCCCACAGAAACTCGAGTGGGAGAGAATGGACCACAGAAGGCCTCCTTTATGAAATCAGATTATAAAACGTCTCTTTTGCTTACACTTTCACTTTAAAATACAGTTCGATGATGAAGATTAGGTGTATGCAGCTAGCAAAGAAAAAAGAAAAAAAGGCAGAGCTTTAAAGTGCACACAGGCTCAGTGTAGCAGCACTGAGCAATGTGAGATATCGCTTCAACTATTGATGTTTAGATTTATGAGGAGAGACTTGATAAGCTACCCAAAACGACTTTGAAGATAAGGCCACACTTGAACAGTGTGGTGCGATCACAGGAAAAACAAGAAAATGTCCTGAAGAACTCTGGATTTTCGTTCAATTCTAGGAATTCGTGGAATTCTAGAGAACTAGAACAAACACAAAAAGTATCATTGATAAAGCTGCACAGATGACGGTGGGGGTTGTGATCAAACACAGGCTGTGCCAGTGCCGTTGAAATCAGTACACATATTTGTAAAGAGGAAACTCCGCAGGTTAGCGTGCGTGTTCCCCCCACTTAGTAGTGACCTGTCCTACCAACCATGGTGCCCAGCTAACCCATTGCACTCCATTTACCTCATTTGTGCTGCTGTTAAAAAATTTGTTTTCTTAGGCTTTATCTGAGCTTCATATTTTGCTCAGTTTTATTCCATTTAAAATGCACAGGCTTCACCAGGTGATATCCCTTTTAAGTGTGCATGTGTTTGGCAATAAACACCAATTCTGATGACTCAGGAATGAAACTTTGAAAAAATCTTTTTTTAAATAAATCATTAAGTCATAAATGTTAAATGCTAGCAAAATATGTTCCCTTTCCTCCCAAATGCAAGTATTTAATTAACTAAGTTGAAATTATAAAAACAAAAGAATAAAAAATTGTACATTAAAGCTGTGAAATGATGCAAAAACACAGGTTAAAGCAAAATAAAGACTGTCATTTTAATTCAAAATACTTAAGAAGACTTTAACTGATGTGTCCTGCAAAACAAGTTGCGGTACATACACACGCACACATGCACACACACACTTCAACTGGCAGAAATCTGGAACGGTAATTAAAGCACCACGATGTGGCCGGAGGTCATTTTAGGGAAAATCAATCAGTACAGGATGCTCAGTGAAGTGAAACTCTGTATCTGTTACATCTTTGCTGAATGTTGAATGGGTTTGTCTTTAAAGCATGTTGTCTAAAAGTACACCGTCATCTTTTAAGACCGTCTTTAGCTTTTTTCCTGCTGTATCAGTACAGAATGGTTTGAGTCTGGTCCAGAGTGCACCCCCCCACCCCTGCGCCGGGCCGGACCAGGTCCACTTCTCATTCACAGGAATCCCTCAGGACTACCCGGGGAACACCTTTCTGGAAGGCAAAAATTGTTTCCGTTAATACCCTGGTCCGTCTCGCTCTGGGATCCTCGTGGGCTCAATTTCGTTTTCCTCGTCGTCTGTGTCGAAAAACTCGTCCTCGAAAAAGGATCCTCCCAAGCCGTATTCCTGTGCGTGAACTGACACTTCGTTGGACATCAGGTGAGGGGATCCTTCGATGAAATCGGCAAACCTGTGGGTTTAGAGGGATATGATCAACATCCTGCCAAAGACTGCAGAATTGAGCCATCGTCTCACTCACACCTCAGTACAGGAAATGCTGATTAAATAAGTTAGTGTTTCTCTTCATTTCAGTCTTTAACTTAGCATCTTCACTCTACATCGATATGTGAGCATATGAGAAGTCCTTAACGTACTGATGTGCTGTGTAATACAAAAGCACATTTATTCACCAATTTCTTTCAGCAACATAAAGGAGGACATTTTAATTATGTTCAAAAGATTTTAAAAATGACTTTGCCTCAGCCATCTCCCATCCAGCCAACCGGTTATAGATGTCACGTTAGTAAGTCTTTTTCATTGTCATTGTAGAATTTTCACTTCAAACTGTGAAATTTTACTTTTCAACAAAAATTGACAGATTTAGGATATTATGTAAATGACGATGTCAATGTGTTCCATAACTACCAACCTGTTATTCAGTGATGAGGTAATGTCAACAAAGCCTCTAATCTCATCTTTCATCTGATCACACCCCTTTGATCAACAGTGACTGCATTTACACACGAGGAAAGTTCTGACATAAACTCTTTCTAAAGCAGGGTGTCTAACTCCCTTGAGGGAGGCTGTCCTGCAGGTTTTTGAAGTTTTACTGCTTACAAACGCCTGAATCTGATGAAATTGATCTATTGATGAGCTCTACACAAACCTGCTAATGACTCAGATGCGGACAGGGTGGTGTTGGAACAGGGATAACCAGCCCTGGAGGGCCGGAGTAGGATATCCCTGTCTTATAGTAACATGAGAAAAATGTTTTGCCGTTTGGCTCCCTCTATCTACAGGTGTGGGATGCAACAATTCTGTGTGTGCAAACCTGCAAAACTAAACAGCCATAACTTTTAAATGTTTTGCTCTAAACTTAGTGTTTTCTAATCTGCTCTGTTTGTACTTTAAAAGAAGAACGCACTTATTTATTGCCATAACACGAAGGACACGTTCAGAGTGACCAATGGTAATAGGAGCTTTGTGGAGTATGTATCATGTGGACAGGTATTTGGTCTGGTTCCTACAGTACATCTAACCTAATTATTTTCAAAGGATCTGTGACAGACATCACAGATGCTTTGGGACAAATACAAAACAGGGATGAACACCTGAGGACTATCTTGAGACATTTTGGGATCTACCTCAATCTCTGATTATGACACCTTCAGTTCACCTTCAGGGCTCTAAAAAAGTAAGATTTTTTTTTAATGAATTCAAAAAGAGCCACCTTTTTGGGGACTGGAGCCTGGACACGGCCTTCCAGGGGCTGAACTCTGGGCTGTGACAGTACTTCCTCAGCTCCTCCAGAGCCCGTCGGGTCTCTTCCTCTCCCTGCTTCTGATACTCCTCCTCGGTCAGCAGGCGGGGGGGCTCAGGCTTCCAGCGAATGAACCGCCTGATCCTCCTGCAAACCACAGCAGACACGTCCTGTAGCGGGGGACCGCAGCTCAGGCGCTGCCCACCGAGATTTTCTGTCCTCTAACGCCACCTTCTGTTGGACTGTGGACAGCACATACCCCCAAGCGGCGAATGCCAGATAGACTGGGTACTCCAGATTTTTGGAAACCAAAGCTGAAACAATGATTGCAAAGGCGACCTGTTGAATCTGAATCCCCAAATAGATTAGGAGCAGACCAAACAGCTGCAGGGTCCACGACAGGATGTTGATGCTCTTCTCATCCACCAGAGGACCGTAACGATAACACACAGCAAAGCTGATGAATCCCACCACTGAAACGTAACCTGACAGAGACAGAGATGCCGACTTAGAGGAGGTGTCCCTGCACAAGCATTCACAGTAGTGGCACTACTTACATTCTCACTAACATATGACAGAGGAGGTGACAAGAGAAAGAAGAGAAGAAGCAGTGGTCACCATTCGACCTCATCCATCTCACCATTTTGCATCCTAAACACTATAACTGCATGTCTCTGTTGTTGTTTTCTATTCTCAATACCATAAGGCTAAACCGTGCCATAGCTAATTATCTATCCATGTGCAATATTTCAGTCTGTAACCACAGTGCAATAACAACCTGATCTAGTGTAATGTCACTGGTCACTTTTTCTTCTATATTTTGTTAGGAGTTGTATTATTTTAGCTATTATTTCTTTTAATTTCATATTTCGACAGTTAAGGCCAGTTAATGAGTGTGTATTAAATTTTGTACCGAAATTTGTAATTCTGTCCTGAATTTAGTCATTTAGCCTTTTTTGTTTATGGGCCCTCTGTGTGATGCTTGTTAAGCTGCTGGAACTTGAATTAAGCTGAAGGGGTCATCCCAAATAAATTAAATAAAGTCAAGTCTAAGTCTAATTGTGCACAACAACCAGTAAGCAGTTAAATATCACATGTAAAAGGTTTAGCTTATTGCTTCCCATTTTATCGGGTCATTTTTTATGGACAGTCTGAGTTCATGTGGAGTGTTTACCTATAACCATGTGCCAGTGATCTCGCAGAATAGCGCTGAGGTTCCTGCAGACGAGCTGGATGGCGTACAGTGAGAATGACCACCCGCCAACTATCAACACATAGAAAGGGCTTTTCTGTGGAACAGAAAGTCAAAGCTAGTATTAAACCAGTCAGGTTGCATTTCTAAAAATGAAGTAAAGACATTGGAGACTAAATGAGTGACATACCTTCGGTAAAAAGCGTGCTAAAATGAAAAAAAGGATGATGAGAGAGGCAATCATGCCTGTGCTCATCCCAGCCGAATAGTAGAACATCTGACTCCTTCAGGTTGGGACAAAAGCAGGAAAAATGTATAGTTAATGTTTATTGTCATCCAGTTAAATCTAATGAGAAATATTGGTTTACTAAAAATAAATACCTGCTGAGTGACTCTGCAAACACAACCAACAACGCCCCAGAGACGAACACCAAAAAGAGATAGATGTCAAACCCTACAAAGAAGAAAGAGAACCAGGTGGCCATTTTCTTCCCCATGAAGATAGAGCAAAGTTGTTTGCTTTTAAAAAAAATTAATTTACTCTCCACTTACTACGAATGGGTTTGACAGAGTAAGGAGTGGTTTCAGTAGGATACACCTTGAAGCACATCTTCTTGCTGAAGAGGCTGATGTTAATAGAGGTTTCATTGTGTCCCTCACGCAATAGGTTCTGAAACCAGCCCCAGAGACTGAACTGATCCAGTTCTTGTAGCTCCTCCTCACCTTCCGCAGTTTCCACCTTAAATGTCTTTGAACTCCAAATTTTCACCTGTCAGAAATCTGAGGTTACTTTGTGTCAGAACACCTACAGATGAGTTCTATAATGCTTGATCTCTCTGCCCCCTTACATCCCCCTCCTCACTCATGATGTTTTGCATATTCCATGAGCAGCTTTTGGGGGTTGTTCTCACCTCCAAGATCTAACTATCCTGAACTGAACTATACTGAACTAATATTTAAGTAAAATATACACAGACTTAAAATAACTGACAAAGGTGTTACAGAAGCAATTGTTCTTTCCAACTTATGTCATAATTTGGACCAAATTTTCATGTTTTTTCAAGATTTTGCCCTTAAAAGTTCTAATGAGCAGTGACATTTAATCATTTAAGCATTTCTTCAATATCTAATATTTGTTGGAAGTGGGTGGGTATCATTGAGCGATCTTACCTGAATTCTTGTCCAGGTTTGCCTCCAACCTGGTACTATGGTATTTTCATAACAGAAGCGGTTGGGCCCCAGCATGATTTTCTCTTCTCCATCCCGTAGATCAATGACTATATGTTTGTTAGCTAGGTTTGGCAAGCAGACACACATCAAATAATAAATCTGTACAAAACATTGCTTTCTAAGCCAGAAAAAAGAGGTTCTATGTGGGATTGTTTCCAAGGGAATCACAATGGGCAAAAACACATAAAAAAGATGAATTGAATTACCAATTCAAAAGTGTTTACTATTTCACAAAAACAAACTTCAATGATACAAAGTAAACCACTGTAGATGTTTGGTGCACTGATTAAAAGATATGGCAATCATACATACATTTTTTTTAACATTATAAATTATGACATATTGCTGTTTTAATACAGCTACATGTCAAAATAGGTAATTGTTCTTAAAAAAACTATTCGTTACCTTCAAGAACCGGTTAGCGGGCGAGTTGGAACAAATCTAAAATAACCTGCACCTGTTTAATAGTCGGCACATAAACTGAAAAATGAGCTTAGGGCAACAGGCAAAATGATTGTACAGAATTGTGTTCAACAAACTAGCTGCTGATTAACTGCACTTTTAAAAATATTGAATTTTTGGTGCAATATAGACACAAAAATAAAAAACCAGCGTCAAAAGCAACAAAATAAACTCACTTTAAGATATTTCCACTTCGCCTTGAACTAATGCTAGCATGTTTTAGCTTGAGCTTGTTTAAAATAAGTACCGTTCATGTGAATAGCTCTGTCCCTGCTTTGTAATTAAACTGCTTACCTGCAGTCTGGTGTGAGGTTTGAAGTAAACAGACAAGGAGCACCATGTAAATCGATAACGTAGTCCTTGCTAAGGCGTAACCGTTCATCATTTTCATGCATCCCGCCATGATAACTTGACCAAAACCCTCCTCTGACGTTTGTCCCGCCCCTTCCGCTTCCGAAAGCTTGATGAGTCACAGCTCAATCAGCCAATGGTAAAGTCTGAAAGGGTGTCGTCATCGGCGTCGTCGCACTTCAAATATATATGTCTATGCTTTCAACATTTGTTTAATTTAGTTAAGTGTTGGTTGCTCGGACCAGCAGTTGATACGTTATATCTGGAGAGAAGCTACAGAAACCTTTCACTATGTACCTCTTTTCATATTTTTTAACCTTTAACGTTGACATAGTTAAAAAAAAAAAAAACAGTGATTGATATTAAATGTGAATGATTTTTGTTGCATGCATTACACTTTTTAGACAGATCTGACTTTTTCTGACATTTCTGAAAAAAACATTTGAGATAACACAATCAAAACAGCTACTTGTTGACATTTTCACATCTTCTTAAGCATGCATGCTTCCTGTCCAGTTGAAGAGCCATTAGCAGCTGCTGAATCGTGTTACACCCTGACATGCCTGACCTCTTGGTCTGCGTGCCATATAGCTACGGCTTTGGTTGAATGACTGGGCCACATGATGAGAAACTTGGTCTGGCAGCTGGTAAATGACAGCTTTGAGCAAACTATTAATGCAATGAAGGCACCTCCAAAACAAACAAAACATTTATCAGCAGATCAATTCAAGCTGATGCTGTCAAAATTCTTGGGCACATAGTTTTGTCATGTGTTGGTTTTTTATTTATTGTAATGTCCAAAGCATACATCAAACCGAGCTGAGATGTTTTTCTCCACTCCTCTTGTGGTAATACCGCAGTTACGCAGAGTGAGTCAGGAGTCTATGCTGACATCACAAAGCATGACCATGACTGTTAAAAGGAGGAGATTGTAAATGCATAAAATTAACTTGTGTAAAGTGTTTATGCCAAAAAGATACAAACTTTCTATGATCACTTTAGGCTGAACGGTAGTGCAGTGGTGAGCACCTTCACCTCACAGAAAAGTTCCTTGTTTGATTCCCAGCAAATGCTCATGTGTGGAGTACGCATGTTGTCCCTGTAAAAGTTGGTCTAAAGTAAAGACGATCGATCATTTTTTTCCCAGAATTCATCATGGCTTGTGATTTCTGGCAAACATGACAAACTACTATGCATTCTTTATTATTTTCTTTAACTGCACTTGGTAATCTTTAGAAGAAAAAGTAGTGTACTAATTCATAATTGAGTGTCAAAGTCCAAAAATGAATATGTAACATTTGGATAATTGTGTGACAATACAGTCGTGTATCGTTTGAAACTGTTGGGCAATCAAAAAGTTATGCAGCCCATCAGGATGTTACTTAATGTGTGAAAGAAGGAACTTTGGAGGTGGGTTTTTGTCTTTGATACAGTCCTTTGACAAAAATGTTGAAATATAAGTCCTACTACTACTACTGCTACTACAAATAACGATAAAAGCAAAAATCACAATAGTTATTTTGTGGAGATAAAATTAAGATGTGCACGAATGCTTATTGAAGAAAATATGATGTCCTTTTTCAATAAATGGCCCGGTAAATGTGCATGGATTACCAAAATATCCTAAAGATAGCAGACTGAGTGGGATCGTTCTCGGATAAAAATACATTTTAAAATGATTATATTTTGACATAGCATTCTTGCCAAATTTGAGACTTAAAGTCACTGGCATAAAGATGCCCCAACCCCCCAAATCTGTTATGGAAGTAGATATATAATTTTGTTTCAACATAAACAGTATTCTGATGTTTCTTGTAATTTTCGTGAAGAATATCAACATTTATCTCGCATCGGTGATGCAGTTTTGTAGTTTTTTAGAAAACTTAACACAAAGTTGTTTACGGTGATATTGTAATCAATGCTTACTATGTTACTGACTTGTTGTAATAAATCAGAAAATTCGTGGAATTAGCTTGAAAACTAAATTAAAATGTAACTGCTAAAGAGATACATATAAAGTTTACATACATAATTATTTTTAGAAATTGTTTATGTGGTGCATTTGATTATACCTAAAAAACAGAAACTCGATAATTAGTTTAAATCAGTTAGGGCACTCTTACCTTTTTATGTGGGTGCCATTTTTTACTAATCCTAAAACAAAAATTTCGTCCTAACCATACAGTTATCAGGTTATATTTGCAGTTCATAACGACTTAATGGCAAGCGGAACTAACAAGTTTTCATTACTTGAAACACAAAAGGAGTGTTCTATTTAGCGGGTGACCGTGAAGGCAGCGTGAGACTGAAATAAAAAGACGTCGACAAACTCAGAGCAGCCGTCAGAGCAGCAGAGGGCGGAGATCGTGTGAGGACAGCAGAACTTGACAAACTTCGACACTTCGCGGTTTTCGCCACTTCGACTACTTCAAATACTCTCTTTTCTTAAAGGTAAGTACCAATAACTGCTTCTGGCAACACAAACATGTCCGTATTTGTCACGTATTTTGTTTTTCGGACCACAGCAATACACGGATTCGAGTTTTTTTTCCAGTCATTAAAAAAAATCGAAAAACAGAAAAAATATGTAATATAGGATTTCTTTCGACAGGGAAAGGCCTTTAATTGATTAGCTGTTTGTGTTTGTGTATGTTCCAACTCGCTTTGAGGACTTATAGATTAAATCATTGGATCGAGTTTGCTCTAAATTGGCCCATGACAAAGCTGGTATTGTTGTTAACGATGATTAACGGTCCGGAACAAAGCTGGACGGCCTCATTTTGCCCCTCAGAGCAGACACCTCCAGTCGTTTTTATTGTGTAGTTCAGGCCGTTCACTGAACTTCTACATTTTTTACCGATTAAGCAATAAAAAAAGTGATAAAAGTGCAGCCCTTCCCTTTTCGCGTTCCCTCAATTTTTCGTCAGAGGAGGGCACCGTGACTAAAACAGTTTACCGTTTTTTACTTCTCCTTTCTTTAGGTGACTCCACACTTTTTTCAATTTTTTTTTGTCTTTTTCATAAAGGTGTGTGTGGTGTAAAAAAGTTGTCACAAGACGCGTTGGAAGTCAAAGCCTGTATCATGCAGCTTCCTCCTCAAAATGACTCAGATCTTCCACTCTGCTGCAGCTCATATTACAGCTGATGTAATGTGCCTATAATACAGCTTTATTTACCCTCTTCTATTTCCTTTAGGTCCAGGATCTTCTTCAACAATGGGTGTGGAAGGAGGAATGAAATGTGTCAAGTTTCTGCTTTTCTTCTTCAACTTTATTTTCTGGGTGAGTGCCGGCCGGTCCCCTCTCCCGCTGTTTGTAATAGCAAGCCTTCTCAGTGGAAGTGGGAAGCACCAAAAGTCTCTACGAATGAGGTCAGGGTTTATTATGGTGCCCATTAATGCAGCAAGGAGCAAAAGGGAAAGCAAAAGCAGCTTATCATACCTGAGGAGTTGTCTGTAATCAGCATCTCATCTTTCTTGGGCCCTGCAGTGTCCTCAGGCATGCTTTTGCTTTGCCAGCCCTGTGACTTTAAGCATAAAATCAACTATTTTCCACTGCTTTTAGGCTGCCATTCGCTTTGCAGTCTTCTGAAAAATCAGCTGATGAGCACAGAGGCGTATAACCTATGAACAAACCCGCTTTATTTATACTTCCTGAATCCTTGAAGAACGCTCGTTAAGTGTCTCATTAAGGAAATCCTGATCTCAGAGCTTTGTTTATACGCACTGGCTTTGTCGTGTGAGAAGTGGTAATGACAGAAGATGTATCCCATGACCAGATTTCATAATGTGACACAATCGTGTGATGCATCCAGATCAAGGTGCATTTTTTCCCCCCTTCTTCATGGACAGAGCTCCGGTTGGACCAGTCAAACAGAGGAAACAAGGAAGCAGTCATTTCACACAAGGAAGCAAGAATTACAAAGCTTTACTCTTGCTCCAGTATATACACTATGTTTACATTTGATAGAAAGCCCTCTGAATACTTTTCATGTCTTTTTTCATTTGTTAGGAATTCTGCCCTCTAAGTTTACGCATTTTGAATTTTTATTCCTTTTGTTTGTTTATCAATGTCCACGTTTTAGGGGTCAGAGAAGGAATCAAATCTGTTTACGGTAGCTAAAAAGCATTTATCATGTTCGATACAAGTTTATCATACAGTGTAGCACAGAAGTAAACAGGCCTGCTCCTGTCTGCCTTGCTTTTCTTGTGAGGCATTCACAAGTGAGGGACAGTTAATAAACACGTTCTAAACACAGGCTAAACCCTCCTGAACAGATTTGTTGTGCTATGCAGAGAACATCTACACACAAAAAAAACTGAGAAATGTCTAATTGAATTTTTCTGCCATCTGCAGCCTTGTTTTATTTGATTCACCTAACATTGTACAGATACAGTTAGAAGTATGTTGGTAAAACAAACAAAACAACTGCTTATGTTTTGAAGTTGGAGTTATTTCCTTCTTTTTGCATCTGTTTACAAAAAACATGGTTCGACTTTTGATGAATGTCAAAGTGATGGAAAAAATGGAACAGTAGCCAGAATAAAGACTCCTTGGCTATTTCATAGACTTATACCGGTACTTATTTATTTACTACTTCATTACTGCTATATAAGGATAAAAGCGTCTGCCAAATGCATAAACATAAACATATAATGAATATGGTGATAGTTACTCTGTAGTAAGCAGCTAATTCAAACTGACAAGCTTCTTCTCAGAAATCATTGCATTCATTCACTGGGGTTGGTATTTACAGATAATCAGGAATGTAGGATAATGATAATCTCTCTTTTTCCCAGTGTGCTATTTAAAGAGCTTCTCATGGACTATAAATTTAAACAAACAGCCCTCAGTAAAATAAAATCAGTGTTTTGTCATTAAGGACAGTTGAATATTTTTCTATTTCAAATATTCCATTTGATTGATTTGCAACCCACGAGACTGTCTCGGGGCTGTACGGTGGTGTGGTTGTTAGCACAGAGAGTTCCTGTTTCAAAGCCCGGCTATGCGTGATCAACATGTTCTCCCCGTGTGCATGGTTTGTGTGGATCTTCTAAAGGGTCCCTGACTGCCTCCCACCACCTAACGCACACATATTGGGTTCTAAATTAACTCAAGGAAAGAGTGTGCCTTGTTTGTCTCTGTGTGGTCCTTTAAGGGGCCGACAACCTGTTCAGGGTGTACCCACCTCAGGCCTAATGACAGCTGGGATAGGCTTAAGGCCCCCGCAAACCGGAATTAGATTTAGCGGGTATATGGAAAATTACTTGCCTCAGTTCACCTGTTCTGTTCACCCCTTTATGTTTTCCAATGCAGCCATTAGCCACCTATTTGACCAATGCTCAAATATTTACATTGGCGTTTCCTCTGAGGAATGATTGTCAGTGCAGGACTTAATATGGTCGACATGAGAAAAACATGTCTGATTACTGACTAAAAGAAAAGCAACAAAGTGTGTCACTACATACATAAGGAAAATAACTTGTCGCTGAATCAGCGGAGTTCATGTGATGTCATTTTTCATCATTTATTTGTTTTTGCTGTCACATGTGTGTCATGAGAGATAAAGCGTTTAATCAGTAACTCAGCGTTAAAAGGCTCTAACCAAACACTTTATGTTTTGCATTTGCTGGGATTTTGCATCTCTCTAGAGACAGATGTTTACCATGTCTATTCTGTTGTAAGCTTCCTGGTTTCCTTTTGTAATCCTCTGTAAAGGGTATTGAGCTGGCCTTTACATGTTGGGAGCTAAAAAGACTCAACACATTTGCTGAGATAGGATTTTACAACCACGGACTGTCATCTGATGATGATTTAGCCCTTTATTAGTATTCTAAATACTGTGTCTGCGTGGGTTCTCTCCCACTGTCCAAAAACCTGCATGTTAGGTTGATTAGACATTGCAAATTGCCCATAGCACGGAGTGTGAGTGTGTGTGGTCGTTTGTCTTTGTGTGTCTCTGTGTGGCCCTGTGATGGACTGGCAGACCGTCCAGGGTGTTACCTGCCTCTCACCCATTGACTACTCCATTCCCCCATGACCCCATTAGGGAATAAGCAGTTCAGGAAATGGATGGATGGTGTTGTAAATATATTGTTTTTTTTAAAAAAAGAGAGAGAGAAGGAAGAAAATATTTCCCGCAGAGGGAGGGGAAGGTGGAAGCTCAAAAATAGTGTCCCAGGAGGTGTAGTTATTAGCTGAATATGAGTTTATGCACTTGAACTATAAAAAGTAATCAGGGTTGACACTTTAGGTCCTAAATCCAGCAAATGTTTGGTGTTGTTGCTTTAGGGAATTATCAAATAGTTCCGTTTAATGTACTTTTGAAAGAGCTATAATTGCAGCTTTAATGTGAGTAATTCAACTCTCATATCTGAACAAAGGTTTCCATGCTTCCTTAAAATAATCATTTGATGTTGTCAGATTTGTCAATTCACAAGCAAGGCAGATACAATGAGGCGTTCTGTCTCAGTGTGTCACATCACCCGAGCTCCCTCACCGATTTGCCGTTTAAAAGTTTAAATGAACACCGTTAAAACTCTGAATTTGGGTTCAGTACTTGTGTTTAGTATCACTGAAAGTTTGTTCACTTTACAGCTCAAAGCACCGAAATAATCAGATATTAGCCCTTTTCATGTGGGGGAAAAGGTAATGACAGCATTCAAAGTTTTATCTGTAATAAGTATTTTTTAATTTTGGACATGTCAAAAATGATTTTGGTCTTTTCTGCCGGCATCAGATGGCATGACTTGAGAATGAATCACACCACATCAGTTTGTCTCACTGGGCTTTTCCCTGGTAAAAAACAGTTGTTTGCTCAACAGCCAGCTGATCTCAGGTAATCCTGGTCAAACAGTTCAACCACACCACTGTATGTAAAGGATCAAGTCAACTGCTGGCGTCACTCCCCCCACAGCAGTGGCTGCCATCATTTACTGTCTGATGTTTAACTCCACGCAGGACCAGGAACTGAAGAATGGTGCAACTTTTGTGTATGAGGGAGTCATATTTACTCTTTGCTTTGGTCAGAGCAAGACAATACTGTGAAGGAACTTGGGCTGCTGTGAAATATTCTGAACATTAATGGTTCTCCTTAAGATGAGTTTTCTGGCCTTATTTGCTTCCTCAGAGTAACATAAAGCAGCACACTTTCACCTCAGGCTCACGTAACAAACCAACAACTCTTTTCCTGTTCCACTTTGCAGCTATGTGGCCTCGCGCTGATAATCATAGGCATCATGGTTCAGATGTCTCTTCATAGCACCTTCATGATCCGGGATGCGTCCGCCTCTGGAGCTCCCATCCTCCTCATTGGCGTGGGCGTCGTGATTTTCTTCATTGCCTTCTTTGGCTGCTGCGGAGCCTGGAAGGAAAACTACTGCATGATCACAACGGTAATCCACACAGCACGGCATCCACTCTACCCTCAAACTCCCCACAGTAGTTATTGATATTGCTTCATGGAATTAATCAAGTGTAAAGAAGCCAATGTTGTGGCTCACAGTAAGACTGGGTGAACATGCTGGCCTTGCATCAGGTCTTTTAAATGGGTTTCCTTCTCACTCCAGTTCGCCATCCTTCTCTCCCTGGTCATCATAGCTGAGATTGCCGCAGCAATCGCTGGATATGTCTTCAGAAACAAAGTGAGTTTTGCTATCAACTGCACTTTTTTTTATGTGGATAAAGAATGTTTTACCGTTGGCCTCCATGTTGTTTCTCCCATGCAGCTATCAACCATTGTCCAGGACAGCCTCACTGACACAATCAACAGCTACAAAAATGGGACGAAAGAATTTAAAGCCTCGGTGGATAAAATGCAAGAGAGTGTGAGTTCAGTGTAAACCATCCTCCACTTTGTTTACTCAACCTGACAACGCCTTCTCATAACACTGCAGCATCCTGTTGGTTGGTCCTGCAAATTGTGACATTATTATTCTTTGCTCAATCTGTTGACCCAAGTTACGTCCTTTTACCCAGCGAGGCAAACATTGCAGTTGCTACTGCTGCAATAATGGTTTCATAACTGCTCCATTCACAGTGGAAGTGTTGCGGGGTGAACAGCTCTACTGACTGGAAGTTCTTTTCCACCGAGGGGAACACAGTTCCGGATTCCTGCTGCCTCAATGTCACCACAAACTGTGGAAAGGGAGCCATGACAGATGGCAGTAAAGTGTATCAGAAGGTAAAGGTCTCATCGGATGACACATGCAAACTGTGAGATTTACAGACTCCAAACATCCGGCAAAGCTCCAAAGGGTTTCTGGAAAAGTTCTCCAGAGCTTGAGAGACTTAGTTAACTGACCAAACAGGAGCTACATTCCATGGAGATGGAATGTAAATATTAGACAGAAACATGACTCCGGTCAGATAACAGTGTTGTTCTGTGACTATGTGTCACACACCAGCACATTTTCAGTGCAGGTGCTCACAAAGGTGCGCAAGGCCTGATGGGCTTGTGGGCCTGGACAGCCCCTCCAACCTCTCTGTAACCAACCCCCAAACTTTAAAGGAGTATCACACACTGCTCAGCATACTGAATAATAATCAAGCTTTTTTTTTCTTTTTTTTTTTGCAATCTGCCACCATCACTGAGCACTGAGAGGGGAAGAGCATACACTTCCTTTTAGACTAGTGAGGTTGTGCCTCCATATGGGCATAGAATATGACCCCCTAAGATATGTGCTTCTCTGTTACGATGCTTTTTAATAAGTGTGTGTTTTTGCATATGTTCAGGTTTCTGTTTTTGTGTTTCAGGGCTGTCATGACGCCATGGTAACTTTCCTCAAAGAGAACATCCAGTGGGTGATAGTGGCAGCTCTTGTCATTGCTTTCCTGCAGGTGCGTAAAAACCCAGCTCACATGCCACAGAGCATCCCCATTTTTTTCGTGCATAGCTGATGGACGGCTAAGCGCAGATAGAAACACTGACAGTTGCACCCTGCGTTCTCTTTCCAGATAATGGGCATCGTGTTCGCCTGCCTGCTGATGAGAGGCATCCGCAGTGGCTACGAAGTCATGTGATCTACACCTGATAAGGCCCTGGCTGGTCAGGTCGCACTTAATGGGATTTTTCATGGGGAAACTTTCATGTTTATCTTCTATTTCCCACATAATACACAGAGCGATATATATATATTTTTCCCCTTGCACCGATAGGAAAACATTAGAAAAGGTTCATGTCCAGAATAATGCTAGTGTTGCTGTTTTTTAATGAAGAATACAAATCCCTTACTTTGCTTTTTACGGTTTGAGATTTAGGCTCTATTTAGGGGTTTTTACATTTTGCTGGTCTCCAGTACAATTTTTATTAAAGACTCTTTAAATGAAACCGGTTTGTTGTCTTTTTTTAAAGAAAGCACGCAGAACACCGGGAAGCAGGAAGGTATTTATTTCAGACACAGTTCCACGACGCTGCACATAACATTGGCACAGGAACACAACATTCTTGAACAAATAAGAGATTACAAAATGTCCTCAAGCGGAGATAACTTCTGCAACTCATAGTTCGGCTGCATTGTGCCACTGCATGCAAAAGGCACAGGAAGCAAATGACACGCCTGATTTTACACTTTAACACCAGCTGAGATGAGCGGTTCCTGGCTGCAGCGCGACTCCAAAGTAGATGAAAGGCATTTTAGACATTTCCTGCCTCAATAGCCCTACAAATAAATTTGCCATTTTAAGTCTCAAAAAGCAATAAAACATGCAGGTAAACAAAGTACCTGACCAACCCTCAGCAGAAAATTTGCATCTGAACTAGGCAGAAGTTTCTGAACACATCAGCAGATACTAGGAAGTTGTGGTCAGTAACCAAAAGACCCATTTTTATTTCTCTGAACCTTCATGTGTGACTTTAAAATGGTGCCATCACGTGACCTACTGCTGTTCCATAACCGCCCACTTCTTCTTTGTGTATATACAACTTTGATATGACCAGCAATATTCACAAGTAAAAAAAAAAAAAGTAAAAGCCAATTACAAAAGTGTAGCGTCTGCAAGAAAAAATAAAGTACACGTTCCAAAAACATTTTAAATGCCCACATAAAACGTATTTCTTGTTTTAAATGGAATACATCTGAACCATTCCATAGATTTCCTGCACAGCTTTATCAAGCCAGAAAATCTGTTTCCGTCTTTGTTGCTGCGTAATGAAGTGTTGGCTTCCAGGAAAGTGACAGAAATCATAAGGTGCTAACAAAGCTTCATATACAGCAACTAGCAAGCATTTGATGCTTAACGTTTAGGTGCGTCACAGTTAAAACTCTCCTGAGAAACACAAGTGCACAAGAAGTTATAATCTCTGTAATAAAGACACTTTGGAGCAGTCTAATTATTCCTAATTAAATTATTTTCAGACTACATCTGCATAGGCTGGTTGATTGCTGTATTTGTCCTTTCAGATAACTATTTTCTTCCTAAACCCAAAAAAACATGTTGAATAGCTTTTTCCTCTCCACCAAGGAGACGTTGACAGCTCTTCGGAAGTTGTGCTGTGCGGCGGTCATCTTCAAAGCAAACGTTTGCTTCAGGCTTCCTGACGGTGGCGGCTGGCGGGATTTGGGTAGTTTGCAGAGAGAAGTACGAGGCAGTGCAAAAGCAGCGACACCTCTGACTCTGCAAGAGGGGCGGGGGGTACAGAGAGTTACACAAATAAAGTCAAGTAAAGGCGCTGAGAATTTACATGTACACTTTTTAAAAAAGGGTTTGGGTTTTTTTTTTAAAAACAAGAAAAAACGTTCTAATTTTCAAAAGTAACGGATATTTGTTCTGATCGTTTGGGAAAATAAAAATTGGACTTGTATACGTAACAACTCATTTAGCAGGTACAACAGAGGGCTGAACGCTTCAGAGGAAAGTAAACTCCCACCTGCTGCTCGGTACCCACAGCAGCCCCTGATCTCACTGACTCTTTAAAGATCAGGTGCTAAAAGTTATTTGGAAATGTCCATTCAGCTCCACTTATATGAATGTGTAACAGAGAAAGCAGAATGTCTAACATCAAACCAATTAACTGGACTGTTGTCCACTTAAAACCCTATCTTGAGAAACTAATTCGAACTCATGATGGGTCTTACATATAATTTGCTGCCTTTATTTTCTTTCTGGCATATTTACAAGTTGGGGTAAGTTCAGTTAGCCTAATACCGGTTTATACATTTATTATATAGCATTCGTCTTGTTGAACTCTTACACTCATTAATTTCTTGGTGAAACATTAATATTTTTTGGGGAAAAACATTCACGTGGTATGGAGACTTAAGCTGTCACTGGAAAATATGCTTTTTGCAGAAGTACTCACACAGTCTTCTGTATATCTAAGAGAATACCTTTCAATGAGGAGGACACCTGCAGCCACTGAGACAGCCACTCCCGACACTGATTAATACCAAGACTGTAAGAATTGATCCCCCTTACGTAACAAGCCTGAAAAAGGAAGATGTATGAGGCATTTTCGGGGACAATTGTAACTGGAAAGTTTGGCTTGTCAAAGGGTTTTATGGACCTGTCTCAGTTCCGGGTCAGTGAGCTGGTGAGGACCCAGTCTGCTGAGGGCCCGGTCCAGCTGGAGCAGCTCCAAGGCGTGGCTGTTTAGACGTCGGCCAATCAGGAAACCCGGGAGATGAGGGGTCAGGAAGAGCAGACGGCTGATGTGTCGCTGATTAGCAGCAAGGGCAGATAAGAACCAACTTTACTGAGCTGTGGTGTGTGTTCTACTCATTTTTTGTTCTGGAGTTTTTTTAGGGCAGCTCCTAACTTCAGATTTACATGATGCAAAGATTACCCAACCCGGACCTTAACGCTGTGCCGTTGTGATTAGGGCCAGGCCCCACTAGCCTCAAACAAGCCAACAATGCCACCTAGTTGTGGAAATAATAAATAGAAAAATGACAAGTTTTCCCTTAAGGTGGCACCTTTTTTCCATCTTACTTTGAGTTAGAGCATGTTTGTGCAACATAAGGAAAATGTTTTTACTGACCATATGATCAACTTGCATCCTCCTCATACCCAGCGGAGGTCCGGAAAACAGGCTGCGAACGGCGAGGATTTCAGACGCTTTAGGGTTCGCTCCACTTTGCACCTGAGAGTAAATAGGAAGCCACCACATTTAGGTTGAATAAATACTATATATACAGAGATTAGGGAGGGAAAAAAACACCCTGTCTTTGGTCTGAGTTTTTACAAATCAGCATATATCAGGAAATAAGTAGTCCTCGGCTAAGTTTTTGGGGAGCACAACGAGATCTGAGTGACTTGAGAGCCAGTGGGATGCCGGGGACAGGGATGCCAACAGGGATGCCGAGAGTGACCCTTCCACCAGCACAGGCCGAGGATTCAGATTCCAGGACATGCTCATGGGTCCCGTAAACACGACAGGTCATAGCTATTTTTACATCGGGACGGCGGCCTTCACAGGGCGTTGATTTAAAGCCCTGTCAAGTTGGGGCAAGTTTGTCAGCCTTTAAGCACATCGCGCGAGAACACTGTGGCCTGGTTTTCTGGCCCAGTCAGAACTGGGCCAGCCCAGTTGTGCGAAAGAACATCTGGTCAGTTAAGATGAAGGTCATTCAACACAAATAAACAGCTTCACGTCATCGAAATGTAGGTTGAGGTTTTTCTTTTTTAAGGGAGGATAAAGTTAGCTATTTTCAATATTTTTTTTAGAGTGGAATTGGAAACTAAATTTCCAAAAAAAGACACCTGTTCAAGGTAAAAGTGCCAAACATTATGTTTGTTATGCAAAACAGTAATAGATAAATTAAGTCGGAGATACATTCACTTACTTTAGTGCACAGGTCCTTAAGGCGTCCCTGCAGGTGACCGTTCTTGGCCTGGTGGCCTGCTACGTGCTCCAGTCCTTTCAGCAGTGGCCAGTGGTACCGGGCCCGGTGGCTGTGGTAAAGCCCCCGAAACTCCACTTGCTGGCTGGGAGTCCAGAAATGAGGGACCAGGAGCTGACGAGGGAAGAAGTACCTGATGATGATAAAAAAAAAAACTTTTATTTATTTATTTATTTTTAAAGCACAGTCTGTGGCGGTAAAATAGCAGCACAGAAAAGGCATTCGTGTTAATCTTACAGGATTCTCCGTGCATGGCTTCAACTGACCCGGGACTGCCCAATTTAAGAGGGGATTAAGTTAAAAAGAACTCACATCAAAACAAAAACCAGGTAGTTGGCAAAGGGAGGGATGGATATCATCACCAGTGGGACGGCCTTGATTAAGTCTCTGCGAAACTGAAACAGATGTCCAGTGAGTTAAATAGCTCTAATGGAACCAAAGACAACCTTTTCACTTGATTTGTCACTGGACTGTGTCCCTGCTCTGATGTAGAGCTGTTGATGCCGACATCTTTACTAAATGAATTATATTGTTACATATCAGCTACAGTGCAGCGAACTCGAACAAGAAGAAAAAGCCTCACCCGTCTGAGCTTCTCCATCTCTCTGTAGGGCAAATCCTGGAACTTCATCCCATCAGACAGCATTTTGGCTTTTATCCTCCTCGCATCTTTGACATCTTGGAACAGCAACTTGAATCCTAAACAGACTCGATGATACAAGCATTGAGGTGTTCAAAGATCATCTCTGCGCAGTCCTGAGTACAAATCATGTGTGGCAAGCTCAGTTTTCTTGGCATGACAAGCAGATTTTAAATAACCTGTGCTGAGAAGAAGACAACACATTGTCATACTTCCTGCTACACACGCTAAAAGGAATAATTCAGCATTTCCTCCAAAAGAACAAACTTTCCAGAGCAAAAAAAATGTTTTATGTTTCCTTCATGTTTGTTCCTTTACCTTATCAACATATGATTTTATGGTTGTTTTATTTATTAAATTAGAAGGAAAGCGCTGACCGGTCCTCTTATTTCTTCACGAGTCACGAAACTTCATAAAAGCAATTCTGATGTAAATACACCATGTTGTCCTAGAAAAGTGTGCACATGCAATGAGGTGACCACAAATAGGCTGTTAAGTAGAAAAGGGCAGCATTTGCTCGGATCAGGACCAGATGACAGTTGGTGTCTTGCAGTCATAATGTGGCTTTTACATCGAACAGGTGATATTGCAGCATTCATTGGTACAAGGTTATCATCAAATGTAGATCAGTTCGTCATGCTAACTTCTTACAATCTGAACTACATTTGTCTTACCTGAATAGGGTATTTATATTCCACTTTGTTAGATCCTTTTGAACGTTTGAACAGGTGTATAGAGTTTAAAACCTGGCGCGCCCAAACACTGACTCGCTCGAGATGTCAAAGGAGTGAACAAAAATAGTGGGCTTACCTTCCACGAAAGTGTGATAAAGCTGGAAAAATCGTGGGAACCGCCTCTTGAGGAAACCCTCATATTTAGCATTTGCCCATTGGAGCCTGGAGTTGACATATCGTCCAATACCTCGTCTAACTTTGGAAGATGTATAGTGTCTATACGGGACGAGCCTGGGATGTGCAAATAGCAAATATTAGGAGAAATTGTTCATCATTTAAATGCTATATTCGGTCAAAACATCGCTAATAACAAGCGCTATATCAATATTTTGATTATTTCTTAGCGTTGAGTTACACAGGCAGCTAGCTTAGCAAAGCTTTAACAAAACGCAACATTAAATGCGACAAAAGCAACGGTGTAAAGACTAAATGCATACCTGGACTGACTACAAATGTTAGCGGAATAGAAGCCATTTGTTATGTTATTTGTGCCAAGTCCACCGAGTCGTATCAAAGACAACCGGCTACACAGCCTGGAACAGGACAGCGCCATCTTTGCTGCGCTGCGCCGTTACCGTAATGACGCCAGTCGCTACTCAAGGCGCAACTGACAGCTGTTCAGTTACCGTAAAGCGACGGTACTTTGCGAAATATTTTTTCAAATACCCGGAAACATAACCGCGGATAAATATCGCTGGATTTATTCTAGACATCACGTGAAATCAGAACTTCTCGTGTTACTAAAATCTATTTTCAATTCACCATAGTCTCTACAGGGGCTTTGAGTCTCTTTATGACAAACTTGAGCTTGTTTGTGGTCAGTTATTCCCTCGATTTCTTTAATTTCCTGTCCAGTTGTATATGAAAAAAATCGGTATCCTTTGTCATGTGCTTTAACACTTGCCATTATCCTTTTGTTTATTACCCATTTATATTTCTTTTTCAAATAATCCTTTCGTTATATTGGTGTTTCTTGTTTTGTTTGACTCTTTTCTATCTTTAAATACATGTGGTTTGTGGTTGGATTTCTGTTTGCCAACATGTTATAAATAAATGCTTAGACTCACATGTCGGTGGCCGGCTAACAAGACTTGGGTCAGAACTTTGCTGTTTAATGCCTTCCTTAAACAGCTATTTTGTTTTCCCATTCAGCTTCACCCTCATGCAACTGAGCTTTTGCATCAAAAACAACAAATAAGTCTTGCAAGATAAACCAGGATAAACCTGCTCTAAAGAAACTTGGAGTGAACTCAAACTAATTAATGAAGACCATATACACTAAAGCAAGAAGCATTGGTCAATGAAAGCTAACCTGAAAAGTCTAAATTATAATATTCACAGTAATGGAGCATTTGTCTGATCTCTGCATCTAAGAGAAGGCCATTTGTGCCTGTGGGATTGACAACTCTGGAGGCCTTGCATGTTTTTGCAACATAATGGTAAATCACATCTATTTAAAAAGCATGGCTTTGACATGAAAACATCCTGCAATAGTCTAGAATACAAACTTTTCATTAACTGAAAATGTATCGCAAAAAAGAAACAACCTTCTTCTATGCATATCCTGGACAATTGGGCAGCTACGATCCAACATTCCTCTCCAAGCAACCGGTCCTTGACATTTGCAGACTGCAGATTAACGTGAAGGAAAAGAGATGTTTCAGTTACTAGTTACTTCTGTTGAAAAACGTACAACATTATATACATAGTTTGCATTCACATCCACATAAAAAATAGTTCCCTATACTCACCCAAACTAAGTAGTCCCAAATGGAGAAGCACCATTATATAATACTGAAGAAGAACAAAAGCTGTTCTTCATTTGTTCTTCTGGATATTTTTGCAGTGATAATCCTGGAGGTATGTTTACTTTTGGGTGATCTCACTGACATGCAATAAAAAGCTCAGCATTTGGTCACAAAGGTCCCCTCAGTCCATGTTTTCATTGTATTCTGTGATCTCTGCTGGTCATGTCAACTTGGCACAAGTTATTTCTTTGTTGGACCATGTACTACAAATGTTCTCTGGATCTTTCCCATAAATGGTGGAAGGTATCATTGCTGTCTTACTTTTAAACTATTTCCTGACTGCAAGCTCAGACAGGACCCCTACAGACAACTGAAGTTCCTCACACAGAAGCTTTGGCTACAGTTTTATCCTCATTAACAACGTGCATGGTCATGAAACTAAATTTTAATGTACATTATGTTTTACATCTTGAATAGCCAATGAATGACTTCACAGGAAGAATGTGAAGTTCTTTTACACGTTAAAGCGCCATAAAAGTCCGCCATTTTTAAAGTCACAAATTATTGCAGCCAAGCCGGGATCACGTGACTTTACGCGAGAATTAAAAAAGGCGGTGCCTCGCATTAAACTCGCTCAGCTGAACTCCAAAGGGTGCGGTGAAAATTAAAACAAAAAAAAACAAAGACAGTCAGGTAAAATAAATTGCCATTTTAATGTTAACATGGGTGTTTTTATAATTCTGGTTTTCAACTATTCCAAATTATATCCTGAAATTTCATTAATTCTATCCTTGTTTTTTTCAACTAAAACTATCTGAACTCCGTAAAGTAATTCGGTTTGGACCATACGGCCGCTAGCTGCATCATGCTAGCAAGCTTGGCGGCATTCCAGCTTTTTCAAGAGGCTACATTAGTCATTACATGTTTGAGTCGTGTTTTGGGTCCGTTATGTTTTGGCAAGTATAGGTTGACATGTTTCTATAAGAGAGATACGAACGTCTTTGTTTTGCGGGAATATTTAGTCGTTTCTAGTTGGACTTGTTCAATTGCGAGGCCTTCTTTCTCCACGTAGTGAAACATTGATTTTTTTCCTAAACGTGGGATTTCTACTCTCTTTTCTCTTTACATGTAAGAATCACAATTACTTTTGTTATGCTCTAGTTCCATCCATTTCTTTCAACCCTAAAGTGTTTGTGTGTTGGCTAACGTGAGTTCCACCTCCTCCCAGTTGAACAGGGAGGCTGAGCACAGCATGGCGACCACCTTCAGGTTCGGAACCACAAGCAGTCCATGCCGGGCAGCCTCTGAAGGGAGGGCGAAGGAGGCCGAGGAATACGGTGAGGTTAAAGGCTGTGGAGCTTACTAACCAACCGATTCATTTGTAATTTTAACCATTGACACAATGCATTTCTTTTTTTTTTTTTAATAGATGAAAAAGGAAACAGTGACCCAGAAAAGCTACTGCAATGTCCTTTTGACAAAAACCATCAAATCCGGGCCTGCCGCTTTCCTTATCACCTGATTAAATGCAGGAAGGTGGGTTGAGTATTTATTTATTCCCCCCCCCCCCCTATCTTGTTGTTCAGTTGTGTAAGAGTGCAGCAACAGGTTGTGTAGTCCCGGTACAAAACTTACATCGGCCAGTGGGCAAATGTGGAAGCTTTCTGGTTTGGCTGATGTAATTTTAAAGTCATCGCCTGATGGGGTGGAGATAAAGAAGGACCTTTGGGGTACACTAACCAGAAAAGCAAGATTTATTTATTTATCTTTTTTTTTAAATGTAGAAGAATTAACTCAAGTGATGTCGCACGAACGGGTTAAGTAGAGATGTTTAGCATCTCTACATGACCTGTTTTCTCAGAAAACAGGGGCAAAACTAAGATACAAACTAAGCTTAGTGATTTTCATAATATCTGTTTTGACATTCCTTTGTGTGGGGAAATGGATGGAAGCACATGGCAGCAGCATTAGAATATGGTTTTGTGTTTTTAGTAGGTTTTGGTGAACAAAGTTGAAAGGACAGCAGCGCAATTTCTCATCACCAAAAGTAAATTCTGATTTAGGAAGAAAGGGGGTTATTTGTGTCAAGTCGTTACTATGGACAGAAATGATCCGTCTGTTCTGGCCTTCTCTATCAATTAAATTTCTGTTAGTTAGTGCTGCCAAAATGTCTTCTCCCAAATGTGACCGAACAAATGGGTCAGAACCACTCATTGGAAAAGGCTCACGTGATTAGTTCAGCTGGAAACGACTCACTAAAGTCAAAGTGATGTAATGAGAGGCTTTCCTACATGGGAGAGCCACGTTGGAGGGAGGACCCACGCTGTGGTCGTGGAAAAATATGTAGAGCCGTTTCCGAAGAGGTCGGATATTGAGCTTAAGACTGAGAAATAATGATCTGTCAGGTGAATGATTTGAAAGATGGATGGATTGGCTGAAGGATTTCTGAGAAGCGGGGTCATGAGGGAAAGTCTCGAAGGGTCTTGATCTTGTCAAAAAAACTATATTGAGTTAAATCGCTGCTCTCGTTGGCGCAGAATCATCCCAAACTGGCCAGTGAGCTGAAAACTTGTCCCTACAATGCTCGCCACCTGGTTCCGAAGCACGAGCTGGCACAACACACCAAGACTTGTGAATACAGAATATCTGTGACTGCTGAGGAGGGTGAGATGATTACTGTGGCCGTCTTTCTCAACCGGATTCAGTTAAGATGGTTTAAGCACAATTTTTGCTTTCTTTTTTCTTTTGTTTTTTCTTGTTTTAAACAGCTGAAGGCATAAATGGACAGTGTAACTGGCACGTTCCAGTAAGTACGTGGGTAAATCCAAACATGTCTGAGGATTGGGACCAAGGTATGATTTATTTATTTATTTTGAATTTTAAGATGCAAACCTAATTTTATCTTCAGTTTTTTTTTTCTTTTCCTTGCAGAGGCAGATGAAGAAGCTACTCCATTCGTGTGGGGTGTAAATACAATGCTGAATCAAATGTAAGTGACCTGCTGAATGGAACCATCTGCATTTCTTAAGTCTTTTTTTTATTATTTATTTTGGATTTAAAATTCTGTTTGTTTGTTTTTTCTTTCTCAACAGTCCTGACTCAAAGCCTGCCAACCACCTTGGTAAAAGCTTTAGAGTGCCCAATAACCTCCCATGGTCTGGATTGTGATGCTGCTTTTTTTTGTTTGTTTGTTTTTTTGTTTATATACTCCCTTAGCTTTGTGTGTATGCATGTAAGTGACTTTCAATTTTAGAATTTGTTCTTAATGTTTCTAAGCTAACTTTATATGGGCACACCAATCCAAAATATCTTCCCTCATGTTGTATGCATCTAATTTGTCACTGACCGCAGCTGCAACCTCACGCTTGGTGCCACATGTCGACACAAGCCTTGGTTTTTACTCTTGTTTTATTGCTGGGCTTCGCTCCCGTTACTGCAAACCGTCCTGTTAAATTGTGTTATGCTGAAGGAAAGGGTTTGTGCAATGGGTTTGCAGTTTGGCTTGGTTATTTACATACTATAATGCACAGCATCGTTGGATCTTACAGAGATCTGTATGGGCTTAAACATGAACAATAGTTTGGTTTTTGTTTCCCCCTACCATTGTATCAGGATTTTAAGGGGGTCTATAGAACTCATTAATATGTTGATTAACTTGGTCTTTGTTGACTTTTCAATAAAGGCTAAAAGAACCTGAAATGCTTTTTTTTTCTTTTTTTTTTTCTATTCAGAAAAGCAAACTATCTAAATTTACCTGTGAAGTAAATGTATGTTCACCCTGCACAGAATGCGTGTCATCTTTTTTTGAATAGATGAATAAAAAGAATCGTAAAAAGATGTATTGAAATGCAGGTTTATATTTGACAAGAAAGATACAGGTAAAATGAACTATATACAAAACATCAGTCCTCTGGCTATATCACTTATCCCTAGGTTGCATAGGTCCATCACAGGACCAATAATACGTGGGTATTGGATATTGGCCCTTTACAAGTCCCAACATGTTGACCACTTGGGGGCGACACTTGTCCATTTTCTAGTGATACAACTCTCGAACATAAAATACCTTTTGAATCTATCCACTTAGGCATAAATGGGTTCCCATATCTGTATAATAACTCAGTTTTTTAAATTAAATGTGCATCAGGGAAATAGTGAAAACCAGTAAAGGCAGCTGTCCAGCACTGAGCTCAGGGTGATAAAGTGTGAGGGCAACCCAAGTGTGCTGTCACTTTTAAGTGGCATTATTGATTTCATGTGATGACTATTTTGGTTGTGGCTATTATTAAACGCGTTCAGGACTTGTCTGTGAGGATGAGATATGACTCATCAGAGATGAGTACATGCAGGACTATGAAACGTTATCGATTGAAATATTTACCCTTTGGGTGGAAATTTAAAGCCCAATCCACAGAGAGCCTCCCAGGAACCAGAAATGCTATATGATACCGAACAGCTCAAGACACCCTGTTCCAGACTGAGCAGTAAAAAAAAAAAATATTGGCAGTGGTGCAACTATCAGGGCAAATCTTTTGAAGTGATTCACATAAGGTGGGGGGTAGCTCTGGCCTTAACGGACACTCCACAACATACAGCATCAATCATAGATTTAGATTATTATTCTTTAAAACATATAGGGTGTCAATTCAATAAGGCAAGGCCCATAACTGCTCTCATGACTGTCAGATGCGTTATAGAGGTGGATATCATTATGTGAATTTTTTTTTTTCAAAAAACGTTTGCTTTGATCTGCATACATTTAGAAATTCAGTTTTCTTTTTCTCCACGCAGACTGGATGGTAGACAGGTTGAAGTTGCCCGTACACATTACTACATTTCCAGTATTGTCACTATCAAAGCCCCTCATCTTCACCCCATGGAGGAGACTGGATATTAGGAAACCGGCTTATCCTTTCCACGTCCCTGTTCCCATGACAACAAGAGGTGACAGGGTTTACATTGCTCCAGCATGACCCTGAAAATCATCACTTGGCCTAATGGACTCTCTGCAAACAAGCTTCAGGCACGCCTCTGAAACTGTAGCCTCCTTGGCGGGCGTCACTTTGTAAATGTGGCGCTCTCGTCTCTCGCAGACGAAAGAGTCCGTCGGGTAGGACCTATCCTGCAACTGATCCTGAGGGCTTGTCCATGGCTGCGATGCTTCGTTGTCGAACCCATTTCTACCAAGTGGGAATTCTGCTGCTCTCACTTTCCTAAGGCACGATGATGACTTGGCCGTCGTCCACTCTATCTTTATCTCTGTACTATTACATGTACGCACTGTAAGAACAGGGATGGAGACTATCATGTTGCTCTTGTTGCATAAGAAACATTTGGAGCTGCAAGAACATGTGGAGCTTTATACACAATTGAATTCAATAACATGATAAAAAAAATGTGTTCTCTCCCAGTGTTTTGTCATTCTCAACAATCCGTACAAGTGTCACGGCAGGTAAATTGACCACCTGCGTTCAACAATCAGCTCCAGGGGGCTCCACATTGGCAATCAAGGTTAGTTAATTGGCCAGGATTTTGTTTAAAAATTCCACCTCAACAGGGACTGACCAGCTCACTGTACTCAGCCATCGCTGACACATTAGAAAGGCTTGGATCCTTCAGGTTCCTCTGGAGAAGGTGTACAGATGATGACGGGATGGTCCACCTCCATTTTCCACAGCTTCTCAGCATACACAAAATCTAAGAATATGATCCTCAACATGCTGCCCTAAGCAGATGATGGCATCTTCGCCAAGTGCAGAAAGACAAGGAAGCTGTATCGGGTCCTAATAGACGTTGACTTGCTGACAATAAAAAAACAACCAGGATTATCACTATGTTGGAAGTTAGGTATCCGGTCTGTTGTCATTGATGGCTGAGGGATGGTCTTCCACTTCGCTTAGTGGAAGACCATCCATCATCTCCACTTAATCCTCACTCGCTGAGCTTTTGTGCAATCCTCCATCCATGATCCAGCTTTCACTTTCTCCATCTGCGTCTTCACCTGACAGCTGCAGGGTGTTCTGAGGGACTTCTTATTAGCCAGAGCTGTTAATGGTTGTCTTTACTAGACAGAATGAAACAAGCAAACCGAACTACAGATCAAGAAACTGCACCGGTCAGCTCAGTTGTTTGAATTTAACTGAGGATTTTTGCAACACAATCACTTATCAACCCCGCCAAGAGATCAATTCTTCTCACTTTGGTTACCTTAGCTTGGAATGTGCTCTCATCAGTCATTATCCAAAAAGCATGGTTTCTATGTTCCCTGTGCCAGATTTACCTTTTTTTTGTCTCTATTTGTGTTGTTTGCTCTCTCTAACCGCCCTAAGAGCCCAGTCTCTGCGTCCTATTTTGGACCATTACAGAGCATCGCCGAGCTTCAAAGTGCAACCGCGTGACAAATAATCTCTCATAACCGTGAACCATGGCAGTATCTTGCATACAATACTTCAAGAACTATGCGGTGTGCATTCATGTGATGCCGCGCACTCACACGCGTCCATAGCAGCACACAATGACGGAGTGGTCTGGGTTATTTGAGAACAGACAGGGAATTCCACCACCTTCTAAAAAGGGACCAGAGCATAACTGGCAGGGATGCGAGGTGCCGCATTTTTCAACAGTGTGTTCTGATCCGCTGCCAAAAGAAGAGTCTGTACTTGACTCAAGTTTACACGCTGTTAAGGCAACATAATACCCCGCTCTGTCACAAAGCGGATTGCACCAAGCGTAAGATATCATAAAGTCACAGTACTCCGAGAGCACAGGAAGCAAAAGGAGCCCCCGTTCCAAACCATCAGAAATTAAGGACGACAAATATGTTTAAAAGGTGCAGTTCAAGATTTATTTCCTGTTTAGATGCAGAGAAATATCATCTCAGAATGTAAAAACAAGAGTCCTACAGCAAACTGATCAGTGACTGTGGCTTACAGCGCACGTCCCAAAACATTTGCAGACTTGAAATCAGTTACAAACAAGGCTGTTCTGGACAGAGTAGCTGCTCAACGCCATTCATGATACATGAACAATACCACTGAAACAAAACCTGTAGGTTTCACCTACTGAATCATCGGCAAAAAGATTCAAAATGGCACTACATATAAAGTGTAATAAGAGTTGTGAGAGACTTAAGCCTCACGTATTAATGAATGGAAAGTCTGTCTGGATCACAGTCATTTGTTTGCTTCGGTATGAACAGGACAGTTAATGCTACAGCTACAGATGTCACAATGTCCCTCGATGGTGACACTGTATGTGCTTTGAAGCTGTTTCGAAAGTTTAGTAGTCTTCCTTCCATCGGGAATGGCTCCATTTTGTGGCAAGTTGTTGTAGGTAAACCGTCGCTGCTTGGTCCATAAGCTGACCTTTTTTCATTCCTTTCACAGACTGCATGAGCATTAGCAAGCATATAATGTCATATCATTCGCTTCATATTCGGACGTCGCATATTTTTTGCGACGCTGCCAAATCCCAAGCCTGTCTGCTCACTGTTTTTTTACGGCTGAAGTGTGAGCATTCGGTCCGTTCCCTTTTTGGATCTCAAATGACCTCCAGGTTTCAGTCGACGCGGAGTCTGGCTCAAAAGGGCAGCGTGTCCATGAAGATTTTTTCCACGATGGGCGGTGGAGGCACGAGATCTTCCAGTTTCAGATAAAAGATGCGCTGCAGGCCTTGTGTGCACAGAGTCCTGAGTTCCGGCAGCTTCCCGAGAAGTCTGGACAGATAATTAGGCCGCAGCGACTCGGAGCCACAGGAGGACATGTGGTCTTTGAGGCAGGTGATGAGCTGGTTCTGCAAGTCCTCCACGCGCTTGGGCTCCTTCAGGCCATGTCGGTCTGCAGGGGACATGAAACAGGACACTGATCAGACTTTTCCAAACTCATAGTGGGACTTTTTTTTCTCTAAACAAACTTGATACCATGGTCACACAATATGTCCGTGCTGCTATTCTGTCCAACTAGTGTTGTGTCAGAGCGGAGAGCGGCACTCAAAGATTTGATGTGAATCAATGTCTTACCGGTTATAATGACAAGAGCCGTAAGACAAGAGAAGGAGGAAACGTCCAGCTTCATGCAGTGCAGGCTCTGGGAAAACTCTAATATGGAGTCGATCCAGTCCCCGAAGCCGCGGACACACTGCGTTTTATGGAGCACGGCGCCGTTGCAAAAGATGAGTTTTTCTGTTTTAGGATCGGACCTTTAGAAAGACAAACAAAAAAACAAAACAGGTTTGTGACTCAAGCATTTGTTTCAAAGACACTATGAATAACCGTCTATGTCTAGTGGCTCTCACCGATATGCAAGGCGCAGGATGAAGAGCTCGACGAAGGCCGACTCCAGCAGCAGCTCCTGATCCTCCGGGCAGAAGTCAGAGAAACCCGGGATGTCCTTTGCCCAGGTCTTGATGACTTCCATGGAGGTTGTGAGCAGGTCGTAAAACTGCTTTATGTCGCTGGCATCTTCTTTCTGGTCCACGCCGACTTCCTTCTCTACGTACTAAAAGAACAGATAGCACGGATGTTATGGGGGCACGCCCTCATTTGGCCTGACGTCGAAAAAATAAAACAGAGGCGTGTTGCTGCTGCTCACCTTAGAGTAATCCAAAGACCCGACGCCGGGGTTGGATTCAATGTGGGCCCTCACCAGAGAGGCGATCATGCTCACCGGAGACACTTCCTGAGTGACTTTAGGCTTGGAAGGCAGGCGACCCCTTCGCCCTTTCAAGCTATCAGTTCTTACAACTGAGAAAAAAGAAAAAGAGGGGACACCAGCTGTTACTTTGATATCCTTGTTCCTAGAGCTGATTCAAAATTTTAAAGTAAAAGGGCACCGAACGCCACTTTCCCCATAAATTTCCAAGACTGAAGATTCTTCTCACATATCCAAATACAACTCTTTTTTTTTTAAACTCACCCTGGTCTCGTGTTAAAAAAAAGCAAAAATGCTTTGGTTAGGAGGCTATAGAAGCCAATAAAGCCGTTTAATCTAGGACAGTAGAACCTACTGTCAAAGAATGCTGCAGAACTAAAGTAGGCCTAAATTTGGCTTAAGCAATGGAGTAGAGTTCCGAACTGATTTGCCTGGGGCTGGACTATGCTCACCTTCCCTGACCATCCCCACAGCCAGACATTTCTGGAAGCGGCAGAACTGGCAGCGATTCCGCCTCCTCTTGTCCACAGGACAGTCCTTGTTCGCGAGGCACACGTACTTGGAGTTTTTTTGCACTGTTCGCTGCAAAATAGGAGGAGAAATGATTGTGAAGGCTGGCAAAACGCAAACAAAACGTTTTTCAAATCAGAAAAGGGGCTTGTGTCCTTTTGGTGGATAGGTGGCCGGATCTTCTTACCTTGAAAAAGCCTTTGCATCCCTCACAGGTGCGCACCCCGTAGTGCTGGCAGGAGGCGTTGTCTCCACAGACGGCGCAGCCGCCCTCGCTTCCACTTTTCAGCTTGGGCGACAAGCTTCCATCCAGCTGCTCGGCGCCATCCAGGCTGCACGCCTGCTCCATGCTCATTGCGGGGAAGGCCAAGGCGGACGGGTGGAGGTGAGCCACGGCAAAAGGCTCCTGCTGAACCATGTGAGACATGTCCTCCCCGAATGTGAAAAAAGAGGCCGCGTGTGGGCCCGAGGTCTCCTCGGCTGCCCAGTATCCCGGACTGGAGGAGTATGGTCCGAAGGCGGAATCCCAGTTGGACCCGTGCTGACTCTGGAACCCGGGCGTGGAGGGAGACGGGGCGGACGCGGGGCTGCCGAAATAGTCCGACCCGGTCGGGGAGGCGGCCTCCTCCGGGCAACTCAGCATGAAACTTCCAGGGTAGCACCCGTAAACCTGGAGGTCGTCCAGCTTGAAAGGGCTCTCCTGGCCGGGCGCCGGAGTCACGTGAGCTGGAGCCGTAGTGAACTGGCAGGAGTAGGCATCGAGCTCTCCGGACGGAGAGCCGACCAGGGAGCCGATGCTTGGCAGGGCTGGAGCGGCGAGCAGGTCCCGCTGGCTGCCCAGGTCAGCCGCCAGCCTGGAGAGCAGGTCAGTGCTCTGGAGCTCTGGATTGTTGAGGTTTATCTCATAGGACTGAGACCCGTGCTGGGGGTGGATGCAAGTCATAACTGCAAGACTGAGACACATATCATAAAAATGTTAGAGCAGCCAATTAGTTTTAAATGAAAAAAAGCATAATTCTACCATAAGATGCAAATAGAGTAATGTCTGTTTTTCATCTCGCTCTTTTTTTGGGTTTAAGTTGAGTTCTGTGTGCCCTGTTACTACAATAACCCAAAGTTTACTACTTGGGAAGCTGATCAATACAAGTCATAAGAAATTCTAAAAACCTGTAAAAAACTTCATGCATTTTTACACTGATGCAGCAAACCGTGGAGGGGTGACAGGACTCCAGAGTAAGCCTGGTTTCTTCAATTTATTTAGGTAAACATAAAAAAATAGAAAGTCACTTTCTTGGTTTATCAACAGACACCTTATCACGTATTACCCCGTAGTAAATATAGTAACGCCTGCAAAGTGCAGCGGGGTTGACTTACATCCAGCAGCACGCTGCCAAAATACACATGTGCCCATCGACCCGGCAGACCTACACACCCCTTTTCCCCTTTTATTGTACAGACTATCAAAAAATCAATAACATTAATGAAGGATCTCATCAAAAATTAAAAATAAACATGGCAAAAGTTTTATATTTCTAAGAATATTTATCCTTCTAAAACTTGCAATCATTTAGCTCTCTTCCAGGTTCCTAATTTAGGAAAAGTCAAGTGTCTCCAAAACTTTAGCCTTGTTTTAGAGTTTAGTCCACAGTGGGAAGTTCCTATAGATTTCTTACCTGCAGTCTACAATTGTCCAAGAAAAAAGAAAATAGGTGTCTGCTCTCTACTAACGACGGTGTGTCATCTTCGGCGTCTCTCAGCTGAGCGGCAGTCCCACGGCTCCGTCCGCCACTACTCTCTTATAGCGCCGACAGCCTCGTGCCCATGACGTCAGAGAAAGCGTTTCCATACAAGGCCGCCGGGTGGGCGGGGAGATTTCCAGGCCGCAGCCAATCGCGTGGCGCGTTCAGAGAACGGTCTCCGGATGACGCACGGCGGGATTCCGTTGACGCTCATTCAGCAGAGAACCGCAGCATTGTCCTCCACTCACGCACACGCGCGCGCGAGCGCTTTCTCACAGGAGAAGGGGGGCGGGCACGCGCGCGTGCACACCCAAAGCACAAGACAGCTGGATAAAAAGTCAATAAAAGCTCAATAAAAGCCCTTTTCCCGCACGGTGCATGCACGGTGCGCAGTGACCGAAGTCACCGCGACAGGTCCGGCTTTACTGCGAAGGGGGAAACGCCGCAGGCAAGAATGGAAAATGGTGTGATTTCATCGTTTCTAAACAGGAAGTTAGAGATACTTTTTTTTCTGTTCCTGTGAAAGGCAGAAATTAGCCCCCGTGTCTGGTGTGTTCCGAAAATATCAAGAAGAAGCCTAAAAGAACCCAACATCTTAACTGATTATAAGTTTTTTTCCCCGTCAGTTACAAAATAGATTTTTGATTGGGGGAAAAGATGTGAAATGTAAAGAAGGACAAAAGAAAGGCAGCACATTCTCCAATTAGTAGCTTCAAATGTTCAGTTATCCATATTTACCATGTGTGAACAAGTTTAATGTTTATTATATTAAAAATTCAGCTGATTATTTAACCTTAAGCAAGATGCCATTGGACATACAGGTGTGTTTTGATTTGAGGTTTTTGTCTTGATGATGGTGTTCTTGGCTGTCTCTGGTTTTTGCTTCTGTGTTTGGTGTTTAATGGACCTGTCCCCCTTTGAGAATAGAGGCATGAATTTAACCGGGCCAAATACTAGTCATTTGTACAATACAAGCATCTGAGTATAACAAGGCTATATTTTGTGTTGTACTTTTGTGTTTTCGCTTTCCTGTCAGAAACTAAATATGCACACTTGAACACTTTTCAGGCATTCTGTCATAGAATCACTTTCATCCCGTTCTGCTGCTTTTCTGAAAGATACTTTTAACCCCAGGAGAGAGACGAAAGACATGCTCAGTCTCATGGGAGGAAGCGCTTTGCACAAGCCGGTTCAACAAAGGAAGCAGGTATCACACACACACACACACGTGCGCACATGAAGGTGAAATTGTCATTACGGAAGTAGTGACTATTTAAATAAAGGGAACCATTCAGTTGTGCAGAGCTGTGGTCCTCGTTATGACTTCCAGCTCAAGTTCATTGACACCAGAAGAGACTGTGTGGCACAGTCACCGCCAGAATTCAAACCAACGTTTTGGAAAGTACACTTTTTTTGAGTCACGAGTTCTTTAACTGGAACTTTTTTCCCCCCTCCGGTTTTCCTCTGAAGGCCAACTCTGGCTGGTCAGGTCACTATTTTCATGCTATCTGATTTTTCCTACGTCACGTCTCGCTGCCATTGATGAATGACAATGTGAAATCACAGGCAGGATCCTTTCTTTGGATTCCCCCTGGATATGCAATTCAACCTATTGGTCGTTGGTGCAGTAGCATCTGCCACGACGTTGTGATGTTGACTTTTATTTTTTTAGTTCTTCTATGCTTTTAGAGAAACTTGACTCTTTGCATTGGACAAATCACACACACAGTTTGTGTTTTCGGCCACACATGCGTTCCCAGCTCTTCCATAGTGCTATTTTCAGGTTAAGAAGAAGTTTGGGATTCTGTTAACAAAAGAAAAAGACACTGGTTCTGCATGCTTGTCACAATATTTCCATATGTAATAATTCATAATCACCCCAGGTCTACCGTGAGAGCTGCAGGGGATCCATGAGGAAGTTCTCCATTCTAATCAACCAGATAGGAGAAGGGAGCACCAACCACGAAGCTTTTTTTTTTTTTAAACAGCGAGACTGGTCAAAGTTACAACCACAGCCTGGAAAAAAAACTGTCGAGCTGCTGAAGTTACATCCCTGGTGGTTTGCATGTAGATGTAAATGAGCGAGAAAAGATACCATCACGGGTACTTTGCATCTTTTTCCAATCCTAAGAGAATTTCATGACCTATTTGTAGTTATCACGTGTTGATGTTGGACACTACAGCCTCATTAAGGGTTATTTCTCCCCAGAGCAGATTTCAAAGTGTCCCACAGCGTGCTTTAAAGTGTCAAAGCAAACAGGTTCAGTATCAAGCGCTTTTTATTTCACTCAGGTTGTATGCAGCAAGTCAGTGTACAAACATGCTCCAATCACGTATCATCGCTCCTGCTCAGTGAATAATTAGTGTCATCAAATAAACTGGGAAGATTATATGACTAAATACTTAGCTGCTGTTTTTTGCCTGGCAGATTGTCGGTGTAGCATGACGGTGAGACTTTTGTGTAACCAGGCTCTGAAAAGCAGCAAATCGGAGGAAAGGGAAAAAAAAACCTGACAAATGGTTTAATTGGTCCATAGATCAATCTGCTGTCTTCTCACATGTATATTTGAAAACCAAGTGAGCAACACTGGCCTCGCAGATAATTTGGGCTTGAGACAGCTCATATTCTGCACTCGAAATATCTGCTGCTCTCAGCAGGGGGGAGAAGACCAGTAGCTCCCCAACGAGCCGATCGGGTTCAAGCATGCCTTTGTGCTAACTCTTTCTTCATGCCAGGCAGTCACTCGTATTATTTTATGGGGTTTGTCAGGTGGGCAATGTTTGCCTGCAACCCGATATGTCCATGTGGAACCTGTCTGTGCTGACATGTGAAATAGAGAGTAAAGCCGCCGTCAGTTCGCAAGGTGTTAAAGCTTTCAGCAGATCAGAACACAGTCAAAAAAGATCCGATGCTCACCGTGTCTCAAAGTGAGGTCACCCCAAGCCCAGGTTAAAAAAAGACACAGGATGTATTACTTTCTGTCATTAGTCAACATTAGTTAAGTCAAACACAGGGATTATAAGACACAGCGTGGAAAAATAAACTCCCGAGAGCCGCATCTCAGGACCTACAGGTCAAGGTTGGCATGCTGAATGCATGTTAAGGTGTTAAACTGTTAGAAAGATGGCTGAAAAATGTATTGCAGGAGAAAGCTCTTTCTCCTGTCAGCTCAGCTTACATGTGTAAGGTTAGATATGAAACAAACAAACAAACAAAAAACAACGCGAGAACTTTAGGAAAATGTCCTTGCTTGGTCATAATCCACGTTGAGATAAAACCAATCACAGCACAGCAGAAAACTAGTGGAGGGTGATGACCACCCAGGATTATTCTGCAGCCACTTGACCTGGACGCTTTGCAATCAAAGGGCCAACCCCGAACTCCTCTGTAGACCAAAGTGTTCTGAGTCAGATTTGAGACCATCTGTCTGACATGTGAGGCTTGGCCAGGATAGGATTGGCTTACACAGCAGTATAATGATCTAAGCTCATCACCAAACCTACAACTATCTGGCAGAAAGAGAACATAGCTGAGGTGATGCAGTGGCCTTTTTTCAGTTCAGACCTTGATGGTATTAATATGTTTTGATGGGACCTAAAGAGAGCCGTGCATAAGTAAATACATGCAAACCTCAAATGACTGAAGTGACACCGTGAAGACGTGTAATATGAAATATGTTTATGCGCATTTAAAAAATGTTTCTCCGCAAGAATGAGATTATTTTCTTTTTAATTATCATGTTAAAAAAAACTGACAATTGCAAGAGAGTAACCTTTTTTTTTTCCTTTACTGCGTCATTTATTCATGTTTTTACCCTTAATAATCCATTTTAAACTGAATATATCTCTCTAAGAGACGGGCAGTTTGCTGCACTACTCTGGACATGCTGTTCCGTTCTTTAAACAATTTTGAGATTTTATGTTTTTCTGTGAAAAAAAGATTCCCAACTAATTTTTTTCAGATGCTGGTTTTGGATGCTGCTCCACTGGAACTAAAACTGTTAGGGTGCACAACAAAAAGGAGATGTTGTTGATCTGTTGGAGCGGCTAACTTAGCTCTCCAGAGCCTGACGGCAAACAGAAGAAAAGACGTGTCAGGATGAAGAACAAGGAACACATTTGGAGAAGAAGATGAAGGGTTAAACCATTTTTGCCACTGATCACCATGAAAACATTGAACGACTGCCATATGAAATGGAAAAGCATGAACCTCTGATGAGAACACGGCAGGAATATCAGTTAGGGTTTTTTTTTTATCACAAGACAGGCCTACTTAGTGGTCACTCATCCCACAGGCAGGGAAAGACTGCAGACAGAGAGGAAACGGCAGAGGAGGAGGACTGCAGCACTTGCTTATAACATCCTTACATAATCTCGGGCATTTCAATGACAAGAAGCCCCTCCATGCCTCAGCTGTTGGACTGTTGAGCGTGGGTGTCTGCACATGCTCTCTACTGAGAAAGTTCACCTGTGTTTTCTGTCAGGACAGCATGTCCTCTCATCAGCAGAGCTGTTGCCTGGCCTCTAAAACACCAAAACCAACTGCTCACTCTCTCCTAGGCTTTAGCTCTCTACATATTTGTCTCTTGATTTCTGTTGCATTTTGCGACCTACCTTTACCGAAACCTAACTTTGATGACATTGTAAGTTCCTCTGTAAGTTCCTTTCTGGGATTAAGAAAGTGTCAGTGGGTTTAATCGAGTTGAATGCTATGAAATTTAAGAGCAGCTCAATGATTAATCCTGGGAGACTACTTTTGATTGGACATCTTATGAGGACGTCTCCAGTGTCAGTCTGTATGAAGGCTGTACCGCTCATATATTAGCTATTCGTATAAAAACAATCAGCTCATAAGCTTCCAAAATTAAAAGCAGCCTGTGATGCAGAGCCAATAACCGTTCGACTATTTATATCCTGGTATGGTCTCAAACAGAATGATATACAGATGAGGAGTCATCAGTGTTTGAGAGTTAATTCATGTTCAGGCTCAGTAAAAATTCCCTGTCCGAAGACAACTGTCGAAAGGCAAAAGGAGGATTGTGTTAGGTTTATACAAAAATATGCTTTTCTCAAAAGTGCACCCTCAGGAACAGTCTCTGGGAAGTATCACAGGGAGAAAAAGAAACATCGAACCTATTTTTAAACCCACCAGTCGAGAGCACAGCGCAAAACTAACCGAAGAGAAGTGTCCAACCCTGCAAAGAAAAAAGCTAAACGTGTCTTTAAAGCTTAAAGGCTGCAATGGAAATGGAAAATGGAAGCATCCATTCATTGATTCTGTAGTTTCCCTACATATCGACTGCTTATTATGTCCTGGGTGCAATAAAAATCCACATTTGTGTTTCCAACTACATCAACGCAGACTGGAAAGAAAAATCTGAACTCATGAGGACTATTTTGCTGACATGGTCCGGGTTGTCCCGTCCACATGGGGTTGCTGCATGGGCGAAGAGGAGATCATAGTTAACCCTCGCACAAAAGCATATTTTGACCAGGGAACGAGGATTTGAATATTTTGACAAAAATCAAAACACGTAACAGGAGTAAAACTTTGATTTTCTTGATTTTAAAACACAGATAGGGGAAAAGCAGCAGAGAGTTCCAAGAATGACGTGGGGTATTTAGCCCTGTTATATACCACAGTGTGGAATATGTTGCAAAAAGCAGAATTGCCAGGCCATGAGGTGGAGAAATTTGGAGAAGCTGCTCTCTGTACCCATGACGAAAACATGACTGGGCCTCCTTGCACCTCTTCCCTTTTTTTTTTTCCTCGCCCACATGTGACAGTGTTTTTATATCACTCCCACATACCTCTTCAAGGCTTGAATCGCCACTGTCCTTATCAAGTTCCATTTTCCAGTCTCGGATGTAAAGACCCCACATATCAAAGATGTCTTATATTTTATAAACAGACCCCATAAATTATGACCCTCTCCTCTCTCCGGGGTCTGTATTTCACTTTTTTTTTGTTGGCTCATATTGTGTTTTTTTGGAAGTATGCTTCAAGAAGGGTGGAAGTTTTCCCAGACAATTAGCACTTCCCTAAGTGTGAACTGTGAGACAATTTGTTTTGAGACGCATCAGTATTGGGCCAAGTGACATCATTTCTGGTCTGTCAGTGGTCATCTCGGAGTTCTCAGTTTTCACTAACATGTGCAACATATGGAGGAGGCATCACATACAAGCTCCATCTGCTGGCACAATGTGGGACAAGGCTTGCTTTCTAACCCCTCCCGGTAAAGGAGCCATGAATCTGACGGTCACGTTATGTTGGAGCTAAATCAAAATGGTCTCATAACCCAAAGCAAGCACCGAAGTCTTTAAGTCTTTCAGTTTTCCAGGAAAAATCCACATCTGAAGTGATGCAAAATGTAAGTACATTTTTTTCAAAAGAGGGAAAACAAGCCTTCAAAAGTAAAATCAACAGAACCAACGAAAACTGCCACTGCAGCGATTTTAAAATATTATGACCCACTTTAGACTTAATTTCAAATTACAATGCAAAGAAAGTACAAATATATCTCTATATACACATAGAAATATATGTACCTACAGTATTGCATCATTTTAATCTGGTGACTCTTCCCTTTGTTTTTCCATCCAAGATTAAACATCTCTCTTAGTATATGGCACCCAGGTGAAATGAACAGCTGCAAGATTAGAAGTATAGAACGATTCTGAGGCTTTAGGAGGACATAGACTGGAATCAAATATCTGACCCCCACCCACCCACCCACAGTCACACACAAAAAATGTAAGGGGTTAGGTTTCTCCTGGACGCTGAAGAATCTAAGTGTAAGCATCCGTTGTGGCTGTAGGAGCAGCATTCAAATATTTGATGTAGTGTCAGGTCGTTTTGTCCAGAGCTCAATATGAGATGGAGGTCAGATGTTGGACGTAAATTTAGATTCTCAAGTTAAAGATGAATTCCTGTGGGTAAAAAGTACCACTTGTTGGCGTGGGTATCATATACCAGTTTTCCATTTAAGCAATTTGGATGACGTTTTTCACCACTTCTGCTGGGATTCCCTTTCTTTCAAATGGTCCTTTTTCCAATCTGTAGGCCTGAACGCACTATCCTCATAAGTCACGAATTTAAGGTAATGAATACAGATGCTTTAGAGGTTTTAGAGAGAGAGACAGTCGCTGTTTCCGAAGAGACATTCTTCACGTCTTCACGTGAAAATGTTGTGACATCCAAGTTTCATGTGACTGCTTTGGTTTCACGGCACTGGGGTTGTTTGCTTTGGCTCGCTGCCCCGCTGTCATAACTTATAGAAAGACTCAGGTAAAGAATCATCTGTAGGAGTATCAATGACAACTGTGATTTTACTGCAAGGACATGTCAACATCGTGTCTGCTCCAAGGTATATGTTATATGATGTTTCAGTGAGAGCTTTTAGGATGAGCTGAAGTAACACCTCAGGGTCCTGATCTGAAAAGGGACTAATTATTCCATCATAATTTCCATCACAGAAATGGGAGGAGTGTTCCCACAGCAGTGAACAGCCAAAAATAAAAAGGACAAGTTAGCATCCATCCATCCATCCATCCATCCATCCATCCATCCATCCATCCATCCATCCATCCATCCATCCATCCATCCATCCATCCATCCATCCATCCATCCATCCATCCATTTTGTATGCAGCAAGAATGTGACTGATTGAAGAAAAACGAGCTTGAACACACAGTGGGATTAATCAGTGATTAGAGGCAGCCGATGACAACTTACAGGAGGAGGGAGTAGAGAATATGAACACGACTATAAAACTAAAGCAGCAACTACGAGAGAAAGAACAGGATCAAAACAGAGCTAAGGCCTGACAGGACTAATTGATTACTGTAAATAATATTAAAAAATGAAACCTGAGAGAACTGTAAAAACCAACAACTGAAGACTGGAGATAAACAGTCTGAGGAAACCACATAATAGATCAACTACTAAAGTGATCTCTGAACAGAAAGACAAATCAAGCAGAAACAATCAGCTAAATTCTGATGAAAAACACTCAAAGAGGAAGATAAGAAAAAAAAACTCAATTAACTCTACAAAGTCCACAACCTAATCTTTTCACAAAACTCAGAAATCCCAACACTAGAAAAAACAAATATAAGCTCCAATATTCAAAGTGCAAGTTTCAATCAGGTTTCATGAGAAAAACAGATTCCATGTAACTAAACTGGCCTCTGCGTGATGATTAATAACATATCCTGTATGTTTGTGAATTTATATGTGTACATTTCTAAAGCGTTGGGGTTGCTTGGAAATATACAGCAAAATTGGTTATATGAATTTACTGGACTGCCTGCGGCCATGTTTGAGTTGATTTACCACTGGAGGGCAGCATCCTGACACCACTGAACAACCCTCTCCAAATGTGCTTTCATCAGCTTCATGCTTCAGCTAGACATCCCCTCCATCCATTCATCAGTCCATATATCCGTCTGTTTTCTATGCCCAGGGTCGTGGGAGGCCTGGGGGCATCATTCATCCCAAATAGTTCCACCAGTCCATCAGAAGGTGCTCCTCACACATTTGGGCAAAAATACTGAGCAGGATACACTATATTTATTACATAAGTCTAAACAAATTCCATTTGATTAGCCTCTCAAATGGAATTAAACACAGCTGGGAACAATTATTTGGGTGGTCCAATCTCTGCCTGCTGTTGCATGAAAATTCTGTCAAAAGTGTGGAATAAATTAGAAGTGCTTAAATTGAGTTATTGATCTGGATTGGTATGTAGATTTATGCCTTTTCATAATTTCCTTGCGTGGGTTACTGAGTCTGAGTCTCAAAACGATTGTGCTGGTTTGGTGGCGATGAAAAAGACTGGAGAAATCCTCTGAAATCCCATTGGCCTGAACTAAATCAAACAAGTTAAGATGGCATATAAAGGCCAACTGTGCTGTCGTCATAGTCAATTCATTTGGGGGGGGGGGGGTTAAGTAGGTATGAATTGTGGGCTCTGTCTTTATGCATGTCTTTGTCTCCAGAGAGGAGGACAAACTCTGACTTGTAGTATTGCACAAGACCAGCCTTCCCACTCTCACATTCCTCCCTCATCAGATGCCCACCTACACCCAGTGGGTCTCAAACTCTGGGCTCACACACGTCAGCGGAACTGGGCTTCAACTACGCACGCGGAGACAACATTAAAGGCTCCTCCACTGAAAAGTGTGCGTCAAAAAATGTGCTCGTGTGCGTGAGTTAAGCGTAATGAGAAAAAAAAAGAGTACAATAAGGAATCGGTGCAGTGGCCAAAGGGCCCTTTGCAGAGGACCAGACAAGACAAATAGCCTTGTTGCACAGTGAGGATTTGGAGGAACCGGCTTCGAATCCACCCCGAATCCTGATTACTTGCTACTACTTACAGATAATATGCCTGAGCTGTTAGGAACAGATGGTAATGGAAGTCTATGAATGGATGGATGGATGGATGGATGAATCTCACGTTTCCTCTCATTGAACCTGAGCAGCGATTCCCGGCCAGGATAATGTGTATTTCTGACCCAACGAGGCTTCTCGAGGGGTCTGGATTGATTCTCATCACTGTTCATCTTAAAGAAAAATGTCTCCAAATGTCTGGGCTGACATCTCTAAAGTAGTGAATCTAGTCATGAAAGCAGTTGATCCAGTGATTACCAGCCGCAATCCTCTGAGAGGTTACAAAACATAGACACAAGACAGAAAAGGAATCACTTTCGAAATCTTAGAGTACAAATCTGCATTTTTTTTTAAAAATGTCATACTCTTTTAACCTGCAACTTGAATGTTTTGGTAAAGTTATGACCACGCAGATGATTAAATAAGATTGAATGTTTTTGGTGACACCAACATGAAGTCTTCTGTGATAAAAACAGGATTTTTAGATTTTAAAAGACCAATCGGTGGCATAACACAAGTTCAGCTTTGCCCAGGCCAAAGTTTTGCAGGGTAGTGTGCACATTCAAGTTAAGCGTTGTCGCTGTCATCTCTGGGAAGAGGCCTGAATGAAGGTGGGGAATGTTTTCCAAAGGCCCCCGAAGGGAAAGGAGCCGGGGAGCGTTACGTGAGTCCACAGACCCCTGGTCACACCGACAGCGGGCCCCTGGAGCAGCTCCCCACAGCTCCGGGCTCCTCTCAGGCCTGCTCAGCTGGACGGCTGCTGCTTTTGTTTTTGATCCTCCTCCAGGTCCGGGACGTTGGCCACCAGTGACTCACACATGTTGGCTCTTGGCTGACATTGGCCCCTTTTCGTCTTCGGGCTCTTTTCCTTTTTTCTATTTTTTTCCTTTTTTTTCGCAACGTATTTCCTCCTGTTTTTCCAGATACAGCCGCCGGATGAAACAGTGGTGTTATTGTCTCAAAGTTTCCTGGACCTGCTCGAGGTCAGGGGCCAGTTGTTTAGCGGTGAGCGCGGGGACTTTATGAGGAGCCTGTGCCGCCGGCCGGATCGCACTGACGCAGGTGAAATCCCCCCAAAAAACAACACGCTTTCCAGTGTTCCACCCGGACCCAAGCGGCTTAAGGAAGGGGGGGTTGGGGGGGTCGGGGGGGAATGTCAACCACGGGAACCACAGCTGCCGTTCAGCTGGAGACGGATCACCATTCTGCCCAAGTGCACATGTGTTTTGGTCTCTTCTCGAATCGCAGTGAAACATTTTTGAAGATTATTGTGGATTAAACATGTCATTTTTACTAAAATACATGAAAGTGGAACAATTCTGCACTCTCAGGGGACAAGGAGAAGACAATGAACCCTTAGAATGATAAAGCATGCACTTGAAGTTCCCCTTTTCCCTATAAAAAAAAAGAAAGAAAGAAAGAAAGAAAGAAAGAAAGAAAAACAGCTTGTTAATCAGTTGCAGTTGTTTGGAGCGTTGTGATGTCAAAGCGAGCACCAGCGTCGGCAGCCATCACTTGACTCTCACATCCCCCTCAGAAGCAGTTGTTTCAGTATGAAGCACAGCACGTGTCGTCGCCTCAGACGACTCACTTCGACCCCCTTTGATCGACTTTGAGGCGCAGAGTTTGTGGGCGCAGCAGCCCAAAACGACGTCAGACGAGCAGCCGTCTGGCTGCAGGGTAAACCCGCAGTTCGAATTGGAAATATCGCGAATGCTTTCAGTTCATTTACGAATTGAACGACGCTCTAGAGAGCAGCTGGGGGCGAGAGGGGGCTGTTTGCGGCCTCTTTAATCTGCATTACCAACAAACGAAAGCGAGATATCTGGAAGGCCTCGGCTCGCAGTGTTTCCTGGGAATGCGGATCTCTGGGTTCTGCGCTCTGTGTTTTCCAGGAGCTTTGCTCTTGGAAAAGTAAAAAAAAAAAAAAAAAAAAGGTGGTGAGTCAACATCCTCTCTCCCCTCACACAAACACAAAAGCTTCCAGCATTCCTGAAGCCCAGACGCTGGGCTCTGCTCCCCGGCCCGGGCCGTCGGAGCAGCATGCTGCTTTCATTTGCTTGGCCGTGGCGGCGGTGTGGACGTGGAGGCCCTCTGCCTCCAGCGTCCCCTGGAAGAAACGCACAACCGTCAGAACAGGCTGATCCCCACCACTTCCTGTTCGCAGACAGGAAGAAACAGTCCAGCTCCTTCTCCTGCCTCTCAGTCCCAGCGTGGACGTGTGAAGGCCTTCTGCAGTCACAGCAATCTGCTTTTTTTTGTTTTGTACAGAGAAATGATAGCTTTGGCAAATAATCTGACTTAAACCTCCTTTCCTTCTTGCATTTCAGATAAGTCTCAAACTGTGGCAGCAGCGTATTTAAAGATACAACCACATGACACTTCCTGCCATTGTGTTTGAGAGTTTTTGTGTGCACGCTTGCTGCTGTCAGAAGTTTTCCATAGCAATGAAGACGTTTTTAATTCTGTAATTAGAAAGCTGGGCCCAAAACAACCTGACTGTCCTGCATTTTTTAGAATATCTGTTTGTCCATTTATTACATTTTGCTTTTTTTTTTTCATCTGAAGAAAATGTTGTTTTTTTTCTTTTTCTCTTCTGAACTTTACAACAGTCGCATCAGAACATCTCCATTTCCTCCCATCCCTCAGAAACTGGTTATCCCTCTCTGATATCGTTCTTCAGGATTATCAGCAATGACACATCGCATAATATGTCGACTTTATGTTCACATAATTTTATTCTCTTCAGCAGTATGTCAGTAGTGATGAAGACAACCGATGGCTCAATTGGTGGAAAGTTCTATCCGTCTTTTTAGAAGCATGGGCCCGTCGCATCAATGCATGTTCCTGTTTGTGTGTGTGTTAGTGTGTGTGTTTAAGGGTGGACGTGATACAACATGAACAGGTGGTTCCTTATCTGACTCTGTGTTCTCAAACATCATAAAGCCATCATGGAAAAGAGGAACTAGCTTAATAACTGCCCGTCCTTTGCCATCTGGACAATCACCGGCTCTGATGTTCCGGCTCATGAAATCGGCCATCAGATCGCTGGATTTAATCCAGTTGTAAGCCTCAAAGATGCAGAGCACCACGTTGAGAACGAGGCCCGCAAGGCCCCATGTCATCTACTCCTCCGTTTTGAAAAAAAAAAAAATTGGAGCAAATCCTTTATGCGCCCCTCCCCTCAAAGGCTGTTTCCTGTGTTGGTATTTGAGCTAAATGGTCATGACTGTCTGACACATGAGCAGCACTGAGAAAGAAAAAGCATATTCAGTTACACATCGTTTCACGCGTGTTACACTTTTTTTTAAAGCAGCTTTTTCAAATACTCTGACTTCCATGTTCATTCTATGCTACCAAAAGCTTTTCTCCCTTTGCCATAATGCATTCACACTTCAACTTTCGCCGTTTGGCCAAACCTAAATAGAATATTCTGGACTCCACTAGAGAGTTCTATTGTACTCTCTGCTGGGTGGTAAAAGAACCCAACATTCTCTCAGCGAGGTTTGACTTTCTTTACCTTTATGCTGATGCAGAATAAAGGTCTTTGGCCGCTCACCTGTCTGGAGAAGAAGACCGGAAGAAGGCCAAAGGTCTGCTAAGCTAGTTTTAGGGATAAACTGCACTTGGAGGTTGAAACGTGTCGAAACTCAAAGTGTTTTCTGGTCATTAACAAGTATTTAAGAAAGAAAAACACATCGTTTCACAGTGTGAATGCAAATGTCTTGGGACACATTACTGTCCTGGCATTCTCCTCACAGGTGTACCCTGTACTCACTGATGCATCAGCTCTATCTTCAGCCAGGATTTTTCATTTCCAATATGGTCAACTAGGAAAAGATCTCATCATGCGCAAATGGGTTTGCCTAAGCCATCTTAAGGAAATAGTTGTAAGTGTTGTAATATAAATTTTCGTCTTTATTTCTGCTCACATTTGCAGTGGAAATGATTTACTGCATTCTGATACTTAAAAAAAAACGTTGGTCTCAGTAAATAAAAATGCCGGCTCCATAATGTATATGAACCAGAACTTTAAATTAATTTGTAATGTTTTTAAAAATGGAAGCTAAAGTTCTTTTATTCTTATTTTTTCATGAAGTTGATGGAATTGTGAGGTGTTGCATCACTTGATGTAGCTGCCCGGAGTTTGTTGGTGTCTGTTAGAGAGGCTAAGTTTAGCTTTTATGAAAAGGTGCCAGCTCTCACATTATCTAGTGATAAAAAAAAACTTCCTAGCGCTGGTTTTCCTTCTGCAAACGGGCGCTGGGGCAGGCTGGGCTAATCGGCCTCATCAGCAGCGCGTGGGCGGCTGTTTGATCAGATTTCACTGACAGCTGCCTGCAACACGAGCAAACAACCCAACAACTGCCATGAGGCTGCATTTTAAACGTTGCCTAAGGTTCATTAGTTCCTGGAAACAAATGGCCTTCCCCTCACCGAGGTAGGGCCTCCACAAACTGATGGGAACGGCACAGGACGATAGAGTTCTTTCACCATTGTTTATTGAAAACATTGTCTCTCTTGTTTTTTTATTTAAAAAAAGGGTGACACAAGTTGCGAGAGCCTTTAAAATATTGTTTTCATGCTTTATTTAGTCACAGATCGATAAAGTGAGACGATAAACAACATTCAGTGTATCGTCTCACAGCTTCTGCTTGGAAACCAGAAGCTGAATCTTTATCTGAGATGCAGGCCGTGAGAGTGGACGGTGGTTTCCTCGTGTTCATCTGCTCAGATATTTGCAGAGGGTTTTTTTTTTTTTTTGTTTAGTTTTACAGTTAAGCTGAGTCATCAGAGTAACTCTCGGTCGATCCCTTCGGTTTGGCAAAATCCTCCAAACTCAATATTTTGCGAGCAATTTTGTTAGATAGTTTCCATCTGCAAATCTTGACCTTGTGTTTTTTTTGTGTGTTTTGTTTGTTTGTGTGATGGCCGTTCCCTTAACAAAACTGACTGACGAGCTTCTTTGTTGCAAGTTCTGCGTCGAGGCACGCAGCAGTTGACGGGTTGACAAATTTAGACATTTGTGTGCCTTTACGGCCTTTTTTATAAAAAAAAGTTGGATCCTTTTATCTTTATGGTGGGTTTCCACAACATTTGTCACCCACATCCTGCCCTGACAGCCCACCCCAGCTCCCGTCCCTGTATCAGACACAACACAGCCAGCCGCCCACGCTTCGCCATGGCACAACTTTCCCATTTCAACACAGTTTTTTTTGCTGAACTCTTGCTTAAGATCGGCGTCCGTGGCTGCGTCTGGCGTCCATCTTCCGTGTGGTAAAGCGTTCAGCCGACTGCTTCCTTGTTTTTAAGCAACAGGAAGACAGTAAACCATTAATCTAACTAGAGGCAGATCAGAAACTGTGACGCACACGCCGTGCTTGAGAAAGACTATTCTGGTCTGAGCTGTTTCACCACAGAGACTCAGTTTGGGCCTGTAGGCCCTGCTGCTTCCTCTTCTCAAAGCTGCTTTTTTTTTTCCACAGCGGCAGACGATAACAGGACTCTGTCAGCAGGGATGTCTTGTTTTCCAGCTTTGCCCTCAGCAGTCACAACCTCAGAAGCATTCTTTAATCATTTCTGGTCCTTTCCTCAAACAAAACCGGCTCAGTGAAAACATGGTTTGTAGATTATCTAACTCCAGTGCGGGTGCTGGGGGGCCCCAGAATCGAGATAAGTAAATCTTTCTCCCAAAGAAAATGCCTGTTTTTAGCAGCATTTCTGAATCTATAATTGGCTTGGGGTAAATGAGTAAAGAGACGCATGCCTTTATCGGGCAGCCGCTGAGTGGCTGGATCTCAAATCTATGATGCAAAGTTCACAAGTATTGTGACTTTTACCTTAGAAGTCTAACGGCTCAGATCAGGGTCGATCGTCCCCGTATTGGTCAGAGCATGACTTAATGGGTACTTACATCATGCCACGTATTTAGCTGTCGTGGGTCAGCAACACTAATCTTAGTCTCATTGAGGAAAGGGCACAGAAGGGAGATTTCATTCTGAAATCAGAGCCAGTGAGGGACTTTTTTAACAGGCCTGATGTGACTCTGCAAACTGGGCAGCATAAAGGATGTGGATGACTCTAATCTTGCTGGGACGTTCTTCATTGTCAATTATTCCGTCCTCTTATGGGACGGAAAAAGCCCCCTGAAAAGGTCAATTTGGCTGCACTTGCATCTGCTTGGACTGAGGTCTAGACTTTTGGATGACCAATCCCAAGAGCCAGATGATAGCTGCTTCATTGACTCCAGAACCAGCTTTGAGATGTCGGGTTCGTTTGCGTAAAAACAGATCATTCTGATGGATTCTTCCTTCTTTATTATGTCCACTTTGTGTGCTTTACAATAGTTTCAGAGCATGGTGCTCCCGCCCCCATGCTGTACAGCTGCTGTAGTTTTTGTGGTTATCTTTCACACTTAGTTGCTTCTTATCGTCAGAAATAAGATGTCTTTGACCTCCTCTAAAGGGGGGCTGTTGTCGGTCATACTTCCAGAGGTAGGAAAAATGCAGACCCCTTTAAAACGCCACCAGTACGGGCACATTTCGGTCGGGTTCAAACTCATTATTCTGTGGGTCAATGCATGGGAAGAGGGTTTTGTTTTAATGGTGTCGTCTCTCACCTTTCACGAAAACCATTTCCTCAAATAGCAGAATGAAATCATGTTTGAAAAAAAAAAGAAATAGGACCCAAAATGTAGCGTTGAACTAGCTCCCAGGATGGACTGAGTTTGAACACCGCCATTAAACAAAAACAGACGAGGAGAAGGCCAGGCAGCCTTTTCCAGCCCAGTGGCGCGCGCACTAATTTGCCACTTAGCCTTTAAATCAGCTGTGTTACTTTAACGGTCGGGGGGTGTGGGGTGTGTGTGTGTGTGTGACATGTTTGCAACAGTAACCACACGTTTGTGCCGACCTCCTGCGGTTGCTAACTGCTGAGCATCAGCTGGGCCCTCTTTGTTTGGCCCCTCTTGTCTGTGTGAAATGGGCCTTTCACGCATCGTTCCCAGAGCTGCCGTCGTCCGGACTAATTGGCCCCTCGTTACGCAGATGGCCCGGTTTTTCTGTAAAACTCCACTGGCAAGCACGCATAACAATCATTTAGATCAGTGTCCTTTCCACCAATAAACCCCCCCTCCCCTTCCTGCTGCCTCTCCCCCTCTGTCACAACAATCTGAAGAGCGCTCCAAGAGGGCCCGGCTCCAAACACATGGCCGCATACCAGCGCTGGCCATCGCCGGTGCGTCTGCGCGTGAGCGGCGGCGGACAAAAGGGATCATCGCCGCAGAGTGGCCACCGTGACCTCACGGGTCAGCCGGCAGCCAGGAATGAAAAGACTCCGCGTAACCCCCCACCCGGCGCGCACACAGAGAGGTCTCGGGACAACTGAGGCTGCCATGGGAATCCGGCGGCGTGGAAGAGGAGCAATCGGCACTGGCCCGCAGGAGCTGAAAGAAAGCGGTTGCGTTTGGAATTTTAGGTCATGGTTTTCCTTGCACATTCCTCATCTCTCTCCCAACAATAAAGCGTGTCAAGGGCCGATACAACAGCCTCCATTCTGGGGGCTTTGCACCGAGAAAAAAAGAAGCCCAGAAGCACCCAGAGCCACATGTTTAACCTCGGAGAAGCTTGGGTGATAGCATTCTGGAATTAAGGAAGAGTTGTGGAACTAAAGAGGCGTACTATAGTTAAGCATCACATGAAATAGAGGCATCCCCATCAGATAAAAAGGACTGCCCGAGCACTCAAGGTCAGGGAGCTAATTTTAATTCGGCTGCCGTAAACGGCTGCTGCTGGTGAAAGGAAGAAAAAAACAAAACAACTTTCTTTACACGCAATAGTGAAAATGAGGAGCGCTCCATCTTGAAATGCCACATTTTTTATTCTCAGGGCCGTTCAGTTGGTGGAAAAATAAAGCGGGATCCGAGTCATCCCGAGGTGACGGCGAGCTTGGCTCTTGCCTGGTAACGCCTTCAGAGGGGCTTTTTCTGCAGCCGTCACAAATAAAAAGTGTTTTTATACAGAAAAAAAACAGACAAAAAATATTTTCCTTCATTTAAAGCAGAAAACAAAACACGTAAAAAATAAATAAATAACTTAAAAATCTAGACAAAGCAGAAAGTACTGTGAAACACTGACAGTTCTTTGGTCTGCCCGCTCCCATCGGGGCGGGGGCCCATGGGCTTTGGTCCCAGACTCCTGGCTCTTTGGGGGCGACTTTCTTTGGTAGTTTGGTTCGGCAGTCCCTGGGGCTCTCGGTCCACTCGCTGCTCAGAGCTTACTCTCCTCCTCCTCCAGGGGTCGGTTCAGGCCGGGGATGAACTTGAGGATGCGCCTGCGGAAGCTCTTCTGCTTGGGCTTCCTCTGCAGCGAGCCGGGGCCGCCGGGCTTCTCCCCGCAGCTCTGCGAGGACGAGCCCCTCACGTAGCTGCGGGTGCTGGCGCTGCGGGTCAGGTGGGTCTTGGCCGTGGCGAAGAGCTCGCTGGCGGGCCGGAGGCGCTGCGGCCTCTGCGGCGGCGTCTCTTTGCGCTCCTCGGCGGCGGCGTGGGGCTGGAACAGGCAGGTCTGGTACAGGGGCTCGTCCTCCGTGGCCGTGCTCAGGAGGCTGGCGCTGCTGCTGGTGCTGCCCGTGCAGCGGAGCGCCCGCTGGGCTGCGGGACTGGGCGCGCCCAGGCTGCCGTACACGCCCGCCGACTCCAGGGACTCGTACAACGCCGCGTCGCTCATCACGATGCCTGGAGGGAGGGGGCACAGCGGCCCTTTGATTATCGTCATCAACATTAGTTTTAAGTTACACAGTCCTGTGGCGCCCTGCTTTGGATGGACCACTAACAGCTCATCCAGATGAAGCCGTCCTCAAAAGCTGAGGGGCAGTAATAGCCAAGAACAGCGTAAAGTCATTTGGATCATGGGATGTTACCGTTCAAATCCCATTCATTATAGTTGAATGGGTGACCCTAACCCCAACAAAAAAACAGCAGTCAGTCCGTCCTTTTTGTCATGCATTTTGGAGACAAACACCGTGACCTACCGTGAACAAGTCTCTGCTCCTGCACCATCAACGAGCGATACTCGTCCCACTTCTCATGAAGAGTTTGCTGCAAAGCAAAGGCAGAGACTTATTAGCTGCCTGACAGGGATCGTGGTGGCAGGCTTTAGCCTCCACATCCTCTCCGTCTGGAGCAGCGACAGAAAGCGGGCGGCTGGTTTTTAAAGTGATGGATCATCAGAGTCTGTGTGGAGGTGGATTACTGCGGGGTGGGCAGCTGCTCTAATGTTTGGGGAGAGCTTCACGGGTTCAGAACGCCTGCGGCGGCCAGCTGCTGCTGAACAGGTGGAGCTGCTGGGGGGACAGGTGTGGAGGGATGGGGGGGTGGGGCTTTTTCTATGTCTGGGATGTATCGGTGTGTGCACGTACAAGGCTGCTGACGCACAAAGGGGGCCGACTCACTCTTAACAACGGCAAAAGGCTACATCTCACCTTCAGAAACTGCAGCCGGGCCTCCAGCTCGGCTTTTCGAATCGAGTCACTGTAAACCGTCTCCAGCCTGCAAGAGAAAAAACAAAAACAACACAGAAGGCCACAGAGTTAATATCAAGCTCAACAGCAAGTACTTGTAAAAACTACAAGGGCAGAAAACAGCAGGAAATACAAGTGGCCCACATAAAAAGGCTCTTTCCATAAACCAGGACCGGGCCTGGTGTGGAGCGGCAGTTTATGAGCGAGGGGGGGGGGGGCAGATAAACTGCCACTGTTTCCACTCTGCGCCACTTCATCCTTTGACTCGGGGGGTTTGAATGGCAATCTGCAGAACTGGTTACACTGCGGCGGCTTCTGAGTAGTCGGGTGAACTAAGCGATCCCTCAATGGCGACGCGTCTGATGCGGTTCTTTTAGCGGCTTTTAGTGGCGGATCCGAAAAGCTCAAAAGTGGGGCTGCGCTAATTGTCCTTTTAATCTTTTACAAGCAGAGACGGAGGCCGCGGAAAAAAGGGAGCACGACTCGCATGAAACACCCACTCAGCAAAGTGACTCAGGCCAAAGATGATATATGCGGCTTTTAAAGCCAAAATACAGAGGGACTTTGACAGCATTACCTCCTGTTTAAAAGGAAAGGCGCAGTTTATGGCATTTACCATGATGATAGATTGCTTTGCAGCACAGGCTGGAGTCTACTGTCTCAGAGACAACTGCTGTAAACTGTCATAAAGCTCCTCATAAAGATCGTTACATCATCTTCCTGTCACCTCGAACAGAACTCAGGTTTGCTACAGAGCAGAGGCGTAGCACAGTGGCCGTCAGCCCTCCAATTAATAACTGGATGTATTTTCGTCAGGTTCTGTCCTCTGTTCTAAATAAAAAAAGAGAAGATAATGTCGTCTTGATCGCAAGATGAACAGACTTCCCTGCTTTAGTTCAAATGTTAAATATTACTGCAAACGATGACATTTTGTTCTGCTGAAAAAAACTAATCAGCGTTCCATCTGATTTGATGAGGAAAGCATTAAAAAAAGGAAGAAGCCAAAAAACAAAACACAAAAAAAAGAAGCAACTTTATGTTCTGGCCAAAAACAGGAAACACTGGAGATCAGCTTTTTTCTTTTACCCCAAATTTCCATCCGAAACTCAGAGTGAGCAGGTCCTTGCTCAGCTTTCCAAACTGACACATTAACTGCCCTTAGTGAGACACTCTTGAAATAGCCTAATTTTGACATTCGATGAGTCTTTTTTTGTTTTGCTCCCAATCCTCCCTGTTTTGAGTTTGAAATAGCATCCGGTGGCTGAACGCTTTGTTTACATCTGAAAACATTCCCTCCTGCTCGCTCCTTTTGAAGTGGCTTACCTGAGGGTGTTGCCACAGGCCCTGATGAGCTGAACAATGTCCTTGTGTCGATACCCCTCCACAGTGGCCTCATTCACACTGGCTATGGTGTCCCCTGCACACACGTAAACACACACAAACATAAACACGTCGTGTTCTTTGAGCTCAGAATGCTTCCATCCATTGTGTCTCAAACTGTTTAAAAAGGCGGGGCGTGTTGGACGCCAACCCAAAGCTCGGCATGTGGAGCACTAACGTGCAGTGCTGGTGCCCTGCGCTGCATTTTGCTGGCTCCTCGTGTGAAAGGAAACGGGTCATTTGTTTGGGGTTTGAGTTTTATCTGCCAGAGTCACGCCAGTTCTCTTTAAGCTGAGCGGGGCGGTGGAACATGCTGAAGACTTTGGAACGTGACAGCGGCCTTTGTGCGGCTTTGTAAGCCTGCCGCCAACCCCCCCCACCTCTCATTCAGGAACCATAGCAGTGAGGTCATTGTGTTCACAGCAAGACGCCGCGGACAATAGAGCTAGCATGCGAGGAATGTAGGAAGCGAAACCGAGGTGAAGTGGAGCTGGAGGCAGAGCGGAGATGATCGCCTTCCCTCGTTTTTCTGACTGACAGAGTAAAACTTTGGAGCTGAGCTGTCGGAGTGCGAGTTTCCCAACATGAGATGTTTACAGAGGTAACAGTGGAGCAAAGTGGAGCTGTGGGCTACTTCTGGTCAATGACAAAAAAAAGTGTTATTCCTCTTTGTCCTTCCCCGACCCTTATATGGTAAGAACATCAACATTCAAGCAACACCCCCCCAAAAAATATAAAAATAAAAAGGAAGTAAGATATATTTGTCTCATGAAAAATCTTTTTTGAGTAGGCGGTTAATAAATGGGGGCTGAAACAGACACTCATCAAGTGGAAAAACAAGTGGGCGTACGGTCTAATCTGTACTTCCCTCGATGTTTGAAGAGCGTGCTGAAACTCATGAGTGCTTTTTTTTTACACGTGCAGCTGAGTTTCAGCTGGCAAACAAGAAGCAGGAGGTGTAAAAAACCAAAACAAGGTGTAGCACCCCCCCCCCCATAGTTGTTTGAGCACTTTCCAGGTTATTTGGGGCATTGTCAGGCCTCAGGCAACGAGAAGAAGAACTGCACACAGGAAAGGAATATTTGCTCACCAACTTTAAGTCCGGCTTGTTGGGCGGGGCTGTCCTCATGCACCTTGCACACAAATGTGCACATCTCCACAGAGTTTTGGTCCTGATGGTGGAGGCCATAAGTCTGAAAGAAGCAGAGTGATCGGGCTGAGCAAAAAAGACCAGATGTCAGAATGACCTCACACAGTGTGACTGATGGATGCTGTTGTGAAAATGGTCATGATGCAACACTGAAAAACCACTGACTGACATTCAGAGGAAGGAACAGAGACTGTATCAGGAACCATGAGGAGACGTGAACAAGAAAACCAAACATTGCCCCCCTCTTTACAAAAAAAAGGTGGCAATTTACATCAAAGTTAACACAAATTAATGAGAAGCTGCAGTTCAGCTACAATCATATAAGTTTATGCCCGTTTTCTTGATTCTTTTACAGATTTTACCAGAACAATACATACAAGACTAACAAACTAGTTTCTTAATGAAAAGTAGAATCATTTTGACCAGTTTTACAGCTAAAAATATAAAAGATTTCAAAATGACAAAAAGTGATCCACTTGTTGTTCAGGATGCACAGCAGGTACATGGCTTTATGATTCAGATGGCGACTTGTGATCACTTCCTTGCTTTGGTTCGTTTTACTTATCTAAATGTGGGACCTTCCTCACACCAAATGTTTTGTTGTCACGGAGACCCGATTTAGTTACTTCCACATGCATTCGCACGCTATTCCTTGTTTCAGCCACCACGGCGTCTCACACTGCGGGAGGACTACTACTGCGCTTAAACCAACACACTAATTTAAACCTTTTTGCTGCTCGAGTCAAATCCACCGACAGAAAAATAGCTCAAATCTTTGTGGCTGAACATTTAAAACTATTCACATGTGCCCATGTCAATTTACGTAATTATGTTCTTCTTTTTTTTAGCCACACAGCTGCTCACCTGCCTCTCAGCAGACTGAAAGACAAACAAGTAGCCATGCAAATATCATCGAAAGGCAAATATCACATTTACATGCTGGCTGGCTCCATACGCACACTACAGAAACTGGGGGAGGAAAAGCACAAGGAAACACAAGACTCCACATTCGGGTCTGTCACCACTGACCATCAAACTGCTCCTCATGGCCTGGCTTCCTTCTGGCCAAGGCAGGCAGGAAGGGCGGGAACGCCTAACCAAAGCGTAAATAGAACACTGTGTCTTTTCCTAGAAGAAATACTTTAACTGAACACCATAGTGTAACATTACCCTTGCCATACTTGCGCGCTCTCATCGTTTTTTTAAAACTATTTGGGGAATGGGCTCAGACCCTGTGAGATGGAGAGAGACTAACCCAATGTGTGAATGTCTGCAGGCTGTGTGGGGATTACATGGACAGCTATTACAGAGAGGGGTGTGAGTAAACCACGTGGCCTAATGTACACATTCTGGGTGGGAGAAAGAAAAAGCCTTTTCCTCCTCCCTAGATTTACAGGATCAACAGAAAAGGAAACATTTGACTGATGAGCGACCTTCCTGCCGGTGCTCGGACTAAAGAGGAAAGGATGTGCACGTCACTGCCACCTAAAAGGAGATCATCTCCTCCCAGAAATACAGCAAATCATGAAACTCCTGCTAAATGCCCCTGGAGAAGCTCTAAAAGCATCCACATGTCACAGTTCAACTTCTTACCTGAATCTCAAAACCAAATGTCTCCTCTTCGCTTTTCTCCAGAACCACCACCTTCCTGAAAACAGAAAAACAGACAGACGGCTTCTTTTATATTTTTGCTCCACATTAGACTCACGTGTCCGTCAGTCACTGGTTAGCAGTTGTCAAGCAAAACTGACCAAACCAGCTTTTCTTGTCTGAAACACTCTCATCGCTGATTTTGGGCTCGTAAATCTTTGATTGTGATGTTTAAGGGACTGGACAAAAAAAAAAAAGATGAATCATTCGAACAAAGTTAGCAGAGTTACTTAATAACTTAAAAATAATAACCGATTACCCATATCCTAAATTCCAGTCAGACATAGCAAACATAATATCGGCTGTTAGGTAGAAAAGGACGCCTTCTAATCTTTCCTTAGAATGATTCGGAAAAAAGAACTCCAGTGATAAAATGCAAAATGAACGTGCGTTTGTATCTGATGTCATGACAGCACAAGGCTTTGTCTGTGCTCAGCAGCGTCACACACAGACCCAAAGCTCCGGATCTGCTGGACAGTGGCACACATGAAAATTCATGACAACCATCCAGAATGTCGCACGGAACAGTGTTCGCGGCCCACAAAAGACCCCTGTGTGGATCAGGGGGCCCTCGCCCCGAGAAGACGGGTATGTGGTTTCGAGACGTTTTGCGTACAACAGTGATGCAAGTACAAGTGGGAGGGAGGGAGATTGTACCTTTGTGGTTCTGGAGTTTGCATAAGGGGTTTCCATTTCTGCGGCCCGCCACCCTGTGAGGAGAAAACGAAACAAGACGTGAAATGTAAATGCGAGATTACTCATAAGGGTTTCTCCCCTCCATCCCAGCATGTCCTGGACACACCTGCTGCACAACTTCAGCTCACGCAGCGCGTTTGTTTTCATTTTTCTGAGAGTCTTCTAACCCTGGCGTAAACTGTGATGCACCACCGCTGAAAATAAGAAATGCATGTCTTCCTTGGTGCTTGTTTTTTTTCTTTTCTTAGTGTATGCGTGACAAAGAGGAAAACCTCAGCTAACTTTGGCCTCGATATCACACCAAATCAGCAGCCCCCGAGCGCTCAAGCTGGTGACCTATCTGAAATCATTCCAAGGGGTTCACACAAACTCCACTCTATTCAAAGAAACACACAAGACACTGTGGAGAAGGCTGGGGTCACAATAACTGCATTGAGAGAAAAACCCGACTCAGTGGCAGGTTGGGCCCCTGCCCTACCTGGCTGTGTAAATAAGAAAAGTTTTCTGGTACAGAAGCCCCCAGTTAAAAAACAAAACAAAAAAAACTTAAACTTAAAAATGAGCCCACCTCTGTTCCGGCTCAATCATTTTCAAATGTTACTCTCATGAATGCCCACTTTGTGCCACAGTCTCACAGCCTGGTAAAATGTTGCTTTCTTTATGTCCTAACACTTACAGAATTGTCCCGCACTCTCCTCAATGAGAGCATTTATTCCCAGATACCCACAGAGACCCACGGGGGGGGCTCCCCGGCCCCCCCCCCCCCCCCTCTCCCTCACTCCCCAAGCGTGCACAATGCAGTGTTGTGGCCTCTAACTCTTGTTCCTGCACGCTGGCAGTGTGTCCCTCTACTCTACTCTGCCTGCCACACGCTGACTGCATGGAAAGCAACCCTAATTCCCCCTGAGATGCTTCCTGCTTTGCAAGACACCTAAAAAAGTGGGTTGAAATAGATTTGTTAGAGGAACAGTCTAGAAAATGTGCTGACGAACCACTTGAAATGCATTATGCAACACAGACTGAATGTGGTGTCATTCCTGACCATCAGACCGGAGAAGAAGTGCTATTAGGTCAAAGGGACTTAACTTCCCATGTAGACTTATCTGATGTACACCTTGAGGAACCCATATACATTTCTTCTTAACAACATTTAGAAAGTTGCATTTAAAGTCTTGCTTCTCATTGCACTTCAATCCAAACACCTAAACTGGCTTATGAAGAGCATCAGAGTGTGTGTGTGTGTGTGTGTGTGTGTGTGTGAGAGAGAGAGAAAGAGGGGAAGGGGGGGGGGGGGGGGGGGGGTCCACACTTGTAGCATTAACTGCTGTTTGGGATGCCTTCTGCAAACAAAGTGTTTTAAGAGTTTGGCAACTGCCAACAGTAGTTTTCAAAGATTATTAGGGTCACAGTGGACACACTAATAAACAGCTGATAGGTTTAAAGTCTAACTTTAAAAAGAAACAAAGATATTCAGTTCAAAACAGATAACGCATGACCTTCTTAAGTGTTCAATACGGTCAATAATAGTTTAAATCTGTCATTAAATCGTTTTAGCTTAACTGGAGAAAACTACTGAAAAAAAAACAAGATCTTAATAAAGCTACAGGTACATTTCTCACCTTTTTGAAGTTTCTGGGCAGCGTCCCGCCGGAGTATGCCAGTGTCTTGTAGTTATAAACCTCCGTGGAGTTTGTCGGCATGTCCACAGTCCGGCAGCTGTCTGACTTTGACGAAGGGAAATAAATGTCGTCCTGAGAAGCGGGCCCGCTCTCCGGCCCGTTGGAGTTCACCTTCTTTAGTCTCCTGAACGTCATGGTTGTTCAAAATGAAAGCTAAAACGATGTGGCTGTTCTCGAACACGCCGTGGGAGGACTCTGCCGCCGCGGACCGCGCAGTCTACCAAAGTTTGAGCCTCAGCGTGGAGCTCTGAGCGGCTCGCCCGCGCGAGGGCCGCCTCTCATTATGCCGGAGGCGGGGAATTGCTCGTGAAGGACGCACGCGGGTGCCAATAACAGTGATGACGTAGAGTCCTCTAAGGTGTTTTCACGGGCGGCTCGGGATTTACTGTTTCAAACCTACAATGACGCATTTAATTTAGAAAATGATTGATATGAGTTCGACAAATAGGGGACTGAATTACAACTCTGTGGACTTGAATCTGGATTAATAATGAGTCATTCCCTAGGAAAATAAATTCCCCAAGATACTTTCTTTGTATTTAATATGTAAATATGCTAAATTTCCTCCTTCGCAATAAAAAGAAGTTACATTATCAACTGTAATCATCAAGGATTACTCCTATGTGCCACTCACCTCATAGATTTAATCACATTTACTGTGTACTATGTCTGAACACCACAGGGAAACGTAAACACCAACAAGTAACTGAGTATCCACCTAATTTCTTATTCTTTATTTTTTAAATGAATATATTTCAATAGTTTGTCTACAAAATATTGGATCTTAAGAGATATTCATGTCTACATATATTTATCTTAAAACCATCGATTTCTTACGTCATAATTTTGTTTTTGCAATATTCAAATATTTTTTAAAATTTAAAACAAAGGAGTAAGCACTATTTTAAACGAGGTCACATAAAGGCAGCATTGTTGGATGAACAACAAAAACTTTGTTTTTGTATTTTTAATCAGAAGTATTCTGCAGGAAAGTGATTAGGTAGTAAAGTAAAAGGCTGCTGAGAAAGCAGTGTCTGTAACCTACCACATGGAGATGCTTAAGTTTTAAAGAAGTACAACAAAAACTGAAATCCAGAAGATTTATTAAAATCTTTACATACCCAGTTACCTCAGGCATTTTACATTTACATCCTCCAGATATTTCTAAATGATATGAGTGAGAACGCATTTAAATAAAGATTACATTCAATTAAAGCGGTAAGAATCAATAGTTTCAAATTCTACTCATTCAAAGTTCAGACAAGAGGTCAACACTCATTTTACTGCTCTTGGGAGCGTAGCTCTCACCTGAAACACATGCACACGCACAAGAAATTGGTCCACAAAAAGCTCAAAAGACTTTCATTAACACACTCACACAAAGGAACAGTTGGAGTTATTTTTCTGTTCCCCAAAACACTTTCAAGTATCATCTGAAATAAGTGGAAAAAAACTAAGAAAATTAGCCTGAATTCAAAATGTAGCTTTGCCTATACTTTTCTCTTGGCTCTGATATAACCTGAATATCTATCCATCTGGCTTTTAAAGCGTATTTACAAGCATATCAAAACAATACTACATGGTTTATGCTCAAAGTGTGTAGTGCACAGCGGTCTGAATATTTTCTAAATCACCATAACTAGAGTCAACATGTCATAAAAGGCAGATAATATTCTTTTAGCGTGACATTTAACTGACTTTAACCTTACTTCAGGTTTCTACAGAGCTTACTGTGAAAGAGGACCGATTAAAAACAATGAGAATATTTTAGTAAAATCCTTTTGCCACAATGCAAACATGTTTTACACTTAAGTTTGTTTTCATACAATGCCATGCTTCGTTTACATGTTGTAAAGACTTTGAAATAGTTAATTTTTCTGTTATGATGTCAATAATAAACAACATATACATTAAAACATTTTTAGAGAGAAAATGGTCAGTTTGTCATATACAATTGACATTATGTCATGCATTACGTCAGGTTGTTTTACTTGTTGAAAAAACCTGTTTTGGCCTGAGGAGCCATCAGCATACAGGCTTGATTCTTGTGTGTGATGTGAATCTGAAATGAAAAGATGTAGAAAACGGATGAGCTTAACCAGAATAAAACTAATTCCTTTGCTAAAACTGCTGGGGTGTTGTTGTGCCTGCTGTATTTACCGTGCAGGGGGGCTGCATCCACGGCTCGCCATCAATCTGCATTGGTAAAGCTTTCTTTGTCCTGGTGGATTGGCAAAATGCATCGGGCATTACAATTCTAACGCGTGTTTGAGACACTAAAAGGTCAATGTCTGTTGGTCTATAAGCCGTCTGTCAATGAATGCTTTTGGGTACCGTAAACAAAAAGCCGTCGTCAGACCATGTTTGTTACGTCTAAACACATTTCTTACCTGATGGTGATCTGTGAAGTCTTTGCAAGCCGCACGGCACTCTTGAGGCCAGTGTATATCTGACCCATCTCCATTGCTCCTTCCAGACCAACCACCTCTAAACGACGGTCACTGAGATCTTTGCGGGAAGACATGCCCACAGTGATGCCAGGGAACACAGACATACATACACACAGACAAGGCAGCAGCCATTGTAGTTACAGCATAAGAGGTGATGTTACTTCAAATAGCCAATAACTGTTTACCTAAAGGCATCATTTACTCATTTTAAATTAAGTATATTTGTCATTACCCTGACAATTCAAAATGTAAGTTTGAAGTGGCTGACACACATTTATACATCTGAATGGAATCGCAGGACAACTTTCAACTAAATCTGTGGTCAGAATGAAAAGGCAAGTTGAGGCAAGGTCTTAAGGGACTGATTTTACTGTTTGTTTCTGCTTCCCTCTAGTGGTCAGAGATGATCAGTAAACTCAGGGACCTGTTTTCAAAGCCGAGTTTGTCACATGGACACCAAGATTTAAAACCCTGCATGTTTGGGCTAAAATACCTTCCTAACCTTATCTGCCGGACATTGGCACGTCCACCAGACAAAACCAATGTCAACATTTATTTGTAGTCTGGTACCACTTCACTTATACTTGTGAAGCCTTGAAGAAAAATTAACTTTCACATTTTTAAAAACTGCATGAGCACATCTAAAAGACAGAAAAACCAAAATCATCTGCTGTCCTTTTCAGGCATCCTCTACATCTAGCTTGTTCATGCTGCATTTTCAGAATGGATTCAAATGTTTAGATCCTTTGATGAAGACTCATTTGCTGAAATGTCCTTGGGGTTGACAGTATCTTAACTCAGGGGGTAAATGTCCATTGAGTTAGTGAAAGCTTCCTGTTTGCACACGCAAACAAAGGAAAATATATGAACTAGTTGCAGTATTCTGCAGGATATTCATCTTTTCGGGGGGCTTTCCCCAACAGGAAATGTTTTGGTGAGCTGCCCGGGAAGACCTCAAAGGAGGCAGGGCATGATGCAAAACGTGTGCTGTGGGTTTCAGTGTTTATTTTTGCAGTGAATTACAGATGCTGTGGAAAGATTGTAGCGTATCCATAATAACGACTGCCTTTGTGGTGATATCTTCACCACATTTGACATGTTTCCACAGCACTGACAAACATCCAAAGCAGCAGAAAAGATTAAGAGGCAGTCACTGTTAGCAGGCTGTATTCACACATGGGCACATGTCTGGATAGAGATAATTAAGGGGACTGGCAGGTAAAAAGCCTGGTGCATCTGCTTTGGAAACTTTTGATTTTGCATGCAGCTGGTGAGAACATTTTTTTTTTGCAGCAGACCATGACTGCTATCTAGTTTGATGTAATCAGTACGTGGTTTTGAAAGGGCAGTGTGTGATCCATTTATCCACTTATAAATACGTACGACAGAAAATATGGATTTTGACCTTCGAGGGGAATAAAACAATTGTCTAATGGGGTCTGTATAACTCCCATATGACAGAGTGAAGCTAAAATGATTGTCAAATTACCTTGGGAAGTCACTTTCAAGGTCTCAGGGTTGAGGATCACCTCAGGCTCTTCCTGACTTGTCTGCCCCTTAGCATCAACTCTTTTGGTCTCACCCCATAAGTTGGAACCACCATGCATGCTTGGAATGTTAAGGACAGCCACCCCCTCCATAGACAGGCCACTGAGATCCAAAGGAGTGCCACAACACTTGAGGATGTACAGCAGAATGCACAGTAAGGAACAGAGAGAAAGAGAGAGAGAGAGAGAGAGAGAGAGAGAGCTGAGCCTATTGTGAAGAAACCCACTTTTTTAAGCCAATTTCAAAATCATAATGCACATGTGCTGCTGATAGCGTTCTCACCTCTATTGTCAGGCTCTCGTTCAGCTTCTTGCAGGAAGCAGAGATGGTTTCTGAGGTGGCAAATTCAAAATACCACAGCTTGTTCTTCATTCTGCAGTTACAAAACCGTGTGTCTTTAGGGTGAACCGTTTGGCATTCAGAGAGTGTTTTCTGTTGGAGGAAATACAAGTGCAAACACTTGCTGCCGCAAACACCTGCTGGCAACACCTGCATTTACTGTCTCAGCCGTTAAAAAGGCGACTAAATGGAGATACAACTTATAAGAGTCAAACTGCAATCACTGAAAAATTATGAATAGGATAGCTTAATTTGTTCCTGTGTGAGTATTTCTGCTGTTCCCAACAATACAGCATACCTGCTGTTGAATTTCTGAGGATGTTTTTCCCTCATGGTGTGAAATCGGTGGGCAATGGAGGCATCCTACCAAGATAAAGCCATACAACTTTCAGCAAACAGAAAACAAAACACTTCCCCTTGTGTCACATATTTCAGAGAAACTCACAACGCCAATGGAGAAGTAGTTGTTTATGATCTCATACGGCACTGGGTCACCCTCCTCCTGATTCTCATCTGTGATGACCTGCACGCTCCAGCGGTCCATCAGCACCTCCGTGCTCGCTTCGATGTCTTTTAGAATACGAATCAAACATTCTCCATCATAGCCTGTTAAGACACAGAGAACATAACTGAGCCCCTTCATGCACATAAATGTTACACGAAGCAGTTTGGAGAACTAACACTTTGCTAAAATGCAACCATTTAATTTCTCACCTCCTCCCCAACGCAGACATCGAGCAAGGTCATTTCCTGTGCCCAGAGGAAGCACGCCGACAGGTGGTAGCACCAGCAGATTGGCTTTATCTGAAAGAGGAAAACAAAATGTATCAATAGCTTCTATATGCCAACAGAAAAGCATGGCATCACAACAAGCTCACCTATTGCATCTAGAATCCAGCCGACTGTGCCGTCTCCACCACACACTAATATTCTGTAGTCCTGCAGATTTCTGAAGAAGCTCAGTCTGAAAGAAATCGAACGGCCGTGAGAAGGAAGGGAAACAGAACTGGTTATTTGCGATTTAGTGTAAAGTAACATACCCTGGTCCGGGACCACCATTTGAAAGGTTGTAAACCTGCCGTGGATTAAGCAAATACTGGAATTTCCGCAGGACTCTGAAACGAATGAATAGAAAAATATTAACTGTGGAAATGTAACAAACACAAAAGCTTTTTTCCTGGACACCTTCCCTCTGGGCTCACCTTTCTCCTTGCTTGCCACCACTTTTAGGGTTGACAAACACTAGAAGAGGGTGGGTATTTGGCACAGGAACGATCTGTTCACACATGAACATGATAGTTGGTAGAGTTACACAGAGGAAACACATATAGATGCATTTAAGCAACTTTTTTAAAGCCTTCAATCTGCAAAAAAAAGAAAAATGACCTGAAGCACTTGCCCATCGGGGGTTATATTGAGGTCGCTCTCATCTGTAGAGCCAACAGAGCCATTCTTCACATTGTTTGGCCTTTCCTTTGGATACAAATACAATGATATAGGTTAACTAGTAATATTATGATGGTTTATACTGCCTTTTGAGAAAAAAAAACAAAATGTCTGCTCCATTTGTCAATCAAAATGCAAAACAGATCTGAAGGTTTTTACCAACAACAAGAAGCAGCACTGGCTGATGGTATGTTCTGCGTTGGTGTGACAGGTGCTGTTTGTACTGCACATGTTGAGATGTGCCCGGGGATAATTCTGTACCTTTATAACAGGATATATTGCCCACGGAGGCAGGATATGGTCCCTGAGAGGCCCACAGGTACACTCTTTTGGCTCCTTGTCTGCACATTCATCATGAAGCTGGTTAACACAGGTAGGTGACATATTATATAAACTCGTAAAGCAGCCAAGACGGACAGAAGACAATTTCAGCTTTTAAAAGGTCCTATTTCAAAAGCTATATTTTGTTATTTGACATTTACAGAGCAACAAAATCAAATCATCTTATTAGTCAGATTTACAACAATCAGCCATAACATTCTGAAAACTTACATAATAGGTTCCTTTTCAAAATGAAAACAAAACTCAATCATTTTAGCATGGACTCCATGTAACCTTTGAAATCACACTGTGGTATCTGACACCAAACTGTCAGTTACAGAACTGTAACACACTTCGAGTTGAATGGGGAGGTCTCCACGAATTAGTTAGTCCAGCACATTCCACAGATCCTTGACTGGATTGAGTCAAATCAACACCTAAAACTTGTTATGTTTCTCAAAGTATTGCGGAACATTGTTTTCTAAATAGCGGGACACATAATCCATCTGAAAGAGGCCACTGTTATCAGCTGACAGGGTTTAGCACGGGCACCTCTGCTGGTATGCAGCTACACAACCCCATACACACCAAGCTGTAATGAATCTGTGTTCTGACTCTTTTCTATTGAAAAGGGCTTTATCTTTTTTAAACCACTTGCAGCAACAGCCGCCCAACTGAGCTGCGGGCTTATTGTTTTTACTTCCTTGGAGCCCTTTTGTTTAAACCAGTGTGGACTGAGAGAACAGTGAGAGCAGCAGCTGTAGAAATATTCTGAACCGGTCAAAACATTATGAACCATCAAAGTTTTGGCTTATTCAAAAATCTAATTAAGATTAAATAGTTTCGGTTAATTGTTCAATGATTTGAATCAGGTGAGTTGAAGCAGGACAACATCTAAAATCTGCAGGATAGTGACTCTCAAGGACCCGAGTCTGAGACCTGATCGTGTTTTTATTTACTCCAACTGTCAGTGGTCATGAGTTATGGCTGATTGGTCTACACACAGCATTAAAACATTAAAAACAATTACTTTCAAATAATTATTTTGAGGATTCATATTAAACCCCTTTTCAAATCAGTCCCGCACTTATATGCTTCCTCACCATCGCATGGCACCACACGCAGTGTTTGCCGGTTAAACCGTGGAGACTCTTGATCTTCTTTTGGCATCTATCACACTTCCTGGAATCACAGTTCCCACTCACCCAGTCATGTGCTGCAATCTGTAAAGGTGGAAAATGAATCACATGTAAAAGCATCAATATGAAGAAAAGATGACATAATATGCATTTTACTGGAAGTAACAATAACATACCCCAGTTTCCTTTTTTGACTTCACATACGTCCTGGCGCATGGCGCTGGGTTCCTGTTGGCACACCGTCCATGGACTGTGTATTTACAGCCTGCACATAATGTAGTTGAAATAAGAATCTCAAGCAAAAACCACAGTGAACGCAAATAAATGATTAAAACAAAACGGAATTGTTCTGTTTTCTCATGTGTCATGTCCATTGAAGGACGTCACCGCAGTGTCGCCCCCCTCTGGTGGGTTCAGGTACTCACAGGTGCAACACAGTCCTTGCTTCCTTAAACCCAGCAGCATGTTGTGACACACGTTGCAGTACACAGGCTTGTTGAAATTTTTCATCCTCCAAAGATGCTGGCCGTCCCTTTGAGTCATCTGATTTTTGATGGCGATGCAAGGAAAGGAAGAAAAACATGGGCTCTGGTTTTCATTAAAATTCCAACATGTTCGAATGTTGAACACAACATTATGGATCTGCAAAATGAAAATGCTTATATGCATATAGAAACGCTGTGGTCAGGGAATGCATTTCAGCTGCTTTTTTCCGCACCCACTCGTGACTAACAGTGCGTTAATGAGACTGCACGGTGTGCAGTAAATGGTGACTCTCCCCATCATGGCAGACTGAACAGAATCATAGATGCAAAGCTACATTAACTGTAATCTTTACCAACGCAAGATTAAAAGGTTGCTTTCAAGCCATTTACCAATTCTCTTATCCAGATTATACCCTGAAATTCTTTTCTAATCGTTTGTCAGATGGACATTTCCTGCAAAACAGGCTGGCCGCAACTGTGAGAGGACTTCTTGCGGCCCGGGCTTCAAATGTCCACTGGTGGTTACAAATAGCCTGAGGGGAAGTCCCCAGCATTGTTGCAGAGGCCAAACCCAGCGGCATGGTCTCATTTGTGGCTGAGATTGCCATGGTGTGCTGACTACATCTAACAGACGTCTAACTGTCTGTGAGTGGCTTTTGCATCCTGGGTGACACATTAATAATATACTTATGACATAAATCTGATCAGTCCCTGGTTTAAGATGACCATTTTTAGGCATTAAAATGATTAATTTCTTTAGTCCAATGTAGTGCATTAGCACTAAAAATGTATATTTTATGCAAGCACTTAGATGGTGCAGAGTAAGTGGAAAAACACTACAGTATTATGATGGTGCAGAGCTTGCATGGGGGGGGATGACATTACCACACCCTGTAACACTGAGTCGGCATAAAGGCCCTCGGAGACAGGGAGGAGGAGGAGGAGGAGGCAAAGGACAGAGGAGTGGCACCCAAGGCCAGAGTTACACAAGAGCAGTTACTGCCTGGTGAGACACCTGCTGTAAAAGTGAAAAATGCTTGAGCTCTGCTCTATGAAAAAAAGTAACGTGTTTTATTCACAGCACCTTCAAACCCAGCAGGACGAGCAAGGGAACGTTGTTCATGCCTCCCTCGACCCACTCCTCCAGAGACACTGTGCCACTGCTGTCTGCATCGATTGCTTTCATCATGTCCTTCAGAACCTGAAGAAACCAGATTTTTTTTTATTATAACCCAATCAGCACTACCCTTTTTTATCACCTATGAAGTATGAAGTGTCAGATGTATTCTATAACTTCTCAGGTGTGTGGATAATGCATGCTGAACAGTATCACCTGTAAAATTAGATTAGGAGGCTGTCTTGTACAAAGAATTGAGAAACATTTAACACCAGAAATAAAAGCTTTTCCAGTGTTTCATGTATATTTTGGGGACAATACCATTTTAGGACATTCTGGGACTTACTGGCTTGAGCTCTGACACATCCCAGTCAAGATATTCTGCAGCGTGCATCATCTGAAGGATAATCCGATCAACTTCCTGTTGATGACAAACAAACTCAGACAACGAAGTGGGACAAAATGCTGATGTTATAGCTATCCTGTAAAAGATTTCTGTAATAACTTACAGAGCTGTCAAGGACTCCATTCCCATCTCTGTCATAAAGCCTGAAAGCAACTAGAGAGAGAGGAAGGAAATGAAAGTGGAACAACCGCAGCACCACTCATAATTCTGGGCAGAAAAGAAACAAAAGACTCACATTCTAGTTTGTCTCTGGGCTGGCCATCCTCCAGCAGAGAAAAGTAACATGAAACATCCTTGAGAAAGACCTCCTCTACAGGACAGAGAGTAGAAAAGGGAGAAGGCTTTGAACACTCTGGTTACCATATCTGCACGAACAGTGCTGAATGGGCATTTAGTGATAAATGAATGCACTCCTTAAAGGCCATAGCGTAAAGCGATAAGGGCCTGCTGCAAAGTGAAGGCAGCCCACTGAGTGAATACATGGTGTATAAATAATCTCACTAGTGCTGTCTTCCTGGGAGGGTTCAGAGTTTTGGAAGGAGCGGAAGAGTCTTTGGCAGAGATCCACAGGGAAGTCCTCCACTTCTAAATAAGTCTTCAGAAACAAACGAAAGCCCTCCTCATTGATGCACTGGAGGGAACAGAATGAATGGGAGAGGCACATTTTGCTTTCAGTGGTTTTGGGAAATGTAAAATGAGCTGGCTGAACTTTCTATTTGCAGTGTGCTTGTTAACTTCTGCATTTCCCCATGTCCCCTGCCCTAAAAAAGGAAGATAATAATCATAACCCTGATCATCGGAAAATCTTACACATGCTGTTGTATTTCTCAAAATAAATAAGATGAGCTCAACAGTTTGTGCATTGACCATTGAAAAGCTTACAAAACCCTAAGATTCTCCTCAGATATATTCAGGCCATGACACATAAGGAAAAATATTTCTCAAACTATTTTAAAACCCTAGGAGGACTTTCATACAGCTGAGCCATAAAAAAACAGCTTCTGATTCAAGTTTCCATCCCAAACTCTTTAGCCAAAGGAGAGGGACTGGAATCACATCATAACATGCTGTATGGTTGGCGAGCAGTATTCCCTTGATACCAGTGAGCCACAAACCCATTTCATGTTGATATCATTCCATTTTCCTGGCTGATACCCTGCAGAGATGCCCTAGTAATACTCATAGACTCAAAGTAAAGGCAGCTAAGATATAAGAAAGCCAGATAGAGGGCAATGGAACCCACAAACTATCTGTAACCCATAACTTAATAGCACTGTCTTATTTTGACGGTTTCCAGTTGTTTATAGGTACATTTATGCTTTTCACCTGATAAGGCTGACGCAGCCAAATAATCAATTAAAAATAACCGCATTAGCTTCTTGCACAGATTAGTTGGCACTATAAGCCGTTGACGTACAGTATTGGAAAGATCTTTTTTCAATCACATTTGTGCTTACACTGCACAGCTAGGTCACTGTTCAGCAAGGCCTTGCTGTGTGGGCAAATCTAAGGAGGCAATTTACATTTGCAGCCTCTCACAAATGCAACAGCTTAGTCAACATGATCGATAGCTTAGAATCTAATTAGGCAGGACCGGAAAATTAATAACTGCCCAATAGACATGAATCATGCTGCCATTTCACACTAAACAGCTGTGCTGAGAGCTATTATTTTACTCAGTTATGTGCCTTGTAGCCAACATCACTGTGAGTCATTCGTGGGGAAGTGGACTTGACTGCCTGCTATTACCTCTCCGTGTCGATGCCGGGCCAGTCTCCCTTCAGCATCAAATTCTTTTAACACATCTTTCACCTTCAAGCTGCAGTCTGGAAGTTAAAAAGAAATAAATGAATAAAGAAGAACCAACATAGGTTGCTCACAAATGTTTGATTACTCTTGAGAGCATTTTAATCCACAATTTTGAAGATTTGAGCATTTTATTAAACACAACATCAAAATGCATTTTGTCAAGCATCCAACAAAATGCGTGCATGCTTAACTTGCAAAAAAAAGAAAAGAAAAGTAGAAGACACGGTAGACTACTGCTGCCTCTTCTAGGTATGAGCGAGTGAAAATGAGTGTGAGTGGGTGGAATTGTGTGTGGGGAGGGATGTTAAGCGCTGCAAAAGCCGCCCGCCCGCCCGCCCGCCCGCCCGCCCGCCCGCTCGCCTGTCTGTACTCACATTCAATGTACTGCTGAAGCTGGATAAAGTCGACAGGGTTCAGTTCCTTCACCTCTGGGTTTGTGGGGGTGGACATGGTGCCTGCTTCTGCGCTAACTGCCTGCATGTGTAAATACAGGCGAGAGAAACAGTGAGACGTAGACGGAGTGAAAAGAGAAGGTGGGTGCGCAGTAGCCTGCTCCTTTGTAAAACATAAAAGCCTGGCTGCAAGCAAAAGATATCATCTTCCATCTCACACTGCATAAAAATCCATAATTGTCGACACAAAGAACCAAAAACCAACGTGTGTGTTGTGGGGGAAAAGGAACAAGTAAGTTATATACACATCAACATTTTTTTTCCACTTAAATGTGAAAAATACTGCATATGATAATGAAATAAACTCAGGAGACATGATTACACGACTGAGAGTAGGTCTGACAGAAATGATGTCAGTCTCTAATGATGCTTTAACTCCAGGGATTCACTGCACCCAAAATCTGCTTCGTCATGCTCGCTTCCCCATATCATCTTTAAGAAAAGATCTATTTATTTGGTACAGAAGAGTGGAATGATGTGTTGTATCCCAGAGAAACAATCAAGATCTGTAAAGGTTACAAAAACCAAGCTGGCTTGCAATGGGGCCTCCCCTTTGAAGAAAAGGAACAGACTTGAATGTCATACAAGGCTTAAAGTAAACAAGATATCTAAATCTGAAAAACAGAGCCAGATTTAGCTCCAATGAAAATAATCTGACTGGTTTGTGCAGATGAAAGTCTCTGGCAAAGAGGAACGCTGTGAATGTTACAAACACTTTAACCTCCAGCCTCCATTGCTGTTAAAACATAATGGAGGTAGGTTTCATAATGACAGGAAAACGAACCATCAAATATATCTCTCATTAATGATTGAGGAGAGAAGAATAAAGCTAATGGACAAGTAAAGGTTGCCATCCTGACATCCTTTAATAGCTGCTCTCTTAGAAGCATGTTAGTAAATTGTTCATTGGAAATCATCAGACTGATTGTTGAAACACTTACTGAATGCTACCTGGAGTAAAAAAAATCATTCTTGGCAATAAATAGTACTTGAATAGATAATAGGAAGCTGCTTTAATGGACTGAGACACATTTTATACTGTTTCTGTACATTCTCCTAAGTGTAAACATCTGCTAGGGTGAGCAGCACCAGTGCAGGTACTTATCTTTATTTTAGTCTATGGCGTGACATGCAGCTGCTGGTGGCAAACTTCAGACGTGGACACTGCTGAGTCCATGAACAATTTGTTTGACTGTGATCGTCACTTAACTGGCTAAATGCAGTTAGTACTGACGTTGTAGGATCACACCAGTAATATTTCAAAGCTGCATCGCTAACAAAATAAATTAACTTTGCGTCTTGCTTGACAGTCACTTCCATGTTTCTTCCTTTCCCCTGCGGCATAAATGGCCAATGAAAATCAGAAATGGAAAATCATGAAAAAGAAGTTCAAAATGTCTTCTAAATGGTCATATTATCATTTTAAATGGAAGGGTGGAGACAAGGAAAAGATTAAAGACAACTGAAAGACAGATCCTGAATAACACATTCCCAAAACCCAGAAGAAAATCTCCTTTTTAATACAAAACTGAAATTTCCAAGGTAATGTTTGGACTTCAAAATGGAATACAAGACGGAACGAGTTCAACGTGATAAATGCTGTGTTCTAAAAGTGGAATAGTGAGTGATGCATACTGTCAGACCACTAATCACAAAATGAAAGCAGGTCGGGCTGAATGATGGTTTTTCAGCCAAGGCGACGAAAAGGCCCTTCTCTGTGAAGGTGCTGCTCACACTTGGTCCCCTGCTTTTATCACACATTCGAGCCCAGCTGGTCCAGCGATCAGTGACAGCTGCCCGCACTGAGCAAACAATCAGAACGCTCCAGCAACAAAGAGCGCACTGAGAAAAAGAAATGAAATAATCAGAAACAACATCAACTCCCTACATGTGATTTGGATCCATTTGCTCTCTTTGGACTCTCAAAGGTTCACCCTGTCCTCACTTAATTCCCTCAAAAGGTCAGCAGCGTTGCCTAGCACTTGTGTTTATGCAGCCAATCAGGTGGGCCAGGCCTGTATCGACAGCAAAGTGGCACATGAAGGAATCATGAAAAGCCACCTGCTACTGATCACCAGACAGCCTCAAACAGTTTATCCTGGAAATATTCTCCAGACTCCATTTTCAAACACTGTCTAAAAAAAGGACTAAAAATAGGCTCCCGTGTTTATTTGCCAGCCCTCTACATTTGTTCTTTTCCTGCTTTTATGCGTTCCAGAAAAGTTTACATAAAGAGCCTGATCATGCCTTATTTTGTATCCTTACCAAATGAGCATCATCATCATCATTATCATAATTGTCTGCTTCAACATAATCTCGAGCCTATCTCAGTAATCCGATTCCTCGCTTCCTGATTAGATAATGATTTGCATGCACGATGCAGTGAGGTACTCGGGACCAGTCAGGGCTCAGACAACAGGAAGATGCATTTTATACACTGAGAGGAGAGATGCAAAGTGTGATCACAGCCATTTGTATACCCTGTATGTATGCCCTGTATACATTAATCTGTAGTATCCGATTGGAATCAGCTCTTATAAGTTACTGATCCATAATGAGGATCAGTACCTTGCACGAGATTAGCCATACTTTAGGGAAGTGAGCAGCCGGGTTTTTTTGTCAACCACAATTGATCTGTCCACACAATTAAAAAAAAAATTCTCTTTTCTACAGTGACAAGGGAAAGTACCATAAAATGTGTCATGTTGGTAAGTTTGGGGTAATCAGAATAAGATATTAGGACAGAAAATCATGACAGGATGTAAAAATTCGAATCGACAAATAATCCAAACAAGAGGAATCATTTCTCAGATTTAAGGGACAAGTCTAACTTGCAGAAAGTAAAATGACCAAAAACACTCTCTAGATTTAATGACTCCCAATCCAAACCGCACACGTAGGAGCACCACCAAATGTAAACTAATTACAAAGAAAAATATCCTAAAGTCAAAACTACACAGGCTCTCAAGTAGAGCAAAGGCAAGCCCGCATGCACAGTTCCAAAGTGCCCCCAACAAACGAAGTAAGAAAAATTAGATTAAAAACAGAATGAGTACAAGTTTGCATTTACAACTAGAGACAACATGAACCCCAGACTACAAACCACATGAACTGAAATACCGTGTGGTATTTTATGTTCATGTATGTATGTATAATGTATGATGAACCACTGGGAAAAACAATGGCAACAATCAATTGAGTATATGGATGCAAGCAACAATATCTTAAGAGGTTTCGGAGAGGCTCAAAGTCAGCTCGCGCTGGACCTAGGTTATATATGGCGGCTGTTTTATGAGGGAGCTGTTTATGTTTCTTTTCAGAAACATTTATGAGGTAAAGTCTGCAGTTTAGACGTATGAAAATATGTGCCCCATTCACAGGAGCCACTTTGGTTGTTTTCACTGAGAGAAAGCGCCTGCTGCTCCTTGTGATCACTCCAGAGTAGAGAGGCACGGCCCGTATTCTGAGCCGCCATTCAGAGCAGCTACACTGTCATCAGTGGTTCTTTCAATAGGAGAACCAGGCAGCTAAATGCTGAAGTCATATGCAGTGGCCCATGAGAACGTCACCCTCAACCCCATCAACTTGTGAGAAAATAAAACCTGTTCGTAAACACTCACTTTTGCGTCCCTTTTGGAAACACTTAGTCACGCTGTAAACGATTAGATTTGATGTCTTGATGAATGCACGCACGAACCTGCACCCTCTCGAAAAGAAGAATTTCAATGGATTGCTGGGGATGACCTTTTTTCCATGAGGGCTAATGTTTGTGCAGGCTGCTACAGCGCCCACGCCTTGTGTCAAGGAAATCTGCTGTTTTGCAACACTCGCAGAGTAGTCACCAACTCCGTCACGCTGTGGTTGGAAAAGTCTGTTCAGAGTTTTTGTGAGGGAAGTCTATATAAAACCCTTCGGCATGTGTTGTTCTTCCGAAACTACAACAATGCATTATTTTCACATTGCATCAGATTAAAGTTGGGGGGGCGGGGGGGGGTACGCTTGGTTGCTATGCAAAGTGTTTCCCTCCATCAGCTGCACACTGGTGACTAACACGTGGGAGGATCCATAGTCAGAAAGAAAGGTGGCCAGCTCAGGAAGGGGGTGCCCAGCCATTGCCTGTCAGTCTTTCCCCTTTAGACACACATTTTCACACTTCGTCGACCCTCTAAGCCAAAGCACATGCTTCAAACTCCCCTTTGCATGTAGATACTAATATGGCTCATTTCATGAAAATTTGAGCACTCCCCTACTATAAATAAGACTGTTTGCTCAAGGGGTCACAGCGCAGGTTAAGCCTGAAATGACAACAGAGAAAAAAAGGAACATCTCCATATTTAAGCATGCCTACAGCTCCAGGAAACCACTTCTTATTCTGCTCTTAACATCTCAGTTTACTTTATTTTGCAGAAATACAACCCCCCAAAAAATTGTATTACCCTGTTTATATAACTGATTGGATTTTCTGAATCATATTAAACACAGTCCTAGATAAGTGGATTTTTTAATTACAAACTGAGCTAAATTTAACTGAATCCCAAACATATCGCGCCAGGAACAAACTATGTTATCAATGTATATACACAGCTGAGCGTGACCTTTGAACTTTTCCAGAACTGTACGATGAACTGTATGGCTTTGCAAACATGGTAAGATGTTTGCAAAGTTCAGGTCTCCACAAACACAATATGAACTACAAATGCTACACAAGATGAACCTGAATTGTAAAATGACACAAAAAAGAGAGAAAAGAAGACATTCACCACAGCATGAATCACAGTATTCTTGGAAAATGTAGGCGAGGCTTTGTTCGCTCCAGAACTTCAAAGAAGCGAGGACTGCCCATCACTGTGAGTTTAGATATGATGTGACTTATATAACAGCCTTTCTGTGGAGGCAGTCTTGTAGAACAGCATGCTGCACTCAGACAGAGAGGGAAAAAAGCAACTAAAACCTGGCCAGACTTGAGAAGGAGTAGACTGTAAAAAAAACACTTCTTTTTTGTTCCAGTGTTGCTCATATAGAGGAGATCTCGCCTAGTGTGCCCACACATGTACCTATAACTGAAAATAAAACTAAATTAATCGTCATGTTTTCAAAGAGTTTTATTGGAAATGCCCTCTCGTGATCTTTTCCATAACTATCATTAATCTACTGATAAGCATTTGGCAGAAGGAAACATTCTTTGTTTTTTTTTCTAATTCTACTCATTTTGAAATTTGAATGAAAATGACCCGATGCTCTATCGTGACAATTGTTGAATTGTGCGTTAAAGAATGCCACAATGTGTGCTCCGGGCCATGGTGATGATATAAGAAGGTTAAAAAGAGGATACAATTACTGTATTCAGACCAGTGAAACAATGTGAAAGCAAAAGGCTTTGGTGAGATTACACTTATTCATCAAACTTCACTACAAAAAAAGGCACCAAACAACAACACAGACATTCAAAAAGTAATCTGAACTCTAGATCATTTTCAAATAAATGTCCCATGACGTCAAAACAACTAATGATTCCACATAAGCTACAGTAGGAATGCCTACTGCCCCTGAAAATAAACGTGCAGCTACAACGAATTGATTCCTCAGAGACTCTCACAGAAATGTTCTATTCATGACATAACAAACATCTGGGAACGACAGAAAGTAAAAAAAACAACAAAAAAAACGTGTTCCTTGGACTGAGATCTCACCAAGGAGCACAAGTCAGATGGTCGGCCTTTCCTGAGTGCTCTGTTTTTCCTTTGACACAAATGAAAGTCACACGAGTCATTTACTGTCAGAGGATGGTAAAAAAAAAAAGGATCTGTGAGGAGACACTGAGCCCACCGACGCCCCTCATCAATTTCAGCAGTCCTGTGCAAACCCTGCTCTCCGGGCAGTGCGCGTCTGTGGAGTTTTCTTTTCTTTCTTTTTTTTTTTTTTTTTAACTGTTGCCACTACACCATCCCCGTGTCCCACAACACGTGAAATCACAGATGGTGTGAGGCAGTTAAGGTCCAACCCCACGGGAGCAATAACCCGTTTTCTCTCCAAGTATTAGTGACTGATTAAGTTGTAAATTGTAAAGATAGTTGAACGCAAAAACCTTGGCGTCGACACCCCCCCCCCCCCTTCCTCCCAGGTCCAGCTTTCTCCTTCAGACGTTGCAATTCAGACATCCCTCTGTGCTCACCGGAGGGATTCCCGACTGGAACCTCGACAATGACAACTTGCAAAGAGAGCTGAAATGAAAAGATGCCCGTTCGTTATCGTTTCTGGAGCTCGGTGCAGCGCTCTCACAGACGGGAGGAGTGCCGTGTGGCTTGTTGTTCTGCCGAGTGACTAGCTATGTTGTGAATACACGGCAATGTGCAAAAGATATATATGAAAATACATAAACAAGTGCGTTTGTAGATACATTTCTTGTACATAAGGCGGATACAAACGGTCACACAACATCCTCCTCGTGTATCTGACTGGTGTCGGACTGCTGCTAAAAAACACGTTCAAAAGCCGCAAGGAAACTTGAACCAAAGCGAGTCCGGACACGTACCGCGCTCGTGAGTCGTTTACCTTTTTGGTGGGCTCCTCGCTGTTTTTGAGACCGTCGCGTCGCAGCACTGCAGGTCGGTGGAATTCCTCTTTTTTGTGTGCGCGTTTCTTTTTTGGGGCTGTGAAAGGGGAACGCAGCCGTTCACTTCAAATGAAGGCGGCAGGTCGCTGGGAGTGGAGGACGCGAACTAGTGCGGGGCAGAGAGTGAGGGGAGGGAGGAGAGGATTCCTCCTGTCAAGCTCAAGCGCCGCCTCGGCCGCTCTCTGCACCCTCTCCTCGCCAGCCAATACACAACCGTTAACGGCGGTGCCTCGCGAGCCCCTCCGCGAGCCTGCAAAGTAACGCTCGTTAACGTCGCGCGGCTGCTGCGGTCTCAATTGTTGTCCAGCTATCAGCGCGTCCTCGTACAGGAAATCGATGCGAGCTGCATTTCAAAGCTTCTAACGAACTAAACGGTGGAAGTGCTCTACCAAACGTTGATATGGAGACGTGACCTAAAGATAGAGCGCCGAAGTGAAATGTCTTATGCTAAATCGAAAACAAGTAGCCTATTCCCAGAATTTGACAGCCTCGAAATTAAAGTGCCTCAGACGTACCTCACATAATATTGACCAGAAGAGCTCATTTATGAATATTAGGCCAGCATAAACGTAACTTAAAGACGGTCTTGACGTTTTAGTAGTCGTTTACCGTTGTGATAAAGTCACATTTATTATACGAAACATGCATAGTTTTGGCGCAATACAGTTATACTTCACTATTTCACGGTTATCTTTTATTCTGAACTGCGCGCGACCTGTACGTGTACCGCGCGCATTGATAATCGGTAGCCAATCAGGAACGATTATTAATTGGTGCAAAGTATTTCATGTGTCAAGAAAATTATCACATTAAAAATTCAGGGTGAAATTATATTATCTCAAGAGTAACATTATAAATCTAAGAATATAGATTGAACACGAAAAATAGTTATACAAAAAATTCAATCTAAAAAAAATATTTTAAAAAGTACAGACCATGCAATAAGTGTAAAATCCCTGAAGTAGGAACGTTCAGCAGTATATCTGCTATTTACTGTAAATTTCTCAAATACTCCATATTAGCTCAGCAATAAACCGAATAGTCACTGTATATTTGACAGTTGAGCAGAGTGTAAGAGCTGTTAAAATCACATCCGCATCAGCCATGACATCCTCCCAAATAATTTTTAGAATGCTGGCAATCCTGGCTCTACATTTGCATAAAGGCGCTAATTGGTCTATCTAGGTCTGACACCAGTTCATGAGAATATTAGTGTGTGAGAACTGTACACCATCTAGCAAACATCAACATCACATGATGATGTGCCAGACAATAACTGAGCCACAGTATTTTGGTAAAGCACATTCCGCTGATCACAGTGTCCAGGGATTAGGCTGCACAATGAGGACGGAGCTGGTAGAGGAGGATAACAGAGATGAAGAGCGTGTGGGTGTCTGGGTTAGACGGTAAAACGGAGAGTGAGTCAGGCCAGACCTTTCTTTGTCTGAGCTTCTCTCCTCTTTCTGCTTTCATAAACCAGATCAGCACCTCTTCACACTTAACATCTTCTCCTCGACACCCTCTCAGTCTGGTGACTCAAACCTCTAAATGATGTATTCGTCTCATATGGCCTTAAAAGGGAACTCCATGCAGCTCTCTGCTGACTTGCTGTGGTAATAAAAAGGAACTGCTTTCCCTCTGCTCCCAATTCTGATTTGAAATCTAAACTGGAGTCACTTTAATGAAAAAACATCCATAAATTCAGGATGACGTTTTATTACTTTCTTTCCTGCACAACGCAATACATAACGCAGTACATAAACAGACAAAACAAAAATATTAACAAAAGGGAAATAGCAAAGGGCACAAGCAGCTTGTGTGGGCTTCAACACCATCAGCTGAAATTTTGTGTCTTACCACATCAAAAGGTCTCCAATAGTAAAGGATTTTATCAAAAGTTTTAAGAGTGATTTCACAAATATTTGTACAATCTCTAAACGGTGTTTTGTGTCAATGAAAAGGTCTCAACTCGGAGGAGCTAGGTTAGTCTACATTTGAGACCAGGGTCTGTCACCCTCGTTCTTAATGGAAACTATTTGGATTTGTAAAATTATGACAAAGTGAAATCCAAAAGCTCATCTTTTAACACTTCAACTGGACCTAACATAGAGACTTTATGTACAATCGAGGCAACGAAGAAAACATGGAATCATCTTTTTTCTTGCAATAAACTTCTTCAAATGTGCCCAAAAGGCAGATTTCCATGTATCAAATGATAACAATTTCAAGCGTGTTCGTAAAAAGGCAACACAATAAATAAAGATAACAAAACAAAAACAAGTGGCACATAAGGTTTTGAACAATCTAAAAACTAAGAAGCACAATGTCTTGTGGAATATCCATGGGGAACTACATACCAAAGCAAGCACGCGAGGAAAAGAAAGAAGAAAAAGTCTTCAGTTTTCACCCTTCCAGGCAGTAGCTCAGGCTCACTAAACCAAACTAAAATAAAGGAAGCACAATCTAATTACAGTGACAAGTATGACATTTATGATTCAATATAGTATTTGTATTTACAAGCATTTATACAACTCGGGGATTTAAATTGGGGATTCAAGCTTATTACTTTTTCAGGAGCAGAACAATCAGATAATATAATGCACTAAATATAAACCTTGTAAACATCACATCTCAACTTCTATGTTAGACATCAGTCAGATTATGTTTATATTTGCCAGGTTCATAAAGTATTTGTCCTTACTTTAAGGCATAGGTATCGAGCTTAGGAGTCAACCTAAGTTTTATTTTAAATAAGCCAGATTTCTTTTCTTACAGCTTTCCCTTCAAAGAGGAAAAAACCTCTCTTTCACTTTAAGTGAAAGAAGAAAGAAAAAGAAAGACATCCCCACTTTGTCTCTGGATCTGCGCGGCGAGCTGCAGTTATAAGATCTCCTCTACTCCGTGCGCAAAGATCATGACGAGGCCGGGCTCCAGAATCATGTCCTCCCCCATATGCTGATTTTCACAGGCCATCACCACCACCGCCTGTTTGCCAGGAATGCGCTTGGCAACGTAGTTCTCGTAGTAGCGCCTGTTCATTTGCCGAGTCTCTAGGGTGGCCAGTCCCTGAGGCCAGTTCCGCTCGTGGGCGTTCTCGATCAGGTCGTTCACAATCGAGAGGGGGCACCCGCTGTCGATGAGGGAGCGCTTGATAACCGCCTGGAGCACCGCATCGGGAGTGGAGATCATGCCCCCCCAGCGCGTCACTCTGGCTGGCTGCATGGAGTTCACCCACCTGCATTCCCAACAAATGTGAGAAGGAGAAGAAAAACAGATCACAACAAATTTAGGAAGTGGGTTCATTTTTAGTTTTTTTTATGGCGAGAGATGGGAAACTTCACTTACTCCAGGATCTCGTTGTACTCTATGCTTTCCTCAAGGTTCTGCAGGTTAGGGTTTGCGCTGCGGATCGCCCTCATGTAGGCTTTTAGCAGCTGAATGTCTCTTTTCTGGTGAAAAAGAGCCACAGTCAGCAACAGACCCAAAAAAATATTTTCAAAAGGATTTCAGCAAACAGCATTAATTAGGACTGCACAGAGAGGGATTTCCCTTATTTTCCCCTTAATGCATCCACATAGAGGTCTTACTTGTTCCCCTAATTGGTGCTTATGTTCAGCCACCGTTTTCTCCAGCTCTGATATCTTAGTTTGCTGCTGTTGGACGACACTTCGCAAGTGTTTGATACAATTGTGGTTGGACAGCTCGTCTTTGGGCATTTCAAGCCTGTACAAAGAAAACGGGGGGGTGGATTTTTCAAAATCTTCATATTTCAAAGCCGATACGATTCAAGGTTTCGTGCACTCACCCACATCCCTCCTCGCAGTTGACGGGCCTCTTGGGGTTGTGCTCGCAGTCCTTGAGGTGCGACTGCAGCTGGTCCAACCGCAGCGTGGCCGTGCAGCCGAAGCCTGCGTTGTCGCAGCTGATCTGGAGTTTGGACAGCATGTTGCGCATGATGCGGGGCACGGGCCGGAGGTGGGCCAGCGTCACCACGGTGCGGTCGACGGGGCAGATCTGCTGCTGGGCGAACCACTGCGTTATGCAGGCGTTGCAGAAGGCATGTTCACAGTGTGGAGCCTGAAACGAAAACACACAACTCCACGGCTCAGAAACATGTTGTAAGAAAGACCCACCCACACCCAAAGACACTTGAAGTTCACAGAACAAATAAGACCCAAAGCATCTGAAAAGGACTTGCCTGCACCGGTTCTTCTAGCACTCCACTACATATAGGACACAGCAGGTCTTCATCCACCTCACCCTGGAACCTTGTAACGTCGTACCCCATGGTACACGACCCTCAACCTCCTGAACACCGATAAAAACAACAAAAAACAATGCTGATGTCACTGCACTGTAGATATGGTGGATATAAATATACTTCACCAAAGTAATCATCACACAGTCCCATTGGGAGGCACCTGACAGGTCTCAGAATAACACCAGTGGATGTTTAAAACCTCAATTCAGCATCCAACATCCGGTTACTGCATTTATCAAATCACTTCAGTAACTTGAGGAACAGTTGTCTGAACAGTTGTCTGTGACAAGTTCTGCTTTGGTTGGCAAAACCTAAGATGCAAGATTTTACTGCATACTTGTTTTAGTGGACTTATTTTTAGCTAATTAAATTCCAACTCATTACTTGCAAGGACTTCAGACAAAAACTGCTCCTGTAAGCGTTGGACCAGGTAGCGCAAATGCAGCAGTACATCATTATGTCAGAGCAGTTTTTCTTTTAGCAACAGTTAAGAGAATGAAGTAAATGAGATTGAGCTCGTACTGTGAAAGAGACTTGGCTCCATAACAGCTCAATGGATGAGCCAATTTCTGTCCTGAGAGCAGTCCAGCGGCTCCGTCTGCGTAAAGTCCGTGCTTTGATCTGCAGGACAATGGTCACCCCCCGAAGGTACAGACGGGGTTTGCGTAGATTATTACCAACTTCAGGGACTATTTTTTTTTTCTCTTTAACGTGAAATCTTGTCCTGACAAGTAAATCGAATACTGAAAAACTGCTCATTGGTGCAGTTTGCACTTACAACATTTTCCCAAACATTCTGGACAAGAGGGGGGAAAAAATGCACAAAGACCAATGACAGAAAGCGCAAAAGAGTTGCTCAGATCCTAGAAAAAATAAAAGTAAGGCCTACCTCACATGCAAAAGGCCTCAAATATTTCCATTCAGCTTTTCATTTACTGATCTGTCTGAAGAAGAAGACAGACACAGCCTGCAAAAAATATATGAAAATTTTGCATGAGATATTTAAAGTGTTTAACTTGATATACTATGTTAAACAATAAGTAATAAAATGTACATCGATATTGAATATATTTAGCCTTGTTAACAGATTGCCAAAGATGTTATCCCATAGAAGACACAGCCCTGTTGTTAAATAGCCCAAAATCGATTCGAAGTTCTGTGATTTTTCAAATGCCAGGTCGTCTGTTCGTGGGTATACAAACGATAACCAGAAACTGGATCCTGTTGTGCTAGCAGAATCGTGGTTGGCCTACTTTCAGTTAAAGCAGCATTCATCCTTTTGGATGCGCTTTATAAACATTTTATTGAGAACCGTGCTCAGCACTGGTCGTAAAAAAAAGTTAGCCAAGCCTTAGTGCTAATGTTAGCTACCTGTGCGCCATTTCTCCTATTATTCTCAATCAATGTATGGATTAAAATCAATCAAGCTGGAGTTATAGTGAAAAATCTCATCAGGCAACAGTGTGGATATCACAAACGTCTGGTTGTCACGATACACATAGCTCAGGCTTGCTAACTGGTTAGCAACAACGCTACCGCTGGTTTTCTCAAGGTGTTAGCTGCCGAGCTACCCAGACATAGCTCGGCCTGGAAAAATACACCCACAATAGCAGCTTACCTTCAAGTACAATATAACCGGATATCAAGTAAATGGTATACTTACTTAGGCATGAAGTGAAAGGGATTTTTATAAATATTTGGAGGTATTTTCGGGTAGTCGTCACGTCACTAGCAACTTGCTAGCCACGTCCTGCTACATCCTACACATCAGCGTCAGTGATATGAAAGCGGATGAAGACGTCATGACGTACAGAAGCTTTTCATTGGTCCATCAGAGGGGATCTGTCCGTACTGTACTTCTCAAACCCACGTTGATTAACATCCACGTATTCGGTGAAATGTCAAATGATAAATTATTACGTGTTGGCCAAAATACTTAAAAATTAAACGTGGAATCAATATATAAGATCAATATATGATCGTGTATCAATTTATGGAACTGTGCAATTTTGGCAACATGTTTGTAACTAGGTTGAATTTTTTCGTTTTCATTCAGTGACCTTTGAGGAGAACTCTGTATGACAGAAGGCGAAGAGGAAGGAAATGAACAGAAGTCACCACACAGAGTAAATACACTCCATGCAGAGAGAGTAACAGAAGGAAGGCCAAACATGACTGATGAGTCACTATTCATGGAACTGACACAAGTTAGAACCCCAAAAATGTGTCAGCAATGTAGCTGTGTTCAAAGTTAAATCCAATCCAAATCCAGACAAAGGAGTTTTTTCTCCATCACTTTTCTCATCTTATTTTTGTAGTGGTTGCGTTCTCTTAAAACAGTGTAATTCAACATGTGATGTGTGACCATCCTTTTTTAATCCCTCACCTTGCCACCTATTCCAACTCAGGGTGGGCTGGAGCCCATCCCAGCTGTCCCGGGGTGAGAGGCGGAACACAACCTGGACAAGTCATCATTCCATCAGATAGAGCGAAGACGACAAAAATTTTTCTAAAAATCAGGTACCCTCATACTCACTTAATTTAGAGTAACCGATCACCTGGATATACATGTTTATAGAATGTGGGTGGATGCTGGCATACACGGAGAGGAACATGCTGACTCCACACAGACAGGCTCCCTGCCAGGATCAGAACCAGCACCCCAATGCTGCGAGGGATGGTGGCCCTGTCACTTTCTCTGGTTCCAGATTTAATCATCAATCCAAGTAATTATGTTCGAAGAAATATACAATATATAGTATAGCTTTAAAGCTTTTATCCTAGACCTCAAAACAGAGATCTTTTTCTAAATCTTTTTTTTTAAATTAGATTGGATGCCATTTTGTTTTCCAGGATTTGCAAATAATTGCATTGCATTTTTAAATTTCCATTTTTCATACAACTCAAACTTTTAGAAGGGAAATTTGTGATTGCTAAAGGTTTATAAATGCAGTTGACTTAATAAAAATGGAAGGAGACCCAAAATTGTTGACCACTTTCCCAAAAAATAAAAAAAATAAAACACTAGACAAAATGAATATTTAGCAATAGCACTTTATTGAACACAAACAACCCTAAGCCACAATACTGAATGACAAGACCAATTGGCTGCAGCAAACATTTTATAAAATAGATTCAGGTTTAATGTCACTAAATTATTTTTTTTTTCTTTTAACGTCAGAAAGACAGATGCAGGTTTTTCCAAAACAGTGAATGATCTTTTACATATTTAACATTTCTGTAACAAATCATCATTCACATGTTCACACAAAGGAATAACAAGGCAAAGTGCTTTCAGGATTGCATTGTTGAAAAAACAAAACAGAAACATGAATGGCTTGAGGTTTAGGTGAGACGGTGGGAGGATGACGGGAGCGGGAGGGAGGGGGGGGTCTGGTCCTGTATTGGGAGATGGCATTGAGTGGGAGGGGGGTTGCGGTGGGAGGGGAGTGGGGGCGTGGTCAGTAAACCTCTAACCTTTCACCTTGTCCTGTACCCCTTGTAGTCAAACCCAATGTTACATGTCGGGACAGTGTGGAGACAGACGCTTGTGTAGCTGGAATTTGGTTCAGAGTGGACATATGGATTCAAAGGCATACGGCTCGAGGGGCTTGAACTCGCCCTCAAACAGACTCTCAGATCCACCATACTTTCTAAATCCTTGTGACAACCTGCGACGCCATTGCAACTTCCGAGCAATCATCGGCTGGCCCAAAATGAAGCTGTAAACGTTGAGTAGCTGTTTAACATAGGGCAAGAAGTATATGCATAAGAGGAAACCATGGAAGTAAGCTGTGTTAAAAAACAAAAAGCCGATGCTTGGTAATCCGTTTCCTAAAACATGGCTCCTCAGACCAGTCGCCACTGAATGTTAAAGGGGAGAGACTATCATCATAATCTGCATCATAACATCGTCTGGCTTCACATTCCAGTGGTATTTTGTCATATAAATGCTTCTCATAAATATTTTTTTCCAACGTCAAGTAGACACATACACATACAGCACAACCAAGCACACTTTTTATGTATAACTACAATTGCTTATGATAAATCTGTATTCCCGTAAAGTCAGAACAGGCTGATAGACAATACTCAAGGCTGCAAAACAAGGAGGTAGGAGAAATGCTACTAAAAGGACAACAAAAAAAAAAAGAGCAAAATAATTGGGTTTTTGTTTAAAAGAACAGCAAGTGATGTCAACGTGGTTGTTGATTTAAATAATCGCGATACACAAGGCTTCTTGAACCATGCTAGCTCCAACAGCTGCTGTTCCAGTCAATATTTGAGGAGCAGCTTGTGTTTGGTTTTCACTCCATTTCCGCCAATTATGGTGGAATACTGATCCGAAATCTGGCGGAAAAATAAAGACATATCTGCAACTCTCTGGTGGCTCCAAATGCTGACTGGATGAGCAGCTTGGATTGCCGAACTTAATGTATCTAAGGGGCCCATCAGGCATTACAGAAATTTGAATAATGTCTTAATCATGTGTTCCTAGACCGGTCGCATCTTAAAATTGGCTAACTTCAGAGTAACTTAATTGGTCCTGTTGTCATCACAGGTCTAAAGACCACGCTGCTGGTGATGGCATTGACTCCTTTACACACAGTAGAATAGTAATATTTGCAGATTTGTAAATGAGGTAATCAGCGTTAGGCTAAATAGGGAACCCTGTCAGAGACACACGAGCCTGCTCCATTCACCGGCGAAGCAAAAAGGTTTCCTCATTCAGAGGGACAGGACTGTGTCAAATGAAATCAACTTTGGAATGTTGGGGGTGGACAAGCCAACTTTTTTCTTTTCTTTTTCCTATTCTTCGAAGGTGCACTGTGAAACTATTTGATTGTAACTCATCACATGCCCTGATTCAGAGTCCCTCCACTCATGATAAGGGCTCCTTTGTATTTCCCCAGATAAGCCACTCAAACAAAACAACACAACAGGCAACCCACTGTCCGTCATCGTTTTTTCTCTCTCCCTTTTTTAGTTTTAGATTTGCAATGAATTAAGGCTGCCTCAGCAGCAGATCAATGCCTGCTTTAAGTCCAGTTGCGAGAGCATTGTTAATAGCTTGTGAGTTGCAATGAGGTGGCAACATCTTCAGTGAAGCGGACTACACATTTAAAATAATACTAAGAATAATTATTAAAGAAAAAAATTTAAAAAAGCAAACATGAAAGGGACAAGCTCTACAAAAACGTCACAAAACATGCAGAATACATCCTTTTCAACAGGAAGCTACTCCTAATAGCACATTCGTTGGGTGGGGGGGGGTCCTAATGGGCATATTCTGATATGGCTCTGCTTTGCTCGGTGAGAGGCTGCTTCCATGACGGCTCACAGAAGGAGCGGGTCAATAAGGTGCTCCTTTAAAAGACCGCCGCTTTGTTTCTCCCGCACAAATACTCCGCTTCATTCAATTTGACGGTAAACACTGGAGAGCTTTTTCCAAACGTTTCGATTTCTTTTGTGTAAATGTATTTCTCCCCCTCCCTCCCTCCATCCCTCCCCCCCACCCACCCACCCCGATAACGCATCTTCTGCTGGTGAAAACAAACGGCACTTTCAAGGGGAATGTTTCTCCAAAACCACAATCACAGGACCTGTAGGTAACAAATTTTTTTTCGTCTTAAAACAAATAGGCTATACAGTAGATATAAATCTCATGAGTTTCTTCACTGTACAAGCTGTAGTCTACACACTGAAAAGGGAGAGACACGAAAAAACCCTTAATGCTAATGCATTGGAAACATCATAAGGCATTTTTAATATTTCCTTTTATCCTCATTTATCACTGACAGTAGGTCTAAATATCTTTTTTTTTGAGAAAACATTTCATTCGAGGAGGAAGAGAGGATGCATATACACACCTACACATGCAAATGAACACGTCCACTGGTTAGGAACCAGAAGTCCAAACTACAATACCATCAAAGTCCATCCAAAGAAGGAATTAAAAAAAAAAAAAAACCCAAACAAAAAAAATCACACCTACTCAAATCTATCAACTTGAGCACGGTTCTTTGTCAGAGCAGGCAGCTTTTAAGTTCAGATGTCGATCACAGTTTCAAGAACGGAATATCACACACTCCACTATTAGATGCCACTTCTCTGGAAAACAAACAAGAGGACCACTGGAAATCCTTCATTTGCTACAGATGAGTGACTTTTGGTGTTTTTCTTTTCAATAAGAAAAAAAAGGGCATATTAAATAAGTTTTCTTTTTTTTTTTTCTTTTTTTTTCCCAACTGAGGAAGCGATGATAAACAAAAGGTTATTGCACTTTTTAATCTATTTCAGAAGAGGTCAGCTTGACAGAAGATAATTCATGCCTTAATGTGGTAAGACAACAAATGTCACGTCACTTCTATAATATGATCACACAGTTATTAACACTGCACACAGCTACTACTGCAATCCTACTAATCTACCCTACTCTAAAAGAGGAAAATGAAAAAAAAGAACGAGAAAAAAACTAAATAAAAACACGAAACATTCTCCACAATCTATTTGCAACACAGTCACGACGAGCAGATCACCTAAGTTTGCTGTCAGACGCCGGACAGCCCGCTCAGACGCCGGACAGCTGGACGCGGCTCCGTCCCCCCCAGACGGCGGTCTCTACAGTTCATGTGTTACTGACAATCGAGCCTCGCGTTCTCCGCGCGAAGGAGATGTTTGTTTGTTTTTTTTCCTTCCCTCCCCTTAAATTTGGTCTATTCGCTCCTTTGCTTCTCATTGTTTGGAGAGCCCACCGAGTCCCCGAGGTGCCTTCTTTGGATTTGTGCTTTCGAACTACCGATCCCCGTTCATTCACCGTCTGATGTGGCCCGAACAAAACCAAACAAAACCAAAAAAAAATATATATAGTCACATGCGCAAAGTGCAACCTCTTTCTGCCACCAAAGAGAGCACTGGGAATGCAGAATGGGAGTCGTTTAGGCTATTATTTTTAGATCAATATCTCACAGAACTGAAGTCATAATGATAATAATAATGCTCAGAGGGAGTACTGAAGTCGTATGTTCAGTGAAATTTCTTTTTCCCATTATAAGGCTTCTGGGAAATACAAATGGAAGACCAAACAAATAAAAGGCACCTTAGCCACCGCTGTGCTTGATACCACACAGGTCCTATTGGTGGTGGAGGGGAGGGGTGGGGGGGTTTATAAACCGAGTGTTCAGGCTGGGAAGGCGGTCAAACTCATTAGTCATACAGTATTGTTTCGACTTACAGAGGTAAAGTTTTATAGCTACCTTCGGTTCCCAGCTGACCTAACGCTGCACTCTTTCCTGTGTGTGAAAACAGACTCGTCTGTTGATTGTACTGAAGGAGAAAACAAAACCAAACAAACAGGGCAACTATGCGCTCTAGCTCGAAAGAAGGTATTGGGGCTTGTGCATGTTAAGGTAGGACATGCGTACACGCACACACGCTACAAGAGTCGCTCCGTGAAAACAAACAGAACAAAACACGAGGGCAAACCACGCAGGATCAATGTCAGCATCGTCACACTAAAGATCACTGATGAGGTAAAACTGCAGGTCCGATAAAAAAAAAAGGAGGCGGTGCAGCAGGCTGCCCCCCCCCCCCTTCCTCAGGTAGGAAACACGAGACATCTGCTGACGCTAATGGCCACAACTCCGCGAGGGGCGGGCCGATTTAGGCTGGTACACAACCCACGAGACGGATCGCTAGATTTCAACTCTGTGCAAGCATCCTTTTCGGTCCGAATGTTTTTTTCTCAAGATCAACTCCCAGTGTGGTTTGGCTCTGGATCGCAGAGGAGCCGCGGCTGATTGTTTACGAGTGAATTCTGAATTCATTCATTCATTCACAGTGGAAAATATGGCGAGATCCCAACCTCTCCGAACAATCTCTGCACCATGGCAACCTTGAGCTATGTGCTACCTCCATTTATATGTGCTTCTCGACACCTAGAGATGTCTGTAGGACCAAAAGTAGTTGCCAATCCCCCCCCCCCCCCCACCCCCAAAATGTTTAGTAAGCAATCAAACCAAGTAGCAATAACTCTACAGGTGATGTAACGTTAACAGGTTCGGCCAGGTTGTCATTTTTCGATTTCAGCTTTTAAGGCAAAAGGCTCAACAGTGGATCAGAGTTGAATTGAAATTTGCCATCGACTTCAAGTAAGAACCAAGACATCCATTGAGGCAATTCAATTCTATATTGTATATTTCATGCTTCTTTTTCGCTGTTTTTTTTTTCTTTTTCTGTGGACATCCAGAAACAACAACAAAAACTAAAGATTTCCCTCTATTTAACACACTCACATTATAAACCAACTTGCTTAACAACCTATGGATTGCTTTGCCAATACCAAAGGGGACTACCTATTGGCTTTAAAAGATGTCCAATTATAAGACACTTCTAACAAACACCAAAAATCGAAACAGAAAACTCGCAACTAAGCACTAATATCCCATGCAAAGGTTTATATAGCTACCTTCTGACTAATATAATTGGTGAAGAGACATGCAGCTCCTAACACAAAACTGTAATAATCCCGCCTATGTCTGAATATGTTACTGACCAAGTAAATATGATTCATGTCTAAAGGCAAATCAAGGTTTTCTATGGCACTAAATGGGTGTAGCTTAGGTGCATTTTGTCAAATATAGGCTATTTACGAGTTTGTGTGATCCTATCTAATGTAGACCCTTTTTGTCTCTCAGTTCACTGTACTGTAAGGCAATCTCCATGCAATGGATGAACGTGAATGTTTGAAATTCATCGGAACTCTTGTTCCCCCTTCGCCTTGCAGGCTTCACTCATCACAAATAAACGGATGCGCGTACAGAGAAAGGGGTGACGTCACACAAAAGCAGGCCCAGAACACCATTTAAACCAACAAAAAAGACAAAGGGAGAAAGGGGAGGGAGAACCTACACATATCCAGACCTTCAATGCAGGAAGACTACTACACATACATTACAATAAGTAGAACTCTTTTACTACATGCTACCTGTATCATCATATCTATGCAAGACAAATGAAGAGCAACAGTTTAAAGTCGGGTGAAACGCAAACTGTCCAGCTCTAAACTGACCCTACATTCATTTCAGTCAGGAAATTCATGGCTCAGATTTGATGGTCAGACTGTAAACTGCTTGAACATATGCATAAATCCGTTGCTGCTTTACCAAGAGGGTTCCCTCTCACAGACACGTTTTGGCAAACCGGCCTCAATTGTGACCAAGGTTCATGACGTCTAACCCGCTTTTTGAATCTTCCATTGGCATTTTCTACGATGATTTACTAGATTGGCCTAAACGGATGGCAGTGCAATATTTGTGCTGCACACTGTTACACACACGCACGCGCTCTCTATTGCTACAATTGGACCTTTTCATTGCTTTCTGTCTATTGACTCCAAAGATATTGTTTATGCTCTATTTGTTTGACGAGGGTGCACAATCACTGGTATCACGGGTACACACAAATTAAATAATTTTTTTTTTAAAAAGCATGTATAAGAACACTGTGATGCAATTAAAAAAAAAAAGAAAAAAAAAGTTGGGTCTTGTATCTTTGCATGGGGCAATGGCTCCATTTGCTGGACATCCCAAAAAAATAAAATAAAAAGAAGTCTACAGGCTGGCTTGATAGCACCTACAGATGGCAGAAAGAGTTTGAAGAGTGCTTAGTGGAGCCTGCCTGAGGTGTCAGTTAAATAACTAGAGTGACTTTGGGTCACTTAGGCCAGAGTCTGGATTGTGATCAGGAAGCTGTGGGGTGGGGTTTGGGGGGGGTAATGAGACCTGGCCTCTTGACTGGACTGCCTGACCAGAAACAGATAATACAAACAAGTCATCGGGCAGTGATACTGTCCAGAAGTGCTTCAAGACACCGTTTTTTTGTCCATTTGTTTTTTCTTTTTTTTCTTTTTTTGTTGTTGTAGCTGTCGTTTGTTTTAATGACGCATCACCGGAGTACAATTACGTTGCAGCCTTTGCAACTGTTCTTTCCTGTTTTCAGCAGCAACACACGTGCATGTAAACAAAAGGTACATACATTACTCCTGCTCCGCTTTGCACACTTAGAACCTGAATGTACTAAAGTGCGTGCTCGACTACCTAATTAAGTGCTGCGGGATCGAGAGCTAAAGAGGATACAACTCATGGAACGTCCTCTCCAAAAATAAAAAAAACCCCAAAAACTTTCGACGTAATCATCCTGCGGGCCACTTGATTGGATTTAGTCAACTCTGCCAGCTGCTTTAGTGCAGATCCTGAGATTACAAAGCAAGTATGTACCCATTCCCGCTTTTGATATCGCTGCTGTTCCACTAAAAATGAATTCAACACAATAAAAGTCTATAGTTCGCCATTTAGTTCTGTTTCGATTCAGACAGTGACAGAGGCCGAACTAAATGAGGCGTCTGCCTCCTGTCTAATCACTTACTCTTGGAAATTGCTGCTCTGAAAAGGATCTTTGTAAAGTTCGAGGAATAGCCGAGCTTAAATGTGCTCGCGTGAAAGCATTTTTTGTGAGGACTACTTAGCAACGGCCTGGTCTAGGTCCTCTCATCCAGTCAAATAACGTGTGCAATTGTGCCACTTCATTACCAGCAGATATGAAGTTATCATGCCAATGAAAACAATCTGACTCAGTGTAATCTAACCATCGTCCGATGGTTTGTTTGTTTTTCCTAAAAGACAACTAAATAGCATAGATATAACATCTAAAAGTCACAAACAGCTCTAGTGGTCCGATACAATCATCTTTAGTATACTTAGTACCAGAAAAATGGGATGAAAAAAAAAAAGAAAAAAAAAAAAAGAAAATGAATACCAAAAGCATGTATTTGGATTTCTGCTATTCCTGAAATCTAAACAGGTATTGGCCAAAGCAAAGATCCCTCTCCTTTCCATAGCCCTATATGGTTCTTTTAGGGATTTCGACTCCCTGGTCATCAGTAATGCCGGATCGTTAAGTTAAGTTAAGCCGGGCAAATTTGAACTTTTTTTTTTTCCTTTCCTTCTTTTCCACTAGATACAGTGGCGCAATCACACTGAAATGCTGTTGGGTGTCAGATGGGCGGCAAGGTAATTATCAGGGCTCGTCATCTCCCTCTGCCACTGAGCAATCCGACTGAAATAATGTGTTACAGAAGGCATGGGTCAAAAGGCATTTCATGAGACGCCAAAAAGGCAATCCAGTGCATTTAGGTTGACACTGACAGTAAAATGCCCGGCACGCACAGAGCCATTCGTTTAGTCTTTAGGTAAAATTTTCATGAGATAATGGAAGAAAAAAACAAGACGTAAAAAAAAATCAAAACACATTCTAGGGAAACAAAAGCCCTTGTGACAGTGATTGTCTATTCATTTAATGCTCAAAAAACCAAAAGGCCCAAAAAATATATATATTGCTTGAAAACCGACCCAATGAAAAGAAAAAAAAAAAAAAAAAAAAAAAAAAAAGAAGAAAAAAGCAGACGATAATCTACCTGTTCAAACTGACCGGAGTTCACCACCGAGAGACGCGTCAATTCAAAACTGTTGGGTTAAGACAATTTCACCGGCTCCGAGAAATGCTCCCAACGCCGATGGCCTACTTAAAAAAAAACAAAAAAAACACCAAGAATAAAAAGTACACAAAGAAATGTCTTTAGTGCCTAAAATTACAAAGAAGGAAATTCTTTTTTTTTCCCCCCTTAATTACTCTTTCAATAACCAGGCCATTCAGTTTCTGAAATCTTCTCCTAAAAAACACTGTTAAAGAGATGGGGAAACAAATTGAAATGGCTTGTTCATTTATGTGCTCAGATATATGATGCTTTGATGAGGTGTTGTTGGCAGATATTACTAGTAAAGCCTTCATCTAGAAATAAACAAGGCCTCAGTCAGTCACTATCCTACAGTAGTTCTCCAGTCCTACAAAAAGAGAACATTAGGCCTACGGACCCTGGGTGAAGATGAAGCAGCTGCTAAACGAGTTGACGAGGTATATCGAGATCTATTGTCTTTCTCTATACAGTACAGTTCATCTCAAATAAATAATTTATAGCCATAGTAGTGTTGATCAACTTTGGTCATAACTTATATGCTTAGAAACATTCTAGCTTAACAAACACTTATTTAGCATCTTTAAAAAAAAAGGAAAAAATTGGTGGTCAGCATAAAGAATGTGAGGATGTTACGACGCTGACCGCAACGTGGCATCTCCTTTGGAAAGAGACGCGCTCATGAGTTCAGCAGCATTACCAAATTATCCCAAAATGCCAAATAATTCCAGGCCGCACGTTTAAAGTACGCTATAGATTTAACATCGTTGTGGCCCTTTTCCAAATTTCAGATTGTACTGAAAAAAGAAAAGAAAGAAAAAAATACATTGCACTTTCAAATTTTAGACTTTCCCTTGTGTGGTTCCTTCATAAAAAATAAAAAAATTAAATCTAGGCTAACAGAAAAAAGACCAAAAAAAAACCCCAAAAATTAACTCCTTGACCATTCTTTTGGGAAGGCTGGACGTTCCTCTACAAGGTCACATGTGATCAAACATGATATGACGTCTCGTCAAAAATGATATGGAAAGAAAGACATTTGATACAGACATGTCCATGCTCTTTAATGTTTGCTTATATACGCACGTCAGCATGGTTTTAAAGGGTTAAATGATTTGGAGATGGCCAGATTGCTAGTGTTTATTCTAAATGCCTCATCTCATTCCGAGTGACCTTGTAGAGCAACCTGCCTCTGTGTATTAAGCACTACTAGGAGATGGAGGAGTAGGATCTAATTGCATATTAAGTTTGACTGCACCTCAAGAGAAGACCAAACGCTCACACAGACGCACAAACACGTACATACAGAGAAAACAGACATGTGGGTGGGTGCTCTCCTGGTCCTCACGGCCCATGTTAAAGGTAGTCGCCCCCTGGTGGTGGTGGTGGTGGTGGTGTGGGCGAGGCCTCACTCGGACAGGCACCCGTCCAGGCCCACCGGTGCACCGTGGCGGTCTTTGACGTAGCCGTTGTGGAGGCCGTTGCTGGGCAGCGGGGAGCAGGCGGCCGTGATGCCGCAGTGCTTCAGCAAGTTGAGACCCGGGGAGGGGGAGACGGTGGGAGAGGAGCAGGAGCAGGAGGAAGGGTCCCGCTGGGGGAAAGGCTTCATGGTAGACAGGATCAGAGCCAGGCAGTCAGCCACATCTTTATTGGGGGCACAAGCCAGAGCTGGGGTGTGGCCTGGACGGGCACAGACACACAGCACAGGGGCAACGGAAGGCGTTTAACGTTACACTTTTAGCCCGTTTAAAAAGGACCAAATGTAGCAAAAGTTCATTCAAGTCTGCACGGAGACGGGATGCGGGTCAAAGGGCAGCTCACCTTCCTCGTCCACAGCCAGCACCGTGGCTCCTCTACTCAGCAGCGCCTGCACCACCGTGGCCAGGCCGTTACGAGCTGCGAGGTGGAGGGGCCTGAGGGGCGAGGCGGAAACGCACCACAATTTACATTCAACTTACGTGTAAGGGAAACACTAGACTACAGACAAAGAACCCTCCTGAAAGAAAGCGATGCCGAGATTCCCATTATTAAGAGTGAGGGGAGCCTACAGGGCACAGAGGTGGATTTCCAACCAAATTAATAACCGAAGGATTAGGGGACAGCAAATGGTAAACGGCTGCAGATGAAATTGAAAACATGCATGTACCGTTACCGGTTCCATTTTGGGAATAGGGTTTGTGGAGCATAATTAGAGTTACTAATTCAATATCTGACCAAATAAGAAACAGACAAACCATCTTTTTGCTGTGGTGGATAATAATGGCAGAAAACAACCCCCCCCCCCGAAAGAACCCATTACAATTACATTTCGTCATTAAAGCTGTGGGAATTCATGAGCGACCTTTTATGGCAACACTATTTAAAATATAGCCCATCCAAAATGTGAAGAACATCCCATGAGGGTCCCAGAGGCATTCAGGAGAATGGAATGTGTGGAAAGACAAGATGACACCAAATATGGTTTGGTTCTTTTGCAAGTGTTGACAGATAAAACGAAAAGAAAATAAATAAGCACTTTTATTGCTTTTTATTGTGAAAATGTGGCACACTTAAAATACTAGTTGGTCCTTACATTTGCAGAGCACTGTTGGTTGCGTTTATGAGAGTGGGACTGTGGATTTCGCCAAGAATCAGCAGAGCGCACATCTCGTGGGCCTAAAGAAAAAAAAAAATAATTAAAAAAGATGGAGAGACCTCTGTCAGAATCAGTCCCAGGGTTTTTGACGTCCTGGTTCTGGAATCTCGCAAGTGACCTTGCGTACCTTGCTGCAGGCCAAGTGCAGGGCAGTGTTCCTGTTCTCATCCAGCAGTGTCAGATCAGCCTTGGCCCGGTGGAGGAGGATGGCTGAACGGGACCGGGGCAAATACAAAATGCTGTTATTAGATCTGACAGTAGAGCTTTTTCCACACTGACATGAAACAGCAGGAAAAGCAGCAGCGGACAGTGACATTAAGCAAAGGTTCTTTGCCTTTAACACAGAACCTTCAATAATCTTCCATCAACATGGCCCCTATGGAAAACCTACATCAGCATGAATTGTGGTATTTTCTTTTTATGAAATAAGAAACTGGGCTCATTCTCTCACTGAACAACACCCTCCTAAGCCTGTACTTACAAGCATTTAGGGTTTCCTTTTATTCGAATGTTTAAAGCTGATTGGTTAAAAAGCTCTGCGTGGCGTTGAATTCAAAAGAATGGCAGGGGCTCTCGTGAGCGTCCCGTTCTTAATACTGGAGGCGTTTGACTCACCCACGGAGCCGCTGTGTCCCTTGTCGGCGGCAACCATCAAGGCAGAGCGTCCGCTTTCGTCCACTGCGTTGATCTCTGCTCCGTGGCGAAGCACCAGCTGCAGTCCTGCCACGTCCTCTGCGAACGCGGCGGCGTGCAGCGGGGCCCTGAGGGCAGAAAGCAGGCAGGACCTTCACTTCTGTCCAAACCGCGGATAACAACTCAAGCGTCATTCCGCCTCCACTTCCTAGTGTAACGTTTTGGAAATTCTAGATGACTGAGACTTCCTTGTTCTTTGTTACAGCACCGTAACAGAAACATCTATTTCCAGTTTTAAGAGCAGGTAAAACAGGACCCTTTTACAGGTGTTTGAGAAGGTAACATCTGACGTTGTGCAGACAGGATCTTTTAGCACAGCGTCGTATCTTTGGACAGAATGGAGAATAGGGAAAAGGGTGTTGGAAGGAAATAGGGGTGAAAGAAAAAATAATGCCACACTGTATACATCCCATCTTCCACTGTTACCATCAGACCAAGTATTTATTCATGAAATGTTTATGAAAAGTCTTCATGGCTACTTATTAAAAACAGGGGATCAGAAGTGGGTAACATTAATATTCGGTCTAAGTGCCTCTGTCGTACCTTCCTTTGGCGTCTCTGATGTTAATCATGTGGACCCCGGCGGACTCCAGCAGCCTCTCTGCGGCACCACTGTGGCCATTCATCCTAAACACCGACATCATTAAATCAGCCAGTCTATTTTTAGGCTTTACAAAGTTCCCAAACAGGGAAACGGGGGCATGCGTTGGATGACTACTCACAGAGCACAGTGCAGTGGGGTGAAAGGATTTCCTTCTTCGTGGATAAATGTTTTGAATTCAAGTAAAACCTCCAAACAGTCTTCGTGCCCTGAGAGCAAACACACATCAGTCTCTCCAGTGAACAACTGCCACCGTGCTGTCTAGGTTAGCGGGTTTTCCGGCTAATGAAACCTGGACAAACCTTTGTAAGCAGCCCAGTGTAATGGGGTGTATTGTTTGTTGTCCAGCAATTTATCTTGTGGGTCTGTTGCCATGGCGTCCTGCACCAGACCGGCCAGTATCTCTGTGTGGCCTCTGGAGGCAGCGTAGTGCAGAGGAGTCCTACCCTGGGTGTCCCGACATAATGCAGAGGCTTTGTGCTCCAGCAGGGCTGTTACACAGTCACTGTGGCCCAACACCGCCTGAGTGGAGACCCACGTGGAACAATGAGATATACACGCAAGATGAGCTCTGCTTCTTATTTCAAATATATGCTTAAAGTTTGCCCTGGAAAAAAATCAAGTGTCAAGTAGGATCAGATAGATCACAAATGAGGAGTGGAGATGAAAATAGATGGAAATATTGTTTGGGCCCTTTAATATCCATTCATACTCTGCTTTGACTTGATCGGGGAAATTTGCATAGTTTGGACATTTCCTTCTATTCCAAAAACTCAAAACTAAGGCTGTGCCCATCAGCTTTGAGTCGTATTTTTCACATACCCCCCTGTGCAAAGCCGTGCTGCCCCTCTTGTCCTTAGCATCTGGCAAGGCACCCTTCTCCAGAAGGAAGTGAACACAGTCGATGTGACCTCCCAAAACAGCGAGCATCAGTGGGGTCCTAACGGTGGTGGACATAACAAAGAAGATGACCATGTGTATTGCATTAAACAGAAAAAAACAACCAAATTAACAAATTCCTTTCTTGCTTTTGAATGACAAACAACTCACTGGCCAAATTTGTCAGCAACATTGGTGAGATCGCCTTCCTCCCCATAATCAATCATCATGCGCAGGCAGTCTGAGTGACCGTTGGCAGCTGGGATGGAAAAGGAGGGGGGAAAAAAACAGCTATTTATGACACAAAATTCTTTATGCAGTGTCAATTCCCCCCCAAAAAAGGATTGATGCGGCCCCTAAACTTCCAGCTGGGCATGCTATACCTGCGACGTGAATCGGAGTCCACATGAGACAGTTGTCATTGAGCAGGCAGGAGGCCCCCTGAGCCAAAAGCACCTCCACACAACGCGTGTAGCCTTTCTGGGCCGCCAAGTAGAGCACAGAGCGGCCAGCAGCGTCCTGCATGTCCACGTAGGCCGCCGTCTCTGTAAGCACTCGCAGAGCCTGCCAGTGGCCCTTATCAGCCTGGGAGAGCACACGAGCCCGGTCACAACTTTGCAATTAGTCTGGATTAAGAAGCCAATTACGAACAAGAGGTGACCTCGTGAACGCCACTTACAGCAAGATGCAACGGACTGACGGGAATACTGCTCTCTATGTCTCCTAGTGCATTGAAAGACATCTCCAAAAGCTAAAAGTAAGACAAAGGGGCTTAGCTTACAACGAGGTAGTTCATAAGAAAAAGGTCAAGTACAAATTGCTCACAAATAGTGATCTATTTCAAGGACAAATACAACAAGAAGCCAGTGTAGGCTAAATAACAGGGTTTATTCGGCAGAGGGTCACCTGGAAGCCGCAAACAGTACTGGACAGACTCATTTACAGTAACATGCAAATTGTTCAGACTAAAATACACCAACAGAGGGATTATGACAGTGCTAAACGCCACGTTTGTGGCAGGCGAGACGGCGCACTCACCAGCTCCAGGTTCTGTTTGTTGCCGTGGTAAGCTGCATAGTGAACTGCACTGTAACCTTTAGAGTTGACCATTGATGGATCAGCACCATTGTCCAAAAGATGCTCCAAGCAGCTGTTTGGAAAAGCAATAAGAGCTGTCAGGTGGCTTTTTTAAAAATTCTTTAACTGATTTTTTTAAGCTGCTCAAGCTTTTAAATCAGCACTAATTGAAGCCAGGGTTAGGGTTTAGACTTGGAGAGGAGAGAAAGGGGAGGAAGGAGAAAAAACTCACAAGTACGATTCCTTTGCCTCATCCTCATCATTCTGATGGTTCCCAGAAAAATGACGATCAACTCTGAAAAGGAACAAACAGAAAAAAGGCTGAGAGAAGTGTAAAAAGCACACAGATGTACAGAGTTTTCAGTTTAATCTTTTTTAAATTTCCTGAACTGTCTTAATTTAGCCATTTGCTGACTCCCTCGGGGAAGCCCAATCCCACCTTTATATTTCAGACTTCCACTGGCTTACTGCATTATAAAGTAAAGATGTAGGAAAGCGCAGTTGGTATGTAAGTGAGAGTTTATTTGGTTCATCTCCTCTCATATCTTGGTACTCTGCCTTTACAGCAGAGTAGTACAATAAAAACACACACCGGTTGCTGGCATTGTACGATGGTAACCGTTTCTGTTTCACACACACAACATGTCAGATTAAATGGAAAAAATTGGTCTGAATTTAGGCTGGGATGCTTTTGAACGACTGATATGGGGTGAACTGCAGCCACTGACTGGCAGCTGATCTCAGGAGCTTCGCCTCTGCTCCTCCCGGCTGTTCTTATCTGCACAGTTAAGCTGAATTTATGCTCCGACGTCATTCTGATGCTGAGCCTGTGGTGTGGTTATTTAAAGCAGCAGCCTTCACTACAGCTCCCCCCCCAACCCTGATGGCTGAAAAATGTCTAAAAACTTATGTGACCTGCTTACAACATAACCGGTTCTCTGATTGCCAAGCTGTCTTGCTGTAAACACTGGCACTTAGCGCTTTGACTTTGGAGTAAAAACTCCACATATTAGGGTAATCCCTCTAAGCTTAAGCAGATTTCATTGTTTGCTCCACACTCACTAAAAGTAGCAGATACCCTGCACGACGGAAACTGAGAAAATCGCGTGTTGACAGGGGCATGGACGTTTTTAAATGGGAGAGATAAACACGTTTCCAACCTGCTGAAGGCTTGGGAGGCGGCAGAGTAGTGCAGGGGAGTACAGCCCGTCTGGTCAGACTCGTTGACCTCAGCTCCAGCGCTAACCAGGGTCACAGTGCACTGGTACCTCCCATTAGCAGCCGCATAGTGCAACGGGGTCCTGCAGGGAGGAATGAGAGAAAAGTATTCATTTCTAGTTGTTGTGCAAGTCCACTAGATCAAAAACGGGACCGAGAATAAGCCGAGAAGGCGCTCACCTTCCCATTATATCCCTCTTATTCAGGTCGGTACCGCTACTTAAGAGCAAGTTCAGACATTCAACATTCCTGTAAGGATGAAAAAAGAAAAAAGTATTAGAGGGGTTAAAGTAAACACTCCTGTAATGATAAAAAATAAAATGAAAAAGCCTTGCAAACAGATTGTGCGTACCCTCCAGAGGCAGCAGCGTGTAGACAGGTCCTCCCAAAGTTGTCAGGGGTGTTTATGTCAAACCCAGCCGATAGTACGTGCTCTTTACTCATAGATGAAACTATACTATACAGCTGACCTATGGGGTAATGAAGGAAAAGATGGAGGTTACAGCTCCAAAAAAAAAAAATAAACATGGACAAGATTAAGTAAATCACAAGGGACAAACCTGAGGAGAGTAACTTGCGACAACAGTCTGAAAACCCGTACAGCACAGCTAAGTGCAAGGGGAACATTCCATGGATCCCACGTCTGAAAGCCAGCAGAAAACAAACAGTCGATAAGACAAAAACCAGCAAAAAAATTTTTTAAAAAGGAGCATCCCTGAAAACTGTATACTATATATCATACCTGGCCGTGTCTGCTCCGTTGGTCATCAGAGTGCTGATCAGCAGTTCATGGCCGTACTTAGCAGCAACGTGGAGGGGGGTATTGCCATACTTATCCACACAATCAATATCCCCACCTAATGCAAATTAGGGCGGAAGGAAAGTACTTAAGGCTCGCACAGAGGGGAAAGGCCTCGGTGCCAGCGCATTCTCAAAGCTCAGTCAGACGGCAAAAACCTTGGTTACCATTTTGGATGAGAATCTGAGAGCGGGTGAAGCGTCCATGAATGGCTGCCATGTGCAGGGGGCTCTTTCCTTCTTTGCTCTAAAAAAAAGAAGAAAAAAAAGGGTAACAAATCATATCCACTGATCTTTTTTGGGGCTTTTTACATTGTTGTGATGGTCTTATTTAAGATGTCACCCCATGATGAATAACTGATGTAGTGTTTCTTACATATTAGAACATTTAATTTCATATGTATCTAGTAATCCTCACTATTTCAAGAGACTAAATAAATCAATATAATGCCCAAGCAAACCGTTGCTGTTAAACAAGCTTCTGTTGTCAAGACTAGGCGTATAATGATAAATTTTTCCCTATTATCACCGTGTTTGCAGAGTCCTTACATATTTTTTTATAAATGCTTTTCCTGAGACTTCATGCTGAATGTGTCTTTTGGACACTTTTCCTGAGGTCACGCTTGCAAACCGTAAAGTCAAAACATCCAAATAATACCCAAACTAAACTAAACAAATAGGAAAAAAAAAGAAAAGGGCTTTTTTCATACCTGCTGGTTGACATCCGCCCCATTGTTGACCAGCAGTTCCAGGCAGAGGGCACCGTTGGTAGAGACGGCCGCCAAGTGCAGAGGGGTGTAGCCGCACTTGTTGGGCTGGTTAACATTAGCTCCGTGGTTCACCAGTTCTGTAGCCACAGCCTCCTGCCCCATGTAGCAAGCCACGTGGAGCGCAGTGTTCCCAAAGCCATTGGGCTCATCAATCTAACCACGAGTCACAGAGAGCAGTGAGCAAACCCTGAAAATCCTCAACTGATGATGCAATAACGTGCTGAAAATCCATGATATGGAGGACTAAGAGGAAATAAGTGTGGAACCGCTCACCTCTGTCCCCATCCTCAGTAGGTACTTTACAATTTCGATATGACCACTGGCAGCAGCAGCATGGAGAGGTGTGTAACCCAGCTTATCTTTGCAGCTCTTGTCGGCACTGCGAGACACCAGCAACTTCACAACCTCCAAATGCCCTGTGGGAGGCAAAAAAAACATGCATTATTATTTTTGTATTAAGTAAAAACTCCGTAGAAGAGCGGGAGCTTTATACAGCTACATGAGAACAAAAGGTTTATTAAGTGCAGAATCTGAGCTTTCCTCTATTACCCAAATAAGCAGCACAATGGATAGGCTGTCTCTCCTTCTTATCAATGGCACTCAGGTTGGCCCCTTTGTTCAGCAGCAGCTTCACCATCTGTGAGAAAAAAAAAGTCAAATCCAAATGTGAGGGGACCATTCTTATTGGGAAAAAAAATGTTTTTTTTAAAAAAAGGAGAGAAAATCAATGCAGCCTCACCTCCTGGAACCCACTCTGAGCTGCATGGTGCAAGGCAGTTCGGCCGGTGCGGTCTGCAATGTTCAGATTGCTCAGCTGGGACAGCAGGGCCTCTGCGCAGCGCGTGGCACGGTTGGCGGCGGCCACATGCAGCGGGGTCTGCCAGAACTTGTCTCGTGAATTGGCGTCGGCCCCGCGCCTGAGCAGCAGACCCACTGCCCTCTGAAAAAGGAAGCAATGAAAGCATCCATCCGAAAAAAAAAGGCCTTGGGCAAAACGCATTTTAGAAAATGGAAATCCGAGTCACGGCACTCCGAAGAGATTTGAATCTTTTAAACGGAGGCTTACCTCGTTCCTGGAAGCAGATGCCCTGTGCAAAGGGGTCAACCATATATGGTCTTTAGCATTTACACTGGCACCTGGAAGAAATATTTAGTGTTTAAATCAAAAGAAGAGACAGAGATCTTGCAGAACAAAACCATATTAAGTAGGTCAGAAGGGGAAAGGTGTTGCAGGTGTAGGGAGACACAGGGCTGATAGTATCTGAATAGGATGCAGCAGATTCACCTGATTCAATGAGGAGGTCCATTATATGGACATCACCCACGCAGGCAGCAGCATGAAGTGGCGTACGGCGCTCATGGTCCTGACAAACGGACACAGTCAGTCAAGTGGTAAAAAAACAAGACGTTCAATTTTGGTTTTAAAGGAAGGCGTGCTAGCATCTAAGACGTGCAGCTTCACATGAAACCCGTACCAGTGCATTGACATCTTCCTTTTTGTGCAATAATAGTTGAACTTCTTCGGCATTACGATTGAAGATGGCCTGGACCAGAGGAGGCTGCAACACACAAACACCAGGTGATATCATTTTTTTTTTTAGCGATTAACAGGACCGACGAGTCGGAAATGATCATCCAAACCTATATTTCACTAGAATCGGTAAAGTAGTCATAACCATTACGTATTTGGTTGAATGAATAACAACACCAACGTGACGATAAATATTGCATTCCCACTATATACTGTAATAAAATCTACTGATGCTTTTTTCCCTCCCCCCAGTAGATACACCTAGCCTTAGCTGCGGCCTACAGGCCTGTTTCTCAGTACTTACGTCAGCTAGCCAAATGGCTCTCCAAGCTAACGCTGCTACGGAGCCCTGCTGGCCCTGACCCAGAGCACGGCCTGGTACCGACTTCCAACACCGCAACCATTAGCGCCGGAAAGCAAGGCTTATTGTTCGACCAGAAACTCCGCGAATACGCTACGACCGGCCACATAATAAAACGCGCCGCAAATTCGCGTGAGAATGTTACGGCTCTGATATATTGCGCACCACAAGCGGGTCCTTCCCAGCAAATAGACTGCGCCACAGCCCCAACACGGAGCGCTTTCTTTCCAACGTACCTGGTCTGCAATGTTGAGTACTCCCATCTCCCTAACTCAGCCAGGACGGAGCTCCTTCATGAGGATAAAACTTCGAGGTAAGTTGCGGTGCGCTACTGCATCCACCTCTCAGACTACACCCATAGCTGAACGCAAACAGAAATGCGGTCTCGGTCTGTCACTGTTGTTGTCTGTATCCAGTGTCTCGTCTTACGACTCTGGCTACGACCGTGCTGGTCCGCCTACAGGCGTGGCGGTCTGAAAAGTCTAACTTGGGGGAAACGTCGACACCGTGCGGCTACAGAGTGAATCGAATTCTGCTTCTTTTTTTTCCGCTGTTAGTTTTAAAAATTGTGTGGCCCAATAGACCGAAAGTCAAATGGAAAGAATATTTTTAGCGCCTGAGGAGTCCTATAATAAATTAACTTGGCCTGCGCGTGGCGTGTTCTATGCTGTGTTGTTTTTATGACCTATGAAGGCATTTTGTAACAGTCAGCCATGACAGACAGAAATCACTATTATCATATTACTTTTGCAAAGTATCGTTCTTTTTTTTGCTTTTAGAAGTGTTTAATATTTATGACGGAAATGTAATATACAAAAGCTAATATTTACGAAGATGTGGGCCATGAGGGTAATTAAAGCTAACAGATTAATTTTTAGTGTCGGCCAGCGTCTGGAAGAAAAAATACTTTAACAAAATTGGATTCATCATTTGAGCTTTATATGTGTTAGGGTTAGGGTGTTTTTTTTCATATATCTTGATATTAAAATGTAATCATTACATTATTTTATTTATTTTTTAAAGATTAAGCCAAAGGTCTTACTACAACCTACTTTAACATGAAAAAGGTCAAGGTACACTTAAACGCAACTTTAACTCAAAACAGGTAGAAACTGCCCC
>JABUIW010000028.1:2338820-2405567 GCA_013363375.1 Menidia beryllina | reverse complement strand
CGCAGAGCTGTTCTAATTGAGTCGAACACGCAGAAGAAAGGAACAGCTTGTCCCATCACCGGCGTTTTATTTAGCAGCAGAAGGTCGTCCGCGGCTGGACGGAATTTGACACAATTTCGGGCCAAAAATAGCCGAAATAATACAGCTTTGTCGCAACTTTGGCGCTCTAAACTCAGAGGGATGTGAGTATTACAGGCAAAGTACAGGAACGCGGCCCCACGTCGCGTTTGGCCGGGCTGTTATGAAACCGCGTTAGCCAACGTTAGCCGTTGACTATCTGAACCAGCGTTAGTTAAGCTCCCGGCTCGAAAAGCGACGTGGGACGCGGTTAAAGGGAGGCTAGTTGACAAGCTAACGGCACTCGTTACATAAGCGCTCCGAAGCAGGGGGCTGTGGACGGAACCTGTTACTCTTCCTGCCCTCCCCGTTGGCCTGGGGCAGACTCAGCTTTCAAAGCCGGGAACTCCCGTCCGGTTTGATGGCAGCCACGGCCGGTGCCCGGCGGTTACCCATGGGTGTGCGGACGTTCAGTGACTTTCTTCAGATCGCCACTGTGGGCTCCCCTCGCTCGTGTCGCACAGCGGTTCAGAGAGGATGCCTGCGACAAAACATCAGGTGAGCATGTCACTAAAAGACGTGGAGTATTCTTATTCTTCTTATTGTTATTATAATGGCTGCTGTAGCTGATAGCGCACAGCCAGAAACGGACAGTCCTCACTTTTAGATCGGACGTCACAGCGAGAAGGTCACCAAGTAACCTGTCGGGGAAGATTGTTTGGTTTGGGCTTTTCTTATCTAAAATGTGTCAGGATTTTCCCATTTGGGATAGGGAATAGTGGTTTACATAGCCAGAGTTCACAGTAAGTACATACTCAAACGGGTAAGTTTTTATTATACATAAGCGAAGGGCTGATGTTTGTTTTGAAAACCAGTTTTCAACGAGGTCAAATGTGGCCCGTCCATTAGGACAGAACTATCTTAAGATAGTAAGATATAGTTTTCCCATTTTCTCCCCTTTACAATGCTCAGAGATTGAGGGATTGTGTGACCTAGAAAATATGTTTGTGTGGAGTTACTGCCTACAATGTATGACTTTTTAAAAAGGAGAAAGGTTACTTATTCATATAATGCGATACAGTGTTGTCTGAATCAAACATTGGGTGTATATCAGCCTATTGTTTGTGTGATTTGTGTGAATATTTTTTGGGGGAGGAAAACAGACCAAAAACTATTAGAACTGGGTATACCGCCGCAGAGCAATGTTTTTTTTCTGTTCACACAAACGGCTCTATTCAGAAAATGCCAGCTTTCTCCCTACTCAGGTTACTGAGGCTCACTGAGTGGACCGAGTGCTAGAAACTGCCACACGGTGGGCCTTGCCTTTATGGCCATTGTCACGGTGTGCCCATGGCATACTCAAAGTCTTTCCAGACTGTGACTCACCGAATATGTTCTCTGACCCTTTAGACACCTGTCATCGTGTGGCATTTTGATGACGAGAAGTCCCAGGGTGCTTTGCTTTCAAGACTGGGACACGATGGCAACAATTCCTCAAAGCAGAAACTTCATCAGCCTCACCAACAAACGGAAGGAGTACTCTGAGCGTAGGATACTCGGGTAACACACCAGCCTGAGCCAGAGATAACTGCATGGGTTAGTGTTTTCAACGGAGCGCGACCAGACGCGCTGTTTCACCGCACCGCTTCTGCTCTCAGTTATTCCATGCAGGAAATGTATACGGTGGTGGCCAACGTCGATGACTACAAGCACTTTGTGCCTTGGTGTAAGAAGTCCCAGACCATCATGAAAAGAGCTGGTCACTCCAAAGCCCAGCTGGAAGTCGGATTCCCCCCGGTTGTGGAGAGATACACCTCGATGATCACATGCGTTAGGCCTCACCTGGTCAAAGTAAGTGACCGACTGGATGTCCGACGCTCTGCCTGTCCAGCCGGTGCATTTGGCTGCGTCTGTAGCATTTACGATGCCAGATGTTGTAATTGTAGACGGCCTTTCGCGTGTTGTTTCAGGCAGTGTGCACGGACGGGAAGCTGTTCAATCACCTGGAGACGATATGGCGCTTTAGTCCTGGCATTCCCGGTTACCCTCGGACCTGCACGGTAGACTTTTCTGTAAGTATCCTGTTGCCTGCTTCATGCTCGCTTAGGTTGCAGTGAAAAGGTTAGACTTTGTTTGGTTCTGTCATGGACAATCCTAAATTTGAAAGAAAAGAGCTTATTAGTTAGTTCAAATATGATCTCTGCCTCTGGTTTAATATTTATTTAAAGATGATTAAAGATTCATTACTTTGTTAGAACTTTAAGCAAGAAAAAAAAAGATATGACTAAATGAATATATTAAAAGTTTTTATTACCAAACATGTTGCTGTGTGTCATGGCTGTTTGTTTGGAACAGTATGAGTTAAATCAAACTTTTGATATTTCTTTTGGCAGATATCCTTTGAGTTCCGCTCGTTGCTCCACTCCCAGTTAGCCACCATGTTCTTCGACGAAGTCGTCAAGCAGAACGTCGCCGCGTTCGAGCGGCGAGCCTGCAAGCTCTACGGCCCAGAGACTCGAATCCCGCGAGAGCTGATGTTCCACGAGGTGCATCAAACGTGATCTCGGCACTCGCACGTCCTCATCCGGCCTTAAAGCATACCAACTTTTATCCCCTTCATACAGTCAACAAAAACCCGCATGACCCAACTTAGCCGGCCCCGCCCCCTCCGCTGCGTTTCCATCTCCACCGCTACAGAGGAAGAGCAGCTACTGAGGACAGAAAACTCTTGTAAACAAAATGTTGGAATTCCTGCCGCACAAAATTCTTTGGCTCAAACGCCGCCCCCCCCCTAATGTCCAGCCTGCCCGTATTCTGTCTACCTCCATCTCAGCCCATAGTTACCAGGTCCCACCATTGCCCGCACTCCCTAGCAGTTACCAGCTGTATTTATGTCAAACCAAACAGTAAATCTTTACATCATGTAACCAGTGTTAGAGAGTCGGCTATTATTTTAAACAAACACCCTTTTATTTATTATATTATTATTTTTTATCGGACATAAAGGCCCTCCGATGCTCCACCGCCATAGTTCACGTTAGCTTCCCAGGAAGCAGCTGATCATACTGTGTTTTTGTGTTTTTTTTAAAGAAAACAAAAGCATATTCTTTGCCTTCTACCGTTCGCTCTTAGATCATTTAAAATCTCGACTATACCGTTTGATGGAAATTGGAGCCACCCCTGCAGAATGATCAGTTTTATCCACTGTGATTTACTTTTGTTTTATCCGGTGGTGGACATGCTGGGACTTTTTTAAGGTGCCACGTGTGGTCACTGTGACAGTATTCGGACGTGCAGGGTCCGATGGAGCAAACAAAATGAATGTCGCCGGCGAGCTTCGGTCCCAAGATAAACGGGGGTTTGGGAAATTTAGAGTTGAGCCTGGCTGCTTTTGCTGTGAGGACTGTTGATTTAGTTTTTTTTGTGCATCCAGACTCAGCCTTTTTTTTCTTTTTCTTTTTTTTTTTTTAAAGAATGGCTTATTTTACAGCCCAGCGCTTGAAAGCATCCATTCAAAAAGAGAAGGGGGCCAGAATTTGCACAAAATTTTGAAGTCGTAGAATCACATGGTGCTGTGCCAACAACAGGATAATCACAGTCCATTTTATAAAAGCAAAAACATCTTTATATTTGATAGATTATGTGGAATGGATTGATAAAGTTACAGATTAAACTGTGGGATTGGCTTCACGTTTGCTGCTGCTTTATACAGAGGTTGTTACGCATAAAGTAGATTCTCCTCAGCTGCTTGTATTCAGTGGTCTGTTTTCTCCTGTCACGCACATTCTCACCTAAATCTGCTGGCGGGGCTGTAGAATAAAACATTGCAGATCGTTTATTATTGTCTGGGTTTCGTGCTTATGTTGGACTTTGGGGTTTTTTTCTGGAACACGTCACAACGCATGAATGAAAGTCAGCGAGAGGCGACCGGGGACGAGTGCAGTTTCATTTTCACATCAAAGCCTTTCATCCCACGATCAAAGGCTCGTAAAGGTCGTTTCCGTGGTGTCCCGATGCTGGTCAAGCACTTTGGAACAGCACACGCTGATCATAAATAGACAACCGATTCAAATGTAAGGAAGAGTGAATCACTGTTAGGTTTGAGTTGCACTGCATTTGCCATCGCTGGATATTTTCCAGCTCAGCTTCTGAACTGCTTCTTCTGTCCAGCCCAAAACATTTAGACAAAGCACGATTACTGCAGGCTTATCGTGATGCTTGTGTTAACGGTTGCGTTTAAATCCAATTGTGCTGTGAACTGATGTGTATGTGTAAAGTGTTGCAGGTGTATTTTAAAGCCCATTTGAATTAAGACAAGTTACCTTTAAATCCTCTCTTGTCTGTGTCATTTGCAAAGTGGGATTCCGAGTTCCTTCCTGTCCAACTTAATTGCAGCTTAACTCTTTTTGTCGCCCACTCCACCTGCAGGATGCAGCCACCTTGAGACATCAACTGATCCTTTCCAGGTCTTATATTTAAGTTCCTGAAATAAACAGAGCATATCAAGATGCATCATTATTCAGAAAAAATCTTAAGCATAGACACACGTAAAGCAATAGTTTTTTATGTAGAATTTATTTTTTCAAAGTTCTCTTAAAGTTTTTTTTTTATGCACAGCTCTGATCTCTGGTCCAAAAACGTCATTTTAAACATCCCAATCTTTAATTTTTCACTCAGTATTTAGTTGATTTGTGGCTGTGTTTGAGAATAATTCATTTCTTACTTGTGCTTTATGTGTCGCACAATCCTCTACAGGTTTTGTGGGCTGCAACATTTTCTGTTTTTAATTAAAAGGACTGGAGTAAAAAAAAAAAAAAAAAAAGTTTTCTTGCCAATGTAGCCATTATAATGTACCCTGTTGGACAAAGCTCATCCACTTGTCTATGTTGCACTAGAGCTGAGGAAGCCTCTTCTGAACACAATTAAAATCCCTGCTGATGTCTTTCCTCCCTGGCACTGTGATAACACACACACACACACAGGATGGCTCTCAAGCAGCAAATCTATTTTCTTTAAAGTGACAAACAGTTAATCAAGTGTTTTTAATCCCAGCTCTTATTCTTTTGGAAGGTTCAAGGATATACTTACAGTAGTTGGCAAGGTGCCTCTGGACTGTAGTACAGCTTTTATTAAATTTATTAGTCAGATTTGTTGTTCACACCAGGTATTACATTTGTTTAATGACTGGATCCAGATGCTGTGGATCAAAAGTGCCTTGTTTTTCATGGCTTTAGGATGAGCCTTTGTGTCCTTTTGAAGTTGCTCAGTACCAGTTACCTTTGTTGCATAGCATAGTGGAAAGACACAGCTGACCAGCAGGAAACCAGAGTGGGGTCATGGTATGTGGGCCAGTTATTAATAACGGTGCATGTGAGAGCTGGGCATTCGCATCATCTTCTTTTTCATGGTCCTGCAGACACAGAACTGGAGGACAAATCCAGGCCCCCCACACCTCGAGTCATGACCGTTTTCATTTAACCGAATTCATGCCAGCCTCTGGGAGCCAGAGAAGAAGACGCCAGAGTGGAGTCGGCTTAGGCCGTGCATCTCAATGCAGGTTCATTCTAATTTTTACCTCCATGATGAGGGAAACGGTGATCTCTGTATTCAGGGTCATGTTTCCTCTGCCAGGATTTCACCATTATGTAAGGAAATATTACTTTTGCCTCCAACTTCACTATGAAGAAAAGACACAGCAAACAGATGTTATTAAAAACCTTTATTTTTCAATTTTTGTTAGGTTTTCCAACAAGTGCTTACTTGCTCATTTGACCCCTCCAGCCCTATCCCCCCCACCGAGTTTCCCCGATGAAACCATCCGCGATACGCTTCCCCCAGTTATATACAACCTTTAAGCTCCTCTACGATCAAAATAACCCCATCTCGCACGACCTGCCTCGTGGAAGAACACAATAAAAACACAAAAAGACCTGCCTGACGGAGGACAGAAACCAGCAGAGCGAATCAAAACGGCTGTGTGAGCTATCCGGCTAACAAAAGCGAAAGGACTGTTTGGAGAGCAAGGCGGGAACTGCAGCTACACTAACATGGAGTGTCGACAAACCCAGGACTTAAAAGCAAGCTTGAAAAGCTCAGGTGAAACCACAGCACCGGCTGAGCCATAAAAGCCAGGCAAGAGACTGTATGTACAAGACAGCTGCAGTTTTTTTTTTTCTTGTTTTCCATTTTGTTCGTCAGAATTGAGGTGACCAGGGACACTGGACACTTTCTTTTTTTTTTTTTTTTACAGTGTTGGTAAACTCTGGTAGCACTCTTTGTGGTTAATACTAGCAAGTGATCGCATAGAGCTCATACATTCAGGCTATACATATATATATATCTATGTACACAAAAGTATAAATAAAACCACAAAAAGAGAACCCAAAGACTAGATTTATACATTATCCACACCAAAAAAAAAAAAAAAAAAAAGACCTAAATAAAAAAAAAAAAAAAAAAAACAAAAAGAAGATTTATACATTATAAAAAAAAAAAAAAAAAAAAAAATAGGGACCTTTGTAAAAAAGGTACACAAATCAGCCTATGGAGGGTTCTACTGCTACAAATTAGAAAATCCAATTAAGCAAGTGTAACTTTAGGAGTAGTTTGATTTTTAAAGCACTCTCCTGTGGGGAGGGACCGAGAAACACCTAAATACCACGGGGTGACTACAAAGCCCTCCAATCCCACTTTTTATTCAAGCTTGCTCTTAAGGATACACTACAGGCTGCCAATTACAACACCCTTTATTATTGTACATTACTGCTGATTCGCTACCATTCATCAGACCTTTCCAGTACAGACTCATTTAAAATAGATTAAAAGGGAGGAAGAAAAAAAATCTAAATAGACAAGACAGTTATTTTGATCATAGAGGTATTACAGGTCATCTTTAAAACAAAAACAAAAAAAAAACAACAAAAAAGCTACAAATTGGAGAAAGGGGGAGATTAAAGATTTAAAGGGGCAGTATCTTTTAACTGACTTCATGTTTTGGGATATCTTAACTTGTTTAACTGCTAAGGACCTTTTTTTTCCTTTTGTCTTTCTAAGCTGGAGTGTTCATATATGTGGGAGTGAAACGCACGGAAAAACTTAATAGGATGATACGATTGCATAGAAGAAAATAAATCTGGGTTTTATTTGTACCTTTTGTTTGGGAATGTCATCCAGAAAGACAATGAATCACATGTCAAATTTAGCCAAAGCGGTAAAAGCTTTTGGTAAGATATGCGAGAGGAGATCTGTCTGACAAATATTAAGGAAGTGTACTTCATTCCCACATTTCCCTTTGAATGCCACTGCCTGTTCATAGTTCCGACTCAGTGCCCGTTGAGAAACATGCCGGCAATGCTCAGGGGAAATCGGGTGAGATGCTCGCAGACTAAACAATTAAACATATATTCTGAGCCTACTAAAAGTTTTATACGCCTGGGTGTCTGAAGTTTGGACCGCTCGTGTTCCAAATGGACAAACGTGATGGGGAAAGGCCCTTTTTAGTGAAATAACTGTAAAAGCGTACTGTCTCTTTGAATCCTGGTAAATCCCTGGGGTTGGAGATGACAGAGGGTCAACTGATGTCTGCCTTTCGATATTTCCACATCCTCCCACCCTTCGCACTAACCCGCCCCCCTCACGGCTCCTCTCAGGTGGCGCCTCAGCCCGACTTGGCGCCGACCAGAGTCATCAGTCCATCCGTGCTCATGGACTTGGGGCGCTCCAGGGGGAAGCCCAGGGCTCTGCTCCACACCAGCTGCGCCAGGACTCCCAGAGCGCGAGAGACTCCGAAGAGCACGGTGTAGTAGTTCATCTCCGTCATCCCGTAGTACTGCGCACAGAGGGGACACAGAGGGGACACACGGTCAGCCGTGCTGCCACCGCCGGGCGGCGGGAGCGCAAGTAAAAACGGCTCTGACCTGCAGCAGCACTCCGCTGTGGGCGTCCACGTTGGGCCAGGGGTTCTTGGCCTTGCCCTGCTCCAGGAGCACGTTGGGGACGATCTTGTAAAGTTGCGCCACCATCTTGAACATGGGGTCGTTGGGCAGATGCTTCAGGGCGAACTCGCGCTGGCAGGTGTAGCGCGGGTCGGTCTTCCTGAGGACAGCGTGGCCGTAGCCCGGCACCACCTGCAGACAAAAAGCACGCGAGCATTTTATTAAAAAATGTTAAATCAATGTACAACTCCAAATACTCCAAGGAAAGCAGCAATCTTTCATTTTTTTGTTATTTAGATTTAGAGGAAAAAACAAAAGTCAGCCCATGCTACAGCCGACTTGGGGCTCTCTGGGCCTGTTGAGACATCTCTGAATTGAAGAACAAAGCAACATAAACAAGACGGCGTTTGGAGGGGAGTTGTGTCTTTACCCTTCCCGACTTGAGTGTGTTCCAGATGTAATCCCTCATCCGCTCATCGGACACCTCTCCTCCCAGCTCCTTCTGCAGGGCGGTCAGCCACACCAGCACCTCCTGCCAGAGAAGGCACAACACGCTTGGTGCTAGTTCCCCACTAAAGTACAATTGTCTACAATTTTACACTTTAGGTATTTCTATATTGTAACTTTTATCAAATTTACTATTGATAACTAAAATAGTCACTTTGTTCTGAATAAGTCAAAATTGTGAGACTGTACACCTGCCTACTTCAGTCATTTTCATTGTCTGAGCTGTTTTTTTTAATCTTCTCAGAATGCCAGAGCAGATTTGCCCTTTGGTGTGTTTTAACAACACATGACAGAGACAAGTGCTGACATGTACTTTTCCGAGTCGTCAGGAGGACAATTCCAGGTTCTACTAATAACATGCAGTGTTACCTAAAATCACGACAGGACGTCTACGTGTGGAATTTTGTGACATTTAAATCTATCCTCTCAGCGACAGACTCTGAAATTCATGAGAATGGAGTGAGGAGGACCAACCTGATTGGCCAGGCCGTGCAGGGGACCGGCCAGTCCGTTCATGGCTGCACTGAAGGACAGGTAGGGATCGGACAGGGCGCTCCCTACTAGGTGGCTGGTGTGGGCACTGACGTTGCCTCCTTCGTGGTCACTGTAACATTTACCCCCCAAATAAAAGGAGAAACTCTTAACTTGGAAAAATCACAAATAAAAACATTAAACATTGCCTAAAGCAGCTGGAGGATTTTTGAGCAGGTGACGGATCCATTACAGTACAACGTTGTCAAGTCTCAGTTTAACAGACTAATCCCTTCAGCCTTTCGCCTTTGGAACGAGCCTCTTTATTGGCACAAATTCAGCTCGACAAGAAGTGCTCAGTTGAGCAATTGGGTGCCGCATTCAGCGACTTCAGGAGAGCTGTAATACCGTCACCACCCCCACCTCATCTAACCTAATTTCATAACCAAATAAGACTATACCTTCAGAATCGCCACGAGTTAAACTCCTCTTCTGTTTGAGTTTCTATTAATGTTAATGATGTAAAAGGGATATCCTTTGCCTCTGTGAAAGCATTTTTCCAAACAAATTTCCTATACCAATTCAAACTTCCTTGTTACAAAATTGCAGTTTGATGAAACTGAACACGACAAGAGTGACGAGAGCCAGAAGCAGGGCTGAACGCAAAATACATCAGATCTACTTGATCACGTCTTGTGACGGGCGTAAGGTTTCACCTGTGGATGGTGAGATAGAGCCTCATCAGCTCGGTGAACTGGGCCTCGCTGTAGCCCAGCATGTTGGTGAAGTTGTGGGACCAGTCCAGGTTTGAGTCGATGGCTCCGATGCTGCTGCCCTCGCGGTACAGATTGCGGTAAATCTTTGCAGCGATGCACGGAAGCTTAGCGATTAAGTCCATGGAGTCCTCATAGACAAACTAAAGAAAGGGGGGGGATCAGAAAGAGAACCTCTGACCAAACAAAGTCTGAAGACTAAATGCAACAAAACGGTTAAGAAATCGATTCATTTCAGGAATATACTTTTAGTATCAAATTCATTGGCATTTAATCTCCACCTGATAGTTCCAGCTTTTATGTTTCTCCACTAGTCAACAAAAGAGAGGTGCGGAGATGTGAACTCACCTCCCAATACTTGGACTTGTGGACTCCTTCGGAGTAAGCCCGCGCAAAGCTGCTCTCACTGTTCAGAGCTGTGATGGCAGCGCTGAACTGAGACATGGGGTGCAGGTTAGTGGGAAAATTGTCCAGCATGGTGACCACATGAGAGGGGAGCGCTGCTCTCTTGGCCCACTCTTTGGACACCCAGTTCACCTGGCGGAAAAAAAACAAAACACAGCAACGTTCTGATTTTAGAGTTATTTTTAAGGGCTTGGACAGCTTAACAAAACAGTTTCCTCACTGAACTTCATGTGTGCAAAGAGTTTTTCAACTTTCTCCCACTCACCTGCTCCTCAGTGGGCACTTGACCAGTGACCAGCAGCCAGAAGAGGCCCTCAGGCAGTGGCTCTTCACCTCCTGGAGCTTTAGGCAGCAACTTCTGACACTCTGGAATGCTGTATCCCCTGAAGCGGATGCCCTGCATGTCGATGGCCGGAGGCAAAAAGTAAATTGTGGGTTAAATTATCATATAGTTTATAGATACAGTTTTCAGTTGGTGTACACCTGCGCTGTGCAGTACTGGGTACTAAAGTGAGGTATCTGACTCACCTCATCAGGATCCAACACAGATGTTTCATAAACCAGACCTTTCATCCCTCTCATACCTCCATAGACCTATGAAGGAAAAAGAAAAAAGAAAAGAAAAAAAGGATAATTTGTCTGCAAGAAATTATGTTCTGAAACCTTCCTTACTAACACAAAAAGATGTCCCCCCCCCTAGCTATTTTAAACATTTGAAGAATCAGTTTTTGTTTTTTGTATTTTCAATACGATTTAAATTTGGGTTAAAACAGGTAAAAGCTGAATGAGCATTTGGTAAGTGACATTTTAAAAACCTCTCAGTCCTTATGAAACCAGTTGTTCTGCTTTATTACAGAGGTGTAAATGGGCACAGAGTACATTTGTGCCCATGGCTCAAGCCTGAGTGACTCAGCAAAAATGCCTCTGTTGGCAGGAATCAGTTGGTATTGTGACCTCTGAGGGAGACGACCGTACAGTGACACCTGACAGTCAACAAACCACTGCGGGCCTAAATGGATTATGTGCCACTACCCTGTCATGGCTAATCTTCAGCATGGTCAATGGCCTCCATGCCCCTCCCTAAAATATAATGAACTAGGAGCTGTGCTCCCTTTTCAACTGAAGGCCCCTTTTTAATTTTCAGCATTTCAAAAGTTACTCACCATGTCAACGGTAATCTGACCTATGTTGGTTTTGCCATACTGCTGTTTGAAGTTCTTGATCCTGGTCTGTTCTTTTGGGATAAGGTCTGCCAAAACATCCTTCAGATTCTGTAAGACAAAAAAAGAAAGAAAAACACAACGTGAAAATATGCCCTTCAGGAAATTATGAAAAAAAAATCCTGTAATGGGTGCGCACATCTGGTGTAATCTAGCACAGTTCTGAAAATCATTGATCTGCAGATGTAGCTCCACGTGGGTCAATATGTTCTGCTAACACTCAACAGATCATAGGGTCAAAACTAGTTCTTCCACCTACTGCAGTGTGTGTGTTTCTCCACTTTAAAATCATACAATAGTCCAGAGAAATTTCAGACTAGTGGGAAAATAAATAAATAAATGTAACAAATAAATCAGTGCACTTACTGTTGTTGATGCGCTGGCATTTCTGGCAGCCACAAATAAGTAGGTGGCATTCTGAAGAAGGACAAAGAGAAAAAACAATTTTGATTATTACAACAAAAAATAACTACTTAAATAAATGGAAATTCCTGCTAGTTCACAGACTGACAAGATGTCGGCTTTTTCAAATACAGAGTAGAGCGCACGTACACACAGGTCAGTAAAAGGACTCTATACACTGAGCGGTCTGTTAGCACATCATTAAGCAGGCGGTCAATGTAAATAGTTTGTGCATCATTGATCCAAATGTCCAATTTTATCTTGTGTTTCCCTCCCGTTATGTTTGCTTTTGATGTGAAGATGTTCCTGGTTATCCAAATAATACTCCAGCTCTATAAATAACTAAGGCAAGCAGTGTACAGTGTCCAGATTAATGACTAATTCATGTGCTTGTCCACCATTCCAATCATGGTGTAAGACGTTCATATAAATAAGGTTTCTTCATCTTGGGAACAATTTTAATGTACGCCTCTTGTCTGTCGTGGTAATTTATCATCCAAGACTCCACTCCAAATGATTGAACACATAACAGGTATTACAGCCACAAACAGTTAAAAAATGTCTTCTAATAGATGAAATTACATTTCTACAATAAATGGGGCAAAATACCACTCCTGCTCTATGTAGTGATCCATGTAGTGTTGAGCACTTCATTTGGATTCTTTTATCACCTAAGCAAGCTCATCAATGGAAAAAGGGGAGACTCGGGGGTTGAAGAGAACAACCAAAAGAATTCTTTACCAATTATGACCACAAGTGAAAAGGATAAAGCTGCCTTTACAAAGCTGAGAAAGGGATTACCCTACAACTTGGGGTTTAATTTAGATATATATTTATACTACTAGTTTCACTCAATGATCCCAAAGCAGAAATAAATAAAATAAAAATAAGCACAAGTACTGAACAATTAAAAAAAACGAGGGGGGGCTAAAGGGGTCAGCTTCAAAAGGCTGCATTTAGGACAAAAAAATAATAATAATAAAACTTTAAATGTCCCAAAAAAACACATTTCATTTTCAAAAGGTTAAATAATAGAACTGCACTGGGTTAAAGAAATCCTGGCCTGGCTAACAGAGAACATGTTACTTTAGGCAAAGACAGGTTATATAATACACAGAAAATAAATTTCCACCGTATTTTAAAGGATATAGTTACTTTCCAGTATTAGAAGCAACACGGTCACACTTTTCGAAAATACTAAATCATACCAAGTAAAGAAAGCGCCACAAAACTAATTTTTCACCAAAAATTCCAAACGTAACTCACAAAATCCACTATCACAGCTTGGAGTCATAAGATGTTATGTAAAAGTAAAAAAAAAAAACAGCTCCCTACTAAATCTCATGAGCAGAGATAACAAATGATAAGAGACACAAGCTGAGCATGTCAGAGATCAGCTCTAAACATCTGTGCACCTCTGTTTAAACAGTTCAAACAAGGTGGGGAAGCCAATGTCACCCATTTCATTCCCAAGGGTGGCCCAGTTACTGTAAATACTCCAGAGGTAGGAGACACCTTGACCTGAGGGTCATCAATGTGAGTTCATCTGAGGAGGACAGCAGATTGCTGGCAGTGGAAGGCAACCCACTTTATGGCGTTTATTGACAGTATCAGCAGATTGGCCAGTGCATGAGTCAGGTGATATTGTTAGTTACACAGGTAACCAAGAAATGTTAATTGTAGAAATGCAAACTAGTCTTACATAGTTTTTAATTCATGACTGCATTTTTTAGATGGCATTGAATTATTAACATTGCAGACAAAGCATAAGTTTCAACGGCATACTACAATGTGTGCGGTAGACATTATTGTTTGATAAGGCATTAGATTATTAGTTGGAATCTTAACGTGAAGGTCAACGGGGGTGAAGAATAAACACAACGGTGAAATGGAGTTTAAAGATAATCACAACGCTTCCAAGAGGACAAACACAACAATGATTAACAAGCAAAGAGGCACAGGATGAACCAACTCTTAAGCTCCGAGTTATCATGGTCTGATGACTACTGGTTGGAGGAGACATGTCCAGGCTGTGACTTCAAACAGGCCAGCAGAAGAGCAACCGCTTAAAAGCTAACGCTAGCTCAAATGACGCCAAGTTCATAAACAGAACAAGTACACCTTTAACATTCGTCGTATTGCACAACTACAAACGGAGGCTTCTGTTTAAACACTTCTCGGTGCTTTTGAAATCCCCAGTCTGGCATTTAGTCAACTGCATTTCACAATGTGGTTAACATGGCTAACGTTAACTAGCGTTGCTAGCGGGCTAGCATAAAGTTAGCCTAATGGAACGTCAGCAGCTTAGACTTCTAAAAAAAATAAAAGAAGAGAGCCGGTTTCTTCTTGTCTTACCTTTGAATTGAGGAGTTTAGGCGCTAACCTGCTGACTGTCAGAAAGGACATTGTGTCTATGTTAAAGTGTACTTATTCTTTATAGCAAAAGAAGCCACTGCCAGTGCACCGTGGAGCTAGTTGAAGGTGCCCCTCCAGAAAGTAGAAGGTTGAAGAGGGATTCAGGCCTGCGACTGCCGGTGGTATTGATTGGATGATGGGTAGAAATGTCGAAATCGCGTAGAAGAACCTTATTGGTTGAAGTACATTCAAGTGCGTTCTGATTGGATAGAGTTCTCCCTTCACTATTTGACGACAGTTGAACATATTAGTCTTTTAAAGAATAGACTTTATAGGTACCACCATCATAAAGTCGGTGACGCCGACCGAACCGATGGGCATGACGCGTTAGGACAATTAACCGGCATACCGAAACACGCATACTGTCTGTGCATACAGTATGTGCACAAGCTTTAAGAACTACAACATAATGCATGAACCGTTTGTCCAAAGAAATCATTTATTTCCGCAATACACAATCAATGATTAAAATGCCAAGATGTATCAAAACAGAAATGCTACATCCAAATACAGCACAAAGACATCTACATTTTCTTGTAATCACTCTTGGATCCAAGCCTGTCATGAATATGTCTCACTTGCACACTCATTGTTAATCACAAAATGCAAACAAAATCAGAGGATAAAGTCCACAAAATGAATTTGGCACAGTTAGAATGATCCTTATGCTTAATGTTTTTATACCATAACTTTATATAAGCCGGGAACACACTATAAAAATACTAAAATAGTTCTGAATTTAAAGTGACATCACCAGGGATCAATAGAGACATTTGGCATATTAAATCATAGTTAGGGATTCATATCCCATGCATCAGAGATGACCCAAATATTCGGTTTCATAAGACTTGAATATGTCCCATTCTGCATATGATCCTGTGGCTGGTTTATTTAGACACCTGTAGGGAAGACCTTAGGCATCTTTGCAATCTTATATTGTTTAAGGCTGAGTCAATGTAACATCATCGAGTATTTTCAACATGGGCAAGTGTGTCCCCGGCTGTTAGCAGATTTTGCCATTTTACATATTGAGAGATTTAAAACCTGCAAAACACACAAAATGCAATAATCAACATCATGCAGCCTTTGTGACATGCATGTTTCAAAATCTTTGTAAACTTTTGGCAGAACCAGTGGCTGTCAAGTCCACATCATCCCAAGTGAATTTTGTAAACAGGCCGGGCCTCAAATATACTACAGAATAGCAGAAATAATTGTGTGCAACACGTTATACAGTACATCAATTTTTCCAGAAGTTATAGGAGGTGATCTTATGTGTTTGGTCCCCACTCCTCTGCTCTTGTGCCTGGTAACTTGAACCAAGGAAAAGCATAACATGGCATACAGTTCTCTTGAGAGTCCTTCCAGAAGAATGGAAAGGGGGCCACTGGCCTCAGTCATCTTCCTCCTCTTCCTCTTCTAGGAAATCCAGAAGGGAGCTGTGCTTCAGGCAGGTTTGGAGGTAGTTCACCACAGTCCGCTGGAAGTGCTGGATGCTGCGAGGTTCTCTCAGGACGTGGCCCTCATCTGGGTACAGCTGCAGAGAGTAGTTGGCCTCCACCCTCACCAATCGGCTCAGGAGCTCAGCACTGTGCTGGAAATGTACCCTTGCTTTGGATGAACAGAGAGACAAAAATATCAATTGTGATACCAGATTACTCCAAGCATCAACTCTGGTCATTCGCAAACACTGCTCAAAACCTCACCGTCTGCAGTCCCGTGCAGAATAAGGAAGTTCTCCTCCTTGAGCTTGCTAACATCTTCCAGTAAAGAGGCAGTCTGAGAAATGAAAGATAAATTGATATTTATTTGTCCTGTATGAATTATTTCTTGGTTATATCCTAATTTGTCTCAATGACTGCAACAAATCACCTTAATTGAATGTCATCAAACACTTCTGTTCTTGATTTAGAATATAATATAAAAATATCTATCCCCCAGTGGGGAAAATTCATTTAAAAAGACAGAAGGGACAGAGTCACAGACTCATTGCAACATGGTGGAATGGTTTCCAGAATCAGGCAGCTACAACCCAGACCGGGCTTGTTTTTTTTGTTTTTTTTTGGGGGGGGGGGTTGTGGTTATTCTGCTTCAGTTCTTGTTTTGGTCATGTTGTTCTATCAAGGGTTAGGGTTTCCATTCCATTTTAGCTGCCGAGGGCACACGCTACCCTGTGAGACATGGGCCATGTTTTGTGTACTTGGATTGAGCCGTAACAGTAAAACCTGTGACTGCTTAAGAGATTGACACTGCTCAAAGAACTGCTCAAAGAACTGCTTAAAGAACGGTGACTAGCTGGGAAAACCTTTATCCTGGTGTTCATTAGGAGGCTACAACCCATGTCAAAGACATCAATATTCTGCAGACCGGTCCTTTCCTCCTGGTGAGATCAACTGCTTAGCAACAGCTCATAAGAAATACCTCAAAGAGTTAAAGGTATTTACCAGCACCTCCAGCTCCCCATGGACAAATCCGATGAGGCCTTTGGGAGCAACCCTAGTCCATAAAGACCCTACTCCACAACTCGTAAGACCCACAAGATGGATCTATTACCAACCCCCTATTACCAGATTCTACAGGACATGTCACATGTTCTTTGGCCACACTCCGAAATGTGTGAGTAATTTTTTATAGCCTGCATTAGAAGGATCCATTCTGGCCATCTAGCTATGATAGATCATTGTTAATGCCAAAGACCAAAGTTCAACAACAGTTTGATGGCTCTGGGTGCTGATAGGATCCAAAACAACTGTAAACTTCAATCAACATGTAACCGAAAGTTAAATTAAGTCAATCTAATTTGGTATTGCATTTGGTTTTGGGGAGGGGGGTTAAGTTGACATTGACTGCATATCCACTTCCCTCTGTACGTCACATACCACCTTAAAAGTTGAACAAGAAGGGTTTTTAACCTCACCGCATAAGCATGTTCCTCCTTTGCTGGAAGGCCAAGATACCTTTCTGAAAAGGCAGCACCTGAAAAACAGTGGATGGATTCATTCGTTGCTCTCATCTCCATCTGAGTTTTAGCATAGGCTGCATGGTCCTATGCACTGTGAATAGTCAATTGTCCATCTCAACTCACTGTAGAGCCGGAAGTCTGTTATTGGTGCCAGAGCTGCTGTGCACTGAAAAAGCTTATCTGTCGCAGCTAACATTTTGAGGGTTAAATATCCCCCAAATGCCTGTGAGGAGAAGTAAATAAGCTTTTAAAAGAGTGCCGGATCTCTCTTTTTGTGACTTAACTTTCCATCTAAAAATACTTTGACCTTTCCAAAGAGGGCCATCCGGCGATCATCGATGTAAGGTAGTCGCATCAGCAACCTGTGGTAATTGGAAATATCACACAAATCCTGTAGTTTCTTTTTTTGTGAGCCATATCCTCACATTTCAGGCATGTTGTGCTATGCTGATGTATGACTGCACTGACTCGATAACCCCCAGATAATCTTTGACTCTCAGCGTGCCGAGCTTCTGCGCATCCACCGTCGCGGCCTTCTGTCCGCGCCCGACCCCGCTCCTGCCGTCCACCCAGGCCAACGCCACGTTGTGCGTGCTGCAGAGGACCTGAGGCCAGCCCAGGGCGAATTCCTCCGTCACAGACTGCTTGCCGGGATTGCCCTCCCTGAGCATCAAGACGAACAGGATAAGCAAGCCAATGGATGTTGTGAGGCTTAGAGAAGTATAGAATATGGTATGAGACAGGATGAAAGTCGAGTGACTTGAACATGCCTCTTCTGTTGCACTTACACTATAATGAGCAGTGGGTTGAGGTTTGACTCATATCCCTGAGGTAGAGATAGTTTCAGGTGCAGATCTGAGGAAAATAAACAGGGTGTGATCAATTATCCATAGATGTAAGGACTCCAATAACAGAGAATCTAGGGACATTAAAGGAAACCCTCGGGCATCGGGTTGTAAGGATAACACTTATTTGGTCTTTTACTTCCTAGTAGACAACTTCGCTATTTCTTGTATTGCTTTGTCACAGAATTTGATTTGTTCATCCACACCTAGATATAAGACCCGCAACAAATTTAAGAAACATTAAGAAAGAGAAAAGAGCTTTGCCACTTTTTCAAATTTTGATGTCTATTATGTTTCACATGAATTCTTTAAATTGCCTGTTAGATTATGTTTTTACCACACATTTGCTGACAAACTGGGTTTCTCTGCCTATCCTTGCTCGTCTTGACACTCGGCCTTTAATGGATCAGATGTCTTTGCTGTACACATCCTTATTTTACGTGTGTTTTTTACATGTGTCATGATTTGAAGGCCTGGGTTCCAAAAATAGATAGATATTGACCAAAAAACACATAATTATCTTGGTAAGTTTGCTATTGCTAAAATGTTGTTCATGGATACATCTAATTTTTTTGTGCACAAGCTTATTTAGTTTACTTTGACCTGCCACTTTATCAAGTAATTGTCCCAAAAATTCTGATGAAAAAGATACATATAAATACATGTAAAATACCCTTTCTCTGCCTGTTTTACCATAGTTTTCTGCTGGGAGTGTCCGGAACAGAGTCTCAGGGAGCCTCTTGTCCTCTAGAGCTTTTGATAGAGGGCTGTTATCTTCCAAAATGACATATCCTACCAGAGCAAAAATATCACAGTGTTACAATTTTGTCCTCAACATCAACACAGGTTTCATATTGTAATTTTTTTTTTTTTAAATAAAAATTCCTACGATCTCCATGCTGACTGATCTACTGAGAGTGACAGACAGATGGCAGTGTTTGCATGCATGGCACTGAATGAAAATCTGACTCTGCTTGGATGCATTGCTCTCTGCAGGCTGTCGGGGTAAACAGCAGACAATTTGAGAAGATGCGCATTGCTGTAACCGCTACAGACGAGCAGATGTTTCACTCACTGGAGGGGTCCTTTGTCATGTGAACCGTCACTTTCGGGATCCCAGGGCCTGCGGGGAATGTTAAATTCACACCAATGTAAAACCGAACCGGGTGGTCTGAAGCTGTCCCCATTCGCAGCAAGTGTGTGCTTTACCCAAACAGTAGAGGATGAAGTGGGTTTGATTGGGGCTGAAAACAGCTTTGAAGAAGCGACAACCATCGATGAGGTTACAGGAGATGCACTGGCGCTGAAACACTCCGTTCAGGTCCACACTTGGAGGCATGAGAAAAGGGTTATTGACAACATTTAAAAATAATGGGTCTATCTAAAGTGGTTTGATTTGCTCCAGGAGAAAATGTCAAACGGCTGCTATTTCATTAAAGAAAGTATCGTAAGACAAACTACTGCCGGTCGAGTATTTAGAGGCGTATGGTTCAGTGAGGTTAGACATAAAAGTCATTGCACAGATTGGTCCATCAGATCGAGTCTGTAAATGTCCCTCTCCACTCAACTGCTTACAAATTTTATACAGGATTAAGCTCCAGCTAAGTTTAATCTTCCTGCCTCAATGAAAGATAACTGTCTTCTAAAGCCCAAAGCCATTTGAGCTAATACAATTATATGGAAGCTGTGCAGCTGATGAGGGAATCGACAAGAGTGTTTATCACATGCGAGTGTGCTGATCACAGCTGCTCCTCAAGTGACGCAAACCAAGGAACATTTCACCTGACATTCTACAAATATTTCTGAAAAACTCTCGTCAACTCTGCCTCAATTGCCTTTGGGTTGTCTCTGTCTCTTTCTGTGCAAAGGTGTTACCGACTTGTTTCTAGCTCGGTCTTTAGAGACAAAGAGAGGAGAGTCGTATCTAAATCTTTTAATAAACTCTTACAAATGACTTTGGAATAAGTGAGCAGAACACACAACGGCAGACGCATGCATGTATAAATGTTTGTAGGGATTTTTCATATGGGAAATGTCCATTTTTCAGCATTTGAAATTGGTCATTGTCGATTTCTTTCAACCAGCAATAACTGACTTATGAACAATTAATGTACACCCACCCACTAAGACCGTTTCGACAGGGCATACCTGTACAGGTGTCTGCTCTGCCGGGACTCCTCTGTGCTCAGGAAATAGCTGAAATTGTGACAGAAAAAGGAAAAGGAATTCTCAATGCTGTCTCAACATTTGCCCTAACATCCCCCCCAACTCTGGATAGCAATTATTCATGACGAGAATCTATCAGTATCTATTTACTTGCATTTTAATGAGGTCAGACTTGCATAACATTCTTTTATAAAGCAGCGCAAGTGATTGCAAATTCAGTCTGTGTGAGTCATGCTGATCTCATTATAAGCGATTGCGGTACTTGCAGAAGAAAATGTCTTTGTCAAACTGCAAAAAGCTGAGGGAAATTAGAAAAAGACGAGGGATACATTTAACGTTTAACTCCCACCCCCCCACCTTGCTTGTGATTTACACGCCTCAGTCTGTCGCTGGGGTTCTTGCCCCAGCAGGATAAAGACAGGTTTAAGCAATAATCTGCTGTGCTCAAGTCTTGCTAATCCGGTGGCCTTTTTTCAAGTCAGCACATTTGACTGCTAAAGTCTAATTCAAAGGAACGTCCTTTTTCTTGAAAACTCGGATCAATGCTTAATGCTAAAATGGCTTATCTACTTGCATGTCAATCACCAACTGTGTAGTTTGACCAAAAAAGTACATTTACTGTCATGCGCATTCAGAGTTTTCTCTCAGCTGGCAGCCAAGAGATGATCATTTTAATGATATTACACGGGTGCACCCTCACTGTCACTTGTGTGAGCATGGAACACAAATGCTGTGAGCTAATAAAGGGTGATTCTTGTGAGCTACCCCACGGTTGCCCTCACATACATTTTTTCAGCCTTCTCGTCTAAAGCGCAGAGCGAGGTGACGTCCCAGCTCCCCGATGTCAGGAAGCGAGGGGGAACAGAAGGAATGGCAGGCTGTGTTACACACAGAAACAGAGATAAAGAGCAAAGCAGAAACAGTCACACGGACAAAATAAAAATAGCTTCAGCCTTACAGCTAGGGGTTTTGTCCGAGGATGGCAGTGTGAATAAACCCCATAAAAAGTGTTCTCTAATTTATTCGTGTTTACTTGGATAAAGCTGATAAAAGAGAGATCCTTTGGATTAAACTCTGAATGTGGGCTGATGAATCTTTTGGCACAGAGATGGGAATTTAATTATTGGTTTGAAATGGGAAAAACATACTCATTATTCATCCTGATTCTGAAAACAAACAAGCTAACATGAAAAGGCTCTGCACAAACAAGGTCTGGTCAGGACTATTAAACCCCAAAAGATCTTAAAAGCTATTTTTTCCCCCAACTATTCACAATGTTGTAATGATTTCTAAATTCCATCGTAATGTTAGTTCTAGTGCAAGTTGGGACAAACTTTGAAAAAAAGGCTGAACTACAGAAATGGGCAGAGGTGGTTTTAGCCCTTTGCTAATAACGGAACCCAAAAGGATGCCACTACTGAAAGGAATGCACTGAAGGGCCACACAAGGCTGTGGCATTTATGGATTAGTGGTTCAGGGACCAGGGACGGAAAAGAATCGCTGCACCAGCTTGTTTATACAGGCAGTGAAATAAAGCCTATAAGTAGGACAATACCCTACCAGCAATAAAACATGATGGAAGAGCTATCATGCTGTGTCACAGAAACTAAAGTACACATCCAACAGATCAAAACATTAACTCTTTTAATGTAGACGACCAGTCCTGGCCATAATCTAATTTAAAATTTTTGGAATGTTTCTCTTTTTAATTTAATATCTAAGGATTCATCTTTGAACAAAAACATTTTGCATATGGAAATGTTTGCCAAGTATAAGTTATATACGTGGATAGCTGGTTAGCATTTGATGATTATCAAAAGATGTGAGGATAAAAAGCGACTGATACAAAACTGACCTGAGCTGTAACACCAGCGATATGATGAAACTCCCCACGGGCGCCCTGTTTTGCAGGCAGTATTGTATAAAAGATCGAGACATCCTGTGTAAACAAGGGCACCTCCTGTTGGAAAAAGACAAAGTTCAAGTCGAGTCATAAAGAAAGCTGGTTGTGGTAAAAAGGTGTAAGCAGACTTCCTTAAACTGCCATGCATACCTGTCGCTGGTTTTGCATTATATCCATGGTCATTTTGTCTTTCTGTGGGTTCAACATGACACGGACAGAGACATTTGTTTAACATCTGAACAATTTTACAACAATCTTAGATGTATTTAAATAACATGTATGGGCAAAGGGAGTTTTATTAATCAACATATGAAAGTCAAATTGGCTCAAATCTACACAGATGTTCAGAATGGGCAGAAGCATCGAAGTACTGCAGTGGATCATTGAACATTCTTCTCATGCGTCGAATGCCCTCAAATATTAATCCATCCAGTGGCGATTGGAGAGCTTAAGGAAATCAATTTGAACTCCCAGTATTGTGTAAATGAACGAAAATTCTATTAAAGTTGCATCTTGCAGCGGAAGCCATTCCGATTACTTCTGCAGAACAAGAGATGGCCGCTCACCTCTGAGCATGCCCCCGTGGTGGCCTCACACACGCAGAGCACTGATTGGTTCTGGGCCCGGTTCAGCCAGCGAACGGCGAGCTGGGTGCTGCTGATCCAAGTCACCATGGAGATGTAACAGTCCCTGACGAGGTGATGCAGAAAATGATACGGTGGGGGGAAAGCAATGGGGAAAAAAAAGAGTGCAGAGAAGCGTAGAAAAGAAAAAAAAAGGCAGTGAAAGGGAGAGATATTTTGACAGAGAATTGAGTTCTGACAGGTGGTGTCTGGATTGGTAGACATTCTGACTTAATTCACAGATAGGTACCTGGCCCTGAGGGAGTCGGGAGGCATCATCTCCAGAGTGTGAGCTGGACCATACAGATTTACCACAAACAGACTGACTGATGGAATACTGGAGCCTGCCTGTAAGATGTAAATAAACGGGGGGAAATAAAAATCAAACTTAGAAAAGAAACTTTAAGCAACTCACCAGGAACAAGAAAAGAAAGACACCTCATTAAGGCCTAAAAATGCCTCCTTACATTCTGAAAATCAATATCCAAGACAACTTCTCTCATTTGTTATTTCAAGCGCTCAGAATTTTAATGACGTTCTTTGCAGAAGAGCTCTCAGCTGCCATCACAGATTTGAATCTCTGCAGCCAAATGTTAGGGCTTATTATGGCAAATGATGGCATCACTGATGGCCTTAAACCATGCCTCTAATAGTACCAAATTTCAAAATATCTTAGAACATCTAAGATCTTTCTTTCTAACAGCCAGCTCTAAAAAGAAAAAGGGTACCATTTTCCACTTGTCCAAATTGAGGTGTGTCACAATCTGGTGTGAGATTTCAATTTAGAGTGACACGTTGAACACATCTCCACCAGACATGATGGGAATCCATCCATTCGCTTAGATTTTTTCCAGGATCTGCTGACCAAGAGTCAGGGCTTTTTGATTTTTTCATATATTTATATTCTATTATTATTTAATTTCCCTCTGGGATAAATAAAGTCTTTTTTAATTTAAATGAATTACACTCTAGTGGGCTGATATCCAACATAGAGAAAAACAACCATGCATATCAACACACTCCAAGAGCCAATTTAGACACATCAATTCTATTTGCAATCATGCATTTTCATCCAAAGCAACTGCCAAGGATACAGAATAACATATAACGAATAACGTAAAGTAAAAAGTGGACAGACATCTGCTTTGTCATTAAGCAGGCCAACACAGAGCAGGGTTTTCTCCATATTTAATTCCATCTAAAGTCCCTATAAAAACTATCAACAGTGTTCCACTGAACTTTAAAAGACTTTTGTGTTGTCTCACCGCTATGCTCATTTCACATGGTTGACAATGGAGCATGAGAAGGGGGAGGCGTGTGTCAGCAAGAGTTGCTTAAAGTCATTCAGCCTGAAAAGTACACTTCAACCTTCAAAGTACTCTCCCCAGCGGAGAGCCATTTTGTGGCAGAGTGCTTTTCAGTTCACCAACTCTCAACCATCATAATGTAACAATAAAGGTGCAAAACGATGTGAGATCGTAATGTTTTACATTTTTATTCTCCACCCCAACAAACTATGCCTGACAGCAAATATATAAGAAAAAACGAGTCCTGTGCATTACTGTCACAAAAGTTTCACAACCCCAAAAAAGGACGTGATTTCACACAATGAATGATGCTGCTTGTTTCATTTTGAAACGTTGCGTGTCAAAATTTAAAAAGACACATGAAGGTAACTGGGTTGTTGGGGTTAATAGTTGGCATTGGGCCATACTGTCCTGAAGTCCCTTAATGTTCCTTTGCCTCTTTAATCCCACCTCCGTTCCCAAGGAAACCAGCTTAACAGCCCGTCTCTCTTTGGGGCGCTGCCTGCCCTTCAGAAGACCTTAGGCGTTTACTTACCCGAAATCTAAACCTTCACTCAAGTGCGAACAGATTTTACACAAAATTCTGAGTGGAGGCCAGAAAGGGTGTAAGTGTTTTTCTTTTTTTTGGTCAGTATTATGATACTGCTATGTTTTGTACTGACATAACCACACACACACACAGTATTTAATGGAGTCTGCATTGAAAATTTCTGGGAAACAAAATTAGTAAAATGAAAAATGAATAGGAAAAAAATCAGAAAGGACACTCAAAAAGTCTCTGGTACTCGAGGAAAAGCTCCTGTGGTCAAAATGACCTAGATTTACTGCATGTGCATTAGACCAATGACAAGAAACTGATGATTCTAGTATCACTCTGAGCCACTTCAAAAGTTAGGCTGGCACAAAATGAGCATCACATCTAGTGAGGAGCAGCGCTGTCACTGTCAGCGCAAACATGCTGACAACAGCAGTGTTCTGATAGCATCGCACAGCCTCAGTGTACGCCTTCCAGACAGCATGACTCATCTTAAAACACTTTTTCACCTTTGGGTAGGGGAAGAGCTCATTGGAGGGGTAGAGACCACCCAGGAAGTGAGGTATTTCCATCACAGGTGTAGCAGAGTTGTTGATCTGGAGGTAAGCCAGACGCGCACCATCCATCGACCACCAGTGGGCAGCGTATGTCAAAAGCACCTCCTCTGTTTGGTTTAAAGAAACCCCCCAAAAAATACATTTCTTTAAAGCTGGAGCCTGCTTTTAATAATAATAATACATCTGATTTGTGTGTTGCTTTTCTAAGAACTCAAAGACACTTTACAAAAATCAAGCAAAATTACAAAAAGAACACTAGAATAGAATAAATCAAAAGAATAAAATAAATGGATAGCAGTGGACACTAAAAATACATGATAAGCATAGAACAGGACATCAATCATCCATTAAAATCTGTTCTGAAAAGGTGAGTTTCGAGTTTTATTGACGTCTTAACAAAAACTCACAGGAGTGTGAAAATGAACTTCATTCTACCTTCATAAGTCCAATCAGAAATCCCATTGACCACATTCTGCTCCTGGTCGGTGGATGTGAGTCGCAGAGATTGGCTTGTCACGCTGGGCTTGTAGTAGATGTCTCCATCAAACACAAAGGCCTGGCAGGAGCAACACAGAGACACATTGCCAGGCCATTATCAAAGACAGCAAGGTTACAGACATCCCAGCTGGCCGCCTGATTTACAAGTGCGAACAAATCATTGGCCAGCACTCAAACAGATGGGAGCCAATGCATCTTTACTTGCCAGTTAATATGCTGCAGATGAGCACTGACATCACAACAAAAGCCAATTACTTCACAGGGCACATAGATAAACGACATTATCACTATAAAACAATCCCATTATAGTCCCACAGCCACTGCAGATGGAGTCAATTTCATATTAACACAGCAGAACTGATGTTGTCAGAATAGAAACTGTGTCAAACGGAGCGTGCATTGATAGGTAAGCGAGAAGGTCTCATCGTCATATTCTTAAAAGTTGGAGCAGATGACAACAAATTTAGCGGGAAAATAAGCGGGCGCCTTGCTCACCAGCTGGCTCCCTTGCGGCCCCCAGGAAGCATACTGCAGCTCTGTTTTCTCCCCCTCCGGAGGGCGAAGCACAATCACATCCCTGGGACACACACAACAGCTCAGCCATTAGCCTCCCATCGGGGACGCCTGCCCTGGTTGAAAACCTTTTGAAGTCCGTCCATGCCCTGCCCAACAGGGAGCTGCTGCACTGTGAGGGAGATGGGGCAAGATGCAGAGGCGCGAGCACGGAACAGAGAGGGGCGTCGGCTCATGCAGGAGTGCAACATTTCTTTTTCCACGATCTCCATCTTCACCAGGCACAAGTTTAAAAGAAAAAAAAGGAAAAAAAATCCAACACAGTCAGGCAACGATCAGCCCTGGAGATCTTCAAGGCATCCTTTTCCAAATCATTCCTCTGAAGGTTCCGGGGATTATCCAAGACGTTTTCCCACTGATAACACTTAATATGAGTCTCAAGCAGTGACATCAGAGTTACAGTAAAAACTTAACAACATGGTGCTTTATGGAACCTAGTAAATGAAAATAAAAAGCGACAAATGGATGCAATTTCAAGAGAAACATGAAGTTTTGACTGAGTGAGATGCACTCTGGGGTTTTGAGACAGCTTTTCTGTCTGTGGGTCTGCTTGCATTGGTAACGCGTCATGCCCAGTGCACCTCATGCATTAGCATTCACGATTCTACCTACCCATTAGCCACATTGTAGATGGCATAGGAGGCTGTGAAGGACTGAGAAAACACCTGAAAGAGGTAGAGGACATCATGCACACAAGTGTGTCGCACAGACATGAAAACACACGCATATTTGAGATCCCCACGCATGCTCCCGCACACGTAGAAGCACAACTAAATGCAAACGAAGCACACGTGAAGGTGAGCGCGGCCTTTTAATGAGACAATAGGCAACAAGAAGCCCTGTTTGAAATCTCCAGACAACTGCAAAGCACCGCTTCAAATGGGCTATTGCTTCCAATGCAGAAAACACTGGAATGATTACATAAAAATAAAAATTAGAAAGGCAGACGAGCAGTTATCCCAGAATTATTATGTTGGCTTCTCTCCCGGCTAACAATGCAATGGCACCCATGTGTCTTGTCCTGTATTTTTCTGTCTTTAAACAGGCAGTATTTAATATTGCTTTCGCTGCTTATCGCATTCTAATGCTTTATGTATAGGTTATCATTACCACTGGCAGTGGTTTAATCTGTTTCAGTTGGTTACATCGACTGCAAATGAATAGGAGAGCCGTTAAGGCTGACAAGTGAACCAAGATGGAGTTATTAAGTAGTATTCTTGCAGCTAATATCTATCCAGTTGGGCTCTGTTGCGCCTCACAGGACTGAATGGAGCATCAGCCGCTCTGAATAACTAAATTAACATCCTGAAGTAAAAGACTTGAGAAATCAGAATCGATAAACGTGTGCATTTGCATGCGCATGTGTGCGCTTCCCTACTCTAATCGAAGGCCGATCTACTGTACTTGATTTCTGCATATTGATTACCACCATTCGGTCTGTTTTCTGGAAGCAGAGGGTACAGGAGGCAGCGTGTTTGGCCGCTGGCCTCTAAAAAGCCTGAGCCACTTGGAAACTCAGCCCCCACAGAAATTAAATGTCACATCCTCTATGCAGCGGTTAACAGCGAAATTGGATTTTTCCTTCTGTGCTGTTTGTCTGTTAGAGAATGCACGCTCAGGGTGGCACAGGCGCAAGGCTGCAGGGACAAAAGTGTGTGTGTGGGGGGGGGGGAAACAAATTTGGAGGGTACCTGAATGAAATGGAAGTCTGATTGCCAGCGTAAAGCTGAAGCACGGGGGGCAATAGAGTGTGCGGGGAAAAGAGATGTTTGGCGACACAAAAAGCAGCAAGGCCAGGAGGAGGTAGGTATGAATCGGCCTGGTGCCACAGGAAAAAGTAAGGTGAGGAGTAGTGGGGTTGGAGGGGGGGACGTGAACAGGACAACCAGTGAAAGGTCACGCCACTGGTTGAGTGGAAAAGGCCACGCCGTCGCCACCGGTACAGTGTTCAATCAGCTGTTTTACGATTTGTTTGGAAACCCGGTGATTCTCCAAGTAATTTACCTACACAACGCTTTCGGCGGAGCCCGTGTGTTATTGCATTTCCAATGTTTTTCTGCGTGATAAAGCCAAAGAGGAGCAAGCGCATCTGTCTCAGAGAGGCAGATTGAATTTATAATGCGAGTGCCAGTAACATATCATAAATCCTCCAGCTCGCCGTGCTTGTCGGCCCACTTTTACAACCCACTTCCTCAACGCTGCCAGCGCCGAGGAGCGGGCGCGCTACAAACAGATTACCGGCGATAAAAGGACGCGCGCAAAGATTACAAAAAGCTCCCGAACGAGCGCAGGTATTAGGATCTGTTGCACAGTGTGAAGCGCACAATGCAGGAACAATGGGGTTTGACACTGTGGCTGCCTCACAGGCGTCTTGTCAGCAGCACGCCAGTGGGCCGGCGTCGGTGGCCCCCACCAGCCTTTGGTGCAGAGAGCAGACAGAGCCCCCATGGCATTTTGTTTGGCCCCGAACTAGACCAAACTACATTCCAGTGCAGCAGCCTTTGCTCTCAACCGCCGAAAAAGCTCCCTTGACGCATCTCAAGATCACTTGTTTGAATGTAAGTTGGTCTTCTTTTCTGTTTGACTCTCTCTGCTGACACACGCACACAAATCCAAACTCTGAAAACAAACCTGCCTTATTCAAACAGCCTTTGAAGGCAGGCGTTTCTCCTGTAGAAAAATCGGCTCTATTGTTCCTTTGTGGCTCCATCCCTGACTCACCCCCACCCCAACCCCTCCAAAACCTTCTGAGCTAATACAAAAATCCAGGAAAGCCTTTTAACTTTACACACAGCCTGCTCATCTGACTCCGTTCCTTGCAGCTCTCCCTTCCTTGCATCACCGAAAACTCTTTGATAGTCATTCCGACTGATTTAAACTGGACAGTGTATCTCAGGGCAAACAGAGCGCATCCCATTTATCATCCACCTCCATCCCGAGTGGCTCTCCCCGCCGCTTTGGCCTTTTTTCTCCTGCCTTTTCTGCCGCTCTGAGCAGCCTGCTGCTCCTCTCCTGAACAGCAGAGCTGACGAGGGGCGCAAACTGCTTCAGTCAGCACAATTCCCCCCACAGATAGACAGAAGAAAGTGAATGAGAACGAGGAAGATGAAGGAAGCGGTGGGGTGGGTGGGGGGGCAGTAGACTGCAAAGGACTGGAGGAATAGACAACATGCCAACATCCAAGCTCATTTCTCAATAAATAAACACAAGAGGCACGTCCACTGTCTCTGATTTCCCTGCTGAGCGTACAGAAGGGACAAGAACTTCCCGCTGTTTCACAGGAAATATGCAAATGACGAACTGAAAAAAACTAAAAAAAGAATACGCTTATTTAAGCCAGAAGCTGGGCAAAAGACCTGAGCCCCTGTCTCCACAGAGATGTGTGGAAACAGATTGAACGCATGCTAACTGCTCAATAATTCAGTTAGAATGGATGCGCCGTGTTTGTGACGAATGCTGTAACACAGCAACAGGCTCATTGCTTCCCGGCGCACACAGAGAAAATATGATACGCGGTGATTAGAGGAGAAGTGGGTCTCTGAAGGAAAACCCAGAGAAACAGAGATGAGTGAAGGGCTGAGCAAATGAGGGCTGCAGCATCCGCTGCAAAATTTTTTAATAAAAATGCAGTGGGAGAATGTGCTGAGGACCTTCATTTTCTCCTAATTCTGTGTGTATTTGCACATTACACAGCTCTGCCTGGCCTTTGAGTGTAAAAGTGAAAAAAAGTCTGGGTATTTGCTGTGTGGAGATCAAACAAGAAACCCAGAATGTGCTGTTTTAACCTAAGTGAGCAAAACCTGCCGTCTGTGCTTCGCCTTATCTGAGAGGACCTGCAATTTGGATTTCCCCCGACGCGCTCTCGTTAAAATTCCGGGCTGAGCTTAAACTTTTATTTACCTCCTCATCACTCTTCGGGGAAACCCTGAGCTTTTCCTCAACCCTCTGCACCTTCCGCAATCAGCCCCTTTAAATATTCAGCTCCCTCATTTGTTATCCTTGGCTGTGAGCGTCACAGCAGTGGCTGCAGTGGCACACAAAGCACCGCCATGTCCACACACACACACACACACACACACACACACACTTACACACACACTGTCCAGAACGTCCTCCTTTTTGTTCTTGCTCCTTCTCTCTGTTGTCGCATCGAGGCTGTTATTAATTTTGCATGTCCCTGTTGTTTAAAAGCCACAGGTGGCCTATCACACACATTGTGGTTGGCTCGTATTGACTGGCTGTCTTTAATATAAGTGGAAGCTTCCTAGCTGAGGTTATTTCTGAAAATCAGACAGTTGGGGATGCAGTCCGGGGGAAATGAAACCTCGGCCTTGGTTTGAGACTTACCGGTCGAATATTATGCGCCAAGAGGACGAACCTCTTGTCTGGAGAGACTTGGAATTTTGTGGAGGTCAGGTCCTGTGAAGAGAGGCAGTGTTAGCAGAGTTAAATGGAAATATTTGTGTCCTTCATTGATGTGATGCTACCACACTAGAAATAAATAATGCTATGATCAGAGTAAATGCATGATCGAGAAAAAGACAAAAACTTTCACTACTGTAAACAGTAGCATGCTTGCATTTGGCATTAGAATAAAACATCGTTTGTGGCTTGAGGACTGGAAAATCCTTTATTATTGGGCTGTCCCCGAAATCCTGATGATAAATTAGCAGGAGATATCATATTTCTCCTGTTTCTAGCTTCCCTTTATAAGCTTCTTGTAATATCAAGAATAGAATTTAAATTATTCTTCTTACATATAAAGCTCATAATGCCTAGGCTCTATATTATATCTAAAAGATCTCATAATTCATAATTCTGCCAACGGAGCACTTCGCTCTCACACTGCAGGCTTACTCGTGGTTCCTGGAGTTTCTAAAAGTAGAATGGGAGACAGTGGCTTCACTTATCAGGGCCCTCTTTAATAGAACCAGCTGCCAGTGTGGGTTGAGAAGCAGACACTCTCTGTAACTTTAAGATTAGGCTTTAAACTTTCCTTTTGATTGGGCTTTTTATAGAAAAAAAACTTTTCTCTTAATACATTTTCTTTTTTCCTTTTGTAAAGGATGGGGCTGCAACTCTCCCACCAGAGTTGTAGTCAAATCAAGTTACAGTCTGACCAACAGAGACTTTATTTTAAGATAAAATTATTTTAAAATGTCACCTGTATAGTCTATTTCCTAACATTTCCTAACATTTCCTTCACTGTTTCATCTCTATTTTAAACATTATAAACTAAAGGTTTAAAAATTAAATGTGCCAAACTACACTACACAAATGTTGACATCATCGGTTCATCTATTGTAGTTGTTTCTTTTGGTTGTATTTATAAAAAAAAAAATCCCATTTAGTCTAATTTAGACAGACAAAATGAAAACCTTTAGTCTTGCCTGTCAATAAATGTGTGTTTGCAACTTTGAGATTCCGCTGAATTTTTGCCTTCTACAGAAAAAGGCGATAAAATGTGACCACCTGCTCAAGGGGGTTTATCATGATGCTGCTACATTATGGACATCTTAGAAAAAAAACACTTATTAGGGGTGTCCAGCGAGACTAGGAAGATTATTCACTAAGCGGAGCAACATATATATATCCTTAGTAAAGGAAAAGCAAACACAGAATCTATTCCAATGAAATGAAACAACCTAAACAATTCTCTGAGACAAAATGCATTTCTTTTTGCGTTGCCCACAGAATTAATCATGCACCGTTTGCCCTCTCGGTTTTCACACACCATGTTCGAGGAGGTTAAGTTTAACAAGATTTAGTCTTTTCCCAGGGTGCTTGCTTTCATGCCCACAAACCTACTGCCGCAACCATTTGTGGATACCTTTAACTAAATTCATTCATGAATTTCATGCGTTTGAAGCACTTTGGGATGCCCCCGTTTTCAGTTGAAAAGGAACTCATTTTCATTTGGAGTCCTTCTCTCCGGCATCCATTTTCTCTGTTCCTCACGTATGTAAAATCATACAATTTCTGCTTTTCCTGTAATACATATTTTTGATTTCCTGCTGCAGCGGGAAGCAGCCGCAGAGATGACGAACTGCATCTCAATATAGAGGAGAGATCTCCCAACCTGACAACACAACCCTGCTTTAAGCACGTACGCGATGACCCACATAAGTCTGTCAGTGTCGCGCAGAGGCGGTGTTCAAAATGATGCCCTCAGTTGGAAAATTCTCTTTGAAGAATGTTGGGGGGCTCGCAGAGCAGCCAGATAATGTTGGAGGGGGGGGGGGGACCAATACTCTGCCAAATCTTTTTTTGTCTGAAGTGTGGGCTGCGGTGCAGAGGGACTCCACAGCATCTGTCTTTCAGTCTTTTTTCTGAGGAATTCGTCACTCTAAAATCCATCCCCAAGACTTCCGTGGCTGATGCTTACCAGCGAGCTGTTGTCCAGCAGAGCTGTTGTTTGGTTGTTGCTGAGGCTGAATGTCAGTACGTGTCCCTCTCTGGTGCGCAGGGCCACTTCGTTTTCTGACAGAGTTAAGAACAGTTCAACCAAAAGGTCAGAAAAAAAAAAGCAGCACCGGCATTGCAGGGGGAACCATTTTAAAAAACGGCCTTCGACTCTTTTGTTTTTACCATCAGGAGTCCTTCACGAATCAGAGCCTCCAGTCTTACCATTTAACCATGCCACACAGGGGTCGTGAACTTTGAACTCCTCCCTCTCCAGGTCCTCCATGGTCACATGGGAGCGGAGTAACAAGTGAGACTCGTCTTTAAAGATGGAGAAAAAGAGCCAGTTAGAGAACCATTTGTGACGGGAGGCATCGTAGTGGGCTCGTCTTTATTTTCATCCTCAGTGTGACATGGACATAAAATGTGCATGAGAAATTGCCAACTTTTTTCTGAGTCGTGAAAGGATGGCGGGAGTCTCCAATCAGTGCTCTCAATAAAACGCTACAGTCAGCAGTCTTGTAGATTACCAGATGTGGAGAAGAGGGTAACAAACCATGCTGATGTAGAGACAAAATTCAACAAATAAAAATAAGAAAAACAGCGTCTCCTCTCTGGCCCTTTAATTAACACATTATATTTTGATTGTCGCCGCTGCACTCAAACCAAATGTAAAAGCAAGAAGTCGCTCACTGTTTTATGAGGTTTTATGATCTCTCCTGGTAGGATCTAGTAAATTTCTGTATTCTCCCCTGGTTGCCTGGCAACTACTAAGAGCTTAGGAATTGTCAAAGGGATTTCAACCCCACAAAAATGTGGCCTGGTTTATTTACTTTGCAGTTCCTCTACATATTAGCGTTCTCTTTCGGAAAGGTCGTTTTAGATGTCCCAGTAAGAAGATTTCTTTTTTTCTTCCTTCTTTTTGTTTACTTTCAAGTGGAGTCTGATCAGTTCTACCCAAAGTTTAGTCTTGGTGCTAAGCTGAACTAATAGCTGCTGGCAGTCGCTTCGTGTTTACACAAAACACGAGTGTAATTGTCCTCCTCACACAAGCTGCCACCACAAAGTGATGGAGCATTTCGGCAGAAATGTCAAAGCAATCCTTCGGTTTCCCACATCAAGAACTCTTTGATGCCACCATTCCCTTTGAGCCTTTTTTTCTTTTCCTTTTTGTCGTCTCTTGCTCGTTCTTACCGGGGGTGAGAATGATCACAGAGAGAATGACCAGGGACATGACAGCCAGGATCACCACCATGGCTATGCCTATGCCCTTCCAGTTCCGCGGGGGACCGTCTGAACTCCCCAGGTCCTGATGTGAGAGAGAACACAAACACAGTGATGAATATGAACACAGCTAAATAGGAGGACATTAGTGCTGCTTCATTTCCAGCAGATTTTTTCTCCCGGCAGACAGATCAGTGCAGTGAGCCCTCGGGGGACTGACACCAATCTTCAGCTTCACAGACACCTCACTAAATTACGCACGCTTTTGGGAGAGAAAATGACATGACTTTTTTTTGCTAATGAAAAAGCAGCGATTTCGGCTGCCCCGCAATTTTTCCACTTCCTCCCCGGACTGTTTCATTCATTCCAGCTCTTACTGTGCGCGGCTGATGAGGTGTGTGCTGAAATTGAGGCGGGACGGGGACAGGGTGTTCGCAACATGTGCAGCCTGAAACTTACACAGGTTTCAAGAATAAAAAGAAGGAGGAAAAAGAGATGTTCTCTCCCCAGCAGCTTCCAAAAATGCTGAGGAGCGGTGAAAACATGGATAAAACTGAGTTGCAATTATTTTCACATTATTCCTACCCTATATGAAGCCAGCAGTGCAAAGGCGGTATATCTGATGATTACAGTGGGAGGATACGTCTCAAAGAAGCTGAGACAGCGGCTTGTATATCGCTCTGCTGAAACCTTTTACATTGATAAAAGTTCTGTGAGACAGAAGGAGAACAAAATGAAGGTAAACGCCAAGTGGAATATGTCAGAAATGCTTAGGTTCACTGGCAACAGGTGGGTAACATGAAGGAGTATGGAATCCTGGAGAGGCTTTTTCAGATGTAAAAATATGTCGAGTGAGTTCACTCTTTCTTTAAGAATTTACAACCAAACGGTTTTAACATCTTAAAAACTGCATGTAATTTCACGGTTTCACCAGCTGATTTATATAATCTACGATTTGAAAGATACAAAAAACACCTTTGAGTCCATGTCAAAGCAAGATAGCAATGATCTGTAGGGAAAGACACAAATTCTAAAGATAAAAAATGTTATGGGCTAAAATATACTCCTCTTCATACTAAATGGTGGAGTCAAAACAAGCACAACTGAAACCACAGATCATAAAATAGTAAAGAACAGAGTGAACCCAAACTGGAAATAAATAGGAACTGACAACATGGTCCGCAAAATAGCCCAGAAAATGGGGACAGAACGCCTGAAAAACTGGTTAAAATCCTGATTCCAAAACTACAGCAACTGGTTACACGAGCGTCTTTGGTAGAACTTAAAGTGTTTAACAAAACAACGAACCTCAAGTGTGCATGCTGAATGCAATCAGGGGGGAGCTGATGGAATGAGTCTGCACCGGTATCGGTTACAATTAAAGGCAACTGCGTGCTGTTCGGGGCCTGTACTGCACTCCGTCATAATGAGTGGCTGGCTCCGCTGGAGCCACGCTCCTGGTGGAGAGTGAGAGAGATGCGAGAGAGCAGAGCAGCTATAAAGCTAAACCTTCATTACGCCCGCCCACCCCTTTGGCTTAACCTTTGAAACCCTGCCAGTCTGGCTCGCCCTCCTCCAGGCCTCGGAACAGCGGGCAGCGGAAGAGGGGCATCTGTGCAGCCCACTGGACAACAGCCTTTCCGTGCTCCCTGGGTGGTGGCGGGGGGGGCACCAGCTGTCCCTGAGTCTGTGCGATTGACCGTATTAGCTTGGAGAGCCACTCTAAATACCTCGGCACTTCCTCCAAACAACCATAAGTGGCCTCCTCTCTCCATCCCACTGAGAGCCCCAGATGATCTGGGCATTTCTAAGCGTGTGGGAAAGAAAACACACCATTTTTCAACCCCATCAATTATCAAATGTTAGACTTCTTCTCCAATGTAAGAACTAAAAGAATATTTATTTTTCACTTTGAAAACTGATGCGTTTCTTAGTTAACTGAAGGCAAGGGTCTGAAAACACTATTCAAGAAGAGAAAATGTATTAAAGTTGGCAGGATATGCGATTTATGATCATTTTGGATTGACCACAAACATTGATTCTCTCACTTTATCCAAAAACCTCTGCATTTGGTCACCCTCTTTCTATTCAGTTCAATATATTTCCGGTGTGTTGCACTTGTAGAAAAAAAAAGAGAAAAGGTTTGCTTCATCCCCGAGATGTCTAAAATGCACATAAAGGTCTCCCGGTGAAGAACTCCCGCTAAGGTCTCATCTTTTATAGATCTACTTGGCTGCGGTGTCGTAACATGTTGAGATTAAAAACCAGCTACCAGCTGCACCTGCAGAGGCAACACATAAATGATGTCTGAGCTTTCAGTGCGTACGAGGCCGGGTGATTGATGTCCGAGGCTGTGTATCTACCGGCCTCTGTTGCACTCTGTCTCTTTTTTTCCCCTTTTCCTCCTGCCCTCAGAGCACATAATCCCGCAGGGAGCCACCATTATCCCTCTATCAGATAAAGCAACCTGCAGACCGTAAAGGCTTGGGTATGATACAGTCGTCCTGCCCCTTGAGCTCTCACACTCGCTGAAAAATGGGAGAATTTAAAATCGAAAAAAGAGGAAAAACTTTTTGACACGCTGGGAAGATGGAGGCCCGACCGGCCACGGGGATGCGTCATGGCGACTACGCGCCACGCAAAACTTATCGCGAAGTAGAACTTGACTGGCAATCCGGGGTCTCGTGGTGAGCAGAGACATTTCGAAACGAATTACTCGCTTGGCTGATTGCAATACAGTCTTTTCACTGGGAGTCCTCCCTCAAATGATGTGAGCGGCTCCCTCCTAAGGGTACCCGCATCTCCAACCCCGCCTCCCCAGGGCCGGGATATTACTTCCAATTAAGGTCACGTCAGGGAGAATTCCCCATTTGGTGGATAAGGCGTTTTGTCACTCTTCCAAATGAAGTGCAGATGCACTGCACACAGTCCCCCGGGATGGAGGGGGGGGGGGCACTGGAGAAGCTGCTGGTGCCGACTGGCTGCTGGTCATGCTGCATTTGGGTATCCAATGCAGCACAATCTGTTGGCACAGGTGAGCAGATGACAAGCTGGGTTGTGTGAGAATGGATTGAGAGTGGATTGTCTTCTGTGTGTGTCCCACTTTTTAGGTGCATAAGAGGCTGGACAAAGAACCATAGGTCTCAGCCTGCACATAAACAGTTTTTATGTTTGTGGGTACATCACCTGGACGCGTCCTCTGGTGCAAACCATGAAGAAGTTTTTTTTCTCTCCTAATAAAAGGAGCGCTTCCAATTGCCAGCTGCTGTTGTGGAATTTCACTCAACCAAACGAGACAATCGATAAGCTGTACAGTCGTACAAAGTCCACTGGGAGACAGTTAATAAAGGGAATGCAGCCACGAAGGAGACTTTTAGACAGGCACTTTCCCCCCCCCCGCCCCCGAACGCCGTTTCTTGAAAATTCCAACACCTCATTGGGGCGCTTCAAAACCCCTTTCTGCCATTGCAGCTTAGAGATCAAACGTTTCAGACTGTAACTGCTCACCAAATGGCTCTAAAGCAGACTCCAGCTTTCTTTTCTGCCAGAGCTGCACGTGAAATGAAACAATACCATCTGTATCGATTGGGTCTGAACACCAGAAGAAAAGCAAAACAAAAGCAAAATAAGTCAAAATCATGCCAAACCCAATTACTCAGACTGAACCGCATGCACCACAACTAGGTTGTTGAGAATTGTGGTGGTGCTTAGAATTCATAAATTAGGCTCAAGAGACCTCCTTAACTCTATCCTCTGTGTCTTTGAGGCAGCCCATAAATCAGGAATGATGGAACCAATTCTAACCGCTGTGGGATTCTGGTCCCGGATTTGCATACTTCTTAACTCCCCCTTTTGACACTGACTGGTAATGTTCATTAAACCCATGACACTGACATGAGCATAAAAGAATAACTACTCCCATAAAAAAATCCATTGGCAGGCACATATAACCCCCCATATTACCTATAGGTTGATTCTAATGATTCTTTGTAATTGCTCACAAGGGGAGTATGTAGATTAGCGGGTTACCAATATGTATTATCTTGTCAATAGTTCTTGCTGCCTCATTAAAAATGAAAGCCGTCATTACAGCAGAATGCAATTTCAGTATGCTCCGAACGAGTGGTAACCGACCTGGTGTAGTAATTAGTTACTACAGCTCAGTATTAATTCATATCCAGGCCATCTTTCATCTTATTCAGAGGAATGTCTGTGATGCCAATCCCTGATCCTGGGTTTGTCTGTGTTTCTTATCTTAACAAACGCAAAAAAAAAGAAAAAAAAGAGGAGGTATTGACATCTTTTAGGACAAACAGTGAAGTTTTTTTTTTTTTTGCCCTGGAGGCTTTTGCCAGACAATGCAGCAAAAGCCTCATTGAAATGAAAGAGCTGCTTCTTTAGCCTAACGCTGCAAGACTGCCCCTCTTTTCATGCTCTCTATCACATGCTAGAAAACTACAGTACAAAAGGAGCCTGTGTGAGGGAGCTCCTACCCGGCAAGTCCAGAGTTGCTTAAAGTGGCTGAGTATTTGCCTTAGGCACCAGGCTCAATCTGTAAAACACAGATTGGGGGTGTGGGGGGGCTATGGATGATGATCACATAGAGTTACAGTAAAATATAAGAAATAACAGCCATTTTACTGGAAAACAGAGGCTCCTCTATAGGGGACTGTCTCAACACATAACCTGGCTCACGTTAGAAGTCACTGTGCTATTTCACCACTATCTAAATAAGATATATAATACATGTGTGTATTTTACCCCTAAATGCAAAGGAATAACTGAGCCTGAACAAGGGCAGCATTTTTTTCTTGCAAATCAGTGGCAATAATGTGGACTCAGTTATTTCTAATACCGTACAACCACAAACAGGTGGCAAAAAAGAGGCTTTTTGTGTTTGAATCTAGGGTTGAAAATAGGTTCCTGGTTTGACGTCACACATAGCCGCCAGTAATGAAGAGCTGCAACTTTAGTTACCCGTTTTACTGAAAATTAGCAAATATGGCTACACGCCTCATCAGTAATTTTACTCTGAAGCACATTGATAGGAGACTGTGGTGGTATGAGAGGAAACCTGCAGGCAAAAGGATCAACCAGCCCCCTCACGCAGCCCTCTTCAATAAATACAGGGGCTGTGCGATTATTAGTCTGATGCTTTCTTCTCCACAAGCTTCAATGAGATTTCATCACTGGTTTAAAAACAAAAGTATAAATATGTGCGTCAAAGATCAACACACTCAGCATCTTACCAATCAGGGACGCTTGGTTTATGCAAACTTCTGAATCTCAACCAGAGCATAACTGATCTCTGGATTAAAGCCGTTTCCGAGAGGGGTGACAGTTAATTAGTCAACTTGGCATGGTTTGAAATAGTCTCACTGCCCTGTTGAGAGATGGAAATGCATTATTGCAATGCACAATGGCTTAAGAAGCATGAAAGACAAACTCTGCACATTAGTTATGCGCATAGATTTACAAATGCATTCCGTCTAAATGGAGGACACCTGTGTGATGCTCAAGTGTCAATCTGCAATATCACATAACCAGCTGTTATAGTGGATGTCAGTCCATTAGACTCAAGCAAAAAAAAAAAAAAAAACATCCTCACTGATATAAAAATAAAGAATCTCTCTCCTAACCATACAAGCACACGGTTGAAAATAAGCCATAAAAAAATCAGCTACAGACAATAGTTGCTTTAAATAATGATTCATCCAATATCCTTCACCACGAGGCTCTCTAGTCCCATTTAGGAAGAGCAGCCCGGCCCGGGAGCGTTAAATTGAATTTGTTGGTGTATTATCTTCACTCAATGACAATCCACTGTGTAGCAGAAGGTTAATAAATCATACATTGCGGGCTGCCCGCCTGTCAATATGAAGCATGCCCGTGGTGAGGGGGGGCGGGCAGCTGGGGTCTATTCAATTGAGCTTGTGAGGGGATGCAGAGAAATGATGCTGCTCCGCCGGTGTGCGCGGGACGGAGCGACCCGGTGACAGAGTGGGGAAGACCGGACGTCGAGTTTGCGGCGAGCCGCAGCGCAGCGCACGCGCACGCGCCGGGGGTCTGTCCGGCAGATGGATGCCATTCAGCGAGGAAAGTGTGACTGAAGGAAAACACTCATTTCCCTCACTGCAGACACACACTCATACACACGCGCACACACACACACGCAGGCGCGCGCACTCATGCAAAAACATGTACTCCAAAAAAATGACAGAGGTGGGGGGGACTGAAAAGCAAAGTAGGCGCAAAACAATGGGAAAGGGTACACGTACCAGCTCCGTGGTCATGTTTTGTTGAGTTGTGGCAATCATTGTAATCCGCAACAAGCCCTGCGGAGCGCCGAGCCTCAGGAAGAGCCGAGCAGCTGCACTGATGTGTTGCGGAGCTTTTTCTGCATGCTCCGCTTCTTGTAAGTTTGTCTTCAGTGGGGCTGGTGGTCCTCCCCGCCTCCCCCTCCCTCCCTCTCTCCCCCTCCTCCCTGCTTCCCTCTGCTCGGGTCGACTCGTCCATTCCCCTCAGCTATTTACAATCCGCCGACGGACTATTGATTCGTTTTGGAGATTAATTGAGATTGATAAAGGTGTTGGAGACATGGCGCAAACCTGTTTCAGCAAAGACAGAAAAAAAAGAGAGAAGAGAAACAATGTGGCAGCGCGACGTGAATGGGGAACAGTGTGCTTCTTGTTTTAGGTCAGTTGGATGTGCTCGCACAGTTTAATTGCACGGGATGGATTCTTCCTCACCTAAATTTTTAATATCAGCGCCACCTTTATTGGCTTCTCGCTCAAATTCAGACGTTTTGGACACATTCCAACGCGCGTAAGCTGCACACGTCAATGGGGAAGCCTGTTTAACTGCGGTACCCTGGTCGTTGGACATGGCATTTCACGGTCTCCTTATCATTTTCCATTTCGACAATGGAGAAACACAAAGGAGAAATAGTAAAACTGTTCCCCCCCTTATCATATGTATTGCTTTTCTTTTAAGAAATAGCCTAAAACCAAGCCTATACAGACAATTAACATTTTTCCTATAATAAGACAATCAAATGACTTCTTCTAAGGTGCGTAAAATGAATCAAGCTAGCTTAATTTATGCAACTAAAAGACCAGCACTTGCATTTTTCAATTCATAGATATTTTTACAGTAAGCTCAGCTCTAAAATGACAGAGGTTTTTGCAGTAAGATTTCTTAAACTGTTTATTTTCACACTGTGATGTATACTTTGGGATGTATACTTAGGCAATGGGGCAGACATTTGAACTGAGAAAATATTTGACTGTTTTCTTTCAATTGTTCCACGACACAAGAACAGCGGAAAAGACACAAGATAACATACGTTAAGAGTTTCTACGTTAGAGTTTCTGCTTGTTTTACTGCAGTTAAAGACATGGACTAACCTCAATGACACTTCGAATTTAAAGGATTTCTGGAGTCACGACAATTCCAACTGACACATTCTACCAGAAACATCCTGGTGTGTGTGTACATCTTATTAAAGTTTTCACCGGATGTCAAACGCTTTCATCCATATTTTCTTTGTGTGCGGCTTTAACAGGTCAGTAAGTCTAAGCCATCTTTTTTAGCCTTCAAAATGAAAACGTATCTGTTGAGTATCTGTTACCTTGCTTCTGTTATTTGTGCGAATGTATTTGAGGCGAAAGGCAGTTGTAACTGTTTTTATTTTTTGAAAAACCGTTCCACGGGAGTTGTTTCCGCTCGTCGCCTTGACGCCGGCGCAGTAGTCTTCGCTGATTGGCCAGCGGCGAAATTTGAAATGCAACGCGCTCAGAGTCGCTGTGGATGCGCAAGTATGTGGACAAAGTGGCTGACCGCGACAAAAAGAGAAGCCCCGAAACAGCTCGCTTATTAAATATTTCCGCACGCCTTTGATGCCTGTAAATATTTCCAGGTAAGTCGGAAACTCTTGGGAGGCAGTGTTAGTTAGCAGGACAGATAAATAAAAAGTTTTCGTGACTTCCGTGTTGATTTTCTTTCCTGCTAGCACATATAGCAGGAAAGGCTGAATGGGAGTAACGTTATATCTTAGCGAGGTGGCGTTGAGAGAATAAGAAAAGCGGAACAGAAAAAACGAATCACTGAAAGAAATACAGACTTCGTGCCTATACTTTGACATTTTGAGTCATTATAATATTGTTAAGGGTTGGCCGATCAAAAAGCTCATTAACCTAAAACCAGAAACATACATTCTTAAGCAGATCAATTGTTAAACTATGGTTTTAATCAATGGTAAACATGTTATGATTTCTTTTCAGAGGATTTTGAATTGAAGGACATCATGGACACGGCGGTGTTGAATCTCCAGAGCTTACATGATAAGCTCAGGACACAAGTTGACCTTCTCAACGAGAACATTGAACCCAGTACGCAGACCGTACTTCTTGGTTTAATCTTTGTCTTTTTATATGACGCACATCCTTTACAGCCTTGTGCCGATGCTGGTCTGATGACTGTGTGGATCTTCCCTCAGACTTCATTCAGATGGCACAAAACTTTGATAACTGCCGTCGCAAGTGGCTGTGGACCGAGCAGGAACTGGGTTCTTGCAAAGAGACCCTCAGAAAAGCCGAGATGGAGAAGGGGTCCTTGGAGGTCAAACTGAAACATGCCCGTAACCAAGTGGACGTGGAGATCCGTCGCAGGCAGAAGGCCGAGGCCGATTGTGAGACGCTGGTGCGTTGATTTCAGTACCTGCCTTCTGTTTATTGTTTAGTCTTGATTCACCTTTTTGTTTTAATCTGGCTCTTAATGTTCTCTGCGTGTGTTGTTTACGATTCAGGACCGTCAAATTCAGCTGATCCGGGAACTCTTAACAAGTGAGGGATCCTCTAACAGCATTCAGCTGAGTGCAGAGCAGCGCTCTGCTCTGGCTTTCCTGAACACAAATAGTCAGGCGGCGGCCAACCTGAACACCAGCCGAAGGTACTACGCTTGTAGATGAAGATGTTCCTGTTTCTCACCTATTTTCTTATGCCAATATGTCCTGTATCTGCTTTTATCTAAACACAGGGGGGTATGTGTGTTCTCTTTCTTCCCACAGACTGATGACAATAGATGAGTCTGCGTCCATCTTGTCAGACATCAGCTACGACAAAACGGACGACTCTCTCGTAGGTTCTCCCCCTTTCAGCATAGAACTGTATTAAAAAACCTTTCCCAAGCTCAGAACCTGACTCTGATTTGTTTGATCTACGACAGGACTGGGACTCCTCCACTGTGAGGACAGCGCGACTCGAGAAGCGAAAAAAAAGGGTACATATGGCTACACGTGCATCGCTTTTCAAGAGCAAACCAGTGCTAATGTGTGAAGTATAAGTCACGTGTTCTGTTTTGATCTCAGCGCTCCTCGAGAAATCATGTTGATGGTCCTCCAGCTGCCTCGAAGAGGTCTCGATCGACCGGCAGAACATCAGAAAGGGTGGGTGCACTGCTTCCCCTTCATCTTTTCATAACTGTAACATGTGACCTAAATACACCTGACCAGAATCGCTCAAAACGCGAGCACAGCTCAGCCTGACGTTATTCTGACTGCTGTCAACCACAGCAGGGGAATGAAACCCTCGTGACAAAGACAACGGTGACTGTCCCTGCAAACGGTGGACCCGTTGAGGCCGTTTCCACCATTGAGACGGTTCCTTACTGGACCCGCAGCAGGAGAAGGACCGGTAAGCTTCCTGTTAAGGGCCTGTGGACATCCACGGTGTCTGTAGGCGTCAGACTTTTTTTTTTGCTTTAGAGGGCACTTTATGTAATTTTCTTTACAAATGCCTTACTTTTGATTTATTTCTTATTTATTTCTTTGAGGCTAAAGTAATTTCCATGAACCTTTGTTTTTGTTCAGCGTGCCTTTGTAGTTTTTAGTGTTGTGTGGTCCAATGTTAGGGTCACTGTTGTTGGTTCATTTCAGTGAGCTTGTTGTCTCAATCCACTTAAAAAGGAAAATAAATATGTTTAAAGTTAGCCCAATTGAGTCCTGTTAAAGGTTTAATTAGAATCCAATTAGATCTGAATCAAAGCCAAGTTCATTAGTGCTATGTCAACTAATTAAGAACTGGCCATACGAGAGGGTACCGCTGACACAGGGAGAACATGCAAACTCCATACAGAAAGGTCCCACACAGAACCGTGTGAATTTGTTAACGAGTTGACAAAATCCCAGATCAAAATCCATTCAGTGTGAAATGATAATGATGCAGAAAATGTATTGTATTTTTTAAACTTTATATCCAAAAAGGCGAAGTTACCTAAAGCCATCACCTGGTGGTCTAGAAAAATCATCCAATCAGCTGCACTTTTTTTTTTCCCCTTTTCCCTCAAAAATCCAAAGTATTCTTTATATGAGAAAAAAATAGTTAATTTTTCTTTTTCCCCTCTTCAGCTGCCATGGAGTGGGACTCTGAATCTGTCAGGTCTGAGGATGTTTTCAAGCCACCTGGAAACCCCGAGGGAGAGATGAGAGCCGAGCCCAGCACCCCGCAGAGCCACGGAGGTGTCCGTCTTCACGAGTTTGTCTCCAAAACGGTGGGCATGCCGTCACGAGAAGACAAACGATTTTAGTTTAGTCTGCATCGCCCTCATTTTGATATCCGTCCAAAGACATCGCGGCCTTTAAAACGTGTGTGTTTGCACCCTTCGGAGCTCATTTATGGGGTTGTGTATGTATTCGCTTCCAACAGGTCATCAAGCCGGAATCCTGCGTCCCGTGTGGAAAGAGAATCAAGTTTGGGAAGATTTCTCTGAAGTGCCGCGACTGCAGAGTGGTCTCCCACCCTGAGTGCCGCGACCGATGCCCTCTGCCCTGCATCCCAAACATGGGGGGCACGCCAGTTAAAATTGGCGAGGTGTGTGATCATGGTGTTGTTCCTTTTTTTTCCTCCTGGTCTTGGTGCACTTTCATGTTCCCACGTTTTTTTTTTTCCATCTTTCGTTTCCAGGGTGTGCTCGCAGACTACGTCCCGGACACCTCCCCGATGATTCCGCCCCTGGTGGTCCACTGCGTCAGCGAGATTGAACAGAGGGGCCTGCACGAGGTGAGCGACGCTCAGCTGTTTGTGTTTACAGTGGAGGGATCGCCACGGCTGGTTGTTTTTAATACACTCGTTAAGCCGAGACAGAGCTGTTCCTTTAGCTTTACTGCCGGCTCCCAGGAGGCTGCAAAGCTCCAAATCTTTTGACTGATGGACAATGTGTTTCTTCATGACATTTGCCCTACCCTACTTTTTAACCAGAGCTCCTATAACCCAAAAATAATAATGTGTATGTGTGTGTGTATACACGTTTGGATATATACCATTTATATAATTTGTCTTGACTTTTTTTTCCTAATCTTGAGCAAATTTTCTTCTATAGACTTAACTTTTTCACTAATTAAAGGTGAATGGAGGGAGTCAGAGCATCATAGTGCACATCTTTGTTTAAAAGCTTGGGGGGGAAATATGAAATGAAATTTCTCATGTTCCTAGTTTGGTCAATGTTCCTGAGCTCGTTCAACAGTGTGTTGACGATTATGCCTCTTATCCTTTTTTAAAATGAGTTAATTATTTTTTGTTTCCGTTTGCAGGCCGGTCTGTACCGTCTGTCCGGTGCCGACCGCACGGTGAAGGAGCTGAAGGAGAAGTTCCTCCGCAGCAAGACCGTGCCCGTGCTCAGCAAGGTGGATGACATCCACGCCATCACCGGCCTCCTCAAAGACTTCCTGAGGAACCTGAAGGAGCCTCTCCTCACTTTCCGCCTCAACCGCCCCTTCATGCAGGCAGCCGGTAAGCCCTCTGTGCCACCCGGCCCCAGACCCAGCCCGCACCCCCCGCCACAATCCCAATGAGGAAATGTGCATTTATTGGGTTGCAAATGTAAAAGATTGTTTTTTTTTTCCTCCGCTAACTGCATTTCTCTCCGTGCTCCCTCAGAGGTTTCAGATGACGACAACAGCAAAGCTCTGATGTACCAAACCATTACCGACCTGCCGCAGCCCAACAGAGACACGCTGGCTTTCTTAGTCCTTCACCTGCAGAGGTTAGCAGCACTTTCCCTCCTCTGAGGATAACACTGGTTGAACTTTTATGCCTTAAGAACTCCTGCTAACTTTTCCTCACAGCTTTTCTTTTCTTTCTTTTTTGTTGGAAAACGTTCTTAACGTATTCAATATTCTGACCCAACTCTCAGCTGCTAACAAAACCCGAGCTCATTCGAGTTTGGTTCAGATACAAAATGAGTAATTTACTACTTCTTGTCCTGCAGGGTTGCAGACAGTTTGGACACCAAGATGGACATCAGCAATCTGGCCCGGGTCTTTGGTCCAACTATCGTCGGCCACAGCGTTCCCAACCCAGAGCCGATGACCATCCTCCAGGACACCAAACGGCAGCCAAAGGTGCGTCCAAGCTGCTCACCATAAGGCCCGAGGGTTCACTACATACAGCCGTTCACTCGGGTCATAATGAAGGAGAAGAAGAAGTGGTGCGTCTATTTTAGGTGCCTCAACAAAACTTCTGCTTTGAATGGATAATTTGTTACAAAATCTGAGTGATGAAATGACTGGCTCCATGTGGGAGTTGAAGGTTTCACCTGCAGATTTCAATCAAAAAGTTAGAACTACAGCAGAAATTGATGTGGCTATTTTTTTCTTCTTTTAAAATTTCTATTTTCCTTCAGGCATTGAGAAAACTTTTTTTTCCTGCCCCCCAGAGGTAGCCAGCCTTTTTGTAAACACGTTATGCAACTCATTTTAATACATTACCATCACTGAACACACTGAAGTATGAAAAAACCAGCTGATGAAAAGCACATCAAGGCCGGTTTTGAAGATTCTTTTAAAAAACACAGTTCTCTTGTGGTGTCCTCCAGTGCAAAACAGCTATTTGAATTTGGCACGGCGATATCAGATGGTCTTTGTGAGGAGAAACCCACAGCGTTTCTGACTGAGCTGGGTGGAAATGAAATCCCAGGCACCCGAACAAGTCTTTCATTGAAGTTTAGATATGATATTGTGATCAACATTGGATACTTGTACATATCGAAGCTACCAAAAATAGTCTAAGAAGCTGATCCTCCAGAGCGGTTTTCTGGCTGTTAGCGTCCCCGGCACTGCTTTGTGGTGAAGGCTTTCTGTCTGGCCCGAGGCAAACCGAATCAGCCCAACACATTTTAGAGCGGTATGAGGCAACACGCTGAAATGGTACCCTGTTTTATTTTTATTTTTCAACAAATCTGCTCTGGGCTCAGGTCGTGGAGCGCCTGCTGGCTCTGCCGGTGGATTACTGGGGCCAGTTTGTGATGGCGGAGATCGAGACGCCCAACTTGGACCATTTGGTCATCGAGAACGCGAATTGCTACGCCACCCCCGAGAGAAGTACGACAACTCCTCATCTCTCACAGCCGCTCACTGCCAGGCAGCTTCATGAAATGCTGAGATGGTGACTGTTTTTTTTTCCCGTTTGGTTGCAGTGAGCATGCTCGGACCTCTGACCACTCCAGAGCACCAGTTCAACAAAACCCCCTCCTCCAGCTCCTTATCCCAGAGGATGAAGTCCTCTCTGACCCCCCGGTAAACGCCTCCGCTCGCTTTAACGCTGCTGTAACTTTCCCCCCCCCTTTTTTTTTTTCATTTTAAATGCGCTCCTCCGTTGCAGGTTCGGGAGCAAGAGCAAGTCGGCTGTTGGATTTGGCCGCCAAGGGAAGTTCTTTGCCTCCCCCCTACTCAAATAATAATATTAATAATAAACCCCCGAGGCACCTATTTTTTTAAAGAATACAACAATAGGAACCATTACTTGTGTCATGTAGAGTTGGATGCCTCTGTCATACAATGCCTCCACATTTTTGTGTAAAAGAAGGATTCTCATGTCTAAAAGGGTTATTCTTTTTTTCATTTTATTATTCAACCAAATTTAGTTTTCTCTTCTCTATGCACACCTGCTTGTCTTTTTTTTTTCTTTTTTTTTTTTTAGTTTTCTAGCAAAATGCAACATTTCGTTCTCATTTTCGTATAAAATATGAGACTGCTGTTTGTGAGAGGTGTTCGGCCAGATGAGAAAACGCGTACTGTAGGCCTGCTTCATGTGACCTGCTTCCCGCCCGAAACATTTCCCGTTTAAACGTCCCTCAGCTCATGTTTGACTCAGAAGGTGAGGGACGAATTCTTTGGCATTTCACTTTTGTGAGTTGTTGATTGTGATCTACATTTTTTTAGTGTTTATTTTTCTGTTTGTGTTTTGATTGGGATTATTCTCTTTAGCCAGTGATTTGTGTTGTTAGTGCGTAGAATTGTTTGTGGGAGTTTCTCGACATGCTTTGAATATCAGGAGGAGCTTTTGCAAAGGCGGCATTATTCACGGCCATTATTCCTTTTTCAAACATTTCTTTTTCGTAAAGTTAAAATTGAAGTCGCACTACCAGTGATGGTCAGTCTGTTTTCTGCTGTTTGGTCATTTTGCGCCTCGCTGGGTATATATTTCTCCGGCTAATGTTTATACTCCGGGAGGCTGCTTCTGCTCAGTTCAAGGGAAAGGGCAACAAATTTCTAATAGCAGCCAGTTCAGTTACTGTGGCATTAAAGGATTCTCCATATACCCATTTTGTACAAAAGTGTGCCCTCTGAAATCTCTGAATTTATATGAAAAAAATACATTTCTACCATTTACACAATTGTCCTGTCTTTTTTTTTTTTTAATTGCCTTGTATACTTTCTAGTACATCATGTCGGATGTGATAAAACCTAGAAATACCAGCTTTATGCGGCAAATCCGAGACAGCTGGATTGGATTTGGATTCTTTAAGAAGCCGTAGCTCTCATCTGAAAGGCTTTGTGAATGGTATTTAATTCACTTTCATGTGTGGAAATGGAAATGAGAGCAATTTTCATGTCATGCATCATTAAGATGACTGCATAGAAGGCAATAAGAAGCACGGGGCAGCAGTCCTTTTGATGTGAAAGTCGGAAAATTTAGCCCTCAGCTGATGCATTGCTGTAGTTATACAAGAGAATTTACATTTTGGAATATCATCACTTGTCTGCTTTTGCAAACGGTAAATATTAATAAATATAAATATGAGCGGGGTGTACATCCTGATGAGGAATACTCCTCCCTTTTTTTCCATATATGCCTGCTCTCACTCCCACATTTAAACACATTTTCTGTTCCACTCACGCATAAAGTAATTGTTATAATATTTCCTGGTAGGCCAGAAGTCAAATAAGCTGAACCTTAATGCCTCTTTTTTGGTAAATCATTTATAGTTTTAATGCGTGACAAAAAAACCACTCAAACATAAGAAATGACATCAAAATTTTGCCCATGGCCAGAGGAGGGGAGTGTTCTTGACGTATTCCTGGAAGGCCGGATCGGACCCCCACTTCTTCGTTGCCTGCTTCTCGAGGATTGGAATGCCGCTGACGTAGCGCAGCAGGAACCAGACGAACAGGGGCGAGGCCACGCTCAGGTACTGGGGCCCCTCCATCACCGATGAGGCTGAGAGCCAGAGGCCCGACCACTGCAGGATCTCTCCGAAGTAGTTGGGGTGTCTGCTGTAGCCCCACAGCCCGCTCTGGATAAACTTCCCCTGGGGGAATACGATAATAAATCAGGACGTGGGGTTGTCACGTTCGGTGAGTGAAAGATACAAGTAGTTAAAGGCGAGGCCTCCTAACTTACGGCGTTGTCTGGGTCACGCTTGAAATTCCACTTCTGCTGGTCGGCAATAGCCTCTGTTGCAAAGCCGAGGCCCCAAACGGTCCAGCCGATATAGTCCCTCGCCCCCAAAGGCACATAACGCTTCTCACTGTTCAGCATAAGGGTCGGCAGGAGGGTCATAAATACCCACAAGGCTAAGGGAGAGGAAAATGGGTAATTATCCCCCAGCTTTGCTTCAATCTTTCCATTACATACATATATATATATATATATTTATATACACACACACATGTCGCTGCAAAGAGAAGCCCATGCCTTGAATAAATGAATATAAAGGGTTCATAACTAGACAGTGATTCATGGGAGGCATCTTTCGGCCCACTTGGGTGCAGAGCTGGTAAAGACACTGAGGTTACCACTTCCTGTACCTTGAACAGTCCAGTATACGAAGAAAGTCCCTGGGCTGTCTCTGACATTGTTGAACCTGCGATCATGACCGTCCTTCATGATCCGCATAAAGAGGAATGTCCCCAGTCTGCAGACAGAACGTAGTTAACATCCATTCCCATTAACCAACGCATTACTCATTAACTTAAGTGACCTGGCTTTAACGGGTTAGCTTTTTCCGTCCTCTCCGAGGACTCTCGGTGTCAAGTCTTAGCCCAGAGCTGCGTGTGAAGATATTATCTCTTCCACTCTCGGTTTGGGTTTATTGCGAGCCGATGGAGATTTCGGGGTCAGTGTCTCTTTGCTCACCGGAGTCCCCATGCTGTCACCAAGCCGGTCTGCACCTTCTGACGGGTATGTCTGGCTCCTCCCCAGATACGACTCAGGTGTGCAAGCAGTATAAATGTGCCAGAGCCTGCAAACGGAGAGATAAGAGTTACACCACGCTCCCGGGCAGTTGGGACAGTGGGCATGGCAAACGACTCCACGACCTGCTGCACAGAAAGGCGTGTCCAATAAATCTTTTACCCAGGATACTGCGGACAATTGGTTCCAAAGTTCAAGGGTAAAAAAAAAAAATCTACGGGACCACAGAGCGGCGTGGAGAAGCACAAGAGGACGCGTCAAGGAGTGTCGCAGTGACTGACTGTTGAAATTGAGTTGTTTTTGTGGAAAAGCATATATACTTGACCTGGTGTTGGCAGGTAAGTGACTGTGTTCTACAGGCAGAGCCTGGCAGTGATCAGATTTTCTCGAGACTTCATCCTGACAGGGTGAATAAATGTGTGAATATGTAACTTCCTCATGGCTTGTGCTTTCAGCAACCCTTTCAAGGGCCGCATCAAATGTCTTATCTGAGTTCAAATCAGTCCGAATGCTGAACTGATGACAGCAGGGAGGCAATTATTGATCCTCATCAGTGGGGTTATTTCGTCAATAACCCCACAAATGATACAGAGATCGACAACAATGCTTTAGAAGATAATCTGGTCATATTCAGTTTTGAATTAAATAAGACACAGAAAAGAAAAAAAAATTGGATTTCAAAAAGTTTGAAGAAAAGATGTACATTTCTATTTCAGCTTAGTAAAAGACAGATAAATCCTGTTATCGCTATTTAAAAAGATGCATTTGAATTTTGACTGCTAAAACAAATTAATAGAAAAAAATGGTATAATAATAATAGCCATGGCAGCGGAGAGTCCTTTGACTATTTAGGGGGCCCTCTTCCTGAATGGGTTCCGCGGCCCTCAGATTTCTCGTGCACGGCCCTGCTGGAGCCGCTCATTGGATCCTCACGCTGCCTAAGCTGGAGGAGGAGCTCCTCCTCTGGACTCGTTTCACAACAAACCCATTTCAGATAGTAATGGTTTTGTAATGATTACGTTGCGTCGTGAATAAAACTGTGTCAAAACCACCCTTTTTAGAAAAAAAAAGACGAATCACAGTCAAATAACGTGAACAAAGGCGAGTCCGTAATTTGCTCAGTGTTTCGCTTTTCGTTCGACTCCCATTTCGCACAATGAGTTTAGCCCAATCTTTTTTTCTTTTTTTTTAAAGCTGGCTAAACCAGCTGCCACATGTGTCCAAGTTATTGTTCAAGGGTTGCGCCCTTGCCCGTTACCTGCTAAATCATAGAACTTCTCGGTTTTGAAGGCTGCGGCCAGAGCCCAGCCGGCCCACTGGATCCCCAGGTCGGTGGCGGCACACTTGACCAAAGTGCTCCCCATGATCGTGTCCTGCAGCCCGGCGAGCAGCGGAGCTATCTGCCAGTCTGTCATGCAGCCACTCCTCCACTTCCCGACGAACCCAAACAAATTGGTTAAAGTTTACAGCAGAGATACTACAGGATGTAGTGTTTGCCGCGCGGAACTCTGGGTAGTGTAGTGATTAGGGGATCAGCGTGTTTACGATCGAGGCGGGTCGTAATTAGGCTAGGTTCGGTAATCTGTGTAAGCAGAGAAGTAACTTCTGTCATCCCAGGAAACAACTGAAAAAAGTCATGGAATTTCTGAATACATATATAGTTTAATGGTTATCAGCCTACAGGTTTAAAAAAAAAAAAAGATTATACATGATCATTCCCCAAGATAATATCTCATTTGTTACATTCTCTCCTTTGCAGATTAGTATTTTGACCTTTAAAAACCAATGAACCAGTAAAATTTAATCTGCAAAAATCAGAAAAAAAGTAATGGAAAAATAAAATAATTCACTTTAATTTCATCACCTTTTAAACTGGGAAAGTTGACCACTTTCTATAGTTTTTCTTTCCCTCTCGTAAACCTTAAATGTCCTCTGGAGTCTAAATCTAGCCACACTGAGTTTCAGATGTTATTTCGTCTCTTTTCTCCCACTATTGTGCCTTGAGGTTTGCAGCAGCATGGGGTTGTTGTTGCACCCCTTTCCATTTCAAACGTCCCCTCAGATCTGGGGTGAATTGAGGCCAGACTGACTCTTAAAACCCTCTTTTTCAGCAGATATCACCATCTAATGTAAGCAAAATGTACAATGTTGTTGATGCTTGGACATCCTGGGAAAAGACGTCCTCTTGAAAGCAAAATATGCTGCTTTAAAAACTCACCATACAAGTATAAAATAATGTTTAATAAGAACAGTGATACAGCTCCTAATCATCACAGTTTTATAGGGATTTTTTTCATTTACAAATGTATTTCCAGAGGATAGTTCCCTGGAGACTAGAGAATATGGAGGACAGAACCTTCATCAGGGGTTTTAACTGGAATGTGACATTTTCCTCATGTCCTCATATTACATTGTGATGGACAATTTCCTTTCTGCTCTGTCTCAGGAGTAACTGGACGCAAAACAAAGGATGGCAGAGAGCACGAATTCTAAAGGCACCACCGGTGACTTTGCAAAGAAAGTCCAAAGACAGCTTAGCCGTGGAAAAGAAAAGGTGAGCGACCCCTGAGTATTTGATTTCCCCAGAAAACGGGGGGGAAAAAGTGAAGATTCAGATTCTTTTATGCTTTTCTGTAGGTTCTGCAAAGGCTGGGAAAGACAACAGAGACCAGAGATGATCAGTTTGAGCATTGCCTCCAACAGTTTAATGACCAACAGGTAATCATCAGTGAACTCACTGAGTTCATTTCAGTGAGCTGATCCTCAGGTTAAAAAACTCTCTCATGGTTGTAAACTCCGGTGGGGTTTATTGATCATAAACAGAGGATCCAACATTGCAAAAGAAACTAGTGTAAATGCGGAAAATCCCACCTGACTCCTTTCTGTTTACAGACTGATGGGAATCGGATGTACAAGGACTTCAGGACCTACATCAACGCAGTGAGAGGTGAGACGTCCCAGAAATATCCCGGGGATGCGGCAGAGCTTTAGATTTGTGGCCCCTGCAGGCGATAAACTGGCTCTTTGGCCCCCCTATTTTTCTCCGCAGACATGCGTGAAGCCTCAAGACGCCTCTTTCAATCTCTGTTCGACGTCTACGAAAGCGACTGGGTCGGCGAGGAGGATTTGGGAGCCATCGTAGAGGTCAGTGGATGTTGGGGAAAGAAGAAAGTGCATTCAAATTCATCAAAAAGCGTGGAAGCTGCTAAATAAATGCAATCGCCGGGGGGGATAAAGAGCTCCTTTTCTTCCCCTTCTCATTATGCATAATTAATAAGATATTCATGCCGGGCCTTTTTCATGAAAGGGGGAAGACCTGCTGTGGAATGACTATGAGGTGAAGCTGTTAGACCAGGCTGTGCGCACCATGGAGTCTTATGTGAGCCAATTCCCAGATGTCAGGGTAAGAGAGAGAGTCAAAACGGGAGTGAATGCGCGGGCAAACCCACCGAGCTTTGAAGTGACACAGTTTTAGCTCAAGCTTGCGCATCTATTTTGCAATCTGTAGGAGAAAGTGGCCAAGAGGGGAAGAAAGCTTGTTGATTACGACTCTTCGCTTCACCACCTGGAGGCCCTGCAGATGGCCAAGAAGAGGGACGATATCAAGATAAACAAGGTCAGCCATCTCGGTTGTCAAGTGTGGTTTGCTGTTTGTCGAAAGAGGCAATTAAAATCAGCCGTTTGTCTCTCCGCAGGCAAAGGAAGAGATGAAGACTGCCAAAAGTGTCTATGAGGGAATCAACAATGAGTTGAAAGAGGAGCTTCCTGTTCTTTATGAAAGGTCTTTTGAAATGTTCTATTGTTGCCGTTAGATTTGCGTTTGTGCGTATGCGTGTGCGATACATAATCTGGGAATCTCTCTCTTCCCTCAGCCGCATCGGATGCTACGTGTCTGTATTCTCAGCGCTGGGAAATTTACGAGACACCTTCTTCAAGGAGCTGAGTACGGTGCGTCTCGCCCACTCCCGGTGCTCCACATCCCTCATTATCAGCTCGTTTTTCTCACCCCCTCCCCTCCCGTCTCCTCCTGTAGTTCAACGGTGATCTGCAGAACGTGATTAAAGAGCTCCAGGCTCAGCACCCGGACAAAACATTCGCTGTGAGGGGACTGGTGAGGTAAATTTAGCTTTAGTTTAATTCAGGGAACAAAGTCAGTTTGTCCTTTAACGTTCTGTCGTTTGAAAATTCACAAGCCACAGAATACTTCCAATAATTTCCCCTGTTTTTGGGCCTTGAAGTGGGATTTTCATACATATTAATTCTTTTTCCTGGTAAAAAAGATGCAACGTAAGCTTGTTTTTTTTCTCCCTCACTAACCAAACCAGCTGTGTGAGCTCTAGTTTATTGATGTGTTGGTGTTCCTATTTGAACAAGTCATACTTTTGCTAACTATTCCAGGTATGGCTCCCTGAGGAGACGGACCCTGATGTCCCCTAAGGCATGGAAGGCCAGTTTTTCTGAGTTTCACAGGAGCTACAGTCCCAAAGGCGGCCAGCGGTACAGTTTCAGGTCCCCAGATAAACCTCGCCAGGGCACCCTGTCCAGAGAGGGCAGCACACTAGGGTTCCCATCGCGATCGTCCACCATGGAGAGGCCTGTGTCCGAGTCCGTGGACCTGGAAGTAGCCTCGTGCCACAGCGAGAACCCCAGCACGGCGGTCCAGGAAGACGGGGAGACTTCAGGCAAGGAGCTCAAGTCTGGTGAGGGCGGCAGTCTGGCTGAAAAGGAGAGAGACTCGAGGGGGGCGGAAAATAAGGGGGATGAGGGAAAGGCCCTGGCGAGCGAGAGCAGCTCTGAACTGAACAACTCCTTTGAGTCGGAGAGCCTGGAGCTCCAGCTGTCCACGGTGGACGGCGAAACCCTGCACATCGAAGAGGAGGGCGACGACCCCGGGAACCTCCACGCTGGGAAACCAAACGGATTGGAAAACGGTGACGTCAGCGGCCTGAACGCCGACGCCGTGGATCCCAGCATTCCTCCCAAGGTTAGCCGTTAGTCGAGGCATGCTGCTGCTTGTTTTTCTTCCCTTAGTAACATCAAACGTTACGAGCTGTACCTTTTTTTTTGTCTCACCTAGGATGCTCCTGCAGAGAAAGTGGCATCCCCGGACTCAAAAAGCACAGATGTTTAATGTGTCCACATTTGAACAGGAAGTAAGTCTGTTCTTTTTGTCTGCACACAAAATATATTTTAATTTCACCTTTCTGTTCTTTGTCGATTGTTTCCATGGTTGACTCTGCTTTTCATGAATCCCAGGAAGCCAGGGCAGAACAATGAGCCTGAAAGCACCATCTGGTCAACGGGGGAAAACTAGGAGGACAGCCATGCAGATAAATCCAGTGGTTAACTCTCTGCTTTACCTGCACGTAAAAATCGACATTAAACATTAAATAAACCTAAAAGCAAATAGAATAGGAATCCAAGGGCTTGTAAAGGATACTGACTGACAGCAACACGTTGAATGTGCACTGATGTAAAGATGTTCGGGTCCCAGTTTCAACAAACTCCTCTCACGCTACTGACCAAAGATACTGAAAACCAAGAGTTGTGCTTTTTGTCATTTATTCACTTTAACCTTGTTTGTTTCATTGCATTTTTAAGCTACTAGTTTTGGAGACACAATGGATGGGTGCTTAAGGCTGAGTTTCAATACGAGTTCCATGAACAAAAAAATAATCACTTAAAGAAAGATATAATTTTTGCTCTCATATTGTAATGCAATCTTTGATTTAATTAGAATATTAAACTAATAAGGACATTAAAGGTTTAAATGTAAAGAACAAGAACTTGTGCACTAGTATTATAAATAAATTCAATTTAAATCGTCTCAGCGTAATTGTCTCTGGTCACCATGAAGGGGGATTTTAAAGTCTCTGAAAAAGTATTTTTTTAAAAATGAAAAAACATCAGATTTCGTGGTGATGAATGAATGAGTTGAGAAAGACCTGATTCAGAAGGGTGACAAATTCTTTGGAAAATAGGAAGCCACACCAGCGCCTGACTGTACGACGCCCAGGAAAACGCTGACCGGGCGCATTCACGGACGACAGGGCTTTTGGACGACAAGCAGATTCTGCGACTAACCCCCCCCCCCCCGTGTCACCTGACCCCAGCGGCTTTTAGACCGCCTACCTGAGGACAGGTTCTCCAGCTTTTGCCCCAAAAAAAGGAAAAAAAAAGGCAGCTGGCAACACTGTAGTTTTTAGTTGAGCTGTCAAGCTTTTCGGATTTAGCGTCTCATTAACCACGATGCTCCGCAACTTCAAACATTTTTTTTAGGCAACTTCCATCTGGAGTATTCGTTTGATATGCTTTGCGTACGGGTTTGAAGACCGAATGATAGATCAAATGTCACAAAACACCCTTTTTAAAAAACTAAAAAAGGGGGGTTATATATTTTTACCAATTAAAGAAGCTACAAAAAACTCCTTCAGTGAAAGGGGGGGGGGGGGGGGGAGCTTAAGCGTCTTAGTCAGGTTCCTTTTTTTCGGAGACGATCTTTGACACGGAGGAGAGAGAGGGGAAAAGGAGGGGCGGAAATCGAGAGCGTGCGCGTCCTCCAAACTCACGAGCGCGAGGAGGAAAAAGTGTCATTACTCGCTACGTTTTACGGACGTCTGGGGAGTGGCAGGGCGTTTAAAGTTCGGACCTCAAACAGCAGCGTGCGTCGGGGTTTCTACGCCGTAAAAGCGAGCCTGTGGGAGAGACGAGAAAAAAAAAAAAAGACAAAACGGTCGGTCAACTTTTGTGACGCGCTCGTGCCCCGCTGCGCCCGCAGGTAAGCTCGCGCCACAGCCGAGATGAACAATGCCCGATTTGATAAGCTAGTGTTCGCGTGCGGAGGGTTCACAACTCAACTCTGACGTCCCCCCCCGTTTTTTGTCGGAACGTCAACCGACAGGGGCCCCCAGCAGCGAGGAAGTTTTTGGTCGGTTTATCAGGTCAGACCAGTGCTTAAAAAAAAAAAGAAGGGACAAAGAGATTCGGCTGGATAAAGATGTGCGCTCGTGCGAGGGCGCACAAAAACTAGCCAAACGCGTTCGGAAATGCGAACATTCACAGCGTAGAGCCAGGTAGCTGTCAGTTTGCTCACTGTTTGTGCCTTTCTTTCAGGTAGCCGGACAAAAGCAGAACTAACGATGAATTGTAAGTCCACGTTTTAAAGAATCCAGTTTTGTACTCTGTGACATTACCTTCCTCTTCTTCTTCTTCGTTTGTCCAATTTACGTCGCTATCTCTGTGGCGTTTTCATCATTCCTGATTCTTCTGCCTGACGACTTTAAATGTGTAACTATTTTGAGAATGAAGTCATGTGAATTCACTTTAAAATCAGTTTCACGCCCGCCGTTGACTTCATGTCTGCAAAGTCTTCCTGGCTTCTCTGGCGTTGCCAACAAGGTCCTTTTAAGGTAGAATTGAGTATGAAATTGTGGGGTTTTGGGCCTCTTTTGTCTTTAACATTAAAACTAGGTAAAAAATGTAACTCTTCATACACATCCATGCTGGTCAGTGCTGTAAGCAACAGGCTGGAAAAACATCAGCAATAAGTGAAACTCTTTATAATAGTCTTGATCAAATGTTCCTCAGGCTTTCTGATTTATTTAATTTTTTTTAGTAGAATGGTTTTTGTGTTTTTCTGATCTCCGATTAAAGCCTTGCATCATAAGGTATTCCAAAATAAATCATAAAGCGTTAATTTGTTTCACTCCTGGTCGGTCATAACCGGATTACTGTGCCACAACACATGATGTGCTGTTATACAAGTTGCTCCTTGCAGCCGGTGCGGTGTTACATTTTTTACATGGTTTTTTGTTGCAGATACAACAGCCGAGGCCCTCACGAAGGAGCTGCTCACAGACCTCCCCGCGATGGCGAGTGAGTGTGCAGAGTTTTTTTAAAAGATCCACCCGGTCTTGATCCCTCTTAAAGAGCTGAAGTAAAACCAGCGAATACCCCCATGCAACAGCTGCTTTTGTTTTTCTTTCCCCTCTTAGCGTCAGCTGCGGGGTCTTCTCCACTTCCCACACACACAGACAGCCCCATTATTCAGGGTAACTCCTACACTTTGTTTCTCCCGCTTTTCTTCCACTTCGAGTCTGCTCACGGGCTCATGCAGTGTGCACAAGTGACTTCAATACTGAAGAATATTCTGATCCTCCTCTTTTGCGTATTACCTGTGGCCAAATGTTTTTAAAGAGAATCCCCCCTTTCTTCCCTCAGTGGTAACGACGGCAGCTCCCTCCACTCCCGACTCCGCAGTAATCGCAGGTATAATTTCACAGCTTTTTCTACCCATGTCTCACTCAAGTAAATTTTATTTTTTTTTTTTGCAAACCGTCTTTTCTTCCTTTTTCAGTTGTGATTGCTCTCATCCTGCTGACCGTAGCTGCTCTGGCATTCCTCCTCTACCGGTATCTCTGCCACAACAAAGGCGACTACCGGACGACGGGGGAGCTGGCCCCAGGAGAGGACCCCGACGAGGAGTACAGCAACCAGGCTGCCAGCGAAAAGAAGGAGTACTTCATATAAACCGGCCGGAAGAGTGAGGAAAAACGGCATCTGTTGAAGGATAGGAATACAGGACTGATTTATACATCTTTTTTTTTTTTCTTTGAGTTTTAAGTGAAGCCTGCCACTGGCTGTATGTACACTCAGCAGAGAGAATAACGTCCTAGAACTACAAGTGAAACCAAAGATAGAAACACCACTGTAGGAGTGGACGTTGACTGACGTGAAGCAGGTGGCAGGCGACAGGTGTGAGCCCAGCAAGAAACGGGTGCAGGGATTTTTGAATATGTTCGCGTTCAGTTAAAGATGGCAAGGAAAAAGAATTTAAAAAAGATAGGAATATAAAATGAGTTTCAGAGACAACATTTATCCTCCGTGTTTGATTCTGTTCTGTTAAGGAAACGTGCCATTCACACAAGCTGTTGTTACAGGAAGCGTAAGTCCTCGCGTGGGCTGTTATTTTATATTGTTTATGGTTTTAGATGATTTTTTTCAACACTTTTATTATATCACTAAAAAATCTTGTGGAATGCAAAAGAGGAAAAAGTCATTTGCTTTGACGATCTGTTTTAATGACCTCCTTTAGTTACTGACAACTACAATGTTTTTTTTAGTATGGAAAGCAATAAAGCTTTTTTATGTCTCTTGTCATTAGTTTGAAAGATTTTGTGTGTATAAATCAGCCTCTTCTCTAATTCCATTTTTTTTAAAAGGAATTTATATCACAAAACATGGTTTAAGTACTCTCAATTTGGGGATTTCCATTATTACTCGGTGTGTTTCCATTAAGTGCTGGAGCCTCCTAATTTTAGCACCACTCTGCAGAGGGTCTGAGTGGACTGACGGCTGTTAGCAGGCCACTAACTGGCCACAGTGTCCCATGACTCGGCGAGGAGAACCTCACCCCTCTTAAACACGGCAATGTATTTAATGTTTTTAGTATTAGCTGTGGTGCCCTTCATTGCTGTCATGTTTTGTCGCAGGCCGCTCAGCCCATCTTTCCCAAAAGTGGAATGGAAAACCAGCCAAAATGAACCTGGCAGAGTAGATACGAAAGGAAAACCACCAAATAAGGTAATTAGATTGCCATGTCCCCTATCACTTTGAAATATTAGACTGGAGACAAAATAGTAGCTTGCTATTCATAAAGCAATGGTTGAATGCCTGTTTTAGATGTAAGCAGACACCATAAGGGGAGATCTTCCATTCTTTTTTCTGTTGATATATTGGAGTGACATTTATGAAAAGATGCTTTCAATATTAGATTAAAAAACAAAACAGCATTCACCACCATGGCTGTTGGATGTGTCCAACAGCCTGTGTTACATTACCCACCAGAAAGAGGAGATTCGTACAACTGTGTACAAATGGAATGATAGTTAGCCACATATACCACAAAGGATAAGGTTTATCTAATTTTTCAGTCTATATTAAAAACAACTAAAAAACAAGATGGTAATTTTGTCTGAACTGGGTTGAAGGCGTTTAGTACTGAGAGATAAAAACCATCATCCCTCCATTCTGAGCTAGAATCCATGAAAAGTAAGCGGCTGCTGACAGTCAGCTCTGATCCCTCTGACAGATCTGGGTGAGGTGAAGGTGGCCCCTCCTCTGCTTAGGTGATAAACTCCTCCTTTGCAGCTCCTTTTCACTTTTCGGCCGCTTTGCGTCGCTGCTGTGGGAATGAATGAATTAAAAAAACTCACCGGAGACAGAGCGGAGCGGCTCGGCGTGACCAGGCTCCTCCGTGGGTTTTAGGCCCCACAGGATCAGGGCATCCGCTTCTGTCTGCTTATTTCTGCCGTTTACTAAACGTCAGTCCAGATCTTTGCTCCTTGACCTCAATCATTAGTTTGGTGAATTGTTTGCTCATCATATTACGCCCCGGTTTGGCGTAAACCTCATTAGTTGCAGGATTATAGAGGTTTGACCTTTTCCAACCTGCTTAATCATACACTGATTTGTTTTAAAATAGTCTTTTTTTAAAAGTCCTCTTCTAACCCCTGTCAGTTTAATGTGCAATATCAATCATTTACAGACCTTTTGTTTTTTATTATGGAAACATCAAACTATAATTTACCTGTAGAGGAGTCAAGCCATGACAACAAAAAATTAAAAACAAAAAAACAAAATACAATAATCAAAACCTCTGGTGTAATCCACTCCCATAAGAAACCACTCCAGTACTTGGTTCTGTTAAAGACTACAAACGTGAACAGAAGCACAAACTTGCCACATTTCAAATTTCCAAAATAACCTTTATTCTAAACTTACATTTTAATTTTTAAGTTTAGTATAAAAAAGTTAAGTGCACCTAAGTTCTTTCTCAAAGTATTCCACCTTCGACATGTCTCAGCAAACTGTAGTGACACTCATCTCCTTTAGTAATCTTAAAAGATAGAATGTGTACCAAAGTCCGTCACATCACTTTAGTACATGCATCTATTTCTTTTTTTTTTTTTCTTACAAAATATTGTAAAGAGAATCCCTGAACTATAAATGTCCATAATCCTTCAACAAAGAGTGTTCCATTTGCTGGCTGTGGTTGGCATAGCATCTACCGGTCAGCTGTGGTTTACAGTACTTCATATTGCTGGAATGAAGCCACCATTATGCTGCTTTACAATCAGAGCAGAGATGGAAAACAAACAGAAAAACAAAACCAAACAAACAGAAAGCATTTGTTTAAAACACAGTTATGGAAGTTTTGAAAGCTGTGGCTCCTTTCTAGGATTAAAAGCTGTGTGGAATCGTCTTTGTCGGCTTCCTCGTCGCATCAGGTGGACTGTGCGGGCCTCCCAGACAGATGGAGCTTTTTCCTTTTTTTGTCCTTTTGCTTTTTGAGTAAAAATAACACTGAAATCACTACATTATGTGTTGACGGCAACAGCCTTCGTTTTCCAGTAGCCACAGCTGTTAAAACTTGAAATGGTGCGTCGGATACCCAGCAACACATTTGACACCACAATGGAGAATATATATACAAATATCATTTGATGGCACCAATAGAAATGATTTACCAAGCTTCAAATGCTTTATTAACGTTTGACAGATCCTGAAGTATGTAATGACTTCAAAGATGTTTCAAAGCATGAAAACTGACTTGGAAATGAACATGCTGACAGTCATGTAGCCTCGTCACACAAAGAGTTTGCATACACTTTCAGGCAAAGTGAACAACACAGCACACGTTGACCCCCTTTTCTTTTCTTTCTTTTTTTTTTTTTTTTTTTTCAAAGTTTTGAATGTTTGTCCCCATCAAAAATGGACTAAATCAGATCCGATGCATTTGAAAATCTAAAACTATTCGAAAAACGGTCACAGCTTTCTTTAAAAACATGTAAAACTGGATTTTAAAACCAAAGTAGCCCCTTGTCTGAAGATTCTCAGTTTTGCTTAACAGTGCATTTCAGATACAAAGTACATAGCAAAAAGGTGCAAAAAGTATGCAGCAACTCATAAATGCCAGTGACCCAGGCGCGGTGAGGCCGCCGCGGGCCGGCGCTGTCACAGCTCGCTGTTCCGGCGCCACCTTTGCTTTTAGATTGTGACGGTCAGAACTGAAGCCGGAACCAAACATGGACTCACCACAGACCAGATCTTTGGTACAACCAGCTCATTGGTCATACTACCAAACCTATTAGCCTAACTACTTGTGTGATTCACTTGGAGTGTGGAAAGGAAATAAAGGAACGATATCATTTAAAAAAAAAAAAAAGAAAAAAAAAAGAAATTGTGAGGTCTCCTCAACTTTGAAAGATATAAACGAATGCCATCACAAAAGGTGGCATTTTCTAAGTTGACCAAGAACTGGAAAACGTGACGATACTAAAGTAAGACTGTAAAAAGAAAGAATAGCTCTTGAATTCTGTATCATAAAACATTTAGTGGATAAACTCTGGGTATCCGACCGTGAAATAGAAACAGGAAACAGTAAAAGCTAAAATGTTACACCAACCACCCTTTACCGCTCATCTTACTATTTGGATTTACTTTAAATTTCTTTCCTTTAAGTTTACTGAAGTTAATTTGCTTCATTTTGGGGGATAACCCCAGTGCTCTTTGGCACTTGACTATGTTCATCTACAAGTTGCCCAACAAGGTACAGTAAACCACTTAAGGTATTGCGTTAAATCTTTTCTTGAACTTTTTTTTCGTTTTAAGCTCATCTACAAGTGATTTAAATAGAACTGCCTTTCAGACAGTTCACTGTGCAACAAATCTGATGTTGTCATTTGGATACTGTGCAAAAGACAAGACAATTCTATCTAAAAGCATCTGGGATGCTGATTTTTTTTTTTGATAGCTGAGATGTTACATCTCATGATCATCATACTGGTATTTACACAAACTATTACACACCTATTAATTAAACTACACTAAACATTTTCAAAAAAGACAAGTGGATATTCTTTTTTTTTTTTTATTTGCGCATCGACTGCAACTTTGTAACTTTGCATTTCACTTTCACCATAAAGCAGCTAAACTATATAATGCAGGTCTGATATTTCAACATTTTCATCTACGTTGTTTTACAGGAATACAAGAACATCTTTATGTTATTTGTGACCATTCGATCAAAGGAGAGGTATCCTGGCCCGATACTAATGCCTGAAAGAAGTCCAATCTGGAATGACCGAAGGGGTTAGCTCGTGTGGAGACTTATGGAATGAATTTGACAATATTTAAGATTCCTATTTATCCTCTCCGGATGGTAACATTTATCATTTGATCTCTAGGTCAGAAGTGGAATACTGTACCTTTTACAAGGGCTCTAAAATATTACATTCCGTTAGGTGATATCAGTATTGTGGCATGGCCAAGCAGCCTGAAGAGGGAGGCATATGGGATGGGGGAAGAACGGGGGAATCGTCGGGGATAGGGGCGCGGTTCAGGCATGAAGAAGGAGGGGAGGAGTTGCTGTTACCAGATGGTGTAACCTCCACTGGATCCACCCAGGAAGAAGTTGTTCTTGCGCTGTGCCATGACGACATTGGCACCCTGCATGGCGGCCAGTTGAGCTGCGTTAGGGGGGTGTCCAGGAGGTGGGGGCTGGGGAGGGTGAGAGACAAGCATGAGCGTGAGCGGCCCATCGGCTTTGGGAGAAAAAACGGATCTAAATGGATCCACGGCGTGGCGGCAGGCGGTGCCGAGCGGATACTCACTGGGATGGAAACGCTGCTGCCGGTTGTGAAGCGAGCGCCCGCATCAAAGCCACTGTCCACCATCACCGTTGATCCGGGGGGATAGACGGCCCCCATGGGATAGTAAGCCATGGGGACGTTCTGGCTCACCGGCCCCACCTGCATGTGGTGCTGCATGGGCATGTACATCTGAGCACCGGGGTAGTGAGAGGACATCTGAGGCACCTGACCAGGCACCTGAGCTGGAAGCACATATCTGGGCTGGTATATCTGCACAAGTGGGCAGGGGGGGGGGGGGGGGGGGGGACAAAACCCAAACAGGAATATTACCAAGAGCATTAACTCCAAATCCTTTTAATTTCTGAATCGCACAAATTACCTCAGAATATGCAGGTGGTGTATCTGTGTAAGGAGGTGCCTGAGGAGACATTTGCATAGCAGGGGGGTATACGGGTGCAGTGCTCTGCTGAGGGTACACAGCCTGCTGGGGGTAGGAACCTGCAGGAGAGATGTTTAAAGCACAGACATCAGTTCCAAGAGTGGCACAGAAATCCCGCGTCAAGTGAGGATTCTAAACCAGCAAAGGGCTCAAAAATTTCCCTCCCAAACATGTGATCTGTGCAGAGGAGCTTAAAGGGTGAAAGGTCACGTCTGCTCCTGGATACAAAAAATATGTCATGCCAAATGTATTATTCTGTAACATGCAAAGAAGGACATTGTAGATGGTAGGATGTTTCAATATTTGCTGACACTTAAAGAAAAATTAAGAACTCATTAAAAAAACACTTCTTCCTTTTTTTTCTTTTGTTTGTTCTAAATTTCAGAGCATCATTTCCTCTCTTTGAACTGGGTGTAAATCATATGAGGCTAGAACAATACTGCGTCACTCATATTGAGTGAGAACATGAGAATCGGTGAACACTAAGCGTCTGCAATATGAAATCTGTCGCGCTTAAGTCTTCTCAGAGGTGAGTTGGCACCAGTTGACCCACGAGCAGGGGCAGCTGCTTTGAGAAGACAGGAGTGATGTTGCATACTTTTAATGGAAAATTTAGTTTCCTATGAAAAGAAAATAAGTAAATCGCCGCCAAATTTCCGCTGTCCTTGCAAAGCTTTCAGAGACTACCTCTAGGCAACGGGGCCTAAAGTGATACAACACAGGCCAGAGGTGCTAAATATAATGACCCAACTGAGATTGGCAGAAGTTTAACAACACAGACTCTACAAGATGGTTACATCTCTAGGATAGCAATCTCCCCTTTTGGCTAGGAACAGGCACTTTTATTTAGACATCCCCTCTAGTACACAATGACAATATGTAGTGAAATGAATGCATTTATGCAAGCAGGAAAATTTTATAAAACCTTAGTGCACATTTCTCATCCAAAGAAAGAGAAAATGGTGACGGTGAACAGGATTGGACCCACAGGTAAATGCAAATTATAACCAAACCAGAAAATAGTCGAGTAAGTCCAACTGCCATTGTGCTATTGTGACAATCGTCATGAAGCCGAGAGGGAAAAAGCATCTTTTACGGGCTCTAACTTCAGCAGGCTACACGCAACTGTGCCCATTGTTTCTACAGAATAAAATATATATTTATTTTTATCATTTTTTTAAAAAAAACCTCCTCATTAAAGGCTGTCCATTTGTTGTAATTGAGTTGTACGGGTATGTGTGTGTGTGTGTATATATATATATATATATATATACACACACATTACAATTACAAAAAATGGGCAGCATTTAATCAGGTGGTTCAATTTAAATAAATCTGCCATTTTTGATAGTACGTTAAACTACAAAAAAAAAAAAAACACGACATCGTCTATCATCTAGCTGAACAATCACCAAGAACTTAGTATTTATCGTTTTCCTACTTAAATAAAAATACGAACTTAATTAAATTTGCGACAGACATTTTCTTTGTAATTAGCTTGTTTTCTATCGGACAAACTATTAACTGTGAACACAATAAATATTCAAACAAAAAAGTTATTTTTAGCTATTGCTCGAGGTTTACAGTTTTAGTGACCTAAAACCTATTTGAAGAATATAATGATGTAACAACACTATTAACAGTAATGATAATAATGCTAATAATAGGCTAGTTAGACCAAACGGATATGAAAACGGACAAATTCCATCAGAAATGTTGATATTTGCACTGACTAACGTGGTGACAAAATGGTAGAAGAGAAAACCAAAACAATGAAGTCACGGCAGCTTTGCTACTAAAACGATGCTAACCGGATGAAAAAATTGGTCCTGCTCTGTAACCAGCCAATATTACGTAGTGACAATAAATTTGGATGCTCATTGTTAACAGCTAGCAACTGACAGCTTTGGTTCGGCGTGTGTGCATCCCAGAAGGCGTCAGTTTATTGTTATGAACGTAGCTAAACGTGAAGTCCGCTTCAGATAGCCATAACGGCAGCCCTCCGTTTCTGCTTATAACCCCAGCTCCGTACAACGGACAGCTGGCCCATTTATCACGCACGGTACGACGAAATACCTTTGTTATTCATTGCTGTGGACTGTTCCGGAGGCCGAAAATATCAGGTTGAACGGTGCTCTGCGTATCTAGTTACGGCCTTATTTCGGGTTACGGCTTGACACAATCGTCCACTTCCTTGTTTCTCAGCTTCTTGTTGTTGTGGAAGTGGTTACGTCACCCGTTCTTTATCTGCGTTTGGACGCACGTACGGCTTCGACTGCACGCGCGCGCCCCCCACAGGCGGAAACGACGAACACGGAAAAGAGGTTAACCAACAATAATGTAAAGAATAAATAAATAAAATATCTATCTATCTATCTATCTATCTATCTATCTATCTATCTATCTAT